>CM050327.1:36168396-36508929 GCA_027475135.1 Bactrocera correcta
AAAACAATTAAAATTTAATAAAATGGCTTCAAAAAAAGAATCAGGAGGGTTGTGCTGGATTTTAAATCAAAATTGCAAACTCAATTAAAATATTATATAATAAAAAACAAAATAAGAAAAGAAAATCCGCGCATAAAAAAAAAATAATTTTTGATTAATTCGATAATGTTTAAAAACACGTAAAAATCAAAAAAGTGATAACAAAAATCTTGTTGGTGTTTTAAATTTTTTTGTGTTTTTTCTTTTTTAATTTTTGTTTTGTTTATATATTACAATTAAAAAAGTTTGCTTGCGTCAATTTTTGATAATTTTTTTGATTTTTTTTTTGTATTTCTTTGTTGTTATTAACTAACACAATAATTTTCTAGTACGGCATTGAACAGCTGTTGCTTTGCTTTAATTAGTATTTCTACACAATTGCTTTTTGATTTTTGGTTTTTGTTTTGCTGTACCATTGTTTGGTTGAGAATTTAGAGAAGGCGATTTAAAGTGTAGAGTAGTGCTTTTGTTGTTTTTGGTTTGTAACAATTAAAATTACTTTTTAAAAAATATATATTTGTAAATAATGAAGTATATTCATAATTCTGATGTTGTTTGAATGAATAAAAAACTTTAAATAAAATTTATAATTAGGGCGGGAGTCACACACAGGTCGGGTACGAGCTTAGGCATCGGCTTCAACTTCCTCCTTTACCTTAGCATCACCGGGTTTGCCCTTGGACCAGTCGGGTTTTTTCTGCAGAGAAGAGTGGATAAAACAGATTTTTGTGTAAAATTGTAAATAACAGTGCTTCACAGTCATGGTGACACATTAAAAACTAAACAAACATATACATATATTTATAATAAAAGAAAAAAAGAAAAAATAATATTTGCTACACATATTTAACTAACAAATACAGTGCCACTACACATTACCATGTGTATGCTTGATACTAAAGGAGGGAGGTGCAAAGGGCTGCATGCAGACGTAAGGCGATTCACAGTGGGGGAAGGATATACAAAACAAGTACACAATTTAGGTAGAGAAAGAAATATTGTTTATGAAGAAAAATTTAATAACGCAGAGATTTTTGCTTGCTCATTGTCGGCTATATATTCTTTAAATTCCCAAAAGCAGAACTTGTCAATATTTTTTATGAAGCCTGAAGCAAGCCAGAGTGGTTTTATATGACATTGTTATAAGGTAAGAAATGACTATAAGTCTTTTTAATTAATTTTCTTAAGAAATGTTATATTTTCTCATGAATATGGGCAATACTAAAGTTGCTTTATATCTAACGGGTGATTTTTTTGAGGTTAGGATTTTCATGCATTAGTATTTGACAGATTACGTGGGATTTCAGACATGGTGTCAAAGAGAAAGATGCTCAGTATGCTTTGACATTTCATCATGAATAGACTTACTAACGAGCAACGCTTGCAAATCATTGAATTTTATTACCAAAATCAGTGTTCGGTTCGAAATGTGTTTCGCGCTTTACGTCCGATTTATGGTCTACATAATCGACCAAGTGAGCAAACAATTAATGCGATTGTGACCAAGTTTCGCACTCAGTTTACTTTATTGGACATTAAACCAACCACACGAATGCGTACAGTGCGTACAGAAGAGAATATTGCGTCTGTTTCTGAGAGTGTGGCTGAAGACCGTGAAATGTCGATTCGTCGCCGTTCGCAGCAATTGGGTTTGTGTTATTCGACCACATGGAAGATTTTACGCAAAGATCTTGGTGTAAAACCGTATAAAATACAGCTCGTGCAAGAACTGAAGCCGAACGATCTGCCACAACGTCGAATTTTCAGTGAATGGGCCCTAGAAAAGTTGGCAGAAAATCCGCTTTTTTATCGACAAATTTTGTTCAGCGATGAGGCTCATTTCTGGTTGAATGGCTACGTAAATAAGCAAAATTGCCGCATTTGGGGTGAAGAGCAACCAGAAGCCGTTCAAGAACTGCCCATGCATCCCGAAAAATGCACTGTTTGGTGTGGTTTGTACGCTGGTGGAATCATTGGACCGTATTTTTTCAAAGATGCTGTTGGACGCAACGTTACGGTGAATGGCGATCGCTATCGTTCGATGCTAACAAACTTTTTGTTGCCAAAAATGGAAGAACTGAACTTGGTTGACATGTGGTTTCAACAAGATGGCGCTACATGCCACACAGCTCGCGATTCTATTGCCATTTTGAGGGAAAACTTCGGACAACAATTCATCTCAAGAAATGGACCCGTAAGTTGGCCACCAAGATCATGCGATTTAACGCCTTTAGACTATTTTTTGTGGGGCTACGTCAAGTCTAAAGTCTACAGAAATAAGCCAGCAACTATTCCAGCTTTGGAAGACAACATTTCCGAAGAAATTCGGGCTATTCCGGCCGAAATGCTCGAAAAAGTTGCCCAAAATTGGACTTTCCGAATGGACCACCTAAGACGCAGCCGCGGTCAACATTTAAATGAAATTATCTTCAAAAAGTAAATGTCATGAACCAATCTAACGTTTCAAATAAAGAACCGATGAGATTTTGCAAATTTTATGCGTTTTTTTTTTTTAAAAAAGTTATCAAGCTCTTAAAAAATCACCCTTTATTTTGAAAAAAAAAACTATATATACATTATATATATTAAAAAAAAAAATTATAAAAAAAATATTTTATATAAAATAACATTTCATATACAAATTTATTTCATTAAAAAATCCAAAAAATTAATTAAAAATTCAAAAAGGTTTTATAAAAGATATTTTATAAAAAATATTTCAAAAAAAGATTTATTAAAATGTTAAAAAAATTTTATATAAAAAACTAATTCACTAAGGAAATTTAGCATTTTTGAACTAAATTATTTTTGAATAACCACGAAAGTAAAAAATGTTTCATTCAATAAAAAATATTTTATATACAAAAAAAATATTTCATATAAAAAATTACTTCATTAGAGAAATTTAGCATTTTCGAACTGAATTGTTTTTGAACAACCACGAAAACCGAAAACATTTTATTAAATATTTCATAAAAAAATTTATTCAATAAAAAATATTTTATATAAAAAAAATATTCCACAAAAAATTAAAAAAAAAATATTTTATGTAAAAAAATTAATTCATTAAATAAATTTAGCATTTTCGAACTGAATTCTTTTTGATTAATCGAAAAAATGCAGGATATATTAAAAATGAATAAGCCTCTTACTACTGCCTTAATTATACTGTTTTCATAGATACATTTCAAATTTCAAGTGCCCTTCTACCAGTTAATAAGCTTTCCTTAATAGATTATGTATATAAATTTTATATATAAAAATATAAAAAATTTATATAAGAATATTTATAATTTACTTCAAAATAAAGCGGAAAAATCAACGGAAATATGAAGTTCATACTTTAAAGATTTTTTTTTATATAAAATTAGTCAAAGGTTCGTATATGATAGTAAAGTTGCTTTTCTAAATCAAAATCTGGTCGTTCTGTTATACTCAACTATAAAATTTAAGCTCTAATATAAATATACGTATTTTCGACTAATTTTACAAAATAGTGTATTGAAAAATTTAAGGTTATGTTTTAACAAAATTTTGAAAAATTTTCGCATAAACAAATTTTATTAAAGTTTAAAACAAAAAAATCGAATTTAATTGTTTTTATTATCTTTTCCTGACTCTAGTTTATTTTTCTAATTTTTTCACTCTAACCACATTAAAGTATTACTAGTATGTACAATCATTTCTATACAATTAAATTGCTAATCGAAACCACTGCGCGCTTGCTTCATAACATCGCTTGACTTTAGCCTGCTTTTGGGCGTCATGCCTAGCACTTGTATAAATGTTACATGCCAAACATATGGACATAAAATAAATGTTTCATTCAATTTTGGTGCTCAGCTGCTGCTATGAATGTGCTATTTCCAAACAAAAAAATCTTGCAACACAATTCCGGTGTACATATGTATGCATGTAAACATATAAGTTTCCAATGGCACACTACAAATTGACACTGAACAAATTTGTTTTTGAAATTTTGATATTTTATACACAAATTTCTTACACTTTTTGACTGTTGATTTTAATTGAGCATCTTTTATCTTTTTCTATAGAGCGCAGAAGTATTTTGGTTAGCGTTGGAAAAGAAAGCATTAGATTTTTTTTTTAGAAAACCAATAGTGTTTTATGTACAATTTAGAGTATATTATAGAAAAGAAATAATGCTAAGAGAATCATAATTATAAAAGTAATTGATGCAAAATAAGTAATGGTAGAAATAATATGCCTAATTAGTTTAGGTAATAAAGTATTGCTAACTAGTAATGTGTGAGCATAATTTTTTTTCTATTACAAAAATCAATCAAGTAGTTGTCAAGTATTCAGTACGAGTATGCACAGAAAAGGTTGAGCTGTCAACCACTGCCAGTGTGAGGTCAGCAAAACAAGGCATAGTATTAAATTCACTAAGAATCAATTCAAGTGTCCCACTATTTGCTCTTCATAGTGATTTTAACTTTTCTTTCCTACTTTAATAAAATAGAAGTATATTTGTCTTTATTGTATTTTTATAATAGCTCTGAATTCTTTTTCCATAACTATACGCTACTTTTCTGCTGATTTCAATATCTCAGAGCTGAGATTGGAAGCTTTATTGTAATTAAATATGTAATTTTCTAGACTTAAGTCTAACGCGAAAATATTGATGGCATATAGCAATAAATATTTCCAAAGAACATTGGACATTGCCATTTGACGCACTTGTAGTCTTTTATCTAGCCAAAAATATAACTAAAAATAACTATCACTAATAATATAATTTTTTGTTTTATAATTAATATAATACGTATTTATTAAAAATACGTCTTTGAACTCACCTCCTTCTCTTCTTCCTCCAATGTGAATTCCTTCTTCTTAACAACCTTAAGTTGATTACGGAAGTTGAATTCGGCGGCCTTCTTTTGGAGCTTGGCGAATTTGTTTTCATATTTGGAGACCTTCTTCAAGGCTGGTTTCACGCTAAAAAATTGAGAAGAGTATAATAAAGCAGTGTTAATTAAATCCAGATAATACGATTAAGGCGATTTATTTTTTTGTTTGTCAGAAAATGTACTTATTTGTAGCATATAAACTAGTTTGTACTGGCTAACAAAATCCTAGATTAGCTGTGCATTGTTTTTAGGTAACGTAGCCGAAATTTGTGTTGAGTAAAGCGGAGTGGCTGGGATTGATATTAATCGTCATAATAAATGTTTGGAAAGCTCAAAACGCTTCGTCGATAGGACTATGAAGATCTGGTGCTCGACCTTTAGGAGTTTATGGCTAACGCAAAGGACAAATATCTGTCCAAGTGAGATCCAACGATTTTAGATCAAGCCTACGAACCCAGCAGAGTAATGCAGTGCTCATAAACTCACATACTCGTATATAGTATAACATATTTAGATATATATTGGCTGTCTGCGAGTTACTTAAACTTAACGAGTTGCGTATCGAGCAAACAACTGGTTTAAATGTTACAGGCTGGAATAGTATATAATAAACAGTTTTGTATTATTTTGTTTCTAAGGTGTTTTAGAAAATTAATCTTTTATAGAATGAGTTTTCAAATTAAAATAATTAATCTACGATATTTGGCAGACGATTTTCTTAAACTTTGTGATATTCTCAGACACAATTTGTGTTAACACTCATTCTTCACTAAATGAATAAATAGAGCAATCAAGAATCCTTTATAGAATAATAGCAAGTACTGCTATGGCTGCCATAATTAATTTCATATTTTTTGTATAAAATATTGTCAAAAAGAAATTATGTAATTAAAGATACTTACAACTTGCCACGCAGATCGTTGACTTGGGCATTGAGATCGTTGATCTATAGTAAATAATAGAGTCCATAACATCAACCAATACGAGGAACAGCAGCCAAACAATGTTCGTAGGTGGAAAAAGTGGAAAAAATAAAACATTAATATCGTATTTCAAAGGCTTAAAAAATACATAAAAGCACTTTGCTAGCTAAACTTAGTAAGAAGGATTATATCAAATAAGTAATATTTTGTTAGACGTTTTTTTCATAGAAGAGTACAATACGGATTAGTTACATAACAAATATAGGTGCATACATACATTTTTAGCTTTGTGTTAATTTTTTAGAATTTTATTTTATTTTTAGTTTTTATTTATTTAT
This sequence comes from Bactrocera correcta, assembly GCA_027475135.1. NCBI lineage: Eukaryota > Metazoa > Arthropoda > Insecta > Diptera > Tephritidae > Bactrocera > Bactrocera correcta. Next base: position 36,174,568 of record CM050327.1, read on the forward strand.
TTATTTTTATTTTTTTAATAAACAAGTAGTACTTAGAAGGCGCTTTTTACAACGTAGCTGAAGCCTGCAAGATACACGACAGCGTTTCCGGCTATAAGACGGTGTTTCCATACAGCTTTTGATTTTTAGTAAATTTCAGTGCAGAAGAAGGCGGAGAGACAGAGAGAGAGAGACAGCACTTTGTAAATTTGAAAATTTTTTGTTGTTATTTCGATAAATTCTTCCAAGTTTTTTGCCGTTTAAGTTGGTTAGCACGCTTGAGTTTAATTTTATTAATTTTTAATATTTTCTCAGTGATTATGCTTATGTGATAGAAAAGTATGAGCTTTTTTTAGTTCAGAATCGTTATAGCTGATTCTTTGCTGGGATCGTCAGTAAGTAAAGAGTTACTTTACAAATGTATAGTTCGAAATTAAGAATTAAATTAATAGTTTCGAGTTGGTTTTTAGAAAGCATCTGAACAACATAACATCCAAATGTCGATTTTTTCGGTTTACAAATTTCTTTTAACGAGCATCGAGTTGTTTACTCTTCGCTTGACGTGCGATCTGTGGCTTGGAGTGAGAGGCGCAACTTGTTTTTTTTTTGCTGTGAGAAGTTGGCGTTTTAGCTTTTGAGGTGATCAGACTTAGAAACATATATTTTTTAAATAATATGTGAAATTTTGAATTTTTACAAAATTTTTTGCTAATAAATTTTTTAATATTTAAAAGATATTTTTAAATTTATTTAAGTCAAACGATTATACTTGGTTTTTAAAAATATTGTATTTTTTTACAAATTCTCTATATTTATTATATTTTTTAATAGGAATTTTTCTAAAATTTTTTTGAACAAAAGATTTTAAATAAATTTTTCAATAATTAAAAAATACTTTAAATTAATTTACTAAGTTATAATTTTTTCATTATTGTTTTATCTTTTGTTAGGCTAAGCCGACACACTGTACTCGCTCTCACTTGAAGTTAGTTGTAGAGAGAAGAGAGCGCGAGAACAGTGTTCGATAGCGCAATGGTAATATCACGATATTATAAATCTCATAGTGAGTTGCTCTTACTTAAATATTTTTTATATTCATTTATTTAACATTTTTTTTTAATATTTATAATGTTAGAGCGTATTTAAAAATGTATGTAGTAATTCTTGGCATACTTTTTTGTTGTTGTGAAAATATATGATTTGAAAAATAATAATTGTTATAATATTTTTATTTTTAATTTTGTTTTAGCTTGCCAATTACTTAATGAAACGCTTCTCATCAGCAAATTTTCTTACTCCAAACCACTTCACCATTACTCTTCATTTGTTTTCAAAAAATACGCTTCTCCATAACCTTAAAAAAGACCTTCCATTTTGTGCTTGCGCACTTTTAAGTTGAATTACAAGTAATCTAACTGAGGTACTGCACAGTATGGCACACAATTTGTGTTTTACATATTTTTTTTCGATTGATATATATGTATTTTATATGGTATACATATTTCTGACGACAAATACGAAATAAGACGAAAAACATTTCGTTACACAAAAAATGTAATTGCATGAGTGTTTTGAAAGTATAAGAAATAAACAATTGCATTAAAAATGTTTGTGTTTTTTATTTGTTGTAAATAAATTAAATGTAAATGGGTAAGACTAAAAAATATGCGATATTAAAGGAACAAAAAAAAAAAATGTTATAGAAATGTACTGCTCAATTAGTTGACGTATGTATACAATTAAAGCGGGGTGTATGGTAAATTAAAATGCAGCAAAAATTGAAAACTAAACTCTCGATAATAACTGTAATATATTAGATCACAGAGAAGAGCAGTTAGGGCTAGCTTAAAGATGTAAGAGAAACACGCAGTAGTACTAACGAGTACTAAGAGAGAATGAGAGAGAGAGAGGAGAATGAAAGAGAGTGGACTAGAGATAGATTTTTCAGTTTAGAAAATATTGCAATAATGTGTGAGAGAGAGAGAGGGATAGATATATATTTTTTTTTAATTTTAGAAAATATTGTAAGTAATAATGTGTGAAACAGAGAGAGGTATAAAGATAGTTTTTTTCATTTCAAAATATGGTTATAATGCGGCGAAGTTTGAAAATCTCTAATTTGGGAAGAAATTGAATTTAAAAAGGAACCGTTAGAAAATGCGTTTTCGAAAAGTAAAAAAAAATATATATATAAAATATATTCTCTGTGTTTTATATTTTGAAATTATAAACTGTAAAAATATATTGGTTGCTAATAATATAAAATATATTTAGCTACGCATTCATGCACTGATGTTTCGAAAACTCATTTGGGAATTTTTTGAAATTATATAATATTTTTGCCAAATACAATTTGGTATGCTAGTGTTACGCCTTCAATCTCTCGACGCAAAACTATATTAGGTTAGGCACATGGTGGTAAGCACTAGGGATTGATGCGAAGAGCAAACTACCGTAGAAAAAGTATAGTAAAACATATAAAAAATTTAACTTTGCACCGTCTATGTGCTCAGCTTTATTGTAGTGTACCCATAACTCTCATGTACACTGTTTCAGGTTTTCCTTGGAGCATAAAAAATAATTATTCACAAAAAAACACAAATTATAATTGATGTAAAGCAATGCTTACAAAAAATATACGAAAATCTTCAAAAAATTGCTGAAATGCCTACCAATGGTGAGATAGTATGACAGAAGAGAGAGAGAGAGAGAAAAATAGTAAGATCGTAAGAGAAATACAAACTAGGAGCATTAAGCCGCTAAGAGCGACTCATAGGAGCGTATAAAAAATGCGTAATGGACTTGAGGAAGTTCGTTTTCGAGTTTGGTTAGCGATAGAAATGGGTAACACATTTATTTGTATGCATTTAGATATAGTTTTAGTATTTAGTTGTACATCAAGCTATGCAATTTTTGTGTATGAAACGATTTTATTTTTTTTTCAAAAATAAAATTTTTTGTTTTTGTAACTCGAATTGGTGGCAGCATTTGTTAAAACATTATTTTTGCGTATTTGTGTGTGTTGATTTTTTTTCTAAACGGAGTCCACAATGATTTAAAAACAAATATTATGACTGATTAATGGCGGTAAATTGCTAAATTCACAAAATTCAACACTAATTCGCAATTTTTTAATTTTTTTTTTTAATTGTTTTGTAACTCATACACTTTGGAAAAATTTTCTTTGTTTATATATTTTTTAAATAATAAATATGGTTACTGTGTTGCATTTCGCTGCTTACTGACTGTTATGTTTACAAATTGAATGTGCCATACTGATGCTGATCATATTGCTCGAATTTCTCATGGAAATTTACAATCATTTTTTTGTTTAAAATATTTTTTTTTTTAATTTTTGCTTTGCTTCGTAACCTGCGCGAATTTCTTCAATAAATATTTAGCTACAAAATCGACATTTTGCTTTTGCAATTTATGTTGTACGCGTGTTCAGAACACTTTCATTCAAATACTCGCATGTTTAGATGAGTTTTGGCATAACGTTCGAATTTCAGCATGTCACAGACGGCGTGGACATGTTTCACATTTTGCACGAATTCATCGATGGCATATTTTCATCAATATAATTTTGTTATTCAATACTTTGGTGCATTTTTGTGGATGCTATGTAGATTATATTTGAATTTGAACGCGCTTGCATTTCGTATACTATTTACAGATGCTGTTGTTACTGTTGTTGCTTTAGCGCATTTGTTTAGAATTTTATTACGGTTTGGTTGGCTACAATAGTGGGGGTGCGGGTGTGGGTGGTGGTGGTGGTTTTGGTGCAGTGGAACATAAAAAGTAAAGGGCGTGAGCGTGCCACAGATAGCATAGACAGAGAGCTGGAGAGTTGGAGGGCTGCAGTATTGGTATTTTGTTTATTTTATTGGTTTCAGTGTACTGTAATGGCAACAGTATGCCGTTATAATGTTGTTACAGCGCTTTAACGGTGCTGGTGGTGTTACGCAGTGTGGAACGTAACAATTTTTGGCGTGGAATGTACAGTTTTGGAGGGCGTGTGGGCAAATACGTGTGCGGAGCGGGAGCAAAAGTGCATGTGTGTGTGTGTTGAAACGAACACAGGCGCCAAGAAGTATGCTGCAAACGATTAGAAACGAGTGCTCGCGAACTACTAGCGACATGTTGGGTTGCTTTTTAGTAACTACATACATTTTTAGCATATTTTTAACAAAATTTTTAAATATATATTTTTTTTTTGTTTTTTTTTTTGCAGGTTTTAGACAAGTGTTGGGTAGAACAAATAAAAAACACAAAACATAATTAATTTCACTTGCTTGCGTTTTAAATAAACAGAAATATTCAAATAATTTTTTAATTAAGAAAAAATTGTTTGTACGTGTGTGCAATGATCATTGTGGAGTTGCAAAATAAAACTACAATTACAGTTATAACAAGTTTTTTTCTACTAAAAAGAGTAAAGAATGTGCAAATTTTAAACCTAGCGGTTGTTTTTGACAAAGTGTTGTTGTTTGTGGGTGATGCTCAACGATGAGTACGAGTGCAAAGTGCCAGTGAGAACATGTGAACTAGAAAAGCGGGCAGCGAAACTACTCACAGGCCACAGGTGATATGTCTAAAAGCTAATGCTGGTATTTAATTTATTTACAAAAGTGAAAGTATATTCTAAGGCGACTAAATTTGCCTGTGCTAAACGCGCCAATGGCTACAGTGTGGCCGATGAAAGTTGCCAAACTTGCTTAGGCTAAGCACATAGTGGCGCAGCGTTGAATGGTGGTAGAAGAAAAGTGACGTAGACAAACAAAAACAACATAATGACAATGAAGTGCATAAGTGAAAGGGCGAAAAGGCGCTACAATGCATATTTTGTCGCCAGCGCTACTTGGCTGCACTATGTGTGCAGCCTAAAGGTGCTTTAACTACAGCTTGATATGTGAGTGGTTTATGCAGGACTATGACTGACTTTGTTGTAAATCTTTTTGTGTATTTTTTTTTAATGAAATTATTTAATCATTTTTTTTTTGATAAATATTTTTTTTTTTTTTCAATCAACAATAATGTGATTTTTATGCTTTGTGTGTGTGTAGTGTGATCGATTTTATGTATTTTATGTTGTTGTCGTCACAAACTTTACACTTTTTTGTACGAATAACCGCATAAAAACGAAAAATTAAACAAGAATTACGAATTTCCAATGCAATTAACCACAAGTTATGAAACTGTTTGTTGTTGTGTGGGTGTGGGGTGTTTTGTGTTTGTGTGTTTACTTTACTCTCACTTTAGAGAGTGTACAAACAGCAGAAAATTGTGTGTTTATTCACTTGAATTTTGATTATTTAAACACGTTTTGGCTAATTTTGCAGTACCTCCCAGTCTTTTTTCCTGACTTCGTATTCCAGATCCCATTTCTGGCCTTCGCATATATACATACGCTCGTAATACTCTTCACAAATCTCTTGTAATTCGCCTGTAAATATGTGTTTTGATATACAAATATATATTTTTTTTATATAAATTGTAGTTTCGTATAACATACAAGTGCACACACACACATAGCAGACGGCGAAAGCGCGCTACGTGTGTGTGTGACTTCAACTGCACGAAATAGAGAGAGAGAGAGAGAAGAGAGAGAGCGAGATAGAATGAGTGATAAAACTGAGACGCAAAGCGCGTACTGGCTAACTAACTGTACAATATGTTGACTCTTTCTCTTCATTTATTTGTTTAATTTTCAATTTTAATATCATTTACCGTTGTATTAATTAGCAAATGTCAAAAAATCTTCATGATGTTATGTGTTCAAGTGTGAGTTTTGCGTTTGTAATTTTATAAATATTTATAAAATAGTTGTTGTTGCTTTTATATATATATAATTTTAAAAAGAGGAGGACACGCCGGGTTCAGTTGCACCAATGTTTTTGATATTTTTTGCTTCTATTTTTTGGTGGCAAGTTTTGCAAGACCAAAAATAAACTTCTTGCAAAATCAGTTTAATGCTTAATTATATATTTAACTTAATCTTAAATGTTGCGTAAATAATATTACAAAATTCAAAAATTTCAATTTCCAATAAATTGTTTGGAAAAAATCAAATTAAGTGCGAAGTGCTAAGAAAAATTATTTAGAGTACAAAAACATAATTGGTGATAAATTTAATTATTTTTTTTAACATTTAATTAAAAAATGTTAATATTAAAAATTTTTTTTATATAAATATAAATTAAAATTTTTAAATAAAATTTTTTATTTATATTTATAAAAAAAAATTTAAATCAAAAAAAAAATTAAGGAATCATAACAGTTATTTAATACTGTTACACTGTTATAGAAATTAATTTTAATTTTGAATTTTTAATATTTAATATTTTAATTTATTTATTTTTTAATTTTTTTAATATTTCAATTATTTATGGCTAAAACTGTAGAACGTTCTTCTTCTTTTTTCATTTTTTTTAATTTTTATTTTTGTATTTTCTTCTTGCTTTCAAATTTTTAACCAAATTATTTGAAGAAAAAAATACATTCAGCGTGAGTAGGTTTAAAAATATTTTTTTTGTTGTAATTTTTTTTAATTGCAAATATTCTTGGTTGCGTTTGTTTATTTATTTTTTTTTTGGTCAAATGGCAGCCTTTATTTACCTCTTGTGCTTTGACTTTTTCTATATGCTCTAAATCAAATTTGTCCCCCTCCAAATTGAAAAGACGTTGCCAATATTGTTTGCAAATTGTTTGTAGTTCGGCTGAATCACGTGACATTCAAACAATTCAATGTAATGCCATACATACAGATATAGAGATAAATTTGTAATGCAATTGTTATTGTTATGCTTGTAATAGTTATTAGAAAAAAATTGTTTGTTTTTGTTTTTGTTTTTTTGTTTGATTTTTAATATTTATGCATGTAATAATGTGAAATTAACCGTTTTTTCATGTCTACTACTGTTTCTACTACTATTTTCAAAACTAACAGGTGTTTGTGATATTTACTGGCGATTTAGTGCAAATTAAATGGGGAAAATTGTGTTGGGGAGTGTTTAATATAAAATTTTTTAAAAAGTATTTTAACTAAATATTAATTTTAGTAAAATATTATGATTCATAGATGTATGAATATAATTATTAAAAGTATATTATGAAATATTTTTAAATTTTTTCTAAATAAAAAGTTATCTTCCCCTAACAATCCTGAGTAAAAAGCTCGAGCACTTCACCTACAACCCGCTTTACAGTAAAACTGCTGAACACACGAGAAAACACACTAAGTGAAGGAAAAAATGTTTTTATGTGTTCAGCACTGCTGGCGTACAGAAAAATATAAGAGTATACTTTTCATTTCAGTATAAGTATCTGTAAGCTTTAAGCTTTTTGAGCTTTCGGCATCTGCTAATGATATTTATTCGAAACCAGTGTGTAAATGGCACAATAAATGATCATTTGTACTGAGTCACATGCCCTTTAAAAAAAACCAACTTATTTTAGTCTTCCCAAAAAGCTTTACAAAGCTTTCGATTTTATAGTTTTCATAAAGAGCTTCAGAATGCTTTCGAAATTTTTTTAGTCTTTACCAAAAAGGCTTTACAAAGCTTTCGAATTTACAGTATATTTCATGAATATCCTAGCTTAAAAGCACACCGTGAAATCTTTGTTTATAATAAAATCATGCGCAGTTCTACTCCATACACACGCTAACCGTTAGAAATACAAATATTAGCGTGGAAAAATATATAAGCTTTCAACAGCTCTAAAATGCTCAAGAGTTTGTGCGGAGAGCTTTAATGTCATGTCTTTTTACTAAACACGAGCGGACAACAAAGCATAACAAAAGCTTTTATACTGAACTCCATTTGTGGAAAGCTTTTGTAGCGCTTACAAATTAAGCCTACTAAATTTTACACCATTGTGAAAGTAACATAAAAATTGGAAACACCAGAGTTGCATTGCACTGAGTTACAGTACTGAATGTCTCCGCAAATACATTAAAACTAAAGAAGGAAGTTCAAAAAATATTTTTGTACACATTTTATGGTAAACTTCGTTTCTCTATTGCTTAAAAGTGGCTTTGTCACTGATGGATAAAAAAAAGCTGTTTATATGGTAGAGAGCGACTTTTAACTCGGTGTCAGAGCTTACAGTGAGCTTTCAATTGAAAGCAGGTCTTAACTTTAATATGTGATTTAATAGTTTAGTGTTTAGGAAAGGGTCTAAGTTACTACAGTGGAAAGTTGTATAAGTAAAAAAAAAAAAATGTGTTTAAAAAATTGTTAAAAAAAGAAATTTCAACTGAGATTACGTCTGTTAGTAAACACACTACTATATGACGTGATTTACTATTTATTTTATTTATTTTTTATATTATTTTTAATATCAGTATACCATCGATGCGAAATACCAAATTTGGAACGTAACGAAAATATTTAAAAAAATAATAATATTTTCATAAAAATTATAAATGAAGGAGAAACTACAGATATGACAAGAGAGGCATGGAAATGATATATTTCATACACGTACAAGTTTATTTAGTAAAAGCTTCGGCAAAAAACAAAATTCTCAGCTTCCACAAAATATGTAGTGCATATAAAATAGTGTTTAATTGTGTTGTTGTATTTAGCAAATATAGATAAATTAGATTGCTTGGCAAAAATCAAACTTTGCGCCAGGAGCAAGGAAAAGTTTTAGAGTAAAACTAAAAACAAAATACAAAACTAAAATAAAAATTTATTAAAAATGTATATGGCTAAAGTTTTGTTGTTGTTGCGCTTTAATTACAGTTAAGTAAAATGAGAAACAAGTTAGGTTAATTGCTAACTAAAAACAGCTATGCCAACGTTTGAAGCATTAGCTGAGCAAACGGAAAACCAAAAACAGAATTAATACTAAAAGCTGATAGTGTTCGGGAAAATATAATTATTTTTGCAATTAAATCAATTAAGTAGTCTACTGCACACAATTAGTGCCAAGAGTTGTCTAAATGGTAAAAGAAAACCAAACTATTTGGCTTGAAACTAGTTTTATACGAAATTTAGAGTTACAAAAAAGGAAATTTTCAGCTTATGCAACGCTGTGTGAGACACACACTCGCATATTTCTAACTTTGAAAATATAAAAAACGAAAATGCTAGCGTTTGTAGGTGCAGATCTAAGCTAAAAATTTTGTATTAAAAGTTGCTAGTGAGAAAAAATTTCAACACTAATTGTGCCTTATTACAATGGAAATATTAATTAGCACTTTTTATTTACAAACATTTAGTTTTATACAAAATTTATGCGTATTGCATACAACAAGTAATACAGGGTGCGCACCAACAACGAGAACCTTTGGCAGTGATTGATTTTCGGTTCATTTATTCGCTACAATGTTTACTATACAACTACATATAATCAACTATACTTGTAATATTTTTAGATTTTAAGAAAAAACAAAAAATAACAGAAATACAAATTGTGAAAAAAAAACAAAAGAACTACTCAAAAATACATAAGAGCGCACAACGTCAACTATGAAGCCTGGTCCCAAAAAATGCTTCGTCATTGTCTACTTTATGTTGTTTAGATACAAATATTTGTGAGTGTGTTGTTGTTGTTGTTTTTAATATACTTTGTGGTGTTACCAACAAAATTCAAAGTAACTACAAACAAAATAAATTCTATTTTAGATTTTTAGAGTACAAAATATAGTAAGTGTATTATCGAAAAAAAAATGTACAAAACGACCAAAAGTCTAAAAAGCGCAAAAAATGGTAACTTTTCAACCAGTTTGTGGCAGAAGTTTGGCAAAACGAAAAAAAATGTATGGGCATGAAAAAAATTAATGTTCTATTTCTTGCCTCCAATTCCTTACGGGCAACCTGATATTCAACGTCATATTTTTGATCCTCCAATTTCAGGATTTTAGCATAATAATCCTGTACAACTTTTTTAAGTGTTTCTGCGGGCAGAAAGTGCAATTAAAAATTGAGAAAAACGGTTAATACGGTACGTTTTCGTTTGTGCCATTGTGTGCTGGGTACGAGTATGCGTGTTTCTGTGTGTGTGTGTGTACATGTGCGTGGATGGTGCCATGGATGAAGGGCGAGTGGAGGTAATGGAGAGGGACAGAATACTTTGGCTTTATTATAAAAAAAATCGTAATATATTTTTTGGTGTCACAGATTGAGGCAGGTTTGTACATAAAAAAATTCCATAAAAAATAATAATAATTAAATTGTGAGTTTTTGTTGTGATTTAGGGTGTGTGTGGGAAATAAAAGAGGAGTGTGTATTTCCAAATTTTTGTATATGCCTATTAAATGCCATCATTATATAATTTCTGCATATACAAGATTGTAATAAATTGAAAGATAAGTGATTTAATAAAAAAAAAAAAAAAATTATGCTGTTATAAAAATTATGTTTTTGTATATTAAAAAAAGGCAGTTCGACTAGTTATGCTAGCTGAGTATAGCTGTACACAAGTTTCTAGGATAGCTGAGTGTTGTTTTAAAAAAGTTTTTCTACCCCGATAATTTTAAATTTCAACAACAACTATTTGCGGAAAATGTAACATACATTTAGGATGTAGGATTTTCATAGAATAAACTGTAAGATCTGCTTTCAAAGTTATTTTTTAATTATTTTTATTTAGATATTTGGTATTTGTAAAAATTAATTAAAATTTTATACTTGACTCTTATTGACGGAAAATGTAGCATACATTTAAGCTTTCAGATTTTTAAAGATAAAAATTGTATGTTCCGCTTTCAAATTTAATTTTTAATAATTTTTATTTACCTGGAAGACTAACATTTGATATTTTATATTTATAAATTAATTAAAATTCCTTAATTGACAGTTATTCACCGAAAATTTAGCATACATTTAGGATGTAAGATTTTCATCAAAAAATCTTGAAATTATTTCATTGAAAACTTTTATTTAAGAGCAATATTAAGTATTTCGTAACTAAAAATTTATTAATTCCAAATTTTAGGTGCCTTTCATTTAAAACACTCTCTAAAATCTCTAGAGACGCATACTGCTGTGAACTTGTTCAAATTATCTACTAACTCTGCGCAGACAGTACTTGGAGGATTGAAATTTGGTGCAATAGGTATAAGGTCGCTGCGACTAACTGTTTCCTTTCCAAACTTTTCGGACTAACTTTGTGTACACATAGTCTATGAAGGGTATAAAAGCGTGCCAATGCTTTATTATCACTTCCAACTAAAAACAATAAAAATAAAGGGTGTCTAAATCGGCGAAAATATAAGATTATCTATCTTCAGTACAAAAAAAAAAAATTTTAAGTCAAATAAAAATTCGTCGCGCTATTGTCAAGTTGAATAAGAATTCAGGTTATACAAGTAGTATTTAACGGTCTAAAAAATAAAATATAAAAAAATAATAAAATATTTTTCCAGTATATTTTTCTCATTGTTTTCGTTTTCGTTGTTGTTGCAAGTTGTTGTATTGAGCTAGAGACGAGTGCAGTAATTTCAATACGCATTATAAAGTGTATTAAACATCTGATAAAACACTACTATATATTCATAGTATGTATGTATATAAACAATATAAGTAAATTTGTAGAAATTGTGTGCAAAAAACGTGAGCATTAAAAACTTGGTGAGTGAGTTGAGTTTATAGTAAAAAAAAATATATAAATATTTTTATAAGTATTAAAGTGTAAAATAAAGTAAAAAATATATAGAGAGAAAGAGATAGAGAAAGTGTTGTATTAAGAGTTTAAAGTTTTCAAAAGCATTGGTTTAGTGTTTCTAGTTTTGTTGTTGTTGTTTTTGTTGAGTATTTCATTTATACAAAACAGATTAATTGCGGCATTGCAGAGACTCCGCGGCGCGGTCGGTGTTGCTGCATTTGTCGCTGGCAGCCGGTAACTAAATTACAACAAAAATTTTGGGCATAAATTTGGATTTTTTTGGGGTGAAACTAAATTAGTTATAAAAAAAAGTTTTGGGAAAAAATTTGCATTTTTTTGGCGTGAATTTTGTGCTGCCACTGGACAAGCGCAGCGCACAGCGTACCGGCGCGGAGTGTGCGTTTAAGTGTATGTGTGTGTGAGTTTAAAAAATTAAACTGCTTTAAATTGTTGTTGTGAATGCACGCATTAAGTGTTTGAGTTAAAGTCTGGCAAAGAAAATGCGTTTTTTTGAATTATTTTCAATAGTTTTCGATTCGGCGCAGTTAAGTGCTTGAAATATACTTTGTGTTTGCTGATATACTTTTTTCAAAAACGAAAAAAATAATCAAAAGTATGTTTTTATATGTGTGTACCTCAACATCCTTGCGCTTAACAACATACTCAAGGTCATATTTCTGGTCCTCCAATTTACAAATCCTGTCATAGTGTTGCTTGATAAGATTTTTAAGTGTTTCTGCAGATAAGTGGAAGTTAATGAAATGCGTTGTTTTCAACAAAAATTAACACAATTTCATATTTTCTATTTTTTTTTTTAATTTTGGGGTTTGTTTGGTGCTTAAAACAAAGATGGTATGTATAACAAAAAAATAAGTTATAAATAAGAATAATATGGGAAAAGAAAAAATATGTATATGCAATAAAAATGTGTGGGAACAAAAAGTATAAATGGTTTTAAACTTTTTAGCGATAAGGGTAGATTTTATGCAAAAAAAGGATTTCTTTAAAAGAAAATATAAAAAAATAATCTAAACAAAAATTTATTTAAAGGATATACTAAAAAAATCTAAACAAAAATTTATAAAAAATTTGCTTTTTTTTATAATAAATTTAACGAATTTCGTGACAGGCCAGTAAAATGTGTGCGTGAGTGCTGCTGAGCATGTATATGTGTGGGTGTGCGTGTTTTGAATTTTATTTATACAAAATGTGGGTAAATGTATTTGCTAATTCTTGCTAATTATACCAGATATCTTTTTGAAGAATTTTGATTTTTTTGACTTTGCTACGAAATTTTGATTTTGAGTTGCCTTTGAAACTACTACTTTTGCTAATTTCTTTACTTCATTAAAATCCTTGAAATGTCGACATGTGTAAATATGTAGTGATAAAATCAGATATTTTACCTTCGCTGGCGTCGCTGAGATTTCTGGGGCTACCGCAACGCTCTTCAATGATGCGTCTACGTTCGGCGGCTTTGCGTTCCTGTTCCTTCTTCAACTCCTCAGCGGCTTTCTTACGGAGCAACAACTGCGTATTGGCAAAGCGAAATGCATTTATATTATAGAAATCTGCCTGTTTTTACTATATTCGTAATATGCCACTCACCCTAAGTTTCTTCTTCCTTTCTGGTGTCATGAAACCTTTCTTGGCCTTCTTAGCCTTGGAAGCTTCCTCCATACGCTTGCGCACCTCAGCACGCTTGCGCTCAATCTCGGCCTGTTTAGCCTTCTTTGCCTACAAAATATCCAATATACAAGATATGTGTGTTTAGCATCGTGTACCGTTAAACGACGAGTATGAACACATGAACACAACGAATGAGACAGCAGCCACATTACACTTCACAGCGTGTAAACAAGAAAACGCACGGCACAGAGCACCAAAACACATATTTGTGTTTCACAATAACACACTTTTCGAAACGCTGGCAACACTTAACATTTTTACAACGAATTCCATGCGAGTACCTCCTCTTTGGGATCGAGTGGCTTGGCAGGCTTGGCGGCAGCGGCCGCGGCAGCTGGTGCAGCGCCTGCTGCGGGTGCAGCACCTGCGGCTGGTGCGGCAGCGGGGGCAGCTCCCGCGGCTGGTGCGGCCGCTGGTGCCGCTGCTGCTGCTGGTGCTGCAGCCGGTGCAGGCGCTGCTGCTGCGGGCGCTGGTGCGGCGGCTGCGGGTGCCGCTGCTGGTGCGGGTGCTGGTGCATCGGCTGCTTTCTTCTAAAAGACGCAGATGGAAAGAAAAGAAAATTATTAGTAAAAATATTGATTTCTGTGATAAAAAGAGCAGCATGCAATAATAAGTCGTAAATAACGGTGTTAGGCGTGGCATTAAAAGTAGATTAATTTTGTGGCGATCAATTTCAAAAGACTATACAGCTATTGCATAGTCAGTTCTACATTAGCGTTGCAATTTTACTAATGCATCAGCTTATACTTATGTGCCAAAGCGTTCGAAATAAAGCTAAAAGCAGAGTTACAGAATTAAAGCTTCAGAAATGTCAAAGCACTAGCTTGGCAGCGCCATAATTTTGAACTATAATATTCACCTTCGTTGTGTCCATATGCCAATGCCGTATGTGTCATATCGTTAAGCGCGTATTTACTGTAAATATTGAGAGAGTAAAGGCATACATTAATGTTTATTCATTTGTGGCAGTTATCGGTTGCTCGTAGAGCGATACTCACCTCACCTCATCATCAGCCATTTTGGATTTGTGTTTTTGGATTTAGTAACTGTAATGGTACAAATAAATGAAATCATTTTAATAAACCTTCAAATACGAATTAATAAAATATTATTATTAATTTATTATTTTATTAGGAAAATATACAAAAATATTAAATCATAATGGTAAGAAAGGAGTACAAGCTACTATGGCCATCGACCGATTTAATAGTATAAAGATATCAATAAAATTTATTTTGTGTCAATACAATACATATATATATAAATTAGAAATCAATAACAAGTCTTGCTGGTTAAACTTTTCAACATTTTCCAAACATTTTCGAAAGGCTTTTCCATTGATTTCTTTAATTTCTATGATCGAGAGGGTGATATGGAGAAAGTTTTGTTTTTCTCAATATTTTAATTTATTTACGTTGTGTTCTCCCTATTAACTTCACTTTTATACTATTCTTTACATAAGAAAATAATAAAAAAATTAAAAGACCACGAGCAAACAACCGATCATACAAAGCATATGCAGCCAGTGACAGAAACATGATAGTTATTTCATAATTTTTGACTTAAAAAATCATTATGAAGGAAGGGTCACAAATATGTCAAAAATACTTAAATTATGATATTTCTTTTTTCTTCACAAAATAATCATTATATTTTGGTATTTACTTTTTCGCTTACAAAAGACGAAAGACGAGTTATTTCATAACTTTTATTTATTACTCACACGGTGAAGTTTTTCATAACACTAAGGCAATAAGTATTGGAGAATAAGCCTTTTTTTTGCTTTGCGATTAGAAAGTGATAACGTGAGGGTATTATTTGTCAAGGCTGTAAGCCAAATTTACTATAGACTGAGCTCTTTATAAACACATTCGTACAGATGATGACTCACTTGACCATCATTTATCATGGTACAGACGAAACCACATACATTTATAATATTTATACCTCTGAATAGAGTATATTTAATCTGAGCTGCTATATACTTTATAGATAAAATATCAGTGTCATAAAAACTGATTTATCAAAAACCAGTGCTTGTATGAAAAACTTTCTTATTTGATGAGATTTTTTCAAGGAATTGGCATAAAATATTAATCTCCGAAAAAATTGTTCAGATCGGACCACTATATCATATAGCTGTCATACAAACTGGCTGATAAAAATTAGGTTCTTGTAAGAAAGCTTTTTTATTTGACGAGATATCTTCAAGAAATTTCGTATAGATTACTAGCCAAGACAATGGTACAATCTTCAAGGGAATTGTTTAGATCGGTTCACTATGGCATGTAGGTTTCATACAAACTGAACCATCAAAATTAAGATAAGGATATATGCTTCATGCGATAAGGAATGCACTTCTGAAGGGTTACTAGCTTTTTTACTATAAGTAAATAAAATTTAATGTCATAAATTTACGGTAAAATAAAAATAAAATTTGATTGATATTTCAGAGAAAATTTTGAGAGAGGAAGTCTTTACCAGAGTCTTTTTAATAAAAGATAATATACTATTTTCAAGTATACCGCAACATTTTTATTTCTAATTAGCAAGTAAATAGAAACTATCTTTGTCATCATTTAATGGAGTTTAAAGTTTAAAATAAATATGAAAAGTCTCTCGATTAATTGCTGTGTCGAAGTACAACAAAGAAAAGAAGTGCAAAAGTCGAAGACAACAGTGTTTAATTGTTATCAATTCCAAAAAAATTACTATTTTTCAATTACCGCATCCATTTGAAACTTTAACTTTAAATTTTGTAATTAGAGTTACAAGTTTTGTTGCAAACTATCAAGCCTTTTTTTGCATACATACATACATACATATGCCTCCAATATTCGTAAATATTTTCATATGTACATATTATCTATATCTTCCACTGCTAAATTGCATGAATATGGAAAATCGAAAGCAGCTGTCGCTTTGATTTGTTTATATCTTATACACGTATATACATATCAACACCTCCTCGCTACCATTTTAGTATTGGAACGGAAATTTCGAATTTTCCACGCATCATTTCTGAATTTTAAAAAGCAAAAACAAAACTGTGCAGCACTTTGGTGCGCACAGCTTTTTTAGCAAGCCGTATATGGGCGCTGCTTGGCACAAAAGCAACGCAAACAGCGAGTGAATGCTGGCAGGCGAACAGCCAAGTGGAGATAACGTATACGCCACGGTGTGCGGCACTCACTCATAAAAACGATCAGACACAGAGTACACTGCGCTGTGTAGGAGTGTGTGTGTGTCTGGCATACACACTTATTTTGGAGCATGTATTTGTTAACACACACATATATATATTAGTAGTTGTATATATATATTATATACATTTATATGTGTGTTTGGGTTTGTAATAAGGTAGATAAACACGCGAGCAGCTGCGCAATTGACTCATTCAGCCATTAATTTGCTTTTAATCTGTTAACAGCCAAGCGTGAGAGAGAACACACTAGTGTTGGCAAAAGGTGTGTGGGCGGCATGTTGCAGTTGTATTGGTCGCAGCGCATAAATAAGTCGCAATCATATCCAATTTCAAGTGATTACGGCGCTTATATATATGTGAATTTTTATTGTTGTACTGGAAGTATGTTTTTTTTTGCTGTTTTCGACTTTATTGAAAGATGTGTATGCGTAAGTGTGCAATGGTATTGTTTGGAGAGAATTCCTAAATTGCAAATCTCTGTGACGCGGCCTTCTAATGATCGAATCTTGCGCTAGTAAATGTATAAATATGTATTGTTGTTGCTTTGTTATATTTATAATACTATGTATTTGTAAATAGCTACGTGTTGCTTTGCAGCTTTGTATAAACAAAATACGATCTTTCCTGTTGCTCTATATTTAAAAAATTTTGTGTTTGAAATCAAAATTTAATGAAAAGTAATTTTAAGGAAGTTTTTGTCTATGAAAAGTCGAGCTTCTCAGAGTATTATTTATGAATTTCACTTTCGCTCTGGATTATAATATTTTTTTTTTTACATTTATTTTTTAATTCAGTATATATTTTTTAATTTCTAATAATGTATTTTTTGTATTTTTTAATCAAAATATGTAAAAAAAATAAAAACAAAATATTTTTTAATATTATATTGAAAAAAAAAAGTTTTTTTATAGATTAAAAAAAATATTCAAAAAAAAAAAAAGAAATAAAAACAAAAATTTTTTTAACATTACATATATTTCTCAATATGTGTATATATATAATATGGTACAATACAAGTTCGAGTAAAAAAAATTGCTAAGACCCAGATCTCAATTTTTTAAAAATTTTTTTAAATAGTGCAAAGCACTTTCAGATAAATAAATTTTCATTTACGTCTGAATTTTTCTAAATATTTCTACTATTTGCATAGAGAACTAATTTTGTTGAATATTTTTTCCAATGTTCACAATTTATTTGAGGCGCAAATGCGGCATATTTATTTATATTACTGCCACTGACGAATATGTGCCGCACAAAAATTATTGCAGCATCAAAAACATATGTAGACATACTTATAAATATAGCCATGACATTAATAAATAAGATTTGTACGTGCTGTTTGCGCTTGTGAAATCTTTTGTTTAAATATTTGCTTTAAAAGTGAGCTGAGTTATTGTAGGAATTTATAGGCCAAAAATAATTTGGCTTATTTCCTTGAAGAAAGAATAAAATTCGCCCGGTGTTTTGCTAACGTCACCTAACACCTACTCACCTACTCGCCCATTTGTAGCGAACGTTGTACGTATGTAGGCGTGTGTGGCTAATATTATTTTTTTACCTACAATTAATTAGACTGAGAAAATAAAATTTTAGCACGTAAGCATATGAAAGATATTTGTTTTTCAAATATGTTGAGACAAGCATACATACATATGTACTTATATACAGACAATGTAAATGCATGTGATCACATTGGGATGACAAAGGCTATTGCTGTGCCAAAAAATATATTAATAAAAAATATAAAAATTTAAAATTTTTTTTTCGAATTTTTTATTGTAAAGTGCGGCATAAAATGAGTATAATTTTTTTATCAATAAAAAATTGTATATATTTGAACCGAATTTTTCCTATTTCTAGCTAAATACTGTTAGCGATATAATAAATTAATTAAATAATGTGTTTATATCAGAAAAAATGTTAACAGCTCTGAAACAGTGGTTTTATGATTTAGCGCGCTGAAAAGTATGCAACATTTTTTAACAACGTTTCTTGCTGGTCGATTTTAAGTGGCAATCTTCAGACGAAATATCTTTTTGGTGATATATTTTTTGTTTTATTAAGCCTTTGTTTACATAATGTAAATAAATATGCTTGAACTTTCTTCCAATTCATTTATTTAGATGTAAAAGTATATATTTTATGTATTGTTGGTGTAGTCGGAAATCAAAATTCGTATCAAAATTTTTTCGAAAATTGCTTTAAGCATACAATTACTATCAATAGTTCGTATATTTACTGGCTTTTTATGAAAGTATAAGTCGGTCAAATAGCGTAAATTCTCTCATTTTTGGCAAACGAGAATTTGATTTCAGCTCTTTTGTCATCAAAAAAAATGTGTTTAAATTTTTATATTATATAAGTATGCGCGGCCTCTGCATATGTTGAAATTCACGTACATCGCAGGCATCCTAAAGGCTGACTACTTCTCATGGACTTCGTAACAGAACTCCATTTGATATCACAAAGCATCTAAACTGGTCTATTAGCCCATCAGACTAACCGAAGCTTTATACCAACAAATATACTGTTTTCTTTTGCTAAACTTTTATTTTAATCTAAAATATATGTATAGCGTCTTTAGTCGAGAAAAATGCAGCAACAGCATATTAGGAACTGAAGTCGGACTTCTTTGAAGTCTGTGACTTATTTCTACCGGTTAGTCGATAAAAGGTAAGAATTGAGAAGATTAAATTGGTGAGGCAGCGAGAGTTGTTTATAGATTTAAAACAAAATTTTTTCTTGAATATTGCACTCTAGTTGCTTAAGCGGATTTACTTATTATTTTCCATATCTTTTTGACACTAAGTGTGATTGTAATGGAACAGTTTTTGTGACTTCTTGTTTAAAACGTAAATAAATCAATCATATTTATTATATCAAAGTAATAATTGAGGTCAATTTGAAGTGTCATTCAAAAATTAAAATTATTTTCGGTTTGGTTTTAATTAAATAATAAAGATTCTATGCAACATATCGTCACCTAAAATGCAAAATGCAAAATAACTGAATTGAGTTTCTTATTGCTTACGATTCACTACAGCATATTAGATATATGTAGCATAAAATTTTCAGCTTTCGCTGTCAGATATAACCAATATATAACCAGTATGTAACCATTTTATAACCAAAACTCAAATTTTGTTTCTATTATATCGTTTTTCCCTCCCCTGTAAACTAATGAAACGATATTTTGAATTTTCTTTGATATGTTTTTATGAAATATTTTTTTAAGCAATACTTTACGTTAAAAAAATGAAAAAAATATAAAATAAGAGTGGCTCATGAATTTAAAATTTCAATAGAATTTCATAAAAAATTCTCCTCTTTTTTGAACCACCCAAAAATTTCCCAAAATCTTTCGCAAGCGTATAGTATGATGACTAGATCACACAAGAGTATTTTATGCCGTTGTATGATTTTCGCATTACTCCTCAGCTGTCATTGTAGCTGACATTTCAGACATGAAATATGTATTTGGACATATTTGCTTACTGAGTACCAAGATCAAGCAGAACTTGAAGCGAATGTTACACTTTCAATCAAAGTAAATAAGTATGTTTGTATGTGAGTTAATAGAATTTGGAAAATTCTTAGAATTTCCTCTTCTTCACACAATTTGCTATGCTGGCGCACACACGATCAGTTTTCGGCTCTAGCGCTCGTATACTTTGGGCAGCCACTTTGCTGGCGTGTAGAGAAAATTTTCTATTTTCAGACAAAGTTGCATATACATACGTACATATTTACATATACACATACATATACATACATTGGCAGCGCGACACACAACCGACTTAACGTTGCTACTAATGCTTTGAGTTAACTTGAGCGCTAAGGAATCGTATTTTTTAGTAAAAATCTATGCTTATTCTTTTGTATTTTTATTTTCGTGAACGCCTTACTTGCGTGAGTTAGGTGTATGTGTATGTGTGTGTGTATATAGTTTATATGTAGTGATAGTAAGGTGATTTATGTGTGTGTAAATAGTATATGTATAGAGTAATTATGCATTTGTATTTGTGTTTATGCGTGTGTGGTAGTTTATCTACGAATTTATGTTTATATCTGTGTATGTGTGTATATGCGTGTATATATGTAGACGTGATTAAGTTAATATATTTGTGCTTTTCTTAGTATATGTGAGTTTACTGTATATACTGCCGCGTGTGTGTATGTATGTGTGTATCCTTCAACGGTAGGTAACCGAACCGCAATTTCGTACACTCATAAACGCATTCGCATATATTTTTATAATGAAAGAGGGTTATGTAATTGCTATGATATACGACCGTGCTACACTTAAATATATATATATGTATATAAAAGATACACTTAATTTTTCAGCTAATAAATATAGTCTTTTTTATTTTAGTATTATTTTTTTTTAATTTTTTTGTAATCTTTCAAGTCTTCACTTCACATAAAACGTTCATTTTGATTGCAGTATATTCATTTTCCTCGATAATTACACATTTGCTCCTTTTTGTAAGTTTATTACATGTAAATATCATATTTTTTTCCATTTGCGTTGCCACACAGCTCAAAAAAAAATACATTGGAAAAAATTGAAATTTCCAGCATCTGCAACACTCCTTTTACTCAGCCACAGCAGCTGATAGCACTCACCTTAAAGGAATTAAAAAATAGGTGTGCGAGCAACCTCACAGATCGGAGAACACTGTTCGAACGGAAAAAGACTGAACGGTCCGACGATCCACGGCAGACTATATTTCGAACGGAATTCGCTCACCAGATCATTTTTCTTGCGTAGGCTTGGCCAACAGCGCAGAAATGTTGTCGAAACGAACAAAAGCAGAAATAAAAACACAAACAAATAAAAAAAACTGCTTGTATTAGCCAACTGCATAGCATTTTATGTTGTGGCGAAATCGAATTCGCCGCGCTCTCACGTTCCACACTGGCATACCATGCAGTTATATGTTCACAAATGCTTGGCTCATGTCCACAAAGTACGTGGGTAGTGAGCGTATAAAAACTTCTCTGACTTTTTGGCAGTGTGCGGTAAACTTTGGAAACGTTTCAACGATGCACTAATGCCGCTGCCGAACTCTAACGAATGAAATACGAATGCTAAACTTCGGCTGTCGGTCCATCATATCTGCTTTAGACTTTCTTCATTTTACCGTTAGCATTTGGTCTCTAATATCTTAGCGAATTATACATATGTACTTATGTATATCACAAACATATACATATATACATACGTACATTTTGTAAATATGTTGGATGCGATGTCCACAGTGCGATGCACACAGTATGTGCGTTTGGTATCTGGGCACGGCGTCTAAAAATAGCGAATACACCGAAATAGATGTCGAACATTTTATTTTGTGTGATTTCATTTAAATTAAAGAAAACTCGCAAGAGAAAATTAAGATTTTGCAATGAAAGCTATTTAATATGAATGTGTGTGTACATAAATATATTTCATATACCTTACACTGGCCAGTATATAGACCCTTAGGCACATAGACTATGGCGAATGCAAAGAAAATACAACACAATTTATACCCTGAATAGGGTATATTCTACTTGCCACCCTTTAAAGTATAGCTTAGTGTATATTATAATCAGCGTGACGAGCCGTATAGTTTTAGTCTTGTGCGTATGTCTGTCTGTATATTCGCAAACTAGTCCCTCAGTTTTTGAGATAACGAACTGAAATTTTGCGCACGTCCTTTACTCCTAAAGAAGCTATTCATTGTCGAGACCGCCAAAATTGGACCACTTTGGCACATAACGACCATACAAACTGATTGATAAAAATCTTGAAAAATGAATTAGAGATTTCCCATATCCAGACAGACGGACAAAAAGAGCTGGATCAGCTTAGCTTATCATACTGATCATTTACATATATTTTTAACATTTTTATAGAAATTTTTTGAACAAATGGAATCTGCTTCAAAAACTTTGAACGCGTCTTTCTCGAATTGGTGTTTTCTGGGTTGGCGAACAAAATTTTTCCGAACCGATTGAACCGAATTAAAAAAAAAATGTTCCTAGATGTACATATTTGTCATTTAATGATTGAAGGAAAAATATTTTTTTAAGAATATTGAAATTTAAGACACTCTAAAGTTTAGGTTTTTCCGAACAAAACCCAAAATGTTTTTGGAAGCCGCAATTTTGATAAAATCAGAATTTTGACTAGTTCTTCGTTCATTGTATGTATTAATTTACTTTAATAAAATTTTTTAATTGGGCTTTGGGATTTTGGATAATTTTAAGTGGAAAAATCTTCCTCATTGTCTACCAACGGTTTTAGGAAGTTCTACTGGAAATCGGCTACGGTATTAAGGGCAGCCAAAATTTTTCAAATATAATGGTCTATTATTAAAATACATTAAGGGGTTACATGGGTTTACGGGTTTCAAAAAGTCAATTTTTTATTGTCTTATATATTTCTAAAACATCTCTAGCATATTGTCCTAAGTTTTCAAGTTGATCCGACTAATAGTTTAGGAGATACAGCCTTGAAAACTTATACGATCGAAGCTAGCTAGGTTAAGTGCATCGTCTTTAAACGCATTTTTCTTGAAACTGTATTTTTGAAGTCGGTTGGCAACATTTATCGAGAACTATTCAAACGATCTTCATGAAATCTTATACAGGCCCTTGAGATACAATTTTTGAAGACTTGGAGGAAATATGTTTTTTCGATTACAGCTATTTGAAAAAAAAAGAAATATCGCGACATTTTCTTTTTTTTTGGTAAAAACTCAATTTTCAGACTTTTTTCTTTCGTCAAAGTTCTAGGTTAAGACTTCAAGTAAAACATATATTTTTTTACTTAAGATGATCCTATAAAGAGTTATCGTGCCAACGCGTGCGCATATTTTTTCTGAGGAGTTACCAAAAATCGCGTCACAATGGCCGAATTTAAGATATTTTTTTCAAATATAATAATGTGTGTTTCTAAAAAGTACTAATAAAATATTTAATTTTTTTTCATGAAAAAAAAAAATCTGTAAATGTACATTTTTTTAATTATTAATTTCTCCTAATCCTTTTTTTTTACTTTGAAGAAGATATGACCCCTTAATTTTGCTTAAAATTAAATTCGAGGAATAGTATTTTGAGTATATTTTATGTATTATATACATATGTATATATTTGACATTGGTTTATCAGATCATTGATTGCATGTATCCCTTTCAAGGTATGATTCCCTTTATAGACATGGCTCCACACACAAATTGTATCCCATTAAGCTAGAAATATGCCTCTAGTAAATTTTTAGGATTTTTTAATGTTCTGTGAGCAAAAGTTGACAAACTCTTTCGAAATATATGCTTTCGAGTATATATATAATATATATTTCGAATGTAAGGATAAACATAATTAGGCTAATACTGATGTGAAAAGGAAGCGTATTGGGTATCAAATAGAGCCGAAAGTGATTTCAGCGGCTACTACTTTGCAATGTGCTGTTCTTTTCATACTGAAGTACAATGTACTGTGTCCAGAGCAAAACAATTGGCCAATATATTTGACTCATCCTTACCATTATGTGCAATGAAGTTTGGAAAATGTTGGAAATATGCATGAACATTCAGTTTATAACAATGGCCTTTAACGTCACTTCTATATTCCAAGCTTATTTTGAGAAGGTTAACACACCCTAATAGTCTTATTATTTTATATATCAAATGGATAATGGAAACATATATAACAGTGCTTATGTATGCGTATATGAAATGCTGCAATTTTCATCATCTCAAAAATATGTACTATATATCCCTCTCATTAACAATAGAAATGTGTAGTGATTTGACATCAAGTGCATGTGTATATAGTATACTATACATATGTAAGTAGAATAAACAAGCGATCTTCAGTGAAAGCTAAAAAATTTGCCAGTCTGCATTGCCTGCTGGCTGTTGCTGGCCAATTTGTAGCAGCTCATTAGTATTTAATGCATATTGCACAGTTATCGTTGAAAAAAATACTCTCTATGAATTTAAGAGTGTATATATGAAGATATGTAGTACCTTTCTTGAGGCACAAACTAATTGCTGCGCAGGTGGGTGGCACGAATTCAGTTCCATTCAGAATGGGGTGACATATTTACATAAACGAATAAAAATAACATACATATATGTATATGGAGACGGATGAGCCAAAATAAATAAATAAAAATTTACAGTATATATTGATATATTTAAAACAATAACAAGATACCAACAACATGATTTATATATGTAGCTTATTTAGTATTTTATTTACGAGATTTTAATGTTCTATCAAATTATTAACGATTTTTAGTTTAAAAAATTATATTTCATTTATTTAATAAGTTTGATCATTCAATAAATAATAAAAAAATTGAGAAAAAGTTTAGAGCACAAGAATTTTGAGAAACTTTTTTTTTTGAAAACCTGTTGTAGTCACTATATAGTATATGGAAACAAATACTGAAATAGAAGAGACTCGCTTTAAAGCTATTCTGGTCTAGATAGTTGTAAAAATCAATATACTCGCAATAAGATCTTCAAAAATATCTCTCAAAAAGAAGATAATTCAAATTATTTTGAAAGTTATAGCTGTTTTAGTATTGTGGCAACTAAGCTGGTTTAACGTTGAACAGGACTCTCGAAAATACTTTTTTCGAAGCGGTCGTCGCGATAATTCAAATCAGCCGTTTTACTTGAAATTTGGCAGAAATATTTCTAAAATATTTTTGTACCGCAGGAGCTGAAAATTTCTAATTTTTAATATTTTTAAAATATTTAAGAGAGTTAAAAAATTATGAGATAAATAGAATAGACCTTTATTTTTCGTTTTATGGCTTGTTTCGTAGTGCGTCGTTTTATGTTAGTACATATACTTGTACAATTATCATATTTGTCAAATATTCACAAAATCGTGATGACGTCGACACGCCCTTTTTTCCACGTATATTTCAAAGACGCATAACTTTAAGTTACATGGGTTTCCTCGAGTAAAAAACAGTCTTTTTTCGAGAAAAACGCGTTAAAAAACGACGCACTTAGTCTAGCTGGCCTCGAGCGCACCGGTTCCCAAGGCTGTATCTCCAAAGTTATTACTCGGATCAACTTTAGGACAGTATTTTGAAGGTGCTGGAGAATTTAGTAAGACAATAAAAAAATCGGTTTCTTGAAACACGTAAATCCATGTAACCCCTTAAGGGGGTATTCTAGTTTAGAAATTTAATTAAATCGATTTTTTTTTTTTTGTTATATTTTCAAAGTTTAACTATTCAACAGTATGTGTACAAGAGGATTTTTCAAAAATTCAAATTATTTTGCGAAGTATAGGCATTTTTCTGACCCGCATCAAAACTGGTTCGGCCGGAACGCGAAACTTTAAACGCGTTTTTCTCAAAACTGACGATTTCTCAGGTTCTACTGGACTGATTTACTTGAAATTTTTTATAGAATCTTCTTTATAGGCTTGTCTATGGTTTGAATTAGCCCCATCCCAAAATTTTTATTTTTGTTATATTTAAAAAATTCGAAATAGTTAGAAAAAGTGATCCAAAAAACCTTTTTTTTCAGGCAGTCGCTATTTTGTGAAAAAAAAAAATGTTTCCAACTTTTCCGCAGTTCCGGCCATTGCGACATTATCTAGATTAATAATCTTTTTTTTTTTTGGTTTCAGATAACTAGGAAGGTTGAAATCATGGGTATGGTCACGTGGAAATTTTTAGAGAACCCTCACTTCGTCAGCTTATAATTTTTGAAATTTTTTACTTTTTTTTAGTTTTTAATTTTTTTCTGTACTCTTCAAAAAGTAACAATTCACTAACAAAAATTGTAATTGGATTGTAAAAATATTAATTGCCTTTTTTTACGATACTTTAAAAATTACCTGAAATTCATGCTTCTAGACTAGAATACCTCCTTATTACTATGATTATAATTATGAATAAATAAATGATACAAAAGAGTATTGTAAAAATATCAATTGAGCTTACCAAATGACCAAAAATGTTCGAAACTCGGAACTCTAGATAAGGATACCTTCTCAAACCTTTGTACATAATGATCGGCTTTTTGTGGGAATTTTTGCAAAAAGTGGATAGAGCGTTAAAAAACAATTATAGACTAAAGTTTCTGACTTTCGCACAGCCGACTACTGACCAATGCTAGGCCCGATTAACGATCAGCTGTTCTCTTGCTTGTGTTCTTCATTTTGTATTTTTTCTGTTGATTAGAATTCATCAGCTATTTTATCATTACACATAACCAAATTTACAGCCTGAACAACAACGGGTAGAGTTAAACACAGTCAAATTTACAGTATGTATAACCCCGCAGAGTTGCATACCATTTTCAACCCGATTTCAATTCGATTAGGAATTAATGTAGTTAAATAAAATATTTATTTTTGTATTGTGAATCGATTTAAACTTGCGATTTAATAGAGCGAAGGCCGGTTAATTGATAATTTAACACCTGTGCGAAAAGGATATAAAAGAACCATAATAAATTTTGGACAACTTTAACATTTACTAGCAGACTAAGTTTGTTAGACATGTTTTGGAAATCCGTATAATTCTTACCATGAATCGCTTTAGAGAAAAACAACACTTTTGATAAGTAAAGATGCTCATTTCACATTGTCTTGCAACGATAAAAATAACCGTTCTTGTAAACCAAAACGCTTTCCCAGATTCGCCAAAAATATTGGATTGTTATTGGGGTAAAAACAAACATTGAAAAATATTTTTTCTCAGCAATTTGAAGGAGTCCAAGGAAATCAATGTTGGTTCATTAAGCTTTCCCGCGATGTAACATATTGGACGTGGATTAGTAGATGTCATGCTACTGATCAAATTATTCGGGGTTGTTATGACATTAACCATGACATTATCCACTAAACGTGAAAATTTAAAAGGATCAAAGCCCTTTTTATTAAAGTCTTATACTTATCATATTTTTTCTGTTCGTAAAAATTGAGATATCTTGATGAAACTTGGCACATCGATTTCTTGCCATGCTCACCGAAAAACTGAACACTAAATAAAGATATAAACCGTGAATGCTTGCCTGATAGCAGTATGTTTCCCTTCCCTTAGCCCCACATACCTAATATAAATATTTTATCTTAACCAATATGCACCATATTTGTGTTTAGAATGAATAAAATCGGATAAAAACTCGATCTAGACCCCATACAACCTTATGTACTTGAGATACTTCGAATGAAATGTTCGGTTATACCCGATTAGGTATTTCGGTTTACAATTTTTAATTTGATTCTAAGGCGTACAAATAGTTTTTCAATCCGCATCAGAAATTTGAAAAATTATTGTTGATTCAGATTTTCGGAATCACAAAAAATTCCTCGGGTAAATGATATTTCAAAAAAATGTATTTTGCTAAATTGACTATCCTTAATTAATACGCCAAATATGAGCACGATCTATCAAACCAGTTTGTTCACAGGAGTTGCTTAAGACGGTACACCTCAGTAGTGCGATGCGATTTTTACAATAAATAAAAATGTCGAACAAAGAATTTTTCTCAAATTGTGTACTTCTACACAAGTTTCGTGAGCGGAATCGTTACGAATATTGAAAATGCTTATGGTGAATTGAAAACACAAGCCTACGAGTACAAAGCCTTCAATGATGGTCGAGAGATCATGGAAGACCTCCGACCTCTTCAATTGATGACAATATTAAAAAAGAAAACACGTTAACTTTGGCTGCACCGAAGCTAATATACCCTTCACAGGTGCATTTATTTTTAACTATGTTTTCAGCTTGTATGGAAGCTATATACTACAATAATCCGATCTAAACAATTTTTTTCGTAGATTATACTATTACCTTAAGCAGTAACCCTTCGTGAGGATACCACGTCAAATGCGAAAGTTTTCCATACAAGCACTTGATTCCGATCGTTCAGTTTGAATGGCAGCTATATGTTATAGTGATCCGATATCGGCAGTTCCGACAAATAAGCAGCTTCTTGAAGAGAAAATGACTTTTGCTAAATTTCAAAAAAAAAAAACACGATGTCTTAAAAACTGAGAGACTTGTTCATATATATGCAGACAGGCAGACGGACATGGCTAAATGCTATAGGGTCTCCGACGCTTCCTTCTGGGTGTTACAAAATTCGTGGCAAACTTAATATACCCTCTTCAGGACATAAAAAGTGAAGGTATGGTAGAGGGATGGCGATAAGCTCGACATCTCTCGCGAGTCCGTTCGAATTATTTTGGTGGATATTTCGGATATGAAAGGCGTTCTTCTCGACCCGATAAAACTGAATTTTAAACTTGCTTGATCGTGCGAATTCCGATCCCTTATTTATGGAGAGCATTATAACTGCTAATAAGATACGGGTTTATGAGTTTGACATGCAAACCTGTCAACAATCTTCGGAATGGAGAAAAAAAGAGCCGAAATAAAAGAAAACTATGCCAAAGCCGCTCAAAAATCAGCGTGACCCTCATAGTTTTTTCGATATTTGTAGTTTGGTGCATCAGGAATTTGTTCCGGAGGAAAAGACGGTCAAAAAGGAGTTATATTTGTCTATATTGAGGCGCTTGCGTGAGAACATCCGTCCGGAATTGTGGACGAACCATTCATGGATTTAACACGATGATAATGCATCATTGCATCGAGCCATGATTGTGACCTAATTTAAAGCCAAAAGTGCTTAAGAAAAGTGTTTTGAGGTCTGAAAAAATCGTTGGCATAAGTGTTTTACGTCTGGTGGGGATTACTTTGAAGGCGGCAAAATAAATATTGATGAATATTTACAATTTCGGGTACAATGTATAGGTTTTCCAAAAAGATTCGATTTGTCAAAGTCTCTAGGGAGAAAATGTTGTTTTCATAACGATTTTTGCTTCAATTTTTTAATGTTAAAAAATAATTCCCAATATATAACACAATAATATAACATATACTATATAATATTTTAGTTTACTCTTATTTTTAGTATTTTTAAGTCGGGCGTAGCCCCTTTTCATTACGCTAGATTCGAATAAAATGTTTTCCGATTTTTTCACCGAAAGTTTTCACGCGTAGGCGGTAATATGCCACACATGTAAACATATGTGTGTGTGTGTGTATGTTTTAGCTATAAATACGGATTGTTTAAATAAACAACGAAACCACTTGCACATAGAGGAATACATACACTTAACATATGTATGTATGTAAAACACAAGTATTTTTAAATTCATATACGCCTTTGTGGTATATAGACATACATACATACGTATATGTATCTTTGTAAATACTTTAATATGTATACAGAACTTCTTGAAAAAATTTAAACAGCAGATAGTAATATACAGTACAGACATATTCGTACATGCATTCCACACAAGCGGTGTCTATCCGAAAGTAGTTGTTTTCCAAAATTAAAAGGAAATTAGATTTTTATTGCTTAAAATGATGGCTTATAATACTTACGAGCTTTTTCTAATAGGTCTTTAAATAGAATTTGTTGTATATGGCATCTAAGACCGTGTTATCAGCTACCCACTATGATGAAGTGGGGAGAAAAGTTGGTTGAGAGCATTTAAACGTCAATTGCCTGCCGTCACTCTGCGCCCCTGCGGAGGAGGAGAGTGTTGTTTGTATTGAAAATCATTTGACCTAGTTCACTTCAACTCGTATGTATGTATGTATCTATATTAATACTATGTGCATATGTTCGAATGTATGTATGTGTTTGTTGCACGGCGTTGCAGTTGTGACGTCATCGTTTTGACGTCATCAGCCGTTTAATTGACTCACGTTTGGGGTTAAGGCCAACAAAATGCTAGTACACTTAAGCAACTTATGGCACAGTGAAAATAATGGATGCGCTTGCAGATGCAGATATTTTGGGATGCTCAGAAATAAGTTTGTATCACAAATGGATACTTTTAAATACGGATACTTTTGATTGTCAATTTATGCCGTGAACATTGATTGATATAATAAAATTTACAGGAGGGCAAGAAAAATCCTTAACTTCGGCTGCACCGAACATACAAACAGTTTCCACACACGAACTTAATTTTAATTGGTCGACTTGTATAACAGCTATACGATATAGTGATCCGATATCGACGGTTTAGACAAAGCAGCAGCTTGTTGGAGAAAAACGACTATTAGAAAAAAACGTCGAGAAATTTTCACCAATATTTAAATTTGTTTATAAAGGATCTGTCAAAAACACAATTTTCAATTATATGCTTTTAACCTTCTACTTGATTAACAGCCGACTTTTTTCTTTTTCAGATAATGCTGTAAGAAGTTCTGCTGTCAACGACGAGCCATATTTTTTTCGGTGGGACTGACGAGAATGACGTCATAATGGCTGAGTTTTAAATATTTTCCTTTGAAATCTTAACAAAATTCTTGTAATTATCCTATATATCTTCGGAATAATAAAAAGTTTGTATGAAATATTAAATTTTTTAATATGAAAAAAAAATTGTAATAGCTCGTTTTTTTTCTCGAGTAAACCCCTGAAAGACCTTAAGGGGGTATTCTACTCCAGAAATCAAATTTTGGGCAGTTTTTTGAATTTTAAATTTAAAAAAAAAAAACCAAAAAATATTTTTTTATGGTGTTTTTATTGATATCTTAAGAATTCAGAAAAAAAATTTACAAAAAAAAATATTAAAAATTAAAATAATTAGAGGGGGAAGAGATAGGTGTAAAAAAATGGCGCATCCTGGTGACATTGATCCTGACTCTCCTGGTGGTCTGAAAAAAAAAAATCAAAAGAAAACAGTAAGGATGCTGTTATAGTCCGGGAACACGAAAAAAAAATTGTTGAAAAATGGCGACTGCCTGAAAAAAAAAATTATTTTTTACGCTTTTTTTGAAATTTCTGAATTTTTTTTAAATATTAAAAATACGATGCTAGTAGGAACGATGAAGGATTATATAAAGAAGGTTCATACAAAATTTCAAGTAAATCGGTTGTATAGAACTTGAGATAATGCCGGTATCGTGTGGAAAAGAGTAGTTTCGAGAAAAACGCGTTTAAAGTTTAGAAAAAAATTCTAGTGAGCACGGACGCCACCTCACAAAATCGGCTGTGTTTCCGAAAATAAGTCGAATTTGTAAAAAGCCTTCCAAGGTCATATTTTTGAAAGTCTAAACTTTAAATATATGAAAAAAAAAATCGAAAATTCTAGAGTAGAACAACCCCTTAATAATGTTTAGGGTATAAAAAGTGAATTAGAAATTTTTAACCTAATCATTATCATTGATCTTCTGCAGATGGAATTTAGCGAAATATTAAAATAAGTGATAAATGAAACTCTCATTAGAGCTCTAAAGCAGATGCGTTGGGTTCTAAAGTCATCACAATTGTACATACCTCTTTAGACATTCCTTTGTTGAAACTAAGAAGCCTCCTTTTTTATTTTAATTTCCTAATTGTCAAGCGTCAAGCGCAGGCATCCTAAAGGATAACTACTTCTCTTGGACCTAGTAACTGAATTCCATATGGTATCGTAAAGGACCAAAAGTGGTCTATGCGTGGCTTATTAGTTTAACCTAAAATAACCTAACCTAAACTATATTTTTGGATGACACTGTTACTCGTGAAATGAGAAAATTAAATAGTAAATATTATATTTTGAAGGATTTGAATTAATTTGTATGTTCGTCGTGAAATTACTAAATTCCTGTGAGTTAAATGACTCAGTTAAGAGTCGAAAAAAATATTTGCGATCTTTCAATTTATAAGAATTCTGCGTTTGGGTACAATAATACAACTAGTTTGGCCAAATTAGTGCATCAAAATACAATTTAAATACATGTAAATATTCCAAAAGGTGTTAAAAGAGCAGAAGTCTTGGATGAAGTGTAGGGAAAGTTCTGCCTAATCTTCATCTAAGCATACTTTAGTTATAACTGCCCACTAATGAAAATTGTAAATTTATGAACCCTGATCGGGCCATTTCCGAGTAGATTTGCAAAAGCTGGTGAAAGTGGAACTTTGCCGAGAGCGCAAGCCACTGATAGCAGGGCTAGGCAGATTTTTCCTAGTCCCGAATGCATGGTCAGCGAAGTCAAAGCAACTATCGGGTTGAAATCGCCATACTTGTATTTTTCAAATATGTTAGCCATATAACATATAGTTATAAATCGGTAGAGTGGATAGAGAATTTATGAATTAAAAAGTCTAAAAACTAAGAAACTAAATGAGAATATTACTTTCTTGCATAATTTTGATCTAGAGAAGAAACTTATAACTTATACAAATACGTCGATAAAGTCATACATAGGTTGCTATATATATTTCTGGATTAGGCAACACTAAGTGTTGCCAGGTGCAATCTCACATTTCCATTGGAAAGTTTGACATTTTTTAGCATAACATCACTCAGAACGTTTTGTCATTTAATCGTGAATTGTTTTATTTACAGGGAATTAAAAAATTCATCTCGGCCAAAAAATGGAATTAACTCGTGAACATTTTCGTGCGATCATTTTTCACCACCTTCGACGTGGATTATCACGACAAGAGTGCATCGATAAACTAAAATCTTTGTATGGCTATGAAGCACCATCCTATAGCACTGTGAAAAACTGGTACAACGAATTCAATCGTGGCCGACGCTCGCTCAAAGACGAATTCCGTGAAGGTCGTCCAAAAACAGCCGTTGTGCCAGAAAACATCGATGCCGTACGTCAACTGATAATGCAAGACCGTCATGTAACACACCTTCAGATAGAGGCATGCCTACGTATTTCTCCCACCAGCATACATTCGATATTGCATGAACACCTGGCCGTAAAAAAGGTTTGTTCTCGTTGGATCCCGCACAATTTGACAATCGCTCAAAAAAAGGCTCGTGTGGATTGGTGTAAAGAAATGCTGAAAAAATACGATCGCGGCGCTTCAAAAGACGTTTATAAGATCGTCACAGGTGACGAATCATGGATCTAAGCGCATGAGCCCGAAACAAAACAACAATCGACCGTGTGAGTCTTCAAAATCCAACAAAAAACAAAAACAAAAAAAAAAACATTTTCGTTGATAAGTATGCCTATTTTCATTATTAGGCCAGAAATATATATAGCAGCCCTCGTACAATCGATAAATCAGCTTAAGCATGTACTAAATCGATTTAAATGTGTGTTAATATAAGAGAAAAAGACATAAAAATTTCATGTGAAAGTTGTCAGTAATCAATGGCATTCTAAGCAAGTTTCCATTTCTATCCAATACCACAGATTTTCGTAATCCCTTAGAATTAAATTTAAATAAAAAAAAAAATCTAGAAAAGGAGCGGAATAGAGGTGCGGTGAACAAGGACAAAGAGATAAGTATCTATACGAACGGGTCCTAACTGGATAACCGAGTCGTTGGTGGTATCTTTTCAGCAAAATTAGATCTGAGAACTACCAGACCACTACAGCAGTCTCAAAGCGGAAATCGCAGCAATTAAAGAAATCCGTCTTGTTCTGACAAAAAGAAGTGCATTTAGATATGTGCATATACTGAAAGCCAAGCTGTTTTGAAATCACTAAAATCTCTTATGGTTTAATAGTAGATAGTGAAAAAATGCCTTGATCTCTTAGTGGATCTCATTTCCTATTTCACGAAAAACCTGTAATAGGCTCCAAGACATAGTAATATTCCTGACAACTGTGAAGCAGATAAACTAGCTACAGCAGACCCCTACCTACCTAGTTAATATAGAACAATAACCCTTTATATAAGAAGAGAGATTTTATATTTATTATCAACTGACTGGCAAAGTCCTTTGGAATAGAAACTAAGAAGAGTTCTAGTGTTCGACAAACAGTTCAACTAGTAGAATATTACTGAAACAAATCCTTCTTTGTTCATTCCAAGTCTTCAGACCATTGACTTTACATCGATATGCTGGCATCTCTTACCCTGCCTCGACACGAAAAAATCTCTTTAATTTTCCTTTAATTTTATTGCCGTGGCCATTCAAGAAAATCACCATAGCACAACAACAAACTAACCAACATCAACGCTAACAATATGAATTGCAATTTGTGAATGAAATTACATTTGTCGTTGTGCCAACCACCAACCGCCAACCAACAACTAACCCGCAACCATTCACCCACAAACACGGGATTTGTGTCGCGAATGTGAGAAACGAGTACACTACGATATTTTGCAAATGCAAGATGCAGCAATGACCCCCACCAGCCACCAGCCTCCAGCTCAACGCTTCTACAACGTTTAGCCCGTTGTGAACTAGCTTGGCTGTGAATAACTGTGTATGTGTGTGTTTGCGAAGGTGAATGGCGACGGCGACAATGTTGCAGCTGCCGCTGCTAACGCTGGCTTTGGCTTTGACGCCGCTTATTTTTAGCTTTCAATGTAAAATTGCTTTATTTATCATAACGAAAAATAGACGACCTTTAAACCTTCTCATTTCATCGCTTTCCCCATCAGTTTTCTTCTTGGTTTGGTTTGAAAAATCGTTTGCTAATTAAATTATTGCGAAAATAACTAAAATATGCTGTTTGTTAAGCGCTTGTTAATAATAATATATAAAGTAAGGCGCAATGAAGTACGGAAATATAAGTAAGTGGCTTTAAAGAAATGTTTAAATTCAAAGATCTCCAGAAAATAAATGAATTTATAATTAAAAGAAAGCAAATTAAAGAAAAATAAAATACAACAAAATAAAATTAAAAAAATTAATATCTTTATAAATATATTTGGGTTAAACCGAACATACTATACTGTCGAAACTTTTAAGAATCAAAGTCGGAGAGAAATTTGCAACTGCTATCATATTTGTTTGATGATTAGTTTGATGATTAATATGATATAAACTCAATCAAAGAAGCTAAATTAAATATATGGCGTGTATTAAGAAAACATCTACCGATAATGAGATATGAGGTTCAGACCAAGGTCTATACCAATTTTAGTACGAAATCACATTATGATTAAAAAATCATTAAATTTCATTAGTATTACTCATTTTGCCCAACATAAATGGATTAAATCCAGATGGAAAGCCAAACTGGATGGAAATAACTTCTTTTTCTTTATTGCAGTAGACACCGATTACGCGGTTACGCGAGTTTACAAGAGCACGGCAGTCGTACTTCCTTTTCGCAGTTTGGCGCTTATTGAGGATTCCAAATGTAGCCATGTCCTTTGCCACCTGGTCTTTCCAACAGAGTGTTTGATGACTGGAGATATTTCTCGTTCACAACCAGAGCCATATGCTTCGGTTCTTTATGCAGTCTGGAGAAAGCAGAACTAACGACGCGGTTGTTGAGGCCAATAATATCAACATCGTCGGCATATGAACGTACCATCAATTTACTCCTGTAGCTCGAATTTTCTCCAGCAATACCAAACAAGATTTCAGTCTTTCACACAGTACGCTCGATAGAGCCTTATATGCGATGTTGAGAAGGGTTATTCCACGGTAGTTGGCGTAGATTGCGGGGCCTCTATTTTTATGGACTAACTATATCGCATATATTGGGAAAATGGGGAAAATGTGTGCAGATTATACTACAATGTTGGGTCGTTCACTCAGTAATTTCATTTGATATCAACAGCTGGTCTTATTGAATTTTCGCAGCCAGCTCAACACTTAATCGCTTTACTGTTATATATTTGTTTGTAGAAAAAATTCTTAAATGCTGTAAAATATTTTTTGTTTGGTACATTGTCGGAAATATAAGAATTATGTGATGTGTACGGAGGAAATTGTTGACCGAATGGCAAAATTAGTTTGGCAAAATTTCGTTCCGAAAATTTCGATCTTCTGGCTACACCATATTCTGAAAGGACTCTTAAAGCCGATGCGGATAAAATAAAATCGTTGTTCGATGCAGGCCGCCGAATAATAACAGAGTGTGCTGAAATATAAAATTTCGACCGTTCACAAGTGCATGAAACGTTCTTACGGATCAAAATTTTGTTCGTCGCATTAAAGACTGTGTTTTGCTATCAAACATCAAAGAAGTGATGCCTTTTGT
Organism: Bactrocera correcta; assembly: GCA_027475135.1. Lineage (NCBI taxonomy): Eukaryota > Metazoa > Arthropoda > Insecta > Diptera > Tephritidae > Bactrocera > Bactrocera correcta. Next base: position 36,211,014 of record CM050327.1, read on the forward strand.
AAAGTCCATTGTTACTGATGATGAAAAGTGGGTTGTTTGCAAAAATGTAGATCTCAAGAGAGATCTCAAGATCTACGAAGACCGTAACCATGAAGATGTTACGATTTCGGCTTGGTAGGGTTTCAAATGAATCGTGTATTTTGAGCTTTTTCCCGACAGTATTACAATGAATTCTGTAATGTACTCGTATTGTAATCATATGGACAAATTAAATGATGCATTCAAACAAAAGAGGCCAGAATTGATCAATGAAAAGTTGTAGTATTTTACCGGAATAATGCGAGACCTCATACAAGTTTTATGGCCAAATCTATTATAGCTATCAAACCCAGGAAGTTTTTTGAGGATCATAAAAATTTGTTCGTCAATTTTTGAGATATCCGAATGAAATTTAATACGTAGGTACATATGGATATTCTATTGATTATTTGTCGAAATCAATCAAATTGGACAACTATATCACAAATCTTTCATACAAATGACCATTCAGATTTTTCAAATTTAGTCTTAAAAAAAGCTAGCTTGAAACTAGTGCTAGACCCATAGGCTCTTAGGCAAACTTGTTAGAAATGATCCGTATTCTATCCACTTTTGTCATTAAAATATATATCATTACCAGAAAATATATATATCTTAGCTTAATTAAGATATACATAGACCTATATACGTGGTATAAAGTCAACAGGAACTGTGCAAATTGTTATATCAAGTATTTGAGGGCTAAAAGAAACTTTAAACTGTTTTTAACCTTTTTCGCATCAAAAACACATTATCATTAGGAAAAGACGTACTCTGCGTTTCAGTGACATATCTCAGAGATTGACCGTTGTTTTCAGTAAAAGCCATAGGAAATCAGGTCCAAATATTCAGTATCTGGGTGCTTGAAAAATTAAGGTGTAAGGTGACAAGTTGTCATACCCGGAAGTCAAAATTTGTATCCCGTTCGTGAGAAAATTTCTCTAAGCGCCATTACCTAGGGACTCAAGCTCACGACTTCCGGTCTTAGACCAAATATCCTCTGAGTAGCCAAGTAACATCCGTTTGAAGGCGTGCTAAAATGAGAAGGCTAATTATCCCTCCAATGAAAAGGACCCAATAGCCTTGGATTAAGCTGCTTTTGGCAGCATGAAAAGATTTATGCCGCTATGATTAAATTTGGCTGTGTAAACTGACGTTGAGTAATACCAAAAGCTCTGTCAAGATTGGTAAGAACTTCTCCGGGTCGCTCGATATCAAACTAGGTTTGAGACAATACGAATCATGGACGATGACAACATCTGATGAGTCGGCGTTACGAGATTTCAAGAGAAAGGTTCTGAGCAAAATTTATGGTCCTTTGCGCTTCGGCAAATACCGCAGTCGATAGAACGATGAGCTCTACGAGATATACGACGATATTAACATAGTTCAACGAATTGAGATACTGGCTAGATCATGCCGTCCGAATGGATAAAAACAATCCAGATCTGAGAGTATTCGACGCATTAATCGCGGGGGTAAGCAAAAGAAAGACCAAGTAGAGAAGGACCTGGCACAAAAAAGTGAAAAGGAAGAACGATTGTCGCATTTTGTAAACTCGACGATAATCGTGTAAGCGGTATCTACGCCAATAAAGAAGAAGAAGAATATATAATGTTATCTACCTAAATTGATTGAAATTATTTGAAGCGTTCCTAATATATATAATTACAATTTAAGGGGGTATTTTACTCTAGAATTTTGAAAAATTCGAGTTTTTTTCATATATTTAAAGTTTAGACTTTCAAAAATATGACCTTGGAAGGCTTTTTTTCAAATTCGACTTATTTTCGGATACACAGCCGATTTTGTGAGGTGGCGTCCGTGTTCACTAGAATTATCTCCTAAATTTTAAACGCGTTTTTCTCGAAACTACTTTTTCCACACGGTACCGACATTATCTCAAGTTCTATACAACCGATTTACTTGAAATTTTGTGTGAATCTTCTTTATATAATCCTTTATCGTTCCTACCAGCATCGTATCAAAATTTTTGTTTTTAATATTTTAAAAAATTCAGGAATTTTGAAAAAAAGCGTAAAAAATTATTTTTATTTTCAGGCAGTCGCCATTTTTCAACAAAATTTTTTTCGCGTTCCCTGAAGTAGGTACTATAACAGCATCCTTACTGATTAAGAATTTCTTTTGATTTTTTTTTTCAGACCACCAGGAGAGTCAGGGTTAATATCACCAGGATGCGCCATTTTTTTGTTTACACCTGTCTCTCCCCTCCCCCTCCCCACCTCCAATTATTTTAATTTTTAATATTTTTTTGTAAAAGTTTTTTTCTGTATTCTTAAGATATCAATAAAAACGCCATAAAAAAAATGGATTTAAAAATTTTTTTTTTTTTTCATAAAATTCAAAAAACTGCCCAAAATTTTATTTCTATAGTAGAGTACCCCCTTAAGTTCGTTCATCGTCGGAATTCATTTAAATTTAACAAAAATAACAATTAATAAAACATGTAAAATAAACCTAAAATATACAAAATAACATAACATGCATACTAACGTACATACTAAAGGTCAATAACAGACCCATCAATACGTAAAACCAATAAAAAATGTTTTTCTTAACTCCACCGATGTACATTAATTTTTTTGAGTATTGTGGAAATATTGGCAGATTTGTAATTATCCTTGCTTTGAAAATAAAAACAAACATTTAAAAAAATTTAAAACAATTAACTATGTACATATGTAGATATATATATTTATATTTACGTATAAAGAGTCACTTCGTCATATCATTACGAAGCAAATTTTTCTAATTAATAATACACAAATCTATGTTAGAAGCATTAAACAATTAAGTGAATAAAGGGGTTAAGGTAAAAATGAAAAAAAGCCTTTTCAACTTTTTATCTAGTTAGTCATTATAACAAAAATGTTTTAAAACTTAAATAAAAATTATTAAAAATATACATATAGTATATTAAAGACTTGTGAGTTTTTTTGGCTTTAAAGTTCGCACCGCTTTAAACAAAGGACAAATTCAGTATGGTGGCACCTTTGACGTCACAATTGTGAAAAAACAACAACAATAAAGACAACAAGACTAAAAACAATAATGGCAGCAATAAGTAAGAGTGCAGTTATTTGGTGTAGAAACCGCGCCGTTCCTGCGTCATCGAATACTTACTTTATATACGTACAAACAAAGATGCATATGTATATAAACAGATATTAACATATATACATACATTTGTACAGCATAAGGAAAATAACAAAAACTACAAGTATGAATTAAAAGTAGTATGAAGGCTAGAGCAGCGGCAGCGGCAGCGGCAAAAGTAACGGTAACGTCGGCGACTTGAAAGTCCACAACAACAGAAGCATCAACTATATAAACAGCAAGGCTCAAAATAACATCGCTAACAGCATCGCTAACAGAAGAATGGACACGAACAGCGATATAACATAATATGTTAACAGCAGCGGCAACAGCAGTCACGTCTGCTAACAGAGAAAACAATGCAGGCGACAGCGTTTTATGCTTGCAACGCATTCCAACAGCAACATACATATGTATACACCAACACACACACATACATACATAGATGTATGTATGTACGCATAATGTTAATGCGTGCAGCAGAAGTGCCGCCCGAGCAGAAGCGCAAGCGGCGTTCAACGTTTTGAGGGGAAAAGACGAAGTGTTGGGGTAATGCAATAAAGTAGCGGGCGCGGGGAGAGTGATGACGGCAGAGCATAAAGTAAATCATCAACGTCAGCATGCATTTGCAACGACAACAACAACACTAGCAACAACAAATATTAACATAACCAACGTAAAAATAGATTGACCTCAATTTGCACGCTGACGGCGAATCGAAGCGAAACAAAAATAGCTGCAACACCAACAACAACAACAAAAAGGTTGATAAGAAAAAAGTTCTGCGCCAAATGGCGGCCGATGATGCCATGTGGCAAAATGTCAGCAGCCACATGGCCACTGCTGTCGCCAATGCCGCCGCCGTCACTGCCGCTACCAACGCTACCGCTCACACTCCGCCCGCACTGCATTAACCGACGCGCCGTACTTACATATAGAGCTGCGAAATTTTCTTGAATGAAAACGGTGAACGCTTTGCAGCCAAAGGCAGCGGCTCCAAACCGCCATTGAGGAAATCGCACAGAGCAGAGCAACAACAACAAGGACAGCGTACAGCGTAAGGCAATCAGTGTCAGTCTGCAAAGGCGGCAACTTGGTGTTGTGTCAACAAGCAAACCAACAACAAGATGATATAAAACGGCAATCAACAAAAACAACGTTGTTAACGTCAGCAGCGGCAACAATTGCAATAGCAACAACAACAAACACAACAGCAGGAGCAAGAGCAAGCGCAATCGGTAACAGCAACAGCGATGCTGCAACGGTCGCACACAGCAACAGCCGCTGAAAGTTTAGTTAAAAGTTGAGTGGCGCAAGTGGCTCAATGCCATCAACTACGCAAAAGTAGAAGCGGAGCCAGCCATGCAATTCCTTACACGTCCACACATACATGCACACACACATTGGAAGTTACGTACATACACCGAACGCATTATGTATTGCATATACATATTTGGGGTATAACAGTAAATACATATATAAGAATATATGTTGCTCCATATGTACCTGTATGCTAACCTATATACAAGAAAACGCACATCATCACACACACATATGTATTAGTGATACATATAATGCACGTAGGTATACCGTTATGTTGCAGCTTTGCTCTCGTCGGTCCGCATCAGCGTCATACAGCTGCTCTGTTGCGGGGCGCAAAACTTTTCGGCGTGCGGCATTTGTGCGCTCGCCGTGTTTATATTCCAAAGGCCGCTTTCGGATGTCTCTAGTGCAGGTGCACTTGGTAATTCCAAGTTCGGCATAAATTTTGGTGCATGTTTTTGCACAGATATGACCCTCGGCATTTAATCACTCAACTTTAATGTTATTCTGCGGAAAAAATGTTGTTTGTACTTTAAAGCACTTTAAAATTATAATATAAGAATTGAGAGAATTCCTAATCGGCAACTAAAGATAAATAAACTGGATGATTATTTAAAAACTCAATATAATTGGTTGGCAAAGGGAAGGTAATGTCGTTTTGACAAATGAAGCCGTAAGAGAAGACACACCACTGACCTTACTTCCAAGAGACGGCGTTACGAAGAGCGTAAACTTCACAAAGAAGCTTAGAGTTATTCTCGGTAGTAAGGCGGTCGATCTACTACTGAAAGGCAGTACTATCCAGTGGTACACAGATGGCTCGAAAACACCGGAAGGCATTGGAGCAGGCATTACGGGACCGTACAGAAAACTTTCCATATCAATGCGATGTTTCGCAACCGTGTGCACCTGATCTGGTTGTCGGGGAATAAAGACGCTCACGGCCCTAGGGTCCATCTACGCGGATAAGGTTGACACCACCTCCATCGCGCCAGCTCCTGAAACTATGTGACCATATCTTACTGTACCCAAAAAAGGTGAAATTGTATTTATTTTGAAAATTCTTTATTTATTCTTCTAAATTAATTTCATCCCCTTCAAAGTAATCCCCTCCCGTTGCAATGCACTTATGCCAACGGATTTTCCAATCTTCGAAACATTGGTTGTAGTCACTTTCCGGGATGACCTTCGGTTCCGCCTTCGCTGCGGCTTGAATCTCCTCTATCGTATAAAAACGGTGTCCCCGGAGCGGTCTTTTGAGCTTGGTGAACAGCCAGAAGTCGCACGGCGCCAGATCAGGTGAATACGGTGGTTGCGGAAAGACATGGGTTGAGTTTTTGGCGAAATGATCACGAATTACGAGCGCAGTATGGGATCGTGGATTATCGTGGTGTAAAAACCAAGAATTGTCTTTCCACAATTCCGGCCTTTTTAGGCGGATAGCGTTACGCAATCGACACATAACAATCAAATAATATTCTTTGTTGACTGTTTGATCGGTTGGAAGGAGTTCATAACGCACAACACCACGATAATCGAAGAAAACAGTCAACATGACCTTGATTTTTGAGCGACTTTGACGCGATTTTTTTTCGTCTCGGCTCTCTTTTGGCACGAGACCGATCGATTGATCGGTTGTTTCGGGATCGTAAGCATAGGTCCAAGTCGCATCGTCAGTTTTAATGCGTTTCATGACATCCTGGTAGTCGGAAAGCATCGTTTCACACACTTCAACGCAATGCCTTTTTTCCAAAAAATTCAATATTTTCGTTACCAGTCGAGATTTCACGCGCTTGAGGCCCAAAACATCCTTCAAAATGGTATTGGCTGAGCTTTTCGATATGCCAACTTCATCAGCAAGGTCTCTTATTGTTAATCGACGGTTTTTCAACACCATTATCTTTGATTTGTTGAACGTGAGCTTCGTCGATTGAGGTTGATGGTCGCCCTGGACGCTCTTCGTCTTTGACGCGTTCACGACCGACTTGGAACTCACTATACCACTTGTAAACATTTTTTTTAGACATAGCCTCAACATCAAAGGCTTATTGCACCATCCTCAACGTATCGTTGCAGCAGAAAATTGATTCCGTAAACAAAATTGAATGCAAATTCTTTGCTCAACAAATTTCGACATCGCAAAAAACGAAAAACTCACTTTTAGCAGCTCACAAAACGACACGTATCTCAAACACTAATGAATATTTTGACATGAAATTTGACATAAATGTGACTGACAGTACTAACAACCTAAAAAAAAATAATTCTCCAAATCCTTCGACGCGCGCAGTTTAAATTCAAATGTCACCTTTTTTGGGCACAGTAGTATTTTCTATATGTCTAATTCGTAGAACAATACCCTTTCCTTAAATAAATAGTGGACGAATGATTGCAAAATAAAATAATTTTATTAAATAAATTTATATAAAAAACAACAAAAACTTTCTCTTCGATTGCACCAAAGCTATAATACTCTACACAGTAGCATTTTTTATTGCATCATGGTTTTGATCTATCAGTTTAAATGGTAGTTAATACTATAGTCGTACGAATTAAACAATATGTTCTGAGATTGTTTTTTCAAGCAGAAATAAAAAAGATATAATTTAATGTTATGGCTAAGATTTTTGTCTTTTATAAAGATAAGCGTTTGCCATTATGTTTTAAAAACGATTTCGAGCAAATGACCGCCGCGGCTGGCTCGAATTAATTCCGGCCGATAGACCTCATTTTCGACAACGACTCGAGATAACACGCTCACCAAAAGCTTCATTCAATAAGTTGTTGGAAACGAAGGTTGTCCACATCAACATCCTCCCATTCAGTCACGAAAACGTCATTAATCATCGCTTTATAGCGTTCCCCATTCACTGTAACATTATGGCCGACTTCATTTTTGAATAAATATGTGGCAATGATTCCCTCTGTCCATAGAGCATCCTAAACAGTGATTTTTTGTGTATATAACGAGGTCTAAACAATGCCTTGTTATGATTATCACTCCAAATACGATAATTTTCTTTATTAACGTACCCATTCAACCAAAAGTGACAAGTTTAAGCGCTGAACTAAATTTTCTGTGAAAATAGTGATCTCTGGCTGTCTCGTTTTGAGCCCATTCACCGAACATGTGATGTATTTGAGTCGGTTCATTTTGAAATGTAAAACGACATTGTTCTTATTATACATAATTTCCCTTTTAGATTTCGGAATTTGGCAACCCTAGTGCTGCAATCGGACAATTCACAGCTTGATCGTAAAGTTGGCTTCTTTTTTCCCGTATGTAAAAAAAAGAGGTTCACGTTCTTCGGCACCTGAGGAGGCGATTGGTGCATGTTTTGGAAATATCTCAATCAGAGCGGCAAAAGTGCTCCAACGATTGGTTAAAATGCATGCAAAAGTGTGTTTTTCTTCTCTAGTCCCGAAATATAAAGAGCAACGAATCTGAGTATAATTCAAGTAAAGGCTGTCAAAAAGACAAGCTCCGAAAAAAATTATGTAATATTGAACTGAAAAAAAATACTGAAAAAATTTTAGGTTTTTGTAGTCAATAATAATCTAAGTTAAGTTTCTTGACGACATATTGTCAAACGAAACGTTTTCAACACAAAGATTTGATTATTACCCCAAATTCAATGACGACAAATTGAAAATAGAAATTGGACTTTTTTCACTAGATTATTGATTTATCTTGAAATGTGTTGCCAAAAATTACTTTAAAAATGCAGCCACAACTGTTTTTATTGACATTATTTAGCACTCTGCTAGTAGAAGAGCAGGAAAATTGTATACCTTGTATTATGTAACAAAACGTTTCGTGGAAACTATGGTGAAATAAATAACAAATCTTCGTAAATATTAGCTATCAGCGAGCAAATTAGCTAATATTAGCTTGTACAAAGCTAGGTATTTTCTATTTTAGAATTAAACCAAAAAGTTTCATTTCACTTACATTTTCTAGCAACAAAATCTCGACCGTAAAATCCCGGATCTTAATGTTTGGAAATAACCGTTATTTTTAATATATCTATTAAGCAAAGATTTCTTGCTTCCAAATAGGTCTACTTAATACACTTCGTGATGTTATTAGGACGTATCATTTTGAATTTATACAATTAAATCAATTAAGGGGTTATTCAAGTCTATAAATATAAAAAATCGAAATTTTATTATATTTTCAAAGTTTAACTATTGAAAAATATGTGTACAAAAGGATTTTTCAAAATACAAATTATTTTCGGAGATATAGGCGTTTTTCTGACTCGGCATCCAAACTGGTTCGGCCGGAACTAATCGAACAAAAGACATTAGGGAAAGTTTAAACGCGTTTTTCTCAAAACTGACTTTTTCGGAACGATACCCACGATTTCTCAGGTTCTACTGGACTGATTTGCTTGCAATTTTTATAGAGTCTTCTTTATAGGCTTGTCTACGGTTGGAACTAGCCCCATCTCCAATTTTTTTATTTTTATTATTTTTAAAAAATTCGAAATAGTCAGAAAAAGTGATGCAAAAAAATTTTTTTTTTCAGGCAGTCGCCATTTTGTGAAAAAAAAATTTTCCCACTTTTCCGTAGTTCCGGCCATTGCGACATTATAGACATATAGATTAATAATCTTTTTTTTTTTGGTTTCAGATAACTAGGAGGGTTGAAATCATGGGTATGGTCATGTGGAAATTTTTAGGGACCCTCCACTTCGTCAGCTCATAATTTTTGAATTTTTTTACTTTTTTGAGTTTTTAATTTTTTTTCTCTAAAATTAACAAATAACTAATAAAAAAAATGAATAGTAAAAATATTAATTGCCTTGTTTTTACGACACGTTAAAAATTACCTGAAATTCATGCTTCTAGACTAGAATACCTCCTTAAGATCATGCAATTAGTTCTAAACTACATTATTTAAATTTCAAATATGGATAAGTTAGACAATTCATGCGAAAATCTCATCTCATCTCAGCTCAGCTTAGTGTACGACCTAAACCACAAACTAATGAGAGCTTTTCAACAATATTAATATTATAAAGCAAATATAATAAAATTTTATATTTTTCTAGATTATAAATTATTATCTAAATTTAAAATCAAATGATACTCAATAAAACTATTTAAATCAAATTAAAGCGCAAAACATTAGTCACAACACACTTAAATGATATATAGAAACGAAAACAAACAATATTAAACCCCAACCAACGTATTCACCAAACAAATATGATAGGGGAAATCATCAACTACCCAACAGCTGAATATAAAATTCTGCCAAAATCGTTGGGTGTTGGTTTGCAGGCAATTGGGCGGATTTTGGGGTGGCTGCCTTTTCTGTATCCATGTACTGACCCCGGGTTATATTTAGTACAATCTAAAAATAGAATCGAAGGTCAACACAATTGCTCACGAACACGAAGCCGAAGTGCCACGACACAGAGACACACATTCGGAGTGTAATGTTCGGCGTTCGTCGCTTTGCACTTCGGCTAGCTGCAACAACAACAATTTGCGAAATGTAGGACTCTGAATTAGCAGTGATGACGCCGCCAAATGACGCCAGCAGCGCTGCTGCTAACAACAGCTGGCAGCAACTGTAAACTTCGGAAAAAGGCTACTGTGGTGCGTCAAGCGCGAAATTATCCAATGCACACACACACACACATACATAGGTATATGTATATGCATTAGGATATATATGTATGACTATACTTTTATTGCCGAACATGGCACATTCAACAGAGCGTTTGCGAAACGAAAACTTTCGTCAAAGCATGGCACTCGTGCCACGAATGGTGGATGGATGGCAAGGAAATGTTGTCCAAAGAGCTTTTGCATGCTATAAGTTGGGTCAAAAGTTCGGTAACCTACTCGAGGTTGTTGAACTAGCACCAAATTTATGACGTACGTTCGCGCTCAGTATACACGTGTGTATGTAAAGATCTGAATATAAATTTTTTTCTCAACAAGGAGAAGCGACCATCTATTTCATATTTTGGAAAATTCTTTGAGCAATAAAGGATATAATAATATTGTTTGCAGTTGATATTGAAATGATTCATTTTTGAAAACGCGTTGCCAAATAAAAAAAATTGATGCTGTACTTCCAAAAAGGCAATTTATATGTTTATTCTATATTGAAGATGCGCAGCAGACCACAAAAGCTCCGGTAGTTATTAGATATCTTACAGGTTATATACTAAAAAGGACTAATCTATGTCCAGAAATATTTAAAAATAAATTTGTTTGAAAGCTGTTTTAAGGTACTTGTATCATCTGATGTGGTGCTCTGCAAAAACTTCTTAGAAAAAATAAAATTTATATAAATATCACTTCAATCGTCGAAACACTTCTCAAACTCGAATTTTTGAAAGATTTTTGCTCTTTCATAGAAGCGCGAAAATAATCACTTAACATGAATATGGAGACTAATTTTGATGTCAAAGATACGCCACGCTCTAGCAGGCGGATAAAATATTTGAATTCGTCGAATCTGACCTTCCCATTAGCACTATTGCGATTGCAAAGGAGTTAAACGTTGTCACACGAATTAACGCAAAAACCTTCATCGACCCATATTTGAAGACGGAAGGAGATGAAGAGTGAGTCACTTACGCTGCTTGAAGCCAAAATGGCAATGGTTGAATGACGGTGCGACAAGCCTGAATTGATGGTTAGGAAGGAGCTCCAACACGGATCGGTAACGTCAACAATTTTACCCCTTAAGTTTGAGCCAATAGCAGAGGATTTGTGTGCCATTAGGAAGGCTCGTGAAGCAGATGATTTCTACCTTTTACTGACTATGTTTGTAAAAATCGACTCTCTCAGTTACGCTTATAGAAAGAAAGATTAACATTGTGCTATCCAAGATATTTAATTCTTTTTGATGCATATGTATTACTCTAGTTGATAGGCCGTTGCCTGATTCCTTATGTACTTGATAAAGAGGAAAAAATCAATGGCACTATTCTGTAATGTCACCACATCATTCGACATAAGGATTAATGTCAAGATAAGCTATTATGCTTTATTTCAAGTTCAAGTTAATAGTTTTTTGATTAAGAGGCAAGCACTAAAAATCAATCAGAAAGACTTCGGATCGATTGAAATATTGACAAAATTCATACCGCTTAGCAGAAATTATCATATAACCAAACGAATCTTATATTATTTCGTACATCAATACGCCGTTTGGATGAAACTTACAATTTGTACGACTGCCTACTTTTAGCATAAAATAGTGGCGCATAAATAAATCCAAAAGCTTGTAGGAGCATTTGTTCATAAATCAAGAAATTTTCAACGAATCTTTTGCATTTCGAAGGAAGTTATGGTCATAAAAAAATTACGTAAGACGCCTAATGATGCCTTAATCGAAATTCTATATTGTATATACATATTCGATGTTATAATTATGTTTAAATTTCATGTTCTACTAGGTGCGTTCCAAAGTAAACAGGACTTTAAAAAATCAGAACAAATGGTTTTCCAGCAAAATCAATTTATTTGACTCAAATTAGCCTCCTTCTGCTTCAATACAGCTTCTTGCATGGCCCAAAAGCATGTCGAACGAGTGTTTTAACTTGCTGGCCGCCAGTATGCCGGTGCAAACACCTTTCGTAAGCCCAAATGTTCAGTCAAAATGCGATAAGTTGATGTTTTGGAGATGTTCAATTCCATTTCCATTAATTTCAATGATGATTTCGACTGATTTTTGATGGCTTCACATACAGTTTCGATGGAATATGTAATGATCACGAGTTTTGATTGGCCGACATGTTGATCGTTATTTGTGTACTCACGACCTTTAAAAACATTGAAACCACTCGCATACTCTGCTACGAGACAGGCTATAAACTTATTTCATCAATTGAAAGGTTTCGGTAAAAGCTTAATCATTTTAAAACAAAATTTAATGTTGGCTCTTTGTTCGAAGCTCATTTTCGCACCGATAACACAAACATATTGACACCTAAAACGCCATAACTTCACTTCCAATCACAGAAATGTCATGAAATTCTGGACAATTGATAAAGATAGCAGATTCTAACGCACCAGACGACAAATAGATGATTACAGATTCAAAAAGTCCTGTTTACTTTGGAACGCACCGTGTAGATATACGTAAGGTAAATACGTTAGTGTATAGGAATTTAGGCTGAGCAGGTCTTTTTGTCTGGTCAAGGTATAATGGGATAAATATAAAGAAATATATATGATATTGTTCTTATTATACATAATTTCCCTTTTATATTTCGAAATTTGGCAACCCTACTGCTGCAATCTGACAATTCACAACTTGATCGTAAATTTGGTTTCTTTTTTCCCGTATGTAAAAAAAAAGAGATCCACGTTTCTCGGCACTTGAGGAGGCGATCGGTGCATGTTTTGGAAATATCTCAGTCAGAGCGGCAAAAGTGCTCCGACGATTGGTTAAAATGCATGCAAAAGTGTGTTTTTCTTCTCTAGTCCCGAAATATAATGAGCAACCCTTGTAGCTATAGGGAGTTTACATAAAACACTTAAAACATCTATCTGTTAGATTTTTCAACAAAATTTTTGAAGTTATACTTCTTATACGAGTTCGGAAAAGGCTGCGTTAAATGCAAGTTGCGCAACCTTGTCCTCGAAGATGTTTGAGCAGCAAGCAAAGCGGTGACAATCGGCGATCGTTTGTTCGTTTCTTTCGGCACAGCTCGGCTTTTATACCAGCAACACAATGTTGTCATGCTTATGCTATTGTTGTTTTTGTAGAACAATGTTTCAAATTTTGGTTGGTGACATATTCACAGGTGTGCGCATATGTATGTTTGTATGCTTGTGCATTATTTCTTTCGTTTGTGTTTCATTTCTGCGAATTCTCAACTATTTTGTGTGACTTTTGGTTGAAATACTCTGAGTTAGCCGTAGAAAAGTTAAGGCTATACTTCCCAGGATCATTTCTGTAGTCAGTCTTGTGGGTTGACAATTCACAAGTCGCAAGGAGGAACTTTCAATGAAATTGTTTACTATTAATATTATCTCAACAGTTAGTTTACTTATGTCGCACTGTGAAGAGCTGTTGCCATTAAAGGAGTTACATTATCCCAGTGAACAAACAGAAAAAATTTTATCTCGCTTTGCGATATGAAATGATAAAATTACGTCAAAATCCAATTATCACCTTAGAAAAAGCACAAGAAAATGTTTATCAATAATATCATTCAATTGTAAAAGTCTTCGTGCTCATGTTGATGATTTCTCAGATAGAGTGCAGTCAAACATCTTGATGTTTTTAGAAACATTTATGAACGACAACGAGCCTCCAAATCCGTACCAAATTTTGATTTCATTGTAAGATTTCAACGAAATGAAAAAAGAAATTCAGGCGTTGCTATTTATCACAATGAGCAAGACAAATGTCATATTCTCACTCCTCATTTAGATATAAAGGCTCCGTATGCGAGTGATGCTGATGTGACGATATCAACATCAACAATAATTGGCGATTTGTGTGCGGTAGAATGCAAAATGAACCCTAGCGATGATCATAATAGTAAAAAATTTAATTTCATTGCCATCTATATATATCACCAAATTCATCGATGAGAGATATAAAATTGTTCATCGGTAAAACTTTATTACCGTTGTCAACTGCAGATTCGCAAGCTTTTGCAAATATTATCGGAGAACCAGTATAGTATAGCGAACAACCGGTACTCCTTGCGGGAGATTTCAATGTAAATTTCTCATTGCCAGAAGCTGAATCATTACTGGCATTCCTCAGAGAGAAATTTTCATTAGAAATGATCCTACGACAAAAGGACGTGCGGCTATTGATGCGATATTCACGAGAAATATAGATAAAATAGATGTAAAACATTTCATATTGTATTTTAGTTTTCATAATCCAATTGTAAGTATTACAGATATCAATCCGTCAGAACCCAGAAATGATAATTGAATTAGACTTTGCTTTATAAAATGTGCATAATAAATTTATAAAATGTGAATTTAAGAAAGCGTTGGTCACTCCACCATATTTTTATCCTTTCCCTCTCGCTAGTTTTCTTTCATACAAAATGATATGCATTTCTTGGAACATCACTAAGAAGTATAACTTCTTTCGCGCGTAGGGACTCCACGCACCTTTTTTTTCAGTAGACAAAAATAGTGTGGAACCTATACTTTGCAAGTGGAACTCAAATGTGAATCTACAAATATAAAATAGAGAGTAATGTTGAATATCAACTTGAAAACCTTTTCACAGGTTGGACATTTACTTTCCTGCATATATTTTAAGTTTGTGACTAAATAAAGAACAAAATAAAAATAATTGAAAAGAATAAATCAATAAAATAAAAAATTTACTTCGCCGCCTTTCAGCAGTTCAGGATCCTCGAAGGATGCAAAAGCATTTCATTTAATTTGCACCGAAGTTTGTATCACCTAGAAGTAAACATAAGAGACTCTATAAAAAATATATATATAAATGATCAGCATGACAAGCTGAATCGAGTTAGCCATGGCCGTCTTTTCGTCTGTCTGTATATATTCGAACTAATCACAAAGAAGCTTCAGGATTCCACGACAGTCGGCTCTACGTAACCAATACGAACTGGATTTTTTATACGGTCAAAGACTGTTAACTCAGCCGCTACAACAACAACAACGGTACAATCTGCAAACAAATTGTTCAGATCGGATGATTATAGCATATAGCTGAAGTTCTTGTCTGAAAAGTTTTTCATTTGCGAATCCGCATTTTCAACCGATCTTAAAACAAAATGTTCAAAAAATTTCAATAATTTGTAAGCAATTTAATGTTTTCTATATAATATAAGTGACAAGGTCACATTAGCATAGACAAACACACGCTTGTTCTACAATGTATATGTATGTTGCGGCGCTTTAAAGTCAGTTGATGACGACTTAAGCGAAAGCAATTGCATTTAACTCACACACCAACACACATACGGCCGCTTTTAACGGTTGCTATTAACACATTGACCTAGAAAAACTTAAACGAGAATAGCTCGCCTTGCTTGCACTCCGAAATTCCGAATTCAATGCAAATACTCGTAAGAACGAGCTTTTATTCAAATGCCAAGCAGAGGAAAAGCACAAGAGTTGTGACGTCACCAATGGCATTCATTCACAGGATACATATGTTGGCAAAGCGGCGCAGCAGCATTGAAGACAACGGCAGCAGTGGCAGCAACATTGCCACACACATGCGGCTGCCTATACTATATAGCTACTTATGTATGTGTGTGTGTATATATGTATGCTGCTACAGCGCAGACCAACACATCAATGAGCATTTGTATGTGGCGCAGGCAGCTGCCATTTGGAGGACCTTCCACAAGTACAGCAAAGGCGAATTCATTGAGGAAATCGACATGGGCACACAAACACATACATACGCGTACATACGTATATGTGAATTTATAATAGAAATATATGTGCTGGCTGCTGGCGTCCATCACCGACTGGCAACAGCACATAGCGACGCAGCAGCTGCGCAGGACCATTAGCGGCAGCAGCAGCGCCGCCAGCGCGTTGAGAGCCTTGCTTGCTCCGCATTCATGCCACACACACACACACTCACACACATTTATGCATGCATATGTACAGCAAGCGCCATGTTAGCAGCGTTGACGCGTTTGTCAGCCGTTTATTTCGAATACAGATTTCGCTTGGCGTTACTGGCGTTTCTTCTGCTTGTGGCTGGTTATGGTAGAAGTGAAGTTTGCATTGCAGCACATTTCTGAATTCAGTTGAATAGTCGTCCTCAAGCCAAACAGTCGAAATTCGCTCCTCGTAACGCTACTGCTTGCGGTCTTTCAAGCCTTTGACACTGGCTGTATGTGTTTTTTTGTATAACGGTTAAAACGTTAGTTTGTGATGTAGAAGTGAATGTTTAAATCAAAAGGAAAAAAATCAACCACTTGCGTGTTTGAGTTTTGTAAAATTCAGCTGCCATGCAACAAAATTTTAAAATACGCTATCATTTCCGCTAAAGTTGCCAGCTTCGTACGTATCGTGGACGCTTTGTTTATGTTTACACGCCCACGCAGGATTCTTCAAGTTGCTGTGCACGTGCAACAACTGAAAAGCTGCATCATTTTTAAAGTGTTTGTTCAAGTGTTGTAGCAAAAATTAAAAAAAAAAATTAAAATAATTTAAAAAAAAAATTAAAAAAAAAATAAAATTTTCTTACATTTGACTTTTTGCACATTTTTCAGCAGTTTTTAATGTTTTTGTAATATTTTTAATGACATGCTGCTATTAAATCGAGGTTCATGTGCACATCACACATACATTTGTATGTACATATGCTTATGGATTTTGGGTGTGTGAAAAAAAATTATTTTTAATCAAATAAAAAAGTAACAAAATTAATAATAAAATGAAAAAAATTAGTGGCACTTACTTAACAAATCCTTTGCAGTTTTTTGACCTTAAAAATCAACGAAAAATAATATTTCGCCCATAATGACTGCGTAACTGGAAGTGTCTGCAATGGAACTCAGGTATTTTAGCACACATTTTTATTTATTTCTATTAATTTCACTTCAATTAGTTATATAATTATTTCTATTAATTTAACTTCAGTTAATTATTTAATTTAATTGTAATTACATTTGAAATCCAGCTGCAAGGATTGAAAAAAAGAAAACAAAATATTAGTAAACTATTCCAATAGCTTTCGTTCTTTTAGGTTATGCATAAAATGATGTTATAATAAACTTCAAGCAAGTGCACATTTAGAGAAAGGATTAATTATAGTATAGGAAGCTTTGCTGAAGGTGGTATAGCCTACGATTCTTCTAACTTTTATATTATTTATTGAATTTGTTATAACTATAATACATGCTCATTGTCAGCAAAATTAAGACTTTAATAATTAAATACTTTTTATTAATTTTGAGGTCGTAAAAAAAAACTAAATGTATTTATTTTTGCAAAAAATTAAAAAAAAAAATTTTAACACAATTAAGTTTTACATAATTTAATACTTTTTTATTTATTTTTCGATTGCCAAATTTTTGGAAAAAAGGTTTATGAAAAACTAGGTTAGGTTATGAAAAACTTAATTTTTAAATTTTTTTCTGACCAACTCAATATGAATAAAAAGTATTAAATTATAAAAAACTTAATTTTGTTATAAAATAAAAATTTGAAAAATACTTTGAAAAAAAAAAATTAATTTTTTGTAATTTATTTTTATTTTCCAAACTTTTAATCACTGACTGATTTTTTCATAAACTAAATCACTTTACTTTATGTGTGAGCCCAAGTTTTACATATGAATAAGAAACATGTAAACTTAAATCATAAGAACTTAATTTTGAAAAATTATATTAAATTTTTTTTAATTATTTTGTTTTCTTTAACTTAGTAAAGGGAAAAAAAATTTACACCATTTTAAATTTTTGCAGACATTTCTATCCAAGAGATTTTACATTTAAAAGCTACGCTTATATATCAATGTCAACAACAACAAATGCTAATAAAGACAAAAGTTTATATATTTTTTTTAAATGCTGTTTGCAGACCTTCTATTAACCTTCTGCAACTTTGTTATATTGTTTTAAGAAAATTAAAATGTAAAAAATATAGGTTTAGTTTGATTAGTTCTTCAATACTGAGTGATTTAATGCAATTTAATTTAATTAAAAGTTATAAAACTACTTTAAATATAACATTGATAAAAGTGCAAAGATATAAAACGTACTGTGGCCTACAGATTTTCAAAATTTTGTGTGCTCCTTTAGCTCATATCTGATACTAAACACCTTTACTGACAACGATTATAAGTGGGTTGCAAAAAGAAACAAAAATAATAATTTTTTTCACAAAAACTAGTTGCAATAATTTTTTAAAAATAAATTTCGAAAATATTTTCAATTAAATTTCAATAGTAAAGTAAATTTCGAATTATTTAAATTTGTTTGTATCACACCGTCAGCAAGGTACCATAAGATTTATATTAGAAATTACTCAAATTATGCAATTAAAAAAATTAATTTTCGCATTAATTTATACAGTTTATCATTACTGATGAATATTATTTCATATTTATTTATTTCAATACTTTTTCTTATCAACGAAACATTTTCATTTGCTAATTTACACCTTAAATTCCTTTAAAGTATACAAATTTCCACACAACAAAAACTTCGTTGCATATGACGTCACACTTGGCAATGTACCAACGTCGCGTACATATAAATAACAGCGCTTACGAGCGCAAACACACATACATACACATAAAACAGAATATAGTGCACAAAATAGCATTACAAAAACCCTATATAAGCAGTTTAGCAAGTATGAATGTAAATATAGTATATTTATATATATATAAATATATATGTATATATATGTATGTATGTATGTGTATATAGTATATATGTATAAGTATGCATACATATGCGTATACATATAAATACATGTTAATATATAACACTTGTCGCTGCATTACACAAAAATTATTTATTAATATTTTGGTTACCATCCTTCCACGCTCCCCAACCCTTTTAACAGCTCCGCGTCTTATACATTGAATGCCAAAGCGCGCCAACATTTCCGTAAGGGCTGCGCAAGGGCACCCATCTATAGACCCCTCTGCCACTTCTGCCCAGTCAGCGATCATATTGATTTTACTCCCCAGAATACAGGCACACGTGAATTGCACGAAACGTCTCGACATACAAATCAAACTGTCTCGAAACGAACGAAATGTGTAGGACACACCTGACGTATGAGTGATATTTATTTACTGCCAGCGAGTGTATACCATATTAAAAAAGTTGCGCATACGCACTGCCGTCCCAACTGCATTTCAAGTGGTGAACCGTGACGTATGAGTGATATTTTTATCATACTCAATTCTTCCAATAGCGATTTTCAATAATCCTTTCCTCTTAACAATTTACTAAAATTAACTTTACTAAAATGATGAAAAGCTGATTAAAATAGACTTTTCGTACGTAATGCCAGTTAGTTACATTAGTATATGTGCATTTGTGCATGTTAAGCGCGTACGTGACTAACGGTATATCAAACTTACGCCTGCTTTTAAGCACAACATAAGCTTTTGTCGTCATAGCTTTTGTAGGCTTCTATGTCATATAGGCACATATTTATCTCATCTTTTTCGTTTTACTAATTTTTCACTTGTTTTGATTTGAGCGCTCTGGTGTGCAGGCAAAATTTAGCTTGTTCGTTAAGGAAAACAATTATACTTAGTATTTGTTTACTAAATTTAAGATATAATGAAAGTTGTAAGCAACACAGTCTATCAGCATCAGTAAATATTGATATTTCTTATTTGTGTTCTTCGCACAGAAAACTATTTTCAAGCGAATTAAAGTTTTTTTGTATAAATTAGTTATTAAAAACTATTTTATAGACAAAAAATTAAATTTTACCTAATTTATGTACTTAATATATTGATAATTATTTTATTTTGCTTAGTAAAAAATACTAAATCTTAATATTATTACAAAAAAAAAAAAATAGTTCTACACTGATTCGAAACATATATAAATTTATTTTATAAAAAATATTTATGCAAAATCGTAGATTTATTTAACAAAGGTTTAGTCAAACCAGCACAATTTTAAGTTTAACTCTGAATTCGTCAGTGCGTATGAGTAATATTTTACCAAAAATATTTAAAAGACTTTTCGGCAGTACAGAAACGACAAATTCATCTTCACCTTCTATTTTAAAATTGCCGCCTTTTTACCAATTCCGTAGGTAGTAGGTTTTTGGACGGACAATATCTTCTAAAGAGAGCTTTTTTGCATATTTCATCCGCGAAGAAAGCCAAAATTACTACATGTAACGCAAAAAAATTTTTGCTGCAAAATTTTTACTGTATATTCTTAAAATATGTATAAATATATCCCTAAAATAATGAAATAATTGAAAAAGAATTTTTTATTATTTTTTTAAATTTTCAAAAATCGCCATTCTCAGGGCTGCCTTAGTTGATGTGAAACTTATATTCCGCTCGCTCACTTTCTCAGACAATTTGTACTTCCATCAATTTTTCTTTTCCTTCCTTAAATTTATTTTCCCCATAAACTCCCATCCCTCTCTTTCACTTACATATTTATCCAGCCCTTTTGGGCTCGTTTGCTTGTTTGCCTTTTATTCCCTTCATCACAAAAAATACAGAGATTCGGAGGCCATTTACCCTGCTGACGTCATCAAAAGGCATTCCGTATACTATATACACATACATATATGCAAAACATTTTACAACAACACATTTCTGCCTCCATCAATTTGTTGCTGCTGTTAGGCCTCCAAAGGGCCAAATATCATATGGTAGTATGTACAAGCCCACATTTGGGCAAATTTGGCTACCCCAATCGTTTGGCTGGCTGTTCGGCTGAAGCTATTCTTCATCGAATGATTGTTGTTGCTGATAGGTATACCGAATTCTGTTGCTGCAGCTGTCGTTCAACTGGGTTGGCGTTGTTGTATTACAACCCACAATTTTACCCAGTAACCTAGTGAATCGCAAGTAACAACACATTTTGAGCGTTATCCCTTCGCGACACGAACTCGAGGAAAATCACAGCTTTCGCTTTCATTTTCGTGCATCCCTCTCACATTCGCTCTTCACTGCTCTCTTCTGCGATTCATCGTAATTTGTTTGGCTGTTTGTTGTTGGTAGGGTGCTTTTATTTGACTTGGACTTTTGCTGGATTTCTTTTTTCTTTTAGTAAATTCTCTCAGTTGTTGCTTTTTTATTTATTTTTGTATTTGCTCCCGCCAATTTCGTTTCTATTGTGCCCCTTTTTATTTCAATTTTATTTTCGTCACAATTTGTATTTGCGTCGTGTGCCCACGCACGTCTCGCGTCCTAGTGTCCTAGTTTGGCAGACACTTCGTTTGTGGACTTACTAAATTTGTAAATTCGTGCGAACTAAAATTTATTAAGTATATAAATGATATAGACACATGCAATCACACACTCATTGCAATGAATGTGTTATAATTTGTTATTAAGATTTCAAATTGTATATTTATGAAAAAAAAAAATAAATTTGTATTACTGAACTAAAATTTTTATAAAAATTATACACCTTTGGACCAAGTTTTTCAAGAAGGTCAGTTTTCTCTCCCGGTTATGGCTGTATATTCTAGAAAAGTACGTAAAACGCCCTTTAATAAAGAGGTCAGGTTAGATGAGGTTAGAACCCAGAGTTGATCCAATGATGGATCTCACTTGGTCCTTTGTCTTGGTTATAAACTCCTAATTGCGGTTCACTAGATCTTCATAGATCAATGAAGCACTGTTAGCTTACCACAACTTTATTAAGGCGGTTAATATCAATCCCAGCAATTTCGATGGGTTCGCAATAGTTGTACCTACCGAGATATTTCAATCTCAGTATGACAATATAGGAGAAAGCGACGAGATGACTCCGTCTCGCCTTCCATCATACAGCTTTGGTAAAGACAGTCCGAAGAAATATTTATCCGCACCGCTGAACCTATTGAACAGTGTCCGGTCATAACACCCACAATTTCGGTGAGTGCTTTTTCTTGCAAGCTCATCGCCTTTACAGTTTCAGTCTTGCCAGATACCCAGATAAATTAAATATAGAATTAGCTTAATACTTCTGCCTGTGATGTCATGTACTTCTTGGCTAGTTTTGAGCGCGCAGTCAGAGTGGTCAAAGCCGATATAGCTGTTCGGCAATCGAAGTGAGCAGTACATCCACCCATTTACTGCTACCTTGATGACAGCTATCTTCGCTTGAAAGGCGCTAAAGTGGTCTGATAGTCGAAATTTGAGTTACTGGAGAGCTTCCGATAGAAAACTGTACATTTTCCTCTTAATCTTCCTCTTTACTGTGAAAAAACTCCCTACAAATCTTCTCCAACGGCTTCGCCACTTCCATAAATCCCTCGCACGTACATGAGTCGAGAAGAAATGTTCTGCTATGCAGTGATCTAAACTGTAAAGAATGAAACCGGAGCATAAAACATTGTTGGCTTAACTACAGGGAAAGGCAACCGATACTTTTCTCACTCTCTTCTGCATGTTTGGCTTCCATTACAGCTACATATGAAGAATAAATCCCAAGAACTTCACTCTCTAACTTTATGACAAAGTAACCAATAAAATTAATTCTCAGATTGGATTATAATGATGTCTAATAATAAAAATCGAAAATCTGCTCTAAACAAATTATTTCGAAACAAAGGGGCCGTTTACAAAATTTTTAGGATTTTCATAGAACACGATTTTTGTGAAACAGGCGTTCAGAAGGATTAACAATTTGTATAAAAGTAAAACTAACTAAGAAATAATTAAATTGTGGATCAGATTTTCTTTGCCGTTTATATAAAAGGGGAAGCTACTATTCCGACCAGCTCTCACAGTTGATTTTCACAAGTTTCTTATGACGCCAATTGTTTACTAGCAAAATCATTCGCCATAGACAGGAACAGGTGGTTATTAACAGTTTCATGGCCCGGACTATATGTTCGATGCATAAGAACCTTCCAATTATCCTCCCGTAGTTTCTAGCAAGCCATTCTCGATGTGTGTGGCCTGCCGTTTTCTTCATGGATCACAAGTCCTCTCGTTTCGGCTTCCACTTCCTTCGGACAGTCAAGTTTTTGCCAGCACAGATCTGAAATAAGAGTTTGTCCGTAGAAAAGCTGCTCATAGTAGATGTTCATTTGTCAATCTCTGCAAACGAAATCTTCTTGACGATCAATCCTGGCTTGTCAGTTTTCACTCGACGTTGAAGACCCGTTTAAAGACCCACTTTTTATTGACAGTAACCGTCCGTTATAAAATATATATGGAATATGATGAATTGAGAATATCAATCATAAAATTGTTAAATTATATTTTTTATATGATAGAAATAAAGTTTACGAAAAAAACAAAAAAAAATTTTCATTTTTGAAAATTTTACAATTTTTTTTTTTAAATAAATAAAAAAATAAAAAATAAAAAAAAAAATCGACCCACTCTGGTATTTATTAGCAGGGATAGTTGTCAAATTAATTGAAGTTTTTTTTTTTGAGGAAAACAAAAAAAAAATGGCGAACTTCCAAAAAAATGACGAATTTACTTAAACAAAAACGACTATTTTATATAATTGATCGTGTTAAATTTTTTTCGTGTATTTTTTCGAAAAGTTCATTCAAAAACAAAAATTTCAAAAAAGAAAGGTCCCTAAATTCAATTTCTACAAAAGTTATGGCTATTTGAAAATAAAAAAGCCATTTTTTGAAAAATTCATAACTTTTTTGAAGTTGGACAAAAAATTTTGAAAAAGTTCTTAAAAATGTTTTTCAAAGGGTAGAAAAGGATGGATAAGTTTCAGCAAAATCTAAAAGGGTCGGGTTCAAAAGTGGTCGATTTGGTATGGATTACCCCATATGGAATATGAATACAGTCGAATATTTCGTTATTTGGTGAATGTTTTTTTCTTTTTTAATTATACCAGATACTAACGATCATAATAACTTTGTAGCCACTGATTGTCAATTAAAAACATCTTATGAATAAAGAAATACTGCAGGCCTCTCATAAACGTACAGAATATTTGCAGTTATGTAGAACTAAATTTTCATGTTAAAATTTGTATATGAAGTGTGATGCATCTGTACAGATGGAACAAAAATGTGTGCAATGGCAGTTAGTTACTAATGTAAATATTTTTCGATATGTCAATCAACTCCTGGCAATTTTCATTCATTAAGGACAATTCAACAGCATATACAGAACGCTATTAAAACAAAAACTGAACTGAATTGAGTTTTTTTTTCAAGAACGCTGAACGTATAAGGATGCCACCTGTTTGAAAAAAATTTCCAAAAATTCCTAAAGCGCAATAAATACTAAAAACCGATGAGTATAAAAAACCCTTTAACCCCAAATTTTTTTTAAAGGGTTGCCACCTGTTTAAAATTTAAGGCAATTAAATTTATATTTTAAGCAAATTATTACTTTTGCATGCAGACGCAATTTTACAGCGTCATCAAACTGAAATGTTTTTTCAGAGAAGTTGCCACCTGTTTCAAAAAAAAAAAAAAATAAAAATAAAATTAATTGATGAAATAAATCAAAAAACACAATATCAACAAGCAAATTAAATTATTTTAAAAATATTTATTTTGGAGGCATTCTCTTTAAGGGTTTTCATATGTTTGAAATCTGTTTTATAACAACTTGAAATTTAAAAATCTTGAGTATTTTCGGTTGTAAATGAAATATTGTGCTGAAAATGAAATGAAAATGTGTGATCAACATCTTTTGTTTCGAACTTCAAATGCTCTAGAATTCACCTGCCCAAAGCTTTTTATTTATTATAAATTGTTGTTGCAGTAAATTAATATTGCAAGCGGCATCGGATATCGACCTTTTCGATTGTGACGTATGACGAATGAAGGCCGAAAGTAAACACCACAATCTGCACATTTAATGGCATTGACTATACATATCTTAATACACGCACACCCGACCCGCAGCAACCCCTCAATCGCTCATATTTCGGCAGCGATTTTTTCAATGAACTGCAGTTAACTGTGTTGTTGCAACGTTACGTGCAGTATATGTAATTATACATACATATACGTATATATACAGTTTATATATATATGTATATAGTGCAATAGTGACTGCGTACTTATATATATATATATATGTATTTGTACATGTATAGGCGACCCTTAAATGGCCTTCTCCGCGCCCTTTACTTCGCCATATACATATGGGCAGAATAACCGTTAACTGCAACATATATATGTATATGTATGTATATTTGCAGTTGCCGCCGTCCTTTCGTGACGCTCCAACTGCCCTTTGCGCATCGACATTTTTGGTATATATGCATGTATGTATGTAGATTATGTATTACAACTGTGAGTGTATGCATCCTTATGCGCACGAATTATAAAGGACATGAGTGACGTACGCAATATATTGATGTAAATGTGTACGTACTTGCTCCTAGATATACATATATCTACATACATACTGAAAACTATGTGCAAAAATCCCTTTTATTAATAAGATTTCTATTTTCTGAAAAACCTTATTATGAAGTTATTTTATTCATATGTAGATATGCCTATTATTTAGAAGATCATTTTCATGCAAATTAATCTTAACATTTCGCCTTCATATATATAAATTTTATAAAACTTAATAAAAAGTTGTTTTTCCCATACCGGGAATCGAACCCGGGCCTCCCGGGTGAGAGCCGGGTATCCTAACCACTAGACAATATGGGACACTTAATGTTGCTTTACTAGACAGTTTACATTAAGCAAGTGTGGCGGACATTTTAATTAGCTATTATAAACCAACATATATGTATATTTAAAAATATTGACATGTGTGTATGTATATATGAAATGTTTTTGCAGGCATATTTTTAAAATCAAAATGCATAAAATGCGATAATACACATGTACTCCATAACCATAAATTTAAATTCTTGAGTATATTTGAAAAAAAGGTATATTTAGAATTAATTTCAAATTATTTATTTTTTCTTTTTTTCATTTCATTTGTTACGAATGAGAGTGATAAGTATTAGGTATATTTCCAATTAATTTTTTTGAAATTAAATAACATGTGTGTATAGTTAGCTTCAATGCAACCGAAGTTAACGTATTCTATACTAGAAATTAAATTTTGGGCAGTTTTTTGAATTTTATTAAAAAAAAAAACAAAATATTTTTACTATCAATTTTTTTATGGTGTTTTTATTGATATCTTAAGAATACAGAAAACAAAATTTACAAAAAAATATTAAAAATTAAAATAATTAGAGGGGGGAGAGAAAGGTGTAAAAAAATGGTGCAATTTGGTGACATTGATCCTGACTCTCCTGGTGGTCTGAAAAAAAATCAAAAGAAATTCTTAATCAGTAAGGATGCTGTTAAAGTCCCTACCTCAGGGAACACGAATGTTTTTTTTTTTTTTTTGAAAAATGGCGACTTCCTGAAAATAAAAATCATTTTTTACGTTTTTTTTTTGAAATTCCTGAATTTTTTTTTAAATATTAAAAACAAAAATTTTGACACGACGTTGGTAGGAACGATAAGAGATTATATAAAGAAGATTCACATAAAATTTCAAGTAAATCGGTTATATAGAACTTGAGATAATGCCGGTACCGTGTGGAAAAAAGTAGTTTCGAAAAAAACGCGTTTAAGGTTTAGGAACACGGACGCCACCTCACAAAATCGGCTATATCTCCGAAAATAATTTGAAAAATCCTTCCAAGGTCATATTTTTGAGAGTCTAAACTTTAAATATATGAAAAAAATCGAATTTTTCAAAATTCTAGAGCAGAATTTGAACAATTTTTTGTCATAAGGTGGCATACACTAAAGGCATTATTCGTGCAAAGTTTTATAGCGTTAAATTAATTGCTTCTTGACTTGTACATAGGAAAGTGAAAGAATCAAGAAAATTGTGTTATATGAGAAGTAGGCGTGGTTGTAATCAGATTTCGACCAGTTTTCACTGTACCTTAGAATGCCAGTGGATGTCATATACCGAATTTGGTTAAAACCGATCGGGCAGGTCTCGAGATATTCTTATAATATTTGCGCTAGGCGAATTTGGTTTTTTTAGTTTTAGTAATTTAGGAAATATGTCAAATAAGAATCTTGTATCTTAATTTAGTGCTTAGTTACGGGACATTATGGGTTTTCGGTTAATGGCGTTTGTGGGCATGGCAGTGGTTCAATTACTCCCATCTACAAGCACGTATTTTGTTTTTTTTTTTGTTGTTTTTTGCCAACCAAGTTTCATCAAGATATCTAAATTTTTACTTAAGTTACAGCTTGCATGGACAAATAGACAGCTACTCAGATTCCAAAATTTTCTCGTCATTCTGATCATTTATATAAATATCTCTCATTTTGGGTGATATAAACAACCTTTAGGTGAACAAAATTATTATACTCTGTAGCAACAAAGTATAAAAGGAAAGAAAATTCTCAGTCAGTCAGATAAGTCAACACACTAAATGTATTTTGCGTTTACCATTTTCTTCCTTTTTGTCAATAAGGCTTCTAATGTACTTTCCATGCATTTATATTCCATATTTACCTCATCTCAATTGCATTGTTTAGCTAATTGTACTATTTCAACCATATCGGCAGAGTGCCAGAAATAACACGAAGCTAAATCATGCGAACACGGTGATTGCGGTACGATATTGGTTGAAAATTTAGCAAAAAAATCTACGAAGAATCAAGGCAGTAAGCGATGGCGCATTATCCGCCCAACAAAACTGCTAAGGAGAGTATTATAGTTTTGTTCACATAACGGTTGTTTGTAAGTCCTAAAACTAAAAGAGTCAGATATATGTAGGGTTATATATACCAAAGTGATCAGGGTGACGAGTAGAGTTGAAATCCGGATGTCTGTCTGTCCGTCCGTCCGTGCAAGCTGTAACTTGAGTAAAACTTGAGATATCATGACGAAACGTGCTACACGTATTTCTTGGCTCCATAAGAAGGTTAAGTTCGAAGATGGGCAAAATCGGCTCACTGCCACGCCCACAAAATGGCGAAAACCGAAAACCTATAAAGTGTCATAACTAAGCCATAAAAAAAATATTAAAGTGAAATTTGGCACAAAGGATCGCATTAGGTAGGGGCATATTTGGACATAATTTTTTTGGAAAAGTGGGCGTGGCACCGCCCCCTACTAAGTTTTTGTACATATCTCGGAAACTACTATAGCTATGTCAACCAAAAACTATAGAGTCGTTTCCTTCAGGCATTTCCATATACAGTTCAAAATGAAGAAATCGGATAATAACCACGCCCACCTTCCATACAAAGGTTATGTTGAAAATCACTAAAAGTGCGTTAACCGACTAACAATAAACGTCAGAAACACTAAATTTTACGGAAGAAATGGCAGAAGGAAGCTGCACCCAGGCTTTTTTTTAAAATTGAAAATGGGCGTGGCGTCGGCCACTAATGGACCAAAAACCATATCTCAGGAACTACTCAACCGATTTAAATGAAATTCGGTATATAATATTTTTTTAACACTCTGATGACATGTTCGAAATATGGGTGAAATCGGTTCACAACCACGCCTTCTTCCAATATAACGCTTTTTTGAATTCCATCTGATGCCTTCTCTGTATAATATATACATTAGGAACCAATGATGATAGACTTTACACAAATGCGGTATTTGAGCTGAGGTATCCCTTGTGGGAAAATTGTCTGATTATAGCTATAAATTGTTTGTCCTATTTCCAAATATTTCAATTGTTTGTCTTCTGATGTATGTGTTAGTCAAACATGAAATCTCGATTATCACTTTATTAGAGAGTATAAAATGTTCGGTGACACCCGAACTTAGCCCTTCCTTACTTGTTACGAATAACTTTGCACGAACGACTCATAAAATTTTAATAGTATTCCTTTTTGAAAGTTTGGCCGGTCGGAAGAAATTCGGAGCACACCACACCTCGATAATCGAAGAAAACTGTCAACATAACCTTTGTTTTTGACCTGCCCTGACGTGGTTTTTGGGCTTCGGCTTACCTTTGCCACGATATTTTGTCGTACATAGGTCCAAGACTCTTCGCCAGTAATAATACGTTTCATGACATCCTAAGAGTCGGAAGGCATTGTTTCACAGACGTTAACGAATTTGCTGTTTTTCGAAAAAGTTTAGTGATTTTGGAGCAGCTTTCACTTTTTTTAGGCCCAAATAATATATCAAAATATATCAAAATATCCTTTCGATATTATATTGCAGCGATGCCAGTTGGAACTCCTTTATTTTATTGATGTGTTGAGCATCAGTTGATGTTGATGGCCCTCCTGGACGTGGTTTACTGATAGTCATATTAACATTAAAAAAAAAACATTTCGATGAATGTGTTTTCGCGCGAAATTTTAAAAAGTCTTACTATTTTTTGGCCTCAGTACATAGTATGTGTCTTTTCGGAAGAAAGATTTCGGGGCAGCGAAGGGTTACAATCAAAAAGCGCTTGACGTAATAGCGTGATCTCACTGTATAATCGAAAACTCGGTTCACAAATAGTATGGTTATCTGAAAGGCTAAAAGTACTTCTAAAATATTCATCGTATCACTCATACGTTACTAAACAATAAACGCTTCAGATTTGACTGTAACTGTAGTTATCACTTTTTTAATGCTTGCAGCAAACGCGGCAGTTCGATGCCATACAAGTGAGACCCTTACGCGTCCTTTATATACATTTTCAACATATTCATACATACATACTATACATACATATGTGAATGTAAAAACGAAGAAAACTGCATTACGAAATTGCAATCGTGTGAGTTTAATTCAGTATGTTTTCTACACACCCTATACACCATCACCAAGTAATAAAGTAACAACAGCAACAAGCGCAAATGTCGTAATTAAAAATAAGTATATTTAAGTTGGTAGTCAAATCGGTACACTTTTTGTTACCAATTTTGGTTTAGCGACGAACAACAACAACAAAAAAACTGAAGTGTGCCCACAACAAGTCACAGCAATAATTGCTGATGTTTGCCAGGACATTCTAAATGTATTACCAATATTTGTATATAGGTGTTACATCATAAATATGTATGTGAATGTGTGCAACCCCCATTGCAGTTGCACATTTTGGATCGTATTACATTTGGCTTCTTTCGCCGCGACTGTCGTTGAGCAGCTTGTCGCACTATTCACATATTTCTGTACAAAAACATATTACAACTTACAAGCAACGTTACATTTCTACAAATAAATATACATACATATGCAAGTATACAAATCTTCTGCGTTGTTCTCCATAATTTACTGTTGATTTGTTGGTGGGGGTTTACCGCTATACCCACTCATCAGTTATGCTCTTCAGCTTGCGTGGTTGTTATGAAATAACGGGTTTTAAAAATATAGTCCCAATATATCATTCGATATATATTTTTTTGTTTCTAACGATAATCAATGTACGTTAAATTAACAATCAAAATATGCTGTGCTAAAAAATATTTGAATTTAACTGCGCGCGTCGAAGGATTTGGAGAATTATTTTTTTTTAGGTTGGTAGTACTGTCAATCACATTTATGTCAAATTTCATGTCAAAATATTCATTAGTGTTTGAGATACTTGTCGTTTTGTGAGCTGCTAAAAGTGAGTTTTTCGTTTTTTGCGATGTCGAAATTTGTTGAGCAAATTTGCATTAAATTTTGTTGACGGAATCAATTTTCTGCTGCGGATACGTTGAGGATGGTGCAGAAAGCTTTTGGTGATGAGGCTATGTCTAAAAAAATGTTTACAAGTGGTATAGTGAGTTCCAAGCCGGCCGTGAACTTGTCGAAGACGAAGAGTGTCCAGGGCGACCATCAACCTGAACAGACGAAGCTCATGTTCAACAAATCAAAGATTTGGTGTTGAAAAACCGTCGATTAACAATTAGAGACCTTGCTGATGAAGTTGGCATATCGAAGAGCTCAGCCAATACCATTTTGAAGGATGTTTTGGGCCTTAAGCGCGTCAAATCTCGACTGGTACCGAAAACATTGAATTTTTTGGAAAAAAGGCGTCGCGTTGAAGTGTGTGAAACGATGCTTTCCGACCATTAGAATGTCATGAAACGTATTATAACTGGCGATGAGACTTGGATCTATGCTTACGATCCCGAAACAATCGATCAATCGAGCGAATTTCCTGCCGAAAGTGAGCCGAGGCCAAAAAAAGCGCCAAAGTCGCTCAAAAATCAAGGTCATGTTGACCGTTTTCTTCGATTATCGTAATGTTGTGCATTATGAATTCCTTCCAACCGGTCAAACAGCCAACAAGGAATATTATTTGAACGTTATGCTTCATGCACCTAAAAAGGCCGGAATTGTGGAGAGACAATTCTTGGTTTTGACACCACGATAATGGACCCATCCCATACTGCCCTCGTAATTCGTGATCATTTCGCCAAAAAATTCAACCCAAATTCAACCTGCGACTTCTGGCTGTTCACCAAGCTCAAAAGACCGCTCTGGGGACACCGTTTTTATACGATAGAGGAGATTCAAGCCGCAGCGAAGACGGAACTGAAGGCCATCCCGGAAAGTGACTAGAACCAGTGTTTAGAAGAGGAGGGGATTGCTTTGAAGGGGATGAAATTGATTTGGAAGAATAAATAAATAATTTTCAAAATAAATACAGTGTCACCTTATTTTTTAGGCACATGTTTACAGCAGCTGATTAAGTCGGTACACCTCAGTAGTGGGTTGGGATTTTTACAATGGATAAAAATATTGAACAAAAAATTTGTTTCAAGTTTTACATTTC
The DNA here is from genome assembly GCA_027475135.1 of Bactrocera correcta. Lineage (NCBI taxonomy): Eukaryota > Metazoa > Arthropoda > Insecta > Diptera > Tephritidae > Bactrocera > Bactrocera correcta. The sequence continues at coordinate 36,242,774 of CM050327.1, forward strand.
TAACCAGATTTATTTATATCAAATATATGGTCGAGAGACCGTTGAAGACATACCTCTGGACGATCTGGACCTATTCAACTGATGAAAACGTTAAAAAAATGAAGGATACGGTGCTTGAAAATCGTCAAGCAAATGCTTAAGAGATGGAAAGAGAGCTCTTCATCACTCGTGAATTCGTTCGAAAGATTTTGGTTGATATTTTGGGTAAAGACGTCTTCTTGCTCAACTCATTCCAATAAAGCTAAAATATTTTTCAAAAATAGTACCACAAACAGGTCTCTTTGGACATGCTTTATCGGGAGAATTCCGATTCCACATTGCGGCAGAGCATTTTAACTGCCGATGAGACATGAGCTTATGAGTTTGCCATGCAAGCAAATTAACAATCAGCTGATTGTTTTATGGTGTTTTTTATGGTGTTTTATTGATATCTTAAGAATACAGAAAAAAAATTTACAAAAAAATATTAAAAATTAAAAAAATTAGAGGGGGGAGAGATAAGGTGTAAAAAAAATACCGCATCATGGTGACGTTGATCCTGACTCTCCTGGTGGTCTGAAAAAAAAATCAAAAGAAATTCTTAATCAGTAAGGACGCTGTTATAGTGCGGGAACACGAAAAATATTTTTTATATTTTAATTTTAAAAAATCCTTTGAAGGATATGTTCTTAAGGGTCTAAACTTTAAATATATGAAAAAAAATTCGAATTTTTCAAAATTCTAGAGTAGAATACCCTATTAAAGCTAAATTTTATTGCGAACATTTGTGTGTGCTTAAAAAATCGCCTTTGTAAGTGATCCTCAAAGATTTACACTAAAACGCATCATAAACTGTACTTTGCTTCGCTTTGTGAAAATATTATAATTAATAAATTGTTTAATTTAAAATTAATATCTTAACAATTTCTTGCCTCATTCCATGGCGCCTACACTACAAATATACAAAGGGAATATCTACATACACATATGCGAACCAATCAGCTGTCCATTGTCTACTTCCGCTCGAAATGTGTCATTGGAAACGAATTAGGCACGAATTCCTCTAATTTAATCGCCGCTCATATTCAGCAGCGGCAACGTCAACGTTAACGATTGTGTCACAGCACACGCCACAACACAGCCATGGCTTCTGCGACCGATTTTAAATACCCTCGATAATTGTCACAGAGCCATTTGAAGGCGAGCGGAACAGATTGTGCCCACTTAGGTATTATTTCACTATGCAGAATGAGGTGTCATGAGATAGTATGATACATACACATATGACGTTAATATGTTTTCTAAAACTCACAACATGAATTTTGTACGTTTTCATTTGTATTCTTAGAGTGGATACGGGCAAAACCTTCCCAGTTTCGTGTGCAGGTCGAAAAGAATGAGATCTATGAAGAAAGCATAGAAAAGGTAGCTTTTGCTGGAGATAACAGGGTGATGTAACTTGTTTCAGGACAGCTTGAGTTAAATGCTACGCAAATAATGCTTTGCTGATAAACACAATAGGAACAAACAGAATGCACGTAGGTGTACACAAAGGAGAAAATTTCATCACTCTACAAACCATTTGACAAAAATCTGATTTTTGTTTTGAATTTGCATCCCTGCTTTTCTTGACTGTTGCCTTTTCTGATTTCTAAGTAGCCGATCAGAAACTAGATTGACTCAGAGTCGGCTGGAGGATTTCAAGAAGTTATATTTATGTTAATCTTAAGATTTATACAGTATTAGTCCTACCAACCTGGGGGTAGAGACGGTTCATTTTAATTCTTTCTATTTGCTCAATGTCCCTTTAACAATAATAAGTTAGATGCTTTAGGGAAACAATATACACGAAGACTATTTCGCATTTTATTACCAGACAGTGAAGAAGTTTAAACAATATTTATTACTATTTTCGACAGAAAAGAGCTAAAGCTAGTATATATTGGTTCCAATTTGGGAGAATATTTTTTATATAGCTAAGGAAAGAGTTTCGAAGTTTAGTTCTCCTACAGTGGTACTTGAAAGCTAACTATTGTAAGATTGGAGATTGCACTTCAGATATATACGAGTACACGGTCTGTCGCAAAGCAAACATATCTATTTAAATTTTACTGTTTCTAATGGCGCCACCTATTGGTGGGTATATAAAATAAAAAGTTTGATCTCTTGTTGACATTTCGTTAAAATTTTAAGACAATTGGATAACCACAATCGATGTTATCGATCAAAAAGTGACAGCAGCTTTTGGTCATCGGTCGTAAAATGCATTTTGAACAAAAAGCAAATATTAAATTTAGTCTTAAACTTGGGAAAACGTTTATTGAAACATTTCAATTGATGAAACAAGTCTGTGGCGATGATTGCCTATCCCGTAGCAGAGTGCCTGAGTGGTTTAAGCGATTCCAAGAAGGTCGTGAGGACCTCTGTGACGATCAAAAGTCACCGAAAAAAAGTCGTCTTCAGAAGCCAAAAATAAAGACAGTGCTGATTTGTTTTTACGATTCTGAGGGTATAGCACACCGAGAGTTCGTCCCACCTGGCCAAACGATTAATGCTGAGTTTTACTTTGGTGTTATGAAGTGTCTTTTGTCACGCATTCGTCGTGCTCGACCACAATACCGTGAGGCAGGGTCCTGGCGCCTGTTGCACGATAATGCGCCGTGTCATCGGTCGACGCTTGTCACTAATTTTTTGACAAAAAACTCCATATTAACCATTAATCACTCACCCTACTCACCTGATCTGGCACCCAGTGATTTTTACGTATTTGGGAAAACTTCATTTGCCCATGAAAGGACACTGGTTTCAGGACATTTCAGCTATCCAAAAGGCGACGACCGATATTTTCAAGAGCATTCCGAAAAATGACCTTAAACACTCATTTGAAATGCTAATTGACCGGGCTAAACGCTGTATCGAAGCACAAGGAAACTACTTTGAATAAAAAAATATAACTTTTGAAAAATAATAATTTTTGGTTGTTTTTTTTTTTTAAAGTCCTGTTTCTTTTGCGACAGCCCTTGTACTTTCAATTTATAGTCTTACAAGTTTCGACCCACCGGAACAAGTGATGGCTTTATGATAAGCTTTTTCTAGGCAAGAAACTTCCTCTTTCGTTCAAAGGAAATATTCTTCTTGGGTGGGAACTGAGATGGAATTCATACACAGAGGAATTAACATTCGCTTATCTAACTACTTAGTCACGTTTACTGCATTATAAATAAATATTCCTCAAATATCCTGAACAAGTTACACGGTCGGCTATGATCACTTCCGACCGCCTCTTCAATGATCATCTGCAAAACTCTGTTTGATTGTCTGTTATCAATGCTAAAAGCGGTCAGTAGTATTAAGTTTTCAAAGGTTCTAAAGTTATTCTCTAGCTCTGAAATAGAAAGTGAATTAACTCTGAAACTCCAATAAAAGACCAGTCCTTATCTTATTCTGCTAGCTTTTAAATTTCAAGCTGTTCTAGGAAATTGCAAAGCTGACAAGCAAGCATAGAAAGGCACCCTAGAACCGCTATCGGTAGAATGAGAGCGGGTCGGTGCTCCCTTATCCTCTTGTGTTCTACTTGGTGGAAGCTTGACCAGTGCTGGGCCACCATCCGTGCATCCGCGGTCGCAGAAGCCTTTTGACTCAAGATCGATCGCAAGAGATGTAGTGGTCTTTATGCCTTCAGTAAGGCTAGCCTCTCCCTAGTTGTGGAGCTTTTAACAGGCCATCGCCCTATTGGCGTCCATGCTGTAAGGTTGGGAATATTACCAGACACCATTTGAAGAAGCTGTATGGAAAAGATGAGGTGGAAACAACTAAACAGTTCCTTCGTGACTGTCTCACGTTTGGGAGGTCAAGACTTACACACTTGGGAGCGCATACCTTCAGACATCCCACCGAACTGGCTGGAGTGGAAATTAAACGCCTCTGCAATTTTTTTTGGCTACTAAGCGGTTTTCCTAATTTATAAGTTCAAATATAGGAGTTTTTCTTTGCTATAGCCTCACAACGGACTGCATATATAGTAGTCCACGTGCGATCATCAATCAGCCATCTAATCTTACCGAACCTATAAATGATGATGACGACGAGATTCGATTCAGTCAGGACCGTCTGACTGTACTTAAACTAGGTTAGAGTTTTTGAGATATTGAACAAACTGAACAATTTTATTTGTGGGTGGTCTTATTGCTTCGGTTCAATCAAAATTAAATTTTTTCTTGTCTTTTAGTCTTTTTAGTTTGTTGTAAGAACTTGTGGCGCTATGTTTCACTTAGGTACTATGAGAAAATATACCCATAAGTACGCCAAAACATGCACCCTGTAAAGACCGAGGCGTCACGAACTCAGCCCCCTTATGGCGCAGCTATTGGTGAATATTGGTAAGAACTTTGGTAATTTAGCACTCGTAATAAGTACCGGCTAATGTTATTACAACAACACCAGCAAATAAGTACATTTGTACGTATGATTTGGTTTTGGTTTGTGCTGCTTCTTGGACGTTATGTCAATTTCAGCGATGGTCTTCTTTTGTCAAAGCAGCTTTAAAGTATTTTAAAATAAACGCTAGCAAAGCGAATAAGCAACAACAACAACAACATAACAAATACACTGACGGAGGGTGTAAAGGTACAAAAACAAAAAGTAAGCAAAACGTGTAAGCAAATGCAATAAACGCCGCACGCCATCTCCAAGGTGGTAGCATGTGACATATGACTACGAGTATGTGCGTGTGTATGCGTGCATGCATATCAAGGGTGGGGATAAGGTACAGATATGAGGGTGTATTGGCATGCTTGTATGCACCTTTGGACTCTACGTTGCTGTCTTGCACCTGTCCAACTTTCTTGCCTTTTTTCCACACACTTTTTTTTATACCCGGGCATAACATTGTGGGAAAGGTACACAAATTGTGTTTCTTTAAAACATTTGAAGGTTTCAAGAACCAAACGGTTGTACTTGAAATTCTCAGATATTGTCCTATAACTAACCTAACCTTAAAAAAAAATTCTTGAAAAAATTTCATAGCTTTCGGACAATTCGTTCGTGAGATGTAGCATTTTGAGTGCCACAAAGCAGATGACTCTAGTAAGAATGTCAAAAGCTCTGCCCTCGAAATAGTATAAATTGGTTTTTGAATTGTTAACGTCATTGTCGTAAACTCGGAAAGTCAGCTCAGGCTGAAGCAATAGTGGAGACGAAGTTTTCCAAATACGATAGAAAATTTAGAGCATATATTCCAGATAGAAAATCCTGTATCCATTCACACTTGTTCTGATATATCGTACTCAATTGGTTTTCTTTCTCCTTATAAGTATTTTTTAAGTTACTGGGGGTTCTTCGATCTTCGACTGAACCTATAATACTCCCTACAGGTGCATTTCTTAGGTAATAAAAGTGTATATAGAGGTCTTTATCTTGCTTTTAATCAGTCTATTTGAATGTTCTTTTGGACTATACCAAATTCTTTGAGGATTATTTGTCAAATAAAACAAGTAAGTAATTGATTTTGATAGGTTCGGACATAACTCAACTGATTCTCCGACCTTTCTGTCTTGTAATACTATGAAACAGTTTCTTGGATAGAAAAGAAAATTTCAAACCGATATCTTAAAAACTGAAGTCGCTCGACCTTTCCAAACGGTATCGCTTCGCTCTATGGACTCTTGAAAAGTTACATTTAGATCCGACGTTTTCAAGCCAAATTTTGTTCAGCGATAAGGTCCATTTCCGGCTCAATGTGCATGTAAACAAGCAAAATTGCTGCATTTGGGACAAAGACCAACCTGAAGAGATTCAAGAGCTACCATTTCACACTGAAAAAACAACGGTTTGGTGTAGTTTGTGGGCCGGTAAAAGTATCGGTCCATATATCTTCAAAAATGATGCCGGTGAGACCCGGTAACCGACTATTTGATGCCTGATGATCAATCAATGTAATTATTGAGAGAACACTTCGGTGAGCAGATAATTTCAGGTTTTGGGCCGGTCGTTTGGCCACCAAGATCATGTAATATCACACCGTTAGATTTTTTCCTATGGAGACATGAAAAGTCTAAATTCTATGTGGACAATCCCGCTCCGATTCAAGCCAGTTACCAGTAGAAATGCTCGAACGGGTCATTGGAAGTAGGACACAACGGATGGACCATCTGAGACGTATCCACGGCCAATAGGTAATCTTCATGAAATAAATGCCAAAGAATGTTCTTTGGAATGATAATAAAAATCCTCATTAAAATTGAAGTTTCTATGTTTTCTTTTTTAAGTGGGTAATCCATAAATGGATCATCTTTCACTTCTGGTTGTTACCAAACATCATTGCGAACCTAGTATATTTTATTCAGAATATAAAAACTGATAAAAAAGATCACAAGAAACAGTATTAACATCACTTTCTCCTCAATTCTCTAACTTGAACCCCTTGAAAGTTGGTAATTGGAGAGTTAGAAAGAGCGAAATTCACTACAAAATAACTGTATTGTTTACATACAAAAATATATTAAAAGAGTAAAAACTACAACGACTTTTTGTGTTTGGCTCGATGCGCAGTTTTCCATTCCCTTTTTAGCTTTCCATGTTTTTTTTTGTTTTTTTGTCGTTCTCTTTTGCTCATGCCACCAATTGCGGTTACCATTTAGAAGGCTGCTTGCTGGCCAATATGCCGCCATTGATGAGGTATAAAAGAAGATTACCAACGTGAACAGTGCTTCAGTCAGTTAAATGTTGTCAATTATAGTCAAACGACGACGCGACGGTAACGGTAAAAATGCATAACGACTTTCGGAACGACATTTTACAAAAATTAATATAATTCTAACCTGAAAAATAGATCGAAAAGTGCAGAAAAGTTTTTAGAACGCAACAAATAGAGATCAATCTAACGGTATAACTTTGAATAAATCAAATCATGAAAGATAAAACAGAGATAAGTGTGATAAGCGTTGGCGCGCAAAAAAGGACAATCATATAACGGTTATGAGAAGTGTTAAGTCACGAGAATAAAATGCATGCGAATGGGAAATGGGGAAAATGAAGACCTTTTAAATTAACAATTGAATTATACGTGTCCATGGATTTAAAAAAAAAAAAAACTATTTAAGGATATTAAGTAGTGCAAGGGTACGAGAGGTTGAGTTTGGTCTTTGTTTGAGGGTGTCATGCATTGCATTTGATGACGTTTACATTTCAATTTTTCTTTTGTTCCAAATTGACTTCAGTGCCCCAACGCGAATCCGTAGCAATGCCAAAGTGTTTGTTGCGTGTGAAGTCTTATGGCGCACAGTAAAGCCTATTAAGGATTTTTACGCTTCAGTTACTAACCCACCCACGCATATAAGTAGTTATGCTGATGGTACGAGCTGGTCGTGGTCAGCTGTACTAATGTATAGCAGGTTTATGGAGATATATATATTTGTATATGCGTAATAGGGCTGCATGCAGGGCTTCAGTGCTGGGTTTCAGTGCTTGGCTTCGTTTCTTTACTAGTCTAAGCTTAGTCTTTAGATATTGAATGATTTTCCACAGTCGTTTTGGATTACTTGCTTGAGGTATAAGCGAGCGAAATATAGCTTTTTTAATTTAGTCTAACCTAAACTTAAAACTCTTAAGTAACATTGAAAATTTGAAGAGAAGTACTGACAGTTTGAATAAAAAAAAAACATTTTTAAATAAAAAAAAAAAAAAAAAAAATTTTTTCTTATATATTTAGATTTAGATCCTTTGTGATTCTAAACGAAAAACTTCTGCAGTTGGATATCAGCTAACGGAAAAAATGCCTTGAACCTCTCACAAATCTTATTAGATGTTTTAATTTTATTTCCGCTATTTAACATGAATGTCTAAAGTTGTGAGATCCGCGGTGTTTTTTGCCTTCATCTGGTAATCGACAACATTCAAGAAGAAAGTGTTGAGATGATTATATCTAATTTTCTTATAAACAGCTGATACAGCTGGCGTCTAGTCAGACATTCAATCTTATTGCATGAATTCCGATCGAACAGTGGACAGTTAGAACTCTTACACCCACTACCAGGTAGACCTTGCTGAGAGTGAAGAGTTTCAAAAGGACCTTGCTACTGTACAGCTGCTGGTGGTCGACCGTCCACTAGTGGACCAGATTCTGCCGTTCCCATTCTGTAATTATTGATGCTGAAGTACTTGTCCTAGCAAACTCATCGGCCTTACAGTTTCCTGCAATACCGCTGTGGCCAGGCACCCAAACAAGTCTAATCATAAAATAACTCGATGTTAGAGATAATGAGTCTACACATATTTGAATTTATTGCTGACTTTGATTTTTAACTGCTCGCAAATGCGAATATTGTGGTAAAGTAAAATCCATTAAAATTTTAAAAAAGTTAATTTTAGAGTTACTTAATCACCATAGTGACTTCACTTAGTAGTTGTTCATAAACACAAAATCTTAAGCTCTTCACCAGAACAGGAACAGAAGAACGTAAATTTAGAGTATCGAATTGTAAAGGTATGTTATGCGTGAAGCTAAGCACTCTAAATATTCATACGAATGGCTCGAAAATAGACAGTGGAGTTTATTGCGGTAATATAATGTCCAGAGTTATTCATAAGGCCGCTTTTTAAGTTGCCGGACCACTGCAGTATATTTATAATAGAGGTCTTTGCTATTGCGAAAGCCGCGAGCTGGCCTCTAAAGCACCTGCAGGCAATTACAGAATCAACACCTACGTAGACAGCTAAGCAGCAATCAAGGAAGTATCGCAAGTTGGCCAGAAATATTTTTGAAAGCAAGGCAGCAGTGGAAAGTGTTGCCAGAAGCAAGTAACTTCACTTTTACTGGGTGCCAGCTCAAAAGGTGTCGAGGACAATGAAATAGTGCATGAAATTGCCGAGTATAGTGTACAGCTAACACCCGAAAACGTGATCGACATTGGGAAACCCATGCATTGTCTATACGACGTTCTGGACTGAAGCATGGTAAAGAAGATCAAACGGAGCTACCTGGGTGCAAAACGGTAGATCGGAAGTACATACGGCATATATATACATTTATAAGCCGAAACCGAAAAAACCAAAATTCGCTGAAAGCACGGCAGTTCATCTCAGGCGAGGCTTATAACAAGTGTATTGATTGTACTATCGCCTATTTGGAAGACGATAATAAAGATGTATATTAAATTACCTTAAAATGTATTATTTTGTCAATCCGGGTATAGACGGTATTTCAGAAAAGATTTCCAAAATCCACTTTTTGAATAGTGTCTTCAATGTTAAGTAGACTAATTTATGCGTTTTTAGTTATAAATCAACATTAGAAAAATGTATACCACACTATCATTAAAACATTTGCATTTATCTATATCGTTTCCGATTCCGTGTGCGCTGCTGTATTTTCTAACAAGCCAATAAAAACTGCTAAGTTACATATGCCCACATACAGGAAAGACTCAGTTCCAGTTCACACGGTCGCCACGCTTCGTCCACACAAACACACACTTACTTGATATCCCTCACACAACCCTAACAATTTACATTTAAGCTCCTATAATTGTATGTATTTTGGAATCTTGGACATATGTTGCGCTTATAATTTATTCACAATTATTTCATTTACCTAAAAGTGCTCAACAGTTTATAATCGGTGAGACTTCGACAGCCATGAAGTTCAATGTCTATAAATGTGTAGTTAAGTTAAGCGTTGGATTTGACTTGGGTGCTAAGCTTTCGACCCGGTCCACGTTGATAATTACAAAAAACGTTTAAAAATGTCTAATGATTGGCAGAAAGTACAAAAATAACTAGAAAATAAACCTGAAATGGTGTGAAGTAATTCAAATATTTATATTCTTTATTGAATCGTGTGTTTTTTCGCGCAGCGGTTTCGTTCGATGTGAACTGGTACTTATTGCAGCTGCTGGCCACTGCACAAGATTAGATTATGACTCTTGTGCGTGTGACAGCGGCTATTGTGAGAGGCCGAATAACAACCACATCGACCGTGCGACAGTTATAACAGTGTTTTTTAGCCACCGAATGTTCAATGAGTTTTCTGAGAATCTTTTTTAATGGAAGTAAGATAATTTAAGTAAAATTACTTTCCTTAGAAGTAAATTATTGTTAAAAGAGGGGAAAAAGTAACATTTTACAGCGTCTAAGGATGACGTGATTTTGACAGTTCGTGGTGGCCATGTTTGTTAACGGATTTGTGTCAAATTTTGTCAGAGTGTGTGTGATAAGGTTTTCTATTTTAACATGTTCGGTTTCATTTTGGTACAACACTTGATGCTGGTCAAAATTATAACGTAAATTCACGTTATCCGGTGGCTACATTAAGAAATCTTTGCGCAAAACACGTTCGTCATAATGCTGCTTTTGAGCTCAATATTCAACGCATAATTGTAAAATTCGAAAATTATTATAATCTACACAGTAGTGTACCATCTTCCCGTCAAATAAAAACCCATAGAGTAAGACATATCGCTGCCGTTTGGGCCAATGTTGAGACCAATCCGAACCAGTTGGTTAAACGTCGTTCTGCGTAGTTGAATATATCTCCGATGACAACATGGTGAATTTTACGATTGGACTTGTCTCTCTTTCTATACGAAATCGTCCTTGATATCTGGCTTAATGGCTCCGCTATCGCTATTGGTATGCGTTGATTGGCTCAGAAAACGCATTCCCAAAATCATACCGTTTGGTGCGGATTATGGTATGACGGCATCATCGGACCTTAGTTCTTTTGAAAGGAGACAGGAAATGCCGTTACCATCAATAGTGAGCGATAGAACACGATGTTGTCCCACTTTTTCCCGGAATGTGATGAAATCGACGAACACGATATTTCTTTCCAACAAGACGCCATCTCAAGGCTCACGTCTGAACATGAACACATTGCGTGCAAAATTTGGTCACTTTGAGAATTGATCCAGTCAAATGGCCAAAAAGATCAAGCGATTTATCGTTTAACCAGAGGAGTAAGTTAAATTCAAAATTTACGCCAATCAACCAGTAACGCTTGAGCAGCTAGAAGACAACATTTAGAGCACTATATAAATTCTGCACCGGGTCATACAAAATTGGCGTAAACGGGTGGAAATATGCAAACGGACATTTTGTTCAAATACAATACAATTATCTACTTAACAAAACAATGTACATACATCTGTTTTGACCAAATTTCAGTGTTATTTCATTTTCACATCACGTCGTTCTTTATAACCCTTTCTTCAAAGTTTATCCGGAAAGTAATAGGACTGAATTGATTTAAAAAAAACTTATGAACCAATCGTCACAATTGGCGTTGACGGTTTGACCAGGAGGAGCAAATTCATGGTCGACAATGCCTTTGATGTCAAAAAAGACAATGAGCTTAGTTTTTATTTTGGATTTGCTCATTCATAGCAACCTCTTCCTCTCCAAAAAAGCCTGGTGCCACTGAAGCACTTCTTGCTAAAGCAACATCTCAGTAAGCCTGCTTGATTATATCAAATGTCTCTGTCACAGATTTACCGAGTTTCACACAGAATTTATCGCCTGCCACTGCGCCACTCACAGACACGTCGCGCGAAAATGTTTGTCCTGACTCTCCAAGTGTTTGGAAAAAGCCGTTAATTCGTTAGCTAGGAACGCTCTTTATCGAATCCAGTCGGAGCGCGCACACTTCGAAGTACAGTCGCGGCGGAAGAAAGTCAGTCCTATTACTTCTCGGACAAACCCTGTACTATTGCAAATTGTACGAATTCAAAGAGTGCAAAGCTACTATCAAATATCCACAGAATCGGACGCGGTAGTTTTGATTCGATCGCATGTGGGTTTGGCGAGAATTTCTTTTACATTTCCAATATCGAGTATTGATTCGCGCTTAGATACTATAAGCGTTGATTCTTTTCCTTCCATGGGGGCCTTCAAAATACGGTTTAACAAGTTTCAACGTGATCGTACTGGGGTTTTGAAGGTGTTGGCGGAACCTTGATTGAAGGTTCGTGCGATTGCTGTTACGATGAGCCTCTTAAAAGACCACGTTGAGCGATAGATACCGGATTGGCTCACTCCAGAAAACCAGCCCAACCGTGACCGCAATCTGAAGAGGTAACCATTGTAAAGATTGAAAAAATATGGAGCATGAGTCACAATAGAAACTAAGGAAACATAATAATAGTGGGCTACATCGCCTACCTGAAGGACGACAAAATGGTAACAAAGCTCTACTTTCTTAAATGCTGGGCCGAATCAACGCCAAATTGGGCGAGAAGTGCCCATAGTGTCGATAATATTGCTGCCGCTAGATAATCACTTGAGGCAGACCTGAATCAGTCCCTCACACGTCGTTCTCAAGCGTTTGGTTTTCTGTGACATCGCTGTGGTGAATTTTGGGAAACGATATTGGTCAACATCCTTACATGATCAAATTGACGCAAGAACTAATACCGCTATACAACCAAAATAGTCATATATTCGAGAATTGGGCTGGGAAACAACTTGAAGTTGATCCGAGTTTTCATTGAAAAATCATCTTCAGCGATTAGGCTCATTTCTGGCTGAAAGGCTGGCCAGGCAGAAATCTACACGTACTCCATGAGTCACCATTGCATCAAGAAAAAATTACGGTTTGGTGCGGTTTATGGTCCGGCGGTGTAATTGAGCTGTACTTATTCCAAGATGATCAAGACCAGCACGTTACTGTTAATGGGATTCCTTATCGCTCGATGATAATCGAATATTTATGGCCCGAATTGCCATACCAAAAGCCATACCGCGAATGTCACAATCGATTTATTGTAAACCAAGTTTCGTGAGCGTGTTATCTTACGAAATGGTCCAGTCAAAAATTAGTTTCAGCGTGGCCGTGGTGGCCACAAAAAAGAAATCGAGTTTCATACATAATGGCATCGGATGTACTTTCACGTTTTTGTTTTATTAAAAAAAAAAAAAAATTGGAGCAGTTTTATTAACACATTTGTATGTGATATAAACTAAACCGAAGTTAATAAATTGAATGTAACGGGTGGGCCATCTATGTAATGTTTTAAATTTGAATTATCTACATTTCGACATTGGAAACGTCAAATACCATTCGGAAAGTGACAGATATTCAGTAAAAAGTCTAAAATTTACGAAATGGGTCAGTATTCACTAGAAGAAAACTGGGAAATATTGAAAACTTGGAAAATGGTCAATTTTACCGAAAAATTATCTTTTCAGACGAGGCTCATTTCCACCTCGATGGTTGGATGTGAATTGGCCTCCCAGAAGCTGCGATTTAACTCCGTTGGACTATTTTATGGAGGGAGCTGTTAAAGATAAATGTTACGCCAACCATCCAGAAACAATTCAAGATCTAAAGTACGAGATTTAAGCTGCTGTAGCTGCCTTAAGGCCTGAAACCATCGAGAAAGTACTCCAAAACTGGGTGGATCGGATAAGATACTGTAAACTCAGCCGTGGTTGTCATTTGTCCGAAATTGTTTTCCACAAATAAATTTCATAAAACAGCTTTTTAAATAAATGTTAGACCTTTGAAAAATATCAAGAAGTTTTTTTTATTGACTTTTTAAATTTAAAATTTTATATGGCCCACCCTTTATTTGGTTGCGTGGAAAACATCAAACAAGGAGTCATATTTATTATATTACGGATAAGAGGTTTTGACCAAGGTATATACAAATTTCATTCATATTCAGCGTTAAACCCACAAATGTGTCCACTTAATTTCATTAAATATCACATGTTTTGACCAACCTAAATGCTTTGAAGTCAGGTGAAAACCATTTACAGGGTATCTTGAGGGCTGCGTGGATCTGGCTGACTGCATTAACTTTTTTCAATTCAGGAAAATATAGTCAACTAAAACCTTTACCGACATATTAGCATAAGATTTATTCAAATTAAATATTATAAAATCATTATAATTATGTTGTATATGGGGGTTGAGATGCTTAGTAGACTAAATTCACACACTTTTGACATTAAACTAAAGTATATCCAACATCAATTTTGCTTAGATATACTTATTATATATTGCCTGATATATAAGATATAAAGCTAACCGAAAGTTTTTATTTCAATTTCATTAAACAACTGTAATATGGCCGATACTCGTACGTGCGGTATAAAATCAGTTGGAAGTTCGAAAATCTTTCCATGTTTTCTATGGAGGCTAAGGGATATATTGACTTATTTCAACCCATTTCTGATATTGACATTTCAATAAAATACAAGTAAGTATATCACAAATTGCCCAACATTTTTGGTAAAAAGTGAATTTAGGCACTGACTCTAGAAATATCCCAGAAGATTCGACGTTTTCGAGACAAGAAAAATTGTGTTAGTTTTTATTTGTAATATTATGCAAGCACCATATCAATGGGATCTAGTTCTAAGGAAATTTTGTTCGAATGACGTCTTAAGCTACTTATGTAAGGATTCGAGGTTTTAAGAAGTCTGTTGAAGGCATCAAATCATCAAAGATTAAAATCGATGTTACTAAAAGGGACGGTAATTGGCGGTTGTTTTTTTTTTTAATTGAAAGTACAGACTCGAAACTTTCATTTTTTTATAGTAAGAGGGGTAAGCAAGGCAAAGCACATAAAGTTTTTTTCTTTCAAAAAATGAAAAGTTGATATTTTTTAGTATAATTTTTGAAAAATTATAAAAATTAGCTTACTTTGCCAAGTAGGTGCTATATTTTCACTATAAAACAAAAGAAAAGCCATAGCTATAAACTTATACACAAAAAATTTTTTTATTTGGACAATAATTTTAATCTGATTTTATTGAATAACTTTCCGTCGACTTCTGTTTGTGTTTGCAGCAAAACATCAAAATCCTCGAAAATTGCATTCAAGGGATGGACAATCTGAGACGTAGCAAAAAAATAAAAATTCCAAAGAATGCTCTTTCGAATAATAATAAACGTCGCCCATTAAATTTAAAGTTTCTTTTTTTAAAAAAGTAGGGAACCTCGAAAAGGATCACACTTTAGTTAAAAACGAGATTTGAATTTTTTTACTTATAAAATAGAAAACTGTATGCTTAGATCTTCCTGTTACAATTAAGAGCTCAAACTTGAAGGTATCTACTAAACTGGTATACTATAGTCATTATTTTTTTACCTACCCTATTGAACATGGCATATTAAGTATGCCACAATGTTTGTAACCTCCAAAAAAAAAAACGTCAGAGATTATATAAAGTATATAATGGGTCTACCAAAAAAATGTTAGAATGAAATGAAACGCTTAATTTTGGTCCACATTAATTTTATCCAATACCGGGAACAATGTCGTTTAACATCATGTTATATCGCTCCCTATTGATGGTAGGAGCATTTTCTACCTCATTTCGAAAAAAATAAGGCCGATAATATTGCCATACCATAATTATCACCAATCTGTCAATTTTTGGAGATGCAATTTCGTTTCATAAACTACTCGTTGATTTGACTCACAAAAGTAAAAAAGTTATAAGACGAGACATGGGCCTCATCTGAAAATATAATTTTTGATGAAAATCGTCGTTGGTTTCCATCATTTCTATCGGCTTCAGTTCTGGTAAGTATGGTGCTGAACTGACTCGATTGGCATCAACATTGGCCTGAACACCAGCTTTATGTAAGTAAATGATATCTGCCGTCCGTCTCTTTGTATAATATATGCGAACTAGTCCCCCAGTTCTTGAGATATCGACCTGAAATTTTGCACATGCCATTATCTCACAAAAACTTTGAAGAAGGTTATTGCTTAGGCAATGATGCAATCTCGGAAGAATTAGTCTTTTTATTTCAAAAATATCAAAAAAAAAAAAATTCTCATTATTCTACAAGAAGAAAAAGAACCATCATTAACAAGCAAACAACTGCGATCCGGACTTTCATAGGAGCCCCACTACGTAAAAAGCGGCATAACACCCATTCGTAAAAAATATATACACTTTAGTCAGAGTTGGCTTAGTGTCTTAAACGAACATCTTTAAAACAAAGATAGAACTAGTTTTGATGCGTCAATTAGAATGCATTGATTGAAAGTCATATAATGTTCAAATAACAGAGAGAATTCAAGACTTTTCTATATGGGAGCTAATATGTGAGTTATTCACGAGCAATAATATGGGCATATATTATATGTATAATGGTTTTACAGTTTTGTACTTCAATAACTTGAGAACTTTTTTTCCAGGATTTTGAAAAGTTGCGCTGAGATTCAAAATCTGCAAGCTGGGTACCTAAAGGTAAAGAACTCTATCAGTTTCTCCATTAAACACTATTAACGCGTACCATATAACAAGCGTTTGTTTTGATTCTGTAGGGCTTTAGTATACAAGGTCTGTCGCAAAAGAAACAGGACTGTGAAAAAAGCAACAAAAAAATAATATTTTTCAAAAGTTATATATTTTTATTCAAAGCAGTTTCTTTGTGCTTCGATACAGCGTTTAGCTTGGTCAATTACCATTTCAAGTGAGTGTTTAAGGTCATTTTTCGGAATGCTCTTGAGAATATCGGTAGCCGCCTTTTGGATAGCTGAAATGTCCTGAAACCAGTGTCCTTTCATGGGCAAATGAAGTGTTCCAAATAGGTAAAAATCACAGGGTGCCAGATCAGGTGAGTAGGGTGAGTGATTAATGGTCAATATGGACTTTTTTGTAAAAAAATCAGTGACTAGCGTCGACCGATGACACGGCGCATTATCGTGCAACAGGAGCCAGGACCCTGCCTCACGGTATTGTGGTCGAGCACGACGAATGCGTGACAAAAGACGCTTCATAACACCAAGGTAAAATACAGCATTAATGGTTTGGCCAGGTGGGACGAACTCTTGGTGTACAATACCATTTGCATGAAGCGTTTCATATTGGAATTTTTAAACTCAAAATCTTAGCTATTAGAAAGGCAGGAAATCCGCGCTGTTTTAAAAGTTTTCTGTGTCTCATTGAGGACAAGATCTCAAAATCCGCCTGGATGACGTCGACTATTTTTCTATTTTTAAAGAACAGTTTCACGAAACATTCGTCCCGCAGGTACAAGTTCCTTTTGAATTTTGTTGAATTTTGTTTTGAAACATGCCAATTAAAGGTCTTTTCTTAATCGACAATGCTCCTTCCATTTGAAGCTGAACTAATAACAGAAGATGGACAATTTTCGCAATGTTTATACCACCAAATGTTATTACCCCCTCATTCGGCCGATGGGTCAGAATGTAATAAAAATCACGAACTTTCACTACCAGAACGAGTTTCTATCTTCAATAGCAGCCATGAAACATTTTACTCCAGTCAATGAAGAAGCTAACGTTAAAAGTATTACATCTTTTGGTAAATGCTTGGAGTCGAGTCAGGGAAGAAACCCTAGCTAATTGCTGGAAGAATACTTTAAATTTTGCGGAAAACGATGATGATCCTGAAGATACAAGTTGCGTTACAAAGTAAAGTCGACTGGTGTATTAGAATCTGCTATCTTTATCGATTGTCTAGTGAGAATTTCATGACATTTCATTGATTAGAAGTGAAGTGATGGCGTTTCAAGTGTCAGTATGTTTGTGTTATCGGTGCGAAAATGAGCTTCGAACGAAGAGCCAAAATTAAATTTTGTTTTAAAATTGGTTAAACTTTTACCCAAACATTTCAATTGACACTTTTGACATTAAACTAAAGTATATCCAACATCAATTTTGCTTAGATATGCTATATATTGCCTGATATATAAGATATAAAGCTAACCGGAAATTTGTATCCCAATTTCATTAAACAACTTAATATGGCCGATATGTGCGGTATAAAATCAGTTGGAAGTTCGAAAATCTTTTTATGCTCTCTATGGAGGCTAAAAGACATATTAACTTGTTTGAACCCATTTCTGACATTGACATTTCAATAAAATACAAATATATCACAAATTGCCCAACATTTTTGGCAAAAAGTTAATTTAGGCACTGGCTCTAGAAAAGATCCAAGAAGATTCGACGTTTTCGAGCCAAGTTTTGTTAAACGATGACGTTCATTTCTGGCTCAATGTGTATGTAAACAAGTAAAATTGCCGTATTTGGGACGAAGAGCAACCTGAAGAGATTCAAGAGCTGTCATTTCATTTAAAAAAACACAACGGTTTGAAGCTCGTGATCACGGCGACATTTATTTTCACTTCCCACGCATCACAACAATCAGATAGTTTCATATTTTGAGCTGGTCGATTGGTCACCAAGATCGCTTGAAGTGTAAAGTCCGTTCGGATAGTTTCGCTTCGATTCAGACTTTGCAGTAAAACATCACAATCCTCGAAAACTGGATTCAAGGGATGGACAATTTGAGACTTAGCAAAAAAATAAAAATTCCAAAGAATGCTCTTTGGAATAATAATAAACGTCCAAACGTTTCAATTGATGGAACAAGTTTATGACGATGATTGCCTATCCCGTAGCAAAGTGCACGAGTGTTTTCAAGGTTTTCAAAGTGGTCATGAGAACATAAATGACGACCAACATGTGGGCCAATCAAAATCCGTGATCACCGGAAATTTCATCGAAAATGTGCGTGAATTGGAATTGAACATTTCCAAGATATCGATTTGTCTCATTTCGACCGAACATTTGGGTTGGTGTGTACACGGTTTGTTCCACACAAATTGACTGACGACCGAAAATTGCTCAGAATCCAACATTGGAAGGATGATTATTTGACCAAAAACCAGCCAAACCGTCCAACGAGCTAAAACACTCGTTCGACATGCTTTTGGACCGTGCAAAAAGCTGTAATGAAGCATAAAGAGACTATTTTGAATAAAATAAATTGATTTTGCCAAAAAAAAACCATTTGTTCTGTTTTTTTAAAGTCCTGTTTACTTTGAAAAACATCTTGTTGTATGCCGTTGGCGGTTTTAAAAGAAAGATGGGAAGCCACAATAAAATCATGAGGTCTTTTTTAAATAACAGGTTTCTCAAGCATTTCCTATAATATCTTTTAATTACGAATTAATATGTATTTCGTATACATATACAATACTACAATAATAAAATGTGTATTTATATGTGTAAACTTAAATATATTAACTTATTTATTTTGGTCATTCGAAAACGTGAACCTTTCGCAAATGTGAACTGTCTTGGTTTTAATTAGTTTACATTTTCGAGTGTGCGCTGTATATTGAAGCAAAAGAGCTTTCTCAGCTACTTTGCATGAAAGTATGTGTGAATGTCCGAATCATAAGTATGTTGAAAGCAAAAGCTTGCAATAAGAGCTTTTCAAAAAACTAAGCTTTTTTAAACGGAAACAGAAGTGTGAGCTTTAAGCACTAAGGGCATTTTAGCTTTTGATACGCAATTCATGCCTTAAAAAATTTGACTCAAATTATAAAAAATCACCAATACTTGCAGTGCAAGAAAGCTTTAATGTTCAGGAGATATGAAGCATAAGTATGCATTACAAGACAAAAGCAATGGAAGTAAAAAAGAGAAAATATGAAAATTATTTTAAAGTAAATATAAAGGTTCACGGCTTGCCAGTATATGACATGGAGTTTATCGGTAGATTGAGGTATATGAATAAATACCAATTTTACGGTAAAACAGCGAAAATAAATGATTAGGAATTAAATCATATTTTGAAGAGAAATTTAAGAAAATATAGGATTAAACTTGTGGTGACAAACTCTTTTATACAAAAATATCATTATTATTTTTTCTTTCCGTAAAACGATTCCAATATATGTTTTCTTTATGTTTAGATCTTCAAATAGTTAAATCAAATCAGCGCCCAAAATTTCAGAGTAGTCTAATTCCTAAATTATTCAGATACTATAGTTTCAATTTTATTCTTAACTTAGTTCTTTGATATAATACAGAGGTTCCAGTAAAAAAGCTTTAGAGCAATAACGGATGCACCAAGGAACATTCGTGTTGGAAATATTAGTAAAAATTTTGATATTTCTATGGTAAAGAAAGAAGTGAAGGACGAGAGAAAGAACTGTAAACTTTAACTAAACAGCTAAATTCATCTGGAGAAGAAAGCAGTTTAGATTTCAGTACTGGCAATAACTTGAGAACACTATGGTATATTCCACGTGTTTAAAACACGTCCGCGAGCATTGAAACCTGTTTTCTTTCCAGCAAAATGGTCCTTCACAGTAAACTTTAATAAGTCTAAAGATATTTTCAGCAAAATTTAACTATAGTTTCTAATTATTTCTTGCGTCAAATTTTTATTTGATTTTCTTTAACAACGTAGCGGCAACCCTGCGCTCACAAGCTGTCATTATTCCGCTTTCACTCTCAATTCACCTCCATTTCACTCTCATTTCATTCGCTGCGCGTAACAACAAACATAGTATGTGTATGAGTGGGTGGTTGGGCGCCAATGTTTTTGGCTCGTTCGGTTGGTCTACTACCACTCGGCTACTGTGTCACTGTTGCGCTGCTTCAACACTTCGCTATGCCAATGTAGAGGCACATTTTCATAACCACTTCCTGCTTTGCGACCATTGCTGCTGCGGCTGCTTCTTCTTCTTTTGCTGCTTCGTCGAATAAATACAACACTTTTGTAAGCCATGACTTTTCGGACACGCTCTGTATACACGCTCAGTTGGTAACGGGATATCGAATAGAGTGCACGTGCAAAGCGGTTAAATGCGCTCGAGGCGCGCGCGTCCTGTGACAAATTTATGGCTATATGTGTATGTGTGTGTTTGTGTGTGAAAATGGAAAATAAGTGATTTTGAGTTTGCTTTTTTATATGGTGAACAAAAATTAGGCAAATAGTGCACACACCAACGAAATTGAGCGCTACGGACAGCCCCTAAAAGCATGCTTATGCTGCTGCAGCGCATTTAAGCTAGCACAGAACATTGCCTACATATAGGCGCATAAATATTATGAAACATAACAAGGCAACGGAGTATTTATGCAGATAAATAGTTGATTTGGCAGAATCTCAGAGCATTGCGGCTGCTGTGCATTTCCTCGAAAGTCAGTCGCTAAAAAGAGGTGAGCAGCATGGGTGTGTGTGCACCTGAATTGTGTTTAAGTGTGTTAAATGCATATAGAAATGCTTATGGAAAGTGTTAGAGTGCTCTTCCAGTGTATTTGTTGTGTATTGAAAGTGTTCAATTTCATGCGACCTACAAACCGAGCGTTTACCAAGCACATACATATGTGTGTATGATAGCGAGCAGCCGAAATTTTCACGCCTCACTAGGAGAAAGGCGTACAAAACATAGTAAAAACACAAAAAGCAACAAAGGCAAGTCGAAAAATTCTGTGAGCCAACAACGGTTAGTGTGTCAATGTGTTAGCAGTATTTTTTACAATTTTTTTTTTATTTTTTAATGCAGGAAAATATGCTATACACTGGAGACAAGTGAAGAATTTGTATGTATATATGTCTATATGTGTTTATGTTGTAGGTGTGTTTATGTTTTATAATTCTGCACACAACTGTAGTTGTTTAAGCCAACAATTTCTGCTCAGACAGCGTTTATGTCATCGCCGCTGTGCGTTGATGTGTAAAAATCGGACAATTTTCGGTGATTCTAACAAGCTAATTAATGTAAACACACACACAGGCGCATGTAGTAACACACACACTTGCACAGCTGGGCGGCAATGACAACAAATATTGCCATTGTTGTGTGACATTTGTGTTCTTGTTTGATTTTTTTTTTCGTTTTTCGGCTACGTGATTGCCATATGTTTGTTGTTGCTTGTTTATGATTGCACACTGTTTGCTGCAAGGCCACTCGCACACTTTGCGGCCACGGTGATTAGTTGTTCGGTGCAAAAACAGTGCGTTGTTAGTCTCTAGTTGAACATAGTTGAAAAATTGTACGGTTGTAAATATATTTTGCTGTATGATTTGTGGGCTTAATGCGCCCAATTGTGGCCTCAATATGAAACCAATGTTATGAGGCAACAGCATGGCCCACAAAACATGCCCGACAACAACAACAAACCAGAAAATATGTTGACTTCAGTTGCGAGGATGTTATAATATCCTTCACAGAAGCTTCTTTATAGCATAAAAGGGTATAACAGAAGGAATATATAGATTTCGATCGGTCAGTTTGTACAGCAGATACGAGTATATGCTTTATGCCACATTTCGTCAAGATATCTTGTCAAATAAAAAGATTTCCTATACAAGGGACTAGTTTTGGTCGGTCAGTTTATATGACAGTTATACGCTATAGTAGCCCGTTATCAACGATTGCGACAAATGAGCAACTGCTTGGAGAGAAAAGGACTGAGGGTCTGAAGCGCGTATACACCGAAGAACACACTGATCCTTTCATATCAACTTCGTAAGGTCTTCGACGTTTTCTTTTGCTTGTAAAAATCTTTGTTCAGGGTATACAAATAGCAATTATGTTAAAGGGAAGGTGTGTGTATGTGGCTGCGTGGGAAAAAATCAACACAGTCTCAACAGAAATTAAACAATCCACACAAATTCACACATCCACACACATATATATATATGTATGTGCATGTAATAAGTAAAGAGTGCTTGTCTATATGTATATGTATGTGTGTATTTATATAGCCCTATTTGCTATCACTGGCTGCCATCAAGCATTCCCAAGCTTTATTCAACACCAAACTAACTGCTCTGCTCATACTCGCGTATTGTCACTACCCGCAAGCACGATTCAGCCAGTGTACCATGCAAGCCATCAACCAACCATCTCACCAACTCACGAAGCAGCCATCGACAGCCATATCATAGAAATATTCCCATTTCAACACAACGCAAAGCATCAACGCATTCCATTCCGACCATTCCATTTCGTTCGTCAACTCAAGTCAAGTTGATGCTGCAGCCCACCCTGCCTCTGCGGCTGCTTCCGTGCTGCTGTTAAATACCATTGTATTTACTTTTTTCTTTGCTTCTTACTCTGCTCCTGCTATTTCTTCTGTTGTTATGCTTTGCCTCGCTGCGGTTGCTTTTATTGTTGTTCTTGCAGGCAGTCAGTGTTTATTGTTGTTTTTAAGGCATTACCGTTACTTTGCAATACTTTGCCTTTTCACTTGAGCGTATTAAACTGTGTCAAAGTATTCGTTTGATTTTCAGGACATTTCACTATTGTTGCACTCACTCGCCCGCCCGCTGTCCAACAGCGTAATGATCACTTTTATTGCAACCCTTAGAAACCGCCCACATAATACTTCAGTTGAGCGGCATAATTGTTGCCTACATTTAGGCACTCATTGGATTTTTCCTTGGATTTCAGCGAGGTTTGGGTCTACATTACAAAATAACAACGATAAGGATGGTCTAAATGTGGGCCGAAACGAAAATGATTTATCCTTGAAAATAAATTAGTAATAAATATCACGTGACTGCCAAATTTTAAGCGAGTTTGTGAAAATTTAGAAAGAAGGACCACAATACCAATTTATTAATATATCCCATATTTTGATAGAAACAAGTTACTACTTACAATTGTGTGCGAAATAATGGCAATGGCTTATGAAAGCTAAAATAATGTAAATTTTACACGAAAGCAGGTTCTTCCGCAGCCACAGTTGAGGAAGATTATGGATTCGGTTCCCGAGCCATTTTATGCTAAAGAAAACATGAAAAGCGAGTTAAACCTTAGTGTCACTGTGTTGCCCATTGGAAAAAATTATTAGTCCAAGAAGTTCAAGAATGGAGCCACTATTTCAACCTCGGCAAGTGGAGGCCAGAGCTCAACTTGTTGCAGAGCCAGTTGAAAAATCGCGTAACATATTGTGATCCGACGAAACAAAAATTATTTTATTTCGTTTCTGAGAACGACGAGAGTATGTACGAAAGCCAGAAAATGCTCGATCCCAAATATGTTTTCCGGAAGATAGAAACCAAACCCAAAACCAACTTAATGGGGTGCTTCTCATACTACGGTACAGGTCGGTCATATTGGATAAAACTAAATATGAATGCCAAATTGACGTTGATATAATAGAGTCGACTATGCCAACATACGCTGAAAGAAAATATCACTGAAATGGATCTATGAACAAGACAGCGACCTCAAGCGTACCCGCAAGTTGACAAAAACCGGTTTACTTTAAATGGAGTTATAGTTATCAGCTGGCGGGCTAATCATCTGACCTTAAGGTGTTAGTCGTAGTCAGAGGCACGAAAAAATTAGAATTTTCAGTATTTTTTTTTTTCTATTAAATGAGGTTATTTTACAAAAGTAGTAATATGGCATTATTATAGAATGTGTTGACTTAAAGTCACGAAAATGTCAAAAAAAAAGTTTTATTTTCAAAGTTATAGTTGTTTGTGTTGACCCAGTTCCAAAAAAAGGTACTTGCGGTGAAAACCATAAGTCCTTGGAGAGTCATTTAATATCAATCCGACAAAAAAAATTAGTTTTATAAATAGATAATCCTGGGCCTGATCGAAGGATTTTATATTTTTTCAAAAATTAACAAAATGGCGGCCTCAGGAATTTTTTTTTTAAATTTTTGGGAAAAAGTCAACAGTTAATTGGTCTTAAAAAAACGAAATTTTTGAAAAAAAAAAATCCTTCGATCAGGCCAGAGTTTATTATGTATTCTAAAAGCTGTATAAATTTCATTAAAATCTACTGCGCGGTTTTTGAGTTACAGTTGTCACCATTTCAAACAACATAGTTTTGAGAAAAAGCGTTTAAAGTTTGCCTCTTTGCATTGAAGTGCCCGAGCTCTCTTTGTTATTTGTCGAATAACTCAAAAACTAATTATCGGATCAACGTGAAATTTTCAGAGAATATTTTTAAGATATTACGCTTAACGAAAATGCAAAAAAAATTTTGAAAATTCTAACTACCCCTAACCCCTTAAACGAATTCAGAATTTTCGAGGCAGAAGGAAGTACTTGTTTTCCTTGGCAACTTGTCGGTATCTTCTCTCATCAGATTTTTGAAAAAAAAAAAGTATGGGATATACCACAACAAATGTGGCGCAGTTAGAAAATACAGGAAATTAAAAAAAAAACTTCTGGGAGATTTTTTAAAAACCTAAAGTTCAGGATATATTAAGTTTGCTACGAAGGTTGTAACATCCAAAATGAAACGTCAGAGACTCTGTAAAGTATAAAGTATAACATAAGTACGATAACATATATCATCGTGACAAGCTTAGTCAATTTGGCCATATCTGTCTGTACGTCCGTCTGTACGTCTATCTGTATATATGCGAACTAGTTCCACAGTTTTGAAGATAATGATCTGAAAATCTTCATTGTCATTTTCATGTCATTTTCTCCCAAAGAAGCTGCTTATTAGTCAGAACCGTCGATATTGGACAACTGTCGTACAAACTGAACGATCGGAATTAAGTTATTGCATGGAAATCTTTTTCATTACACGAGATATCTTCACGAAATTTGAATTAAAGCAATGGTGGAGAAGAAATTGTTTAGAACGGATTGTTCCAGCATTATTCTCTAAAACAAAATTAGCTTAACATGTTCGTGTAATGAATCTTTTACTGTAGTATATTTGCAAAGGCTATTACAGCTTCATCTACCAAAATTAACGTTTTTTCTTTTTATTGTACAACATTGTCACATTCAAATATTTATTATTTCTAAACCTCAAAGAATGTTTCAACAATGTTTAAGTCTTTCCATGCTTTGCAAAAAATACAACAATGAAACCACACTTACTGTTACCAAAAGCTTGTGCAAAACTGGAAAGAATGAAAATAATTGTCTTGACCAACTGCTAGCAAATGAGACCAATAACATGGCAAATAACAACAAAGCTCAGAAATAAAGTCATTTCCGCACACAGCAAGCGACGACGAGATGTCTGCGAAATGCGTTCTAACAACAACATCAATTGCAAATGCAAATGGCACACAATAACAACCGTTAAATTTGTGCAAAATAATAAAGCAACAGCCATTTTCGGTTATGTAAAAGCTCAAAATTCTCGGAAACATTTTGAAAGGAGCCAGTATTTGTCAGTGTTTTACTGTTATGTCGCTCAAAAGCTATCACCATCTAAAATCCATTTTATTGGCAATTGCATAAATTAAGCTTACGTTTGAGGCATGCCAAACGACTGTGTCCCAAAGCCATGAAAGCGATGAGTGCATAATAAAAAGATATATAAAGTGAAGCCGAATTCAACTGGGGCGAGAGCGACTTGAGAAAGTTAAGAAAGGCATTTCAACGTAATAATAAATATAAAAAAATAATAAACAGTCACTACTTAAGAATTTGCAGTTTATATGAGAGTTAAAAACGATCTTGTGACTATATAATTTCTTCTTTTCAACTTCTAAAAATAAAATAAAATCGCTATTCATTTTTCCCGTATATTGCTATTAAAAGGTTCAAAATGTACGGTGGACTCAAAGGCGGTCCCAAAGCATTAAAAAATAAGAAACATCAACTAGTGATAAAATATATTAAACCTTAGACTTGGTTTGAATATCGTATCCTAGCCAATTTTTTACTACAACAAAAGATGAGAGCTTTCCCCACTTTGCAAGTTATTTAACGGGTGATCCAAGTAGACATACTTTCTTCAATATCCTTTTTTTGACAGATCACGCGTGGATCGTGACAAGCTGTCAAGTTTATTTTATTCAGTATTGTTTGGTATTTTATCCAGGAAAGACTTACGCCTGAACAATGTTTACAAATCGTTCAACTTTATACGAAAATTCACGTTCTGTAAAGATGTGTTTCTCGAGCTTGGCTCAACTTATGGTTAATGTAATGGCCTACTGAGGGTACTATTCGCAACACCATCACCCATCTTGAGACTTAACATTTATTATTGAACAATATTTGACCTAATAGCCCAGGCTCAGGAGCAGTGAAGAAAATATAGCAGCCATAGCTGAGAGTCTACACGCAGTCCGTGGAGGGTCGATTCGGCGGCATAGCAGCAACTCGACTGACGTAAGGAACCTTTGTCGCATTTACGACGAGATCTTATAGAGAGTGTACAAAATACAGCTTGTGCAAGAACTGAAGCTGCTTCGACCTTCCCCAGCAAAATCGCTTCGTTCTATGGGTCTTGAAAAGTTCCAAGAAGATCCAACGTTTTTGAGGCAAATTTCGTTCAGCAATACGGCTGATTTCTGGCTCTATGGGTATATAAACAAGCAAAATTGCTGCAGTTGGGACGAAGATCTGTCATCTTTAACCAGAAAACCAACAGTTTGGTGTGTTTGTGAGCCGGTGGAATCATCGGTTTATATTTCTTCAAGAATTATGCCGGTGAGAACGTAACCGTCAATGGCGACCGATATCGCGCCATGATAACCAACTATTTGATGCCTGAAATTGAAGCTCGTGATCTTGGTGACATTTGGTTTTAACAAGACGGCGGTACTTCCTACACATCACATCAATCAATGGATTTATTGGTAGAACATTTCGGTGAGCTGATAATTTCACGGCCTGTCGATGGGCACCCAAGAGCGTGTGATGTCACACAAATACACTTTTTCTTGTGAGTATACGTAATGTATGCGGACAACCCCGCTTCGATTGAGGTCTTGGAGCAAAACATCACGCGCATCATTCGCCAGTTACCAGTCGAAATGCTCGAACTAGTCATAAAAAATTGGACTCAACGGATGTACTATCTGAGACATATTCGGGCCTTAATAAGATATCATCAAATGTAAAAGCTTTGGGTAAAATCTGCCGCACTTTTTGCAATGACTACAAACAAATGGTAGTCTTCACTTTATGAAATAAACGTCTTGAAGAAAATTGGCCGTTTAAATCCTTTCTTAAAGCAATGGCTCGAGAATCTCACTTGCAGTTGGAAGATGCTTGTCGACTAGCTGTATATACTCATTTTATCACTTAGGGGAAGTAAATGAAGAAATTGGATTGATTTTTGATCGCGCAAAGAGAACTCCTCCTCATCCAATACCGGATGTGCAAGGTTCTCAGCTAGTAATTCGGACTATTTAACTCATGTTAAAGGGTGATTGTTAAAGGCTTTTTTTTAAACAGAATTGACGAGTTTGAAGTCAAAAGCTGTATCAAATAGTAAGAGAATGTTTCAATATGGAAATCAAAATTTTACGCTCGAAAAAATTACTGAGAAGGGATGCCATCTTTTTTTTAAGTGAAATAAATTTATCAGATAAAAGAATTATAACAGTATCAGCATCAAAACACATTTCAAACTAGAAAATGATTGCCAATTTTGGCAATTGGAAATATCTTAACGCAAATGAATGAGTAGTAATTGAACTAATTTCTTAAGCCTGTTTGAAGTGAATAATGCGACGAAGCGACTTTAAATTATTTCTCATCTAATCGTAGAAACCATACATTGGCATTTTAAGCCTTAAAACATTGATAAGAAGTACAATGCCTTCTTAAGAATACTTGGTTAAGTTGGAATAAGTCACTTCCCGGTAAAGAGAGCAGCATACCAAGAAAAGCGAAAGTAAAGTAATTGCACAAGAAGAATAAGTGTTTGGAATGCATTTATTCCCCGCTGCCGTTAAAACCGTTAGTTCAACGAGCACACCCAAGCAAAAACACAAAGATAGACAGTTACACGCACACACACATAAATACGAGTATATAGTAGCCTAGTTAAAGCCCTTAAGCGTTGAGCTTTGCAAAAATGCTACGTGCGGCGGATAGCAGCCCCAAGTGATGGGTACGACTATGAGTGCCAACTAACCAACTTAAACTTATAAGTGTGCGGTTCTGGCGTTTGCGTTCGTGCTCTGTGATTGTGTGTATGATGTATGTATGCGGTATATCTAATAATCTTTTCTTCCTGAAGTCACCACTGAAAAGGCACACGCAAGTATTGTTATGCATGGCTGTGTTAAGATTCTAGGAAAAATGTGTGCAGTGTTTGACGTATAAAAGCAAGATTTACTTTTGAAAGTTCATAGTTGTGAGTAAAATACTCAATTGCATTACATAAGTTATTGTATATATAACCACTTAAATTCATGGGACAATAATGCTTAGCTGTCGCTGAGATACATTTTTCAAATTTTTTTTTTTATACTGCTATATTACGTGCTTCGAAAAAAAAATGCAGCTATGTTTGAACTTGGACAAAACTAATACATCTGTGTAAACTGACGTTGAGCAACACCAAAAGCTCCGCCTGGATCGGGAAGAACCTCTCCGAACCGTTCGATATCAAGCGAGGTTTCAGGTAATATAACCTTTATCATGCGACTTCATCAATCTATTCCTCGAGCTGCAGAGCTGACTCGAGAAGGTACAATCTTTAACAAGAGTGTATAGCTGTTGGCGTATGCCGATGACATCGATGTCATGGAACATAACAATCGGTTAGTTCTGTTTCTCTAGTTTGAACAAAGGAGCAAAGCAAATGGGACTAATAGTGAACGAGCGCAAGACGAAATATCTCTTGTCATCGAACAAGCACTCTTCGAAGTCCTACATAGTTTCGTCTATCTTGGAACCAACATTAACACCGACAACAGCGTCAGAGTCGAAATCCAACACAAAGTAACTCTTGGCCACAGGTGCTACTTTGGACTGAGTAGGCAATTGCGAAGTAAAGTCCGCTCTCGACGAACAAAGGCCAATTTCAACAAGTCATTCATCATACCCGTTCTGTTATATGGTGAAGAGGTATGGACAATCACAATGATTTTCGAGAGAAAGGTTCTGCGGAAGATTTATGGTCCTTTGCGCATTGGCAACAGCGAATGCCGCAGCCGCTGGAACGATGAACTGTACTAGATTTACGATGCCATTGACAAAGTTCAGCGAATTAAGAGACAGCGAATTAAGAGACATCGACTACGCTGGCTATGTTATGTCGTCCGAATGGATAAAAACACTCCAGCTCTGAAAGTATTCAGACCACTACTCGCCGGGGGAAGCAGTGGAAAAGGAAGACCTCCACTCCGTTGGAAGGACCAAGTGGAGAAGGACCTGGCTTCGCTTGAAATATCCAATTGTCGTCGCGTAGCGAAGAGAAGAAACGACTGGCGCTAGTTTGTAAACTCGGCTATAACCGCGTGGGCGGTGTTTACGATAATAAGGAAGGAGAAGTACACCTCAAACGGGTCTACATAAGCAAAATGACTGCCGGGAGTGGATTAAGGACTGTAATCAATATTCGGCAACATTCTTCAATACAATTTTTAGAATTATTCTAGCCCCTAAAACAATTATAGGGATCTTTAAAAACGTTTAATATCAACAAACGAATGTAAATACCAAAAATAGACGAAGAATCATTTAAGGAAAGAGACAATGCTGCCCCGCAGTAGTAGTTACAGGTTTCAGAAAGTACTCATCCGAATTTCCGTGAAATACTGAAGTAAAAATTGCTGTGTACATAAATATAGCCTTATATCTAAATATTTACCCGTTTACTCAAGTCATATGGGTATTCACAGTTCTATGTCACGAAACATACCTACACCTGATTCTACGGCCCATGTTCATATATGTATGTATATAGACAAAAACTGTGACACAGCTACTTGGAATGACATCCATAGTATACAATAGTTGAATACCAATAAGTAGCCAGCCACTGCTGCAACGCAAGTGGAATGACCTGTGACTAGGTTAATGAAAACTCTCCACTATCAAGCAGCGACACCAGCAGAAACAGCAGCACTGCGACAATTGATGCACACATATGGGCAAGGGGCATGAGCCTGGGCACTCTTTTGTATGGGCATGTGTGCATGCAACACCATTCATATGGAAATTATGTCTTACAAAATCACATAAACTTGCACCGACACACACACGCGCGCATTCGCATGAGTAAACATGCACAAAAGGCAGGGACATGCCCACACACATACACACATATACGACAGCATACTATAGTCATGTGTGATGGTTGCCATAACTAGCATTCAGCGCTCTTCGCCCGAAGCTGGGCGAGAATTGCTGCTGCCGCAAGAGCGTGTAAGTGGGGCGTGAGCTGAGTGGGCGTTTTGCGCTGGTTTTTAGCAGCCAGCAAAATGGTTAAATACTTTGGTGGTTATGTTGGAGGTTGGTTCTTGGTTGAGCAGAGCCAACTTGGTGGCCAATATCAATAACTGCAGATTGTAATCGCACTGCGATATGGCATTTATTAAATCAGCGAATTTTTAACACTACACAGTGACAGAGAAGCTCTGGTTAACTAAATATGCTATGAAGTTGAAATGAAAATTTTGAAAACGTCTACTAAAGGCTGTGGACGAGTTGGTTATGTTTATGACTACCACTCGTTGAGTGTGTAGTTCAAGAACCAACTATTAAAATATTATTAGTTAAAATTGGTTAATTATTTTGTACGAAATGGTGATTTCTAGATTGTAAAATTATGAAGAAAAAATTTGTTCGTCAAAACGTTCCTGTTGATCCGGCAGTGTTGACTTAGAGCAATACTTAAGCCGATTATGGGAATTAAGATAACAAAAATTAGAAATTCATATTTCTTCTTTATACCCGGAATGGATACCACCCCATTAAATAAAATTTTTTTCCGAAACCGTTCCCAGCACTGAATCTAGCAGAGAGCAGCATTTTAGCTTATAAAGGGTGAGCCGTTTTGAGGTTCCCTACTTTTTTAAAGAAAAAATACCGAAACTTCAAATTTAATGGGAAATATTTATTATCATTCGAAAGAATATTCTTTGGCATTTATTTTTTGAAGATTATCTCTTTCAAATGTCCATCCGTTGACTCCAATTTTCGATGGCTCGTTCGAGTATTTTGACTGGTGCCTGGCGAATGACAGGTGCGATGTTTGCTCCAAGGCCTGAATCGAAACGAGATTGTAGGCATAAACTTTAGACATTTCATATTCCCACAGGTGTGATATCAAACGATTTTGGTGGCCAATCGACCGGCCCAAAACGTGAAAATATCTGGTCACCGCATTGTTCTCTTAAAAAATACATTGATTAAAGCGATGTGTGGGAAGAGGCGCCGTCTTTTCGAAACTAAATGTCACTGAGATCACGAACTTCAATTTCAATCATAAAATAGTCAGTTATAATGGAGCGATAATTGTCACCATGGACGGTTACGTTCTCACCGGCATCATTTTTGAAGAATTGCGGACCGATGATTCCACCGGCTCACAAACCACACCAAACCGATGTTTCTCTAGATGAAACGGCATCTCTTAAACTTCTGCAGTTTGCTCTTCGTCTCAAATGCGGCAAGTTTGCTTGTTTTCATACCCATTTTATACATAACCATTGAGGCATTGAAAACGTCGGATCTCCTTGCAACTTTTCAAGAGCCCAAAGAGCGAAGCGATGTTGCTTGGGAAGGTTCAGGGGCTCAGTTCTTACACAAGCTGTATTTTGTTCGCTTTCAATTTAAGATCTCGTCGTAAAATCCTCCAAGTAGTTCCATACGTCAGTCCGAGTTGGTGCGTGTATACTCTCGGTCGAATATTAGCCAATAATGAATGAAAATAAGTGAGGGTGTGGCAAGTTTACGCTCTAAACATATATTTTGCAAAGATTATGGTAAAAAGTAGCCGCAAGACTAATTACCTAAACTCCTAAATCCTTCTTATTAAGTCTAACTACGTTTAAGTTTTCTACAGTTAGTCAGAAGGATTGAGATCTGAGCTCACGATCAGTTTTGTACCCTGAACACGGTATATTAAGTTTGTCACGAAGTTTGTAACACCTAGAAAGAAGCTTCGGAGACCCTATAAAGTATATACTATATATAAATGATTCAGTATGTTGAGCTGAGTCGATTGAACCATGTCCGTCTGTCTGTCTGTCTGTCTGTATACATACGAACTAGTCTCTCAGTTTTTAAGATATCATTTTGAAATTTTTTAAACGTCATTTTCTCTTCAAGAAGCTGCTCATTTGTCGGAACTGCCGATATCGGACCAGTATAACATATAGCTGCCATACAAACTGAACGATCGGAATCAAGTTCTTGTATATGTATCTTCATAAAAGTTCGCACAGGTTATTTTCAAAGATAATAATGTAATATACGAAGAATTGTTCAGATTGGCTTAATATAGCATATAGCTGCTATACAAACTGAACGATCGGAGTCTAGTGCTGGTATGGAAAACTTCACGAGATTTGGTGTAGATTATTTTCTAAGACAACAATGTAACCTCTGAAGAAATTATTCAGATCGGTTAACTATAACATATAGCTGCCATGCAAACTGAATGATCGGAATCAAGGGCTTGTATGGAAAGCTTTCGCATTTTACGTGGAATATTTTACATGGATTATTGCTTAATGTAATGATATAATCTACGAAAAAAATTGTTCAGATCGGCTTACTATAGCATATAGCTTCCATACAAACTGGACACATAGTTACAAAAAGAAATGCAGCTGTGAAGGGTATATTAGCTTCGGTGCAGCCGAAGTTAACGTTTTTTCTTGTTTACAATCATACCGTTAAATTCTCAAATTGTTTCTGCGAAAGAATTAGTAAAGCAATCACCAAAAACTCAATACCGAAAAGCACCAAATCATTCATATTTATTAGCAAAACATCAAATTTAAGTAAAATACTACGAGTAGTACATTGAAGTCAACTCTTACGTATGTATAATTTTAAAGCAATCAGCACATAAAATATTAGTTATTAATAAAAATAGTGAAATGGCGAAATAAGAGTGCACTCCTCGAAGTTGTTGCAACACGCCACGGCACTTGAAAGTGCAATCAAAATGGGAAAATAGCAATCCACTCATCAACGCGCAATATATCAAATAATAACAGTTTGGATTTTTATTGCGCGCGTTGGCCTATCAGATCGTTTTGACAGCCACCAGCAAATGCTCCCGCTTTAAGCATTATTTATAATTACACGCAGTATTTTCCTTACACTTGTGTGTAGTTCAAGGTCAACAAATTAAAGAAAGCAAAAATAAATACTTTTTAAGAAGGAGAGATTATGTTCCTCATTATATAATATATTTAAAAGTTAGAGTGAAGATTAAATTGTTTTCCTTCTCTGGTAGAATAAGTACTTACATATTTATTAATCATAATTCATAATTTGAGTGTAGAATTTTACTAGCCTTAGAATGGATGGGGTCATGTGTAGAAGTTCACGCAAGTGAGGAAAGTTCTTTGAGCGCTATTCATTTGGGAGTGGTTAGAATCATCCCTCCGCAGTGCTGTGAGCTGGGTTTGGAACCCGCCACGTAAAAAAAACACAATAGCCTCAGAAAGAGGGTCTTCTTTTGATGACGACCACTAAAAACATATTAAGGATTACGATTTAAGAGCATGTACCTTGAACGAGGGAATGGGAAGGTGCCACTGCCCAGCTGATTGATGTCCTCGTAAGACCAAAGGCTAACATCACCGCTTTCCAAGAAGTGCGATGGACAGAACAAAAATTAAGACGAGCACGTCTTTAAGGCATTTACAACAGTGG
This sequence comes from Bactrocera correcta, assembly GCA_027475135.1. Lineage (NCBI taxonomy): Eukaryota > Metazoa > Arthropoda > Insecta > Diptera > Tephritidae > Bactrocera > Bactrocera correcta. The sequence goes on from CM050327.1 coordinate 36,277,055, forward strand.
TCATATAAAGGATTCGTGGTAGGAAAGAGATTCCCTCGCCGAGTCCTGCCATTCACCCCGGTGGATGAACGTCTAGCCACAATCCGCATCAAAGCGAAGGTCTTCAACATATCGTTGATTTACGCCCACATCCCCAAACGAGTTGCTTCTAATCAACTTCGCCGGGACCCGAAATGGTTATCTGTAGTACCAGAGTACAGTATAGAAAAATAGCTAGTTGATAGGGTTAATGCTCGAAAATTCTACGAAAAGATTCGCCGACTAAAAGAATGTTTAAAGACCGGAGCATACTCTTGTAGAACCCTAGAGGTGACCTAGTTACTGATGGCCAGAGCACACTGAATTATGGAGGGAACACTTCTCCAGCCTGCTAAATGACAGTGACAGTATAAAACCAGGAGATGGCGACCCGATTCCCCAATCGATAAAGATGGAGCAGACGTTCCTTTGCCCGCAATGAAGTAGTTTGAATAACAATTACCCCTCTGAAGAACAACAAAGGGGCGGGGGCCAATGGATTGCCGGCCGAGCTCTTCAAATACTCATAAGGAGCATGCATCAGCTCCGTTGTGGACGGTTGGACGAAAGCGTGCCCGAGCAAAAAGGCGAAATATTAAAAGTGAAGGAAAAACGAGTTTATATTTTGTTTTATCTTATGAGGTATATCAAAAACCCAATTATTTAAAGTAGCTCTAGATAAATTAAAGTTTAACTTCAACTACTTGAACTTACTTTTTTCGTGAAAATCACGGAACATTGGACAAAGATTTTATAAGTCATTTTGAGACAGTTATGGCCAAGGCACTTGGATAAGAATAATCTCAGTTGAGATCTATGGTCCGATGGCGGACCATAAAAGCGGTTACTCTAGCTCCAAAAAAGTTATTTGCGGGTGGAACAACGTGCACCCTTTATCGCCAGCACGAATTGGCAAAGTTTTGGGCAAATTTAAAATGTCACATTATCGAGTAATCGATACCCCATCTTATGTGACTTGTTTTCATTTAATTATAACATTTTCATTTATTTCGTTTCACTTCTCTATTAAAAAAGACATGCCGTGGAAAATTTGTGCCAGTTCGAGAAGCAGTTTTTAAATGAAATAATTATAAAAGCAACATTTGTGGCCGTCAGGGTTACCATGTGCAAATAAATTAGGTGAAGATATATTGTCAAATGAAATATTTTTCCATAGTGTATTCAGGTCTTTCTTTAGCAAGTTTTTCCAACGGAGTGGAGGTCTTCCTTTTCTTTTACTTCCCCCGGCGGGTACTGCTTCGAATACTTTCAGAAATTTTTTCATCCATTCGGACGACATGAACGTAGCCGTATTAAAAAAAAAAACCAGACAAATATCTCTCACTTTAATTCAAAGACTAGATTTTCTGATCGACCGACCGGCATATAAATACCAATATCTCGGCAACTCTATCTCGGCGTGCCAGAATCTCGCCCACGCAATGGTACTCTGTGATTGTATCACATTGTGTCGTCGAACATCTTGTACGCCACTCGACGACGGCGCATGTCTTTGATGTGAAAATGGGTCGGATCAAGTTTCAAATTCAATCAAAAACTGTCAACGCACTCAACGCAAAGCCAACTGAAACTCTGTAGGGAAATCCGCTGATGCTGTATTGCTGACGTTTTAGTGAAATGGAAACCAGGACTAGTGCGCGCACACTTTTCTGTGTTTTGTTTTTTTGTTGCTCTTTCCCCATTGCTTGTGACTAGTGAATTGAATATATTCATCTGTAGAGAACGGTAAAAGTTCTGAATAGGAAATTTGTTTCATTAGTTTAAGTTTTCCCTTCACCAACAACAAAGTCATTGCGAATGAAACAAACTGCGTGTAATTTATGTTTCAAGGTATGAATGTGTGTGTGCGTGCGATATGCAAAATTAAATGTAAGAAGAGATGAGTTGAAAGTGTGGAACTTGAATATTGTAAACTTTTGAATGTCGATGCTGAGAACGTAACAAATTTAACGGAAGTAGATCTGAATGAAATCAAAACAAATACGAAGCATACATTGGTTGAGTACACACATACATATATACAAGTATATTTATACTCGTTTTTTTATTTATTTTTTTGGTTTTGATTTATTTGCTTTTAAATAAATCAATTTGCATTTATAAAAGCTTATAGCTATCTAGGAATCAAATATACATAGATACGTAGGGTACACATGTTTACATATGTATGTATTTACATACATATATGTTGAGAGTACACGGCACAATAATTTTTATCTGTAAATTGAATCCTGGTGTTATTCATATAGCCCGAAACCGCCAAAAGTATTCAGCAAATTATTAAGTTCTAAAAACACCTGCCATCCGCTGATGCTTACTGTGAGCAGCTTAGAAAATTACGGGCTTAAATTGACTCAACGTAAACCCTTAGCCCATATTGGAACAATATTCGAATAATCGAAAATTAATTATAACATATAACAGACAGACTAGGCATGGGGTTTACCAAACTCCTACATTTCTGAAGAAGAAGGGCCTTCCACAACATTTTACAACACCTTTGAACTCGTTCTTATTTGACAGGTTCTGTCCGAAAATTCTCAGCTGTATTAAGGTCATGTGGCTAATTCAACCAGCTCATAATATAAACTCTAAGTAAACTAGTTTGTTGCTCACTTGCTGGTATACTAGGGTCTTTATCTTGTCGATAGACCCATATAAGCATCAATTTCTTTTCAGCGTGCCATATACGAGTAATAGTCGACTCCATTTTTCAACATACAATTTGGCACCCATGTTTTCTTTATTCCAATATAAAGTACTATAGTAAGAGAAGCACTCCCATACCTTGCTTTTGACACATCCATATTTTACCGTCCCAGAAATATACCTGGGATCAAAGCATTTTATAGCCTTCGTGTATACTCTCACAATCTCAGAAACTAATTAAAATAATTTTAGTTTCGTCGGATCATAATGCTATGTTACATCATTTTTCAACTGTCCAAGGCAGGTGCTTTTCAACAAATTGAGCTCTGGCCCTAACTTGTTGAGGTTGAAATAAAGACTCCTTTAATGGGTTGCTGCCGAAAAGCTTAGGGTCCATCCTTACGACCCTTATTCAAATCAGCCAAAGCTGAATTAACTTAACATAGTTCAAGGCCATCTTTTGATAGACCAAGACTTCAAGAAACTAATGAGCCATTGTTCAAAATTGAGACATATTAATTTTTAACACTATAATACTTATACAATAAAACTTTGAAAGTGAAAGTTTATGAGTTTTGTGAAACGATTAACACGAAGAATACAGGATTTGTCCGGAAAGTAATAAAGCTGATTTTCTTCCATCGCAACTGTACTTCGAAGCTTGCACGCACCGACTAGATTCGGTAGAAGGCGTTCCTAGCTAACGAACGAGCGGCTGGTCAGTTGTCTGGGGAGTCAGAACAAACATTTTCGCGCGACGTGTTTCTTTGAATAGTGCAAGTCGAAAATACAGCGTTCGTTAGAGCAGAGATACGCTATTAAATTCTGTCTGAAACTCGGTAAATCTGCGACAGAGACCTTTAATATGATCAAGCACGCTTACTCAGATATTGCTAGCACCAGGCCTTTTTGGAACACCAGGAAGAGATCGCTAATGAAGACTGTGCTGGAAGACCTACGACTTCGACAAACGCCGACAATGTGACTCGTATGCGCAAATTTTTTAACTCAGACCGTCAACTAAGTATTCGTTTAATTGCTCAGAAGTTAAATTTATCACTTGAACATGCGCAAGGTGTGCGCAAAGATGATCCCAAAAGTGCTGACTAACGATCAGAAATTGCGGCCAGTGGAAGTGTGGCAAGAAAAGTTGAATATGTGTGAGCCAAATTTTTGAATAACGTAATCCCCTCCCAGACTTTGTTTGTTTCCTTGCCTGAAAAGGCCGATGAAAGGCAAGTATTTTGAGACGACAGTGGGGATCCAATCAGCATGCACCTCGGCTCTCAAGGCCATTCTGGAGAATGTATTCCGTAACGCCTTCAATGCTTGGAAATTGCGCTGGAAGTGCTAAATCGACCCAGAAGAAGCCTATTTTGAAAGTTTTCAAAGAATTGTAATAATTGGTTCAACACATTTTTTTTTAATCGACTCAGTTCTATTACTTTCCGGAAAAATCCTGTAAGCTCGTTCGTCCATAACTATTAAAACAAGTTATAACAATAAAGAATGATCCATTTCGAGGCTCAAAAAAAAAACACAGAAACTTCAAGTTTAATGGAGAATTTTTATTATCATTCAAAAGAACATTCTTTGGTATTTAAGTTTTGAAGATTATCTCTTTTAAATGAGTCCAATTTTCGAGGACTCGTTCGAGCATTTCGACTGGTGACTGGCGAATGACACGCGTAATATTTTATACCAAGACCTGAATTTTCATCACAGACTTTATTTACATATCCCTACAGGAAAAAATCTCTCAAAAAATCCATTTATTGTTGCGATGTATGGGAAGTGGCGCCGTCTTATTGAAACTAAATGTAGCTGAGATCACGGTCTCTAACTTCAGGCACCAAATTGTCAGTTACCATGTGACGATAACGGTCGCCATTGACGGTTACGTTCTTACCGACAATATTTTTGAAGAAATACAGGCCACAAACCACACCAAACCGTTGTTTTTCCTAGATGAAAGGACAACTCTTAAGGTTGTTCTTTGTTCTAAATGAGCCTCACCGCTGAACGAAATTCGGATCGAAAACAACCGTTGCTCTCGGAACTTTTCAAGAGCTCCCCACTTGGATCACCCTTTATAAATCTTTTGTTAAAACTACGTTTCATTTACATCTATTTGCAGCATACATCACTTTTGGATGACAGTTGAAGTATCGAATGAGCACATGCAAACAAGTGATACGCAGTAACAATGGATGGCGAACCGATGTCATTCACCACTCTGGCGCTGCTGCTGCTGTTGGTGATAGCATTCGTAATGTTTGCCTGCCATTGTTTGGGACCGCGTGCAAATACTTGGATGCGTTCGAATAAGGAAGAGAAGATAGGACTATCGAAAAATAAACTATTTCATGCGAATGGTTACATGGTGAGTGGCAATAAAAGATATCTATAATCATTAAAAAAAAATTATTTTCAATTAATACTAGATACATTCGGGTTCGGAATTTTTGCTCAGCAATAGCGGTAGCTTTAAACGTTTTGACACCATCGACAAGGACGACTACCGACAGTCCGGCCAACAGCCAACCCAGCATGCAACCACACCGCTTTGGAACCTCGCTGGCGAGGCGGAGGTAGACGCCAACATACCGCCACAACCGCTGCGACCAGCGCCAGCACCGGGCACACAGCCGCCCGCAAGTGCCGGACATATAAAGACAGTAACATTTTCATTTCAACAAATCAATGAGACCATGCCGAACCATGAAACAGGCGCACATGGACGCAGCAATGGTGGAGATACACCATTTAAGCGTTCTTCGATGAAATGCACGAACGCAGCCATACCGAAACCGCTTGATGCGCCACCGCCGCCACGGCTGTCGGCTTCATCGTCGGCATTGAGCGCCAGCGCCATACCACGACCGGTGGCCAAGAGACAGGTTTCATTGCAAAATGTCGGTAATGGTGTCGCGGTCATGGGTGGACATATGGTGGAAGCAATCACAACTCCAACTACAATACAGGAAACTGAAGCTTTATCCTCAACAACTACAACTACCACAACAACAACAACGACACAAGCAAACACAAATGGCCAACACAATCACAATCATCCGAAGACGTTAAAGCGTCGTAATTCCAGCACAAATCCCTTTCTATGTGAATCCGCTGAGAGCTTACCGGAATCAAACACTGCCTTACAACAACAACAATCAACACAATGCTACACTAATGCAGGCATGCAAAATATTGCCAACAACAATAACAATTTAAACGGACACATTAGCAACGGCTGCAGCGAAGCTCCATCACCAACAACAACAACAAACACAAATGGCTCATGTAATCCCTTCTACAGCGAGTCAGCGCCTCGTGCAACTGACGCGATAGCGGTTGACGCCAACAACACAACCCCCACAGCATTAAGCGCGAAATCACTACAACAACAATTTCAAGAATTTCGTAATCGCTCATTTTCCACCACTGAGGCGTCGGCGGAAGACTCCGAACTCAAGTCACTTTCAAGTGGACTGCGGCGACTAACACAAAACTCCACCAATCCCTTCACCGGCTTTACGCAGCGCGTACAAAAGGGGCCACACATGCTACAGAAAACTATTTCGGAGGACTTTCTCTTCCGCAAACTCGGTGTGAACGCAGGTGCCGGCCATAACGCGCAGACAACAGCGCATGGCACACCGAACCCGAGTGGCAATGGCAATACCACCTGGACCTTTGGCCGTTCATTGTTGCGTCAAGATTCCCTAATGAGCCTTGGCCGACGCAATAGTTCACAATGTTCGTTAGATTCGACGACCTGCGGTTCGATGGAGAGCATCAACTTGGAGCGGGCCATCTCATGTGACTCGGTGAACTCGGACACTTCATCGGTGTTTGTGGGCGAGTTGGATCAACCGTATACACAGATAACCGGCTACTTGTGTGTCGGCCTGCAATATGACAAGTGAGTTTTTAGCTTTGCGGGGAAAGTAAGAAACACTATGCCACCGTTATAAAAGCAACAAAACGCAATGTGTGCTTTAGGAAAGTGTTAGTGTACTTGAGTTAGCCGCATTAGGATGCTCGCCACCAACATAACACACACACACACAACCACATATAGTTGCATTAATAAGCTTGCGCATATGGACAAGCGCATCTGGCAACCTTTGTTTTTCCCTAAGCACAGCCCACATTGTACATATGTATGAGCGTATGTGCTGTGGGGGGGTTACGGCACTTATGTTTTATGTGCTAACAACCTTTCAAGTGTGCAATGTGCATTCACCCGCATCATATGCTGCATTATTTTTGTTGCAAATGTTATCTTTGTTGTTGCCAGTGCATTCTGTTACTATTTTCTATAGCTTTGTTATTATATTCTAACTCAGCACAACATGAGCCTCATATAAGTATGCACATATGTGTGTATATATTTATGTATCAAATTGTACATACAAATATGTGTATCTATTTACATAAGACCCTAAAGAAAATTTTTGGCTGCAAACATAGAGCAATTATTTAAAATCTTATAAAAATATTAAAAATACGTAAAATTATCTAATTTTTTTTTCCAAGTTTCCACAATTACTGCCATTGTCATTCAGAATTTCAAAATTGTTAATTTATTTTTCAAAATCTATATCGACCCTCTCTAAGTAATCCCTCTTTAAACCGTGCCCAAAAAATAAGGTGACATTTGAATTTAAACTGCGCGCGTCGAAGGATTTGGAAAATTATTATTTTTTAGGTTGGCAGCACTGTCAGTCACATTTATGTCAAATTTTATGTCGAAATATTCATTAGTGTTTGAAATACGTGTCGTTTTGTGAGCTGCTAAAAGTGAGTTTTTCGTTTTTTGCGATGTCGAAATTTGTTGAGCAAAGAATTTGCATTAAATTTTGTTTACGGAATCAATTTTCTGCTGCGGATGTCTTGAGGTGCAGAAAGCTTTTGGTGATGAGGTTATGTCTAAAAAAAAATATTTACAAGTGGTATAGGGAGTTCCAAGCCGGCCGTGAACGTGTCGTATTTTGAAAATTCTTTATTGATTCTTCCAAATCAAATCATCCCTTTCAAAGTAATCCCCTCCCGATGCAATGCACTTATGCCAACGGATTTTCCAATCTTCGAAACACTGGTTGTAGTCACTTTCTGGAATGGCCTTCAGTTCCGTCTTCGGTGCGGCTTGAATCTCCTCTATCGTATAAAAACAGTGTTCCCGGAGCGGTCTTTTTAGCTTGGTGAACAGCCAGAAGTCGGGCGCCAGATCAGGTGAATACGGTGGTTGCGGAACGATATGAGTTGAGTTTTTGGCGAAATGATCACGAATTACGAGGGCAGTATGGGATGGTGCATTATCGTGGTGTAAAAATCAAGAATTGTCTTTCCACAATTCCGGCCTTTTTAGGCGGATACCTCTACGCAAACGACGCATAACGTTCAAATAATATTCCTTGTTGGCTGTTTGACCGGTTGGAAGGAGTTCATAATGCACAACACCACGATAATCGAAAAAAACAGTCAACATGACCTCGGTTTTTGAGCGACTTTGGCGCGATTTTTTTGGTCTCGGTTCTCTTTTGGCACGATATTTGCTGTATTGATCGGTTGTTTTGGGGTCGTGAGCATAGATCCAAGTCTCATCGCCAGTTATAATGCATTTCATGACACCCTGGTAGTCGGAAAGCATCGTTTCACACACTTCAACGCGACGCCTTTTTTCAAAAAAGTTCAATGTTTTCGGTACCAGTCGAGATTTGACGCGCTTGAAGCCCAAAACATCCTTCAAAATGATATTGGCTGAGCCTTTCGATATGTCAACTTCATCAGCAAGGTCTCTAATTGTTAATCGACGGTTTTTCAACACCAAATCTTTGATTTGTTGAACGTGAGCTTCGTCGGTTGAAGTTGACGGTCGCCCTGGACGCTTTCGTCTTCGACACGTTCACGACCGGCTTGGAACTCACTATACCACTTCTAAAAATTTTTTTTAGACATAGCCTCTTCACCAAAGGCTTTCTGCACCATCCTCAACGTATCCGCAGCAGAAAATTGATTCCGTAAACAAAATTTAATGCAAATTCTTTGCTCAACAAATTTCGACATCGCAAAAAACGAAAAACTCACTTTTAGCAGCTCACAAAACGACACGTATCTCAAACACTAATAAATATTTTGACATGAAATTTGACATATATGTGGCTGACAGTACTACCAACCTAAAAAAAAAAAAAAATAATTCTCCAAATCCTTCGACGCGCGCAGTTTAAATTCAAATGTTACAGTAGTATATCGAATGTACAATTGTTGATGAGGCAATAGTTTTGAAGATATGTGGGTATTTGTAAGAACTTTTAAACTTATTGTATTCAGCTTCTCAGATTTATACGCATTTTCCAAAAAACACCGTTTTCAGAGTCTGTGTAGAAATTTGCTACGATATGGCTAGTCGATGAGATAGAAATTTGTAGATGATCTTTTTAGATATATCTGTCAGGTATTGTTGGAAGGAAAAAAACATGTTGGATGATAATTTCAATTTTAAAGCCACACTCAAGTGTAATTTTGTCACAAAAAATTAATTTTCGGGCAGCCGCTAAGTCAAAAATCAAAAATTCCTATCATTTAGGTAATTCATCTAAAGTGAAGTAAAGATATAATAGTTTAGTTTCTGATTTTGAGGCAATTCAATCAAGCGAATCCATATCACTTATTATTAAAGCACATTAAATTCTGTAAAGGTATATAATGTTTCAATTTATTAAATAAAATACATCATCAAACAAATTCTCAAAAATAACCCCTTAATGAATAGTCCTATTGAGGATTATGCTAAGCAAAAGATGGCGTTTCTACCTGCAGACCTAAGTCGTATGTTCAGTACTTTTGGGTAAAAAAATTGAGAAAAATTTTCAGATTTTTCAATCTGTGAAAAGAGTGGTCAGATAATGTCATCTTCGGTAGATGCTAAGTCCGAACGCCAACCAGCTTTTTATAGCAGTTTTAGACCAAAGCAAATTGCTTAAGAAGATCCATAATCCATAATTGTATATATTGCTACTGAAAATATTCTTTCTTTACTGGCGTAGACACCGCTTACGCGATTATAGCCGAGTCAACAACAGCGCGCCAGTCGTTTCTTCTCTTCGCTACGTGGCGCCAATTGGATATTCCAAGCGAGGCCAGGTCCTTCTCTACTTGGTCCTTCCAACGGAGTGGAGGTCTTCCTCTTCCTCTGCTTCCCGCGGCGGGTACTGCGTCGAATACTTTCAGAGCTGGAGTGTTTTCATCCATCCGGACAACATGACCTAGCCAGCGTAGCCGCTGTCTTTTAATTCGCTGAACTATGTCAATGTCGTCGTATATCTCGTACAGCTCATCGTTCCATCGAATGCGATATTCGCCGTGGCCAACGCGCAAAGGACCATAAATCTTTCGCAGAACCTTTCTCTCGAAAACTCGCAACGTCAACTCATCGGTTGTTGTCATCGTCCAAGCCTCTGCACCATATAGGAGGACGGGAATTATGAGAGACTTATAGAGTTTGGTTTTTGTTTGTCGAGAGAGGACTTTGCTTCTCAATTGCCTACTTAGTCCGAAGTAGCACCTGTTGGCAAGAGTTATCCTGCGTTGGATTTCTAGGCTGACATTGTTGGTGGTGTTTACGCTGGTTCCAAGATAGACGAAATTATCTACAACTTCAAAGTTATGACTGTCAACAGTGACGTGAGTGCCAAGTCGCGAGTGCGACGACTGTTTGTTTGATGACAGGAGATATTTCGTCTTGCCCTCGTTCACTGCCAGACCCATTTCTTTTGCTTCCTTGTCCAGTCTGGAGAAAGCAGAACTAACGGCGCGGGTATTGAGGCCGATGATATCAATATCATCGGCATACGCCAGCAGTTGTACACTCTTATAAAAGATAGTACCCTCTCTGTTAAGTTCTGCAGCTCGAACTATTTTCTCCAGAAGCAGGTTGAAAAAGTCGCACGATAGGGAATCGCCTTGTCTGAAACCTCGTTTGGTATCGAACGGCTCGGAGAGGTCCTTCCCGATTCTGACGGAGCTTTTTGTGTTGCTCAACGTCAGTTTACACAGCCGTATTAGTTTTGCGGGGATACCAAATTCAGACATCGCGGCATAAAGGCAGCTCCTTTTCGTGCTGTCGAAAGCAGCTTTCAAATCGACGAAGAGGTGGTGTGTGTCGATTCTCCTTTCACGGGTCTTTTCCAAGATTTGGCGCATCGTGAATATCTGGTCGGTTGTTGATTTACCAGGTCTAAAGCCACACTGATAAGGTCCAATCAGTTTGTTGACGGTGGGCTTTAATCTTTCACACAATACGCTCGACAGAACCTTATATGCGATATTGAGGAGGCTAATCCCACGGTAGTTGGCGCAGATTGTGGGGTCTCCTTTTTTGTGGATTGGGCATAGCACACTTAAATTCCAATCGTTGGGCATACTTTCGTCCGACCATATTTTGCAAAGAAGCTGATGCATGCACCTTATCAGCTCTTCGCCGCCGTGTTTGAATAGCTCGGCCGGCAATCCATCGGCCCCTGCCGCTTTGTTGTTTTTCAGGCGGGCAATTGCTATTCGAACTTCTTCATGGTCGGGCAATGGAACGTCTGCTCCATCGTCATCGATTGGGGTATCGGGTTCGCTTTCTCCTGGTGTTGTGCGTTCACTGCCATTCAGCAGGCTGGAGAAGTGTTCCCTCCATAATTTAAGTATGCTCTGGGCATCGGTAACTAGATCACCTTTGGGGGTTCTACAAGAGTATGCTCCGGTCTTGAAACCTTCTGTAAGCCGCCGCATCTTTTCATAGAATTTTCGAGCATTACCCCTGTCGGCCAGCTTATCAAGCTCTTCGTACTCACGCATTTCGGCCTCTTTCTTTTTCTGTCTACAAATGCGTCTCGCTTCCCTCTTCAACTCTCGGTATCTATCCCATCCCGCACGTGTTGTGGTCGATCGTAACGTTGCGAGGTAGGCAGCCTGTTTTCTCTCCGCTGCGACACGGCACTCCTCGTCGTACCAGCTGTTCTTCTGCACTTTCCGAAAACCAATGGTTTCGGTTGCAGCTGTACGTAAGGAGTTTGAAATGCCGTCCCACAGTTCCCTTATACCGAGTTGTTGACGAGTGCTCTCAGAGAGCAGGAGTGCAAGCCGAGTAGAAAAACGTTCGGCTGTCTGTTGTGATTGCAGCTTCTCGACGTCGAACCATCCTTGTGTTTGTTGGCGTGCGTTTTTTGCTGCACAGAGGCGGGTGCGTATTTTGGCTGCAACAATATAGTGGTCCAAGTCGATGTTAGGACCTCGGAGCGCACGCACATCTAAAACACTGGAGACGTGTTTTCCGTCTATCACAACATGATCGATCTGGTTGGTGGTTTTTCGATCTGGAGACAGCCAGGTAGCTTGATGTATCTTCTTATGCTGGAATCTAGTGCTACAGATAACCATATTTCGGGCCCCGGCGAAGTCGATCAGCCTCAGCCCATTTGGGGATGTTTCCGCGTGGAGGCTGAATTTACCGACCGTAGTGCCAAAGATACCTTCTTTGCCCACCCTGGCATTGAAGTCGCCAAGCACGATTTTGACATCGTGGCGGGGGCATCTCTCATAAGTGCGCTCCAAGCACACATAAAAGGCATCTTTGGTCACATCGTCCTTCTCTTCCGTCGGGGCGTGGGCGCAAATCAGCGATATGTTGAAGAACCTCGCTTTGATGCGGATTGTGGCTAGACGTTCATTCTCCGGAGTGAATGATAGTACTCGGCGACGGAGTCTCTCTCCCACCACGAATCCAACACCAAACTTGCGCTCCTTTATATGGCCACTGTAGTAAATGTCACAAGGACCTACTCGTCTCTGTCCTTGTCCCGTCCATCGCATTTCTTGGACGGCGGTGATGTCAGCCTTTATCTTTACGAGGACATCTACCAGCTGGGCAGCGGCACCTTCCCAATTAAGGGACCGGACATTCCAGGTGCATGCCCTCAAATCATAGTCCTTATTTCGTTTGCCATGGTCGTCATCAAAAGGGGGGTCACTCATCCGAGGCTTGTTGTTGTCTTTCATTGGGGGTGTTTTTTTACGTGGCGGGTCCCAAACCCAGCGCACAACCCTGCAGGGGTGTTTCGCCTTCTCACTTTAGCTCGCCTTCAAACGGATGTTCTTAGGCTACCCAGAGGATACTTGGTCAAAGACCGGAAGTCGTGAGCTGCTTGAGTCATATGTAAAAGAATCGTTTCTGGCCACTCCCAAGTGAATGGCGATCAGAGAACTTTCCTCACTTGCGTGAACTTCTACACATGACTCCATCCTGAAAATATTATTTATAATAATATTTCGTCATCTTTGACCACTAAATATGTTAGGAATTTTTCTAATAATCCACGTTTTACCAGACTAACGTTCAAGGCTTTCCTAGTCGCCCAGAGTTTTTGTTTTTAAGCTGAAACTTTTCTGCACCTATCACATAACTCTTCGTCCTTTCCAACCCGCTTCCATATTATTATTTTTTTTTCCTCATTCTCATCTTGAGAGAACTCGAAGCTGCCCTACTGCTGAGAAAACTGAAATACTAAGAGTATATGCAGAAATTCGCGACTCGAAATTATTTCTCTTATGTCGTCTCCAAAAACAAGAACGGTCCCATCAGATCAATAAAATTATGTACTTAGATACTTTTAAGATTTCCTGCTGGGGCTCAGCGTTTCTCGTGTTATATTATATATATATATATTTTTTATAACATACAGTAGCCATTTCTAGTTTTTTATTCCACATTTTTCCCATCACGTTAAATATTAATTACGCTTGCTTTGCCGCCACTACAGACCGACATAAGCACATACATACGTTATTTTATATATATGCATTGTACATATTTACATTGCGTAAATACATATATAGTGGCCCTTTTCATGTCCACTTTTCACTGTCCCCAAGCCAACACTCCTATTTAAATACATATGTACATATATACATATGTATATATATAGGTATATTTGTATATTTTCATGTATTTACTTTGGCGCATTTGTATTTCACAGAAATTCCATTAACGACGAGGGCATGGAGCTCACTGTTATGGTGCTGGAGGCAAAGGGGCTAATTTGTCCTTTTAACGTCGAGTCGTTAGACACTTTTGTGCGCATTTATCTTGTGCCAGACGAGGCAGCTGCAATGCAGACGAAGGTGAGCGGGTTTGTTAAAGAATAGCATTTAAGCTTTTGAGGATTACACACTTAGTTACATAAAAAATACAACAAATGAACTCCACAAGTAAATATTCAAAAAAAATAAAAATAAATTGTGCAAGGACCTGTTGAAATCTTACGCAAGTTGACCAAAGGATTGGGAACACAGTGGAATTATAAAGGAAATGCGGGTGGAGGTCATCGAGCAAGTAGTCCAAAATACCTACAAGAATATATTTATATGGTTTCTTCTGAACAGTATTTCAGCTTTTGATTAGACTCTTTATAAGTATTAAAGATAAGTGCGATTCCTTTATATAAGTATATGTCGGCTATACTAGCTTTAAATTTTAAGAGAAAGATGAGTGAATTTAAACTTTACTTGATTTAAACTCAGATTGGTTTAATATTTCATAAAGAATAGACTTACTCTGAAGACACATTTGAATAGCGTACAAATTTAACGGGGTTTTCAATAAGAGCGCTACAAATTTTTTTTAAATAAAATTAAAACAGTCAAAATAATTCTTTATTTCAGTGAAAGTACATACGATGCCACTGTTGGAACTCAATTTCTTTTGCATAGCCACCAGAGGCACGCTTGCAGAAGTTCAGACGCGGAACCCAATTTTCGACGGGTTTCAAGCGTACGAGGTATGACAATTAAGTAATGAGACTGATTCCATAAAAACCGTATATTTGAAAGTTATTCTACAACTCTGCCTTCCCCTTCAAAGTAGTCCCCTTGGGCAGCTATACAGCGATTCCAGCGCGTTTTCCATGCTTCATAACATTTCTGGAACGCTTCGGCTGGGATGTCCGCGAGTACCCTCGTCACGGCCGCCTGGATGTCCGTAATCAACTCAAAATGGGTTCCTTTGACCACCGATTTTGTCTTAGGAAACCAAAAAAAAATCACAGGGTGACATGTCGGGCGAATAAAGCGGCTGTTGCAACACGGCGATCCCTAATAGAGGCCAAATACTGGGAAACGCTGAGGGCGTTGTGGCACGGCGCGTTGCCGTGATGAAGGATCCAGTTATGAGCGATGTCTGGGCGCACCCTGTTGACTCGTTTTCGCAATGTTTCGAGTACTTGGCAATAGTAGACTTGATTCAGAGTTTTCCCCGGTGGAACGAATTCTTTGTGGACGCGTCCACGACTATCAAAAAAGGCAATAATCATCGTTTTCACCTTCGACTTGCTCATGCGAGCTTTTTTCGGGCGGGGGGCGCGCGGAGATAACCATTGTGAGCTTTGGCGTTTGGTTTCCGGTCCGGCGTTCGGTTTCGACGACTAAGAGCACTATCACCATACACTCTTACAATTTTAGCGTACGTTTCCGAAGCTGTCTCGCCCAATCTGGCGCAAAATTTTATCGCGACGCGTTCCTCTTGATTTCGTTTTTCCATTTTCGTGACGAGCACTACAAACACACGTCTACTCAACTTGTAGCAGCAGGCGAACTAAACAAGCTAGAGCGATGTATCAATGGAGAGGGGAAGGATACCAGAAAAAGTAAAAGGGAATTTCACAGGTTTACCACAAGCGCGGCAATAAAATCAGTCTCATTACTTAATTGTCAAACCTCGTAAATCGGCCGATAATGCTGCAATTTCACGTTCGATATTCGTAGGTAGTTTATCAGTCGCTGGCTTGTTGGCATACACCATAGACTTGACGTAGCCCCACAGAAAATAGTCTAACAGCGTCAAATCGTACGACCGAGGCGGTCAATCGACTGGGCAATTTCGTGAGATAACACGTTCGCCAAACTTGGTTTTAAGTATTCGGTTGTGACATTCACTGTGTGATTTGTGGTCTCGTCCTGCTCAGGCCAAAAATATTCGGTTATCAGTGAGCGGTAGCGATTCCCATTCACAGCCACGTGTCGGTCTTGATCATCACGAAAGAAGTGTGATAATAAGAAGCCTAATGACGCCGGTGGCCCATAAACCGCACCAAACCGTAATTTGTTCCGGATACAATGGTCACTCATGGAATACGCGTGGATTACTGTCTAACTAATAACGCATATTTTGCTTACTGACGAAGCCATTCAGCCAGAAATGAGTCTCATCGCATCGCTTAAGATGATTTCTCGATGAAAATCCGGATCATTTTTAAGTTGTTGCTCAGCCCAAATTAACGAACATACAACGATTCTGGTGGCTTCAGTTCTTGCGTCAATTTGACCTTGTAAGGATGAAGGCCATGATCTTTTCGCGAAATTCGCCAAAACGACCTTAATGACGAGATGTTCAACGCTTGAAAACGACGTGTAAAAAATTGATTTGGGTTTTCCTTTTTATGACGCGCTAGGAGTAGCAATATTCTCGGCACTACGGACACTTCTTTGTCTCACTGGCTCAGGAAGATTTTGTATTGTGCCTCCACTAGGCGCTCAATTATTGATCTGACGGAACGATTATAATGACCATAAATTGGATGTAGCGCTCTTAAATTTGAGGCCAGTAACTCCGAATTTCGGTAGTCAATTTTAATAATTTCGACTCGTTATTGGATCGTATATCTTTTCATAATAAAATGACAAACCTTGCTGAGAACAACTGTCAAAAGAGTGGGAAAAAATATGGTGACATTTGCTATCACTATCGATCTAATTTTGTGGCGTCCTTATTGAAAACCCCGTTAGGACGTACATATATATATTAAAATTTTAGGGCGATAATTTATCTCAAAGACTTTTGCTGTAAAAAAACAGTTCTAACTGACCAGTTGAAAATCAATTCGTGCATTATTGGCGATGTGACGTCGGCGACACTTAAAAAGGTTCTACACCACCTTGGATTTTGGAATTTGTCGAGTGCTTTTAAAACCGTGTACAGATGGCTATTTGTTCAAAAGAACAAAATATTGACAAATCCATATTTATATGTGCTTTTATGTTTTTATTTCAAGGGCTCTTACTCTGAGGATATACCTTGATATTGCCATTGGATTAAAAGTATTGGGTTTGGAAGAAAATTTCTGTCACAAAATGCTTTTACTTCCTTAAATGGCTGAAAACCCAGTGCGATACTCATAATTTTTGACGAATTTAAAAGCGCTTGGATTCTTTGCGCAGATCTTTACAAAATTTAAATGGCTTCGGGAAATGACGATGACCATACAAATTCGGCTAGGCCTCACAATAACTTAATACCGAACGAAGTTTAAGGCGGAACTCTATAGTCCATATCAAAAAAAAAAATAATCAATACAGTAAAATTGCGACACTTAGAACCAATTCTGCTTAGAATTTAGGACATCTTAAACTAAGGAATATTGGTTGATGGGGACGCTATATTAGCAACCATCTCTTACGCGATTTGAAGAAATATTCCACGAAATAAAAAAACCAAACAGAAGTGTTAATATAAAATTTACAAACATAGCTTTTGTTATCAGTTCGATTACTACTTCATGCTTTTTACAGGTTTTCAAAGACTCTGTCACGCCCAGCTACAATGAAACATTCAATTTTTGGCTAAAGAAGCAACAAGGACGCCACTCCCTGTGGTTCCATTTATATCACAGTGGCGACGCACACACGCTAATCGGCGAAGCAGAAATGGAAATCGGCGAAATGCCACGCCCCGTCACCACATGGATACCGCTAACCGATTCGCGCAAATGCAATGCACAATGGGGTGAACTAATGTTCTCGCTAAGCTACTTGCCAACAGCGGAACGCCTAACGATTGTCGTGGTGAAGGCGAGGAATTTAAAAACGGAAATAAAGGAAGTTAGCGGCAAAGTAATCGCACCGCAACAGGTGCAAAGCGTTTTCGTGAAGGTAAGTATAAATCATTGCAAGTGGAATAGTAATGTCACAATTGAATTTTCACAGGTTTACCTTATGAACAACGAGAAGAAAGTGCTGAAAAAGCGTACTTCACTCAAACGTCGCGAACGCAGTCCCATCTTCAATGAGTCGGTGATTTTCAGTGTGCCACCAACAAGCCTCACCACCGTGCAGTTACGGCTCACCGTTTTCGGTGTGACCGAAGCTGACGATGGTGGACCACGTATTACGCCGCTGGGTCATGTGATAGCGGGCGCCTGTACAACCGGCAAGGGACTACGACATTGGCATCAAATGCTCTCTTCGCTACGCAAACCCGTAGCCATGTGGCATGTACTGCGACGTGCCTCCTACCAACCGATCTTTACGGGTGGCGCCGAAGCAGTCGTAGCGGCCATGCAGAGCACAGCCTTACGTGCCAAGCGCAACAGTATTATCTAATTATTTTCATAGGAAAAATTATTTTTTTTTTATTGAGAAAAATGTTGTTGAATGCAAGTATAGCCCACTTTCTTGCAGAACTCAATTGCGTTAAGACTTTTCCTGTTACTCGCAAGAGAAAACCGAATGAGCAAGATAAAAGCACTGTAGTTCGCCCTCTCCCACTCTCTTTTTACGCGCACAATTTGCCCAATCAAACTGGTTGTCCTTAAATGCATACTTTTAGGCATATAACCCCAAATAAGACTTGTAATTCAGTATTTTATATTACTTTTCTAACTTTTTTATACTTAATAACGTCTTTTTACTCAGCGACTTGCCTAATAAATGAAGAAACATACTCTTTCTCTCTGCCCCCTTTCTCACTCACTCCACTAATAACTCTCTCTATATATATAGTAACTAATATGTAGTAAATATGTGGTTTTCCGCACAATATTCCTACTATGAATCCAGCACTCAACCAAAATATATACTCATACCATATTTATCAAGTAACCTACTATCTAACTATCACACCTAGTCCAAAAGCGCAACTTATACCTTAGGATCGCAGCGAATGTGAATTCAAAATAAAATATATGGTATTGCATTGTATTTACATTTATATATACATATATACATACATACATAAATATATATTCGTAGCAAATGCACTCGGGTTTGTAGCTAAACTATGAATAGAAAAATCAAGCAAAATATATTATATCATACAAAATGCTAATGTATTAAGATACAGTGTGTATGTAAATGTGGCTAAGTACTCAAAAAAATATTAAACAAATAATAATATTAGCGAATATACATATTTATTACACTGTGCGACAATTGAAGGAAGCGAGCCTGTATAACTGTTGGAGAGCGGAAAAAGAACGAGGCACAATAGATGCTTAGTCGTATTTCGTCACCCATATTTAACCCTGGAAATAACGAAATTACTTCTGAGAATAACGACTGGTCTTGAAGACAAGCAAAGCTGTGATCGACGGCTTTTAAATGAGTAAAGAAAACAAGAAGAAACGCTAACTTCGTTTTAAGTTTGTATGACAGCTATGTGCTGTAGTTCTCGGAAGTCCGTTGCAAAATTTCAGAACGATAGCTTTAAAACTGAGATGGAGAAGACTAAGCCCTGACTCCACGAATCTCGCTGTTTATTTATACTAATGTAAGCAAAAAATAGTAAGACTTTTTAATTTAAATTTTGCGCGAAAGCCCTTCTTCGAATTAGTTTTTTTTTTTTTTTGATGTTGGTACGACTGTCAAAATCTTGTTTTTCTGAAGTATAAAAAGTGCATTCGTCGATATTTACGATAAGTGAAATTATTCAACAGAGAGGTTCCATTATTATTTGTGCGCGGAATCAAATGTCTAGTGCCGAAACATTCAGAATGTTGGAAAATGCCTTCGGTGATAACTATTCGTCGGTAGCAAGTGTTTTTGATTGATACAAGTTATTTAAAGAGGGCCGAGAACGCGTTGACAACAAGCCACGTCCACGACAACTGATTATGAACACGTCAATAAAATAAAGGAATTGTTGCTAAAGAATCGACGATTAACAGTCGGAGATCTTACTGGCATCGTTAGAATATCAGAATGATCAGTGAAAAGCATTTTGAAAGATCATTTGGTTCTAAGAAAAGTTAAAGCACGATTGGTTCCAAACTTAGAATAATTTAGAGCGTCACGTTAAAGTCTGTGAAACAATGCTTTCCAACTACCAGGATGTCATGAAATGAATTATTTCTGGCGATAAATCTTGAATCCATGCTCCGAGTGACTTCTGACTGTTCAGGAAAGCCAAAAAACCTCTCCGAGGAAACTCTTTTGAGTCAATTGAAGACATTAAGAGTAAATCGCTCCGCGCATTGAAGGCAATTCCGGAAATTGACTTTAAATACTGTTCTGGGGAATGAAAAAAACTTTGGCATCGGTGTTTTGGGTTCAAGGGAGATTACTTTGTGGGATACGACATAGATTTTTAGGAATAAATTAAGGAGTTTAAAATTATGAACAAAGTCTTACTATTTTTTGCTCATTGTAGTATATCTTATACCCAGTTCAGAGTATAAGTATAATATTGCGTCGACAGTCGATATATGATAACTGAAACGACCACAGATTTATATCCGGAGATTTGTCAACTTCACTGGAATTTTTAAAGTAATTTTAGGAAATTTTTCTGCCGCACAAAAACAACAATAATGGGCGTCTTCATAAAGTAAACATAAAGCAAACAACCAGATTTCTAATATTTCTCTAATTTTGGGATACTGAAACTTTGTCAAGACTCTACACTTTCAGGATTCCTGAGCTTATGGCTTATTTCAGAGGAGAAAGTTATGGAATCAGCTTTTTTACAAGAATCAAAAGGCAAAGGTGAAATTTACGATATTCCTTCAGATCATAATTGTAAAAGTTGTAGCTCTTAGCTTCACCCCAAACCTTTTTAATGAATTTATTAACTGTTCGACAACCGTTTTGGATCAGTACAACAGCGGTGTAGAATACTGGATTCAAATTAGCATTCGAAAAAACATCCTAATGAACGAAGTAATCAGATTGGATGTGTTTTCATAGAACGTAAGTCGTGAAGACTCTTAAATAATGTCTTCGTGATACCAAAGATAACCTATCTTTTACATTTTTCCGTTATCCAACGAGTATACATTCTTGGCAATCTTAATTATTTGTTACACAGTGTTGTTGTTAAAGGCAAACAGCAATTGTTGAATGGGTAATAAAAAACCTACGAGAAGTTAAATATATAATATATTAAAGCAAATAATTTTTATGTAAATAAATTGTTGAACAAGAAATGAATAGTTAAAAGAAAGCAAAAACAAAAACAAAAGCTAAACTACTGGCAATCAAAATAAGGATAAATTATTTAATTATTGAATTTGTTTCGGGAATATAAAAAATAACAAATATAAATAGCTTTGTGATTATTAAGTCCGAAAAATTAAATTGTTTAACCATTTAGGGGTGAAAACGGCGAAAAAGAAAGCAAAAAAAGCAAATACCATAAATATTATAAAAAATGCAAATTTATTGTTTATCTATTATGCTTTGGCTGGGATTGATATTAGCCACCTTAAGTGCTAATATCCACTTGAACACTTGAAGGTCAGAAATAACGCATTTCTTTTTAATTTTACTAAATAAATAGTTAGAGAATTAATATACTTTAATAATCGGTCATTTGTTTGAAAAAATATTGAATACCCTTGATCTTGTAGCTCATCTTCATGAGGACCGCCGAAAAACGCTTCTGGAAGATTTTTGAGTTAAAATTGTTTCAAATCCAAAAGCCCTAAAACTGTATTAACTTTAAGTGAATACTTGAAGCAAAAAAGTGCTACTCAAAATTGTGGGTTTTGTCAAAATGAAAAAAGTACACCGCAGTGTGGTTTAAAAGTACCAAATTATTATCGAAAATTGTATTCCTTCGATCATTACCTGGCAAATATGTATACCTTAGAGAATTTCGTGAAACTTTCAATACGATCGGTTCAGCCGTTTCGGAGAAATTTTCTTCATGCCAATGTTTCGAGTGTTGGGAGTCTAACTTCACAAGTGGATACAACACCTTAACAAATTTTTCGTAGCCTGAAAACGCTTCATCGATCTATGACATCTTGGACATCTTTTACTACTATTGGTTCACAAATGAATAAAATACCCTAACAAATTTGTTGTAAGCTTAGAACGTTTCGTCGATATATGAATCTGGTGATCCATTTTAAGGACTTTTGGATATCGTGCGCTAACTTTGGCGCGAGTATAAACTCTACGCCCTAAGCTAACTTTACTTAACGGTAAAATTGAAAGCTAAAGAGGCAGATATTATACAATTTCAATCATTAAAAATGCTTAAGCAGGGTTAGTTTTACCAAAAAAAAAAAAAAAAAACACAGAAAGCAAAAGAAGAAATAATAAATTTTCCTTCGACATATCCAAAACTTCATTAATATTTTCATAAAAAAAAATCTTTGAAAGAAATACGAACCATCTCTTTGGGCTAGTGTTGATGGTGATTAGATCGAAAAGCTTTCGGTTTTGAGGTAAGTAACATAGAAGGGGGTAAACAGAGGCCATCTAACTCTTAAATCCCACCTTCAGAAATTTGATAAAATACAACCGACAGAATGCAGAGCTTACGCTGAGGATGAAGAGACGCTAGAACGAACATTATCAAGCCTTTCGTGAAAAAATCAGACAAATTCACTTGCTGAACACGACTTGATCGGTTACAATATGGGAGCACAATAAGTTTCCAACTACCAATATGAACTATTGAAAGCCGAAAAAGAGCTCTAACCTCGTCGCGTTGCCTAGTTTTTCGGCGGCGTATTACTAAAACCCTTCATTATCTTATTCCTTTTAAATAAACTCGACGTATATCATCCAAAATCAATTGTAGAATCTAGAAATACGGTTGAAGTTAACACATACCCCATTTATGTATGTGAATCAAAGCGAAGAAAAATCCCCGATTTCGATATTTCGCGTTTTTCTGCAGCTAAAAAAAAATAGAAACTAAAGCAAAAGCAGAAATGAGAAACTAAAAAGTACCAGAAAAGGGGCTATATTTTCTACGAATTTTAGAAACAATAACAAATTCTTTCTAGAAAGGCATTTTAGATATGTTTAGCGCTTAAATTTATAAAAACAATTTTAGATAAAAATTTATTCATTATTTTATAATATTCACTTAATAATAGATAAACAATTAATTTGCATAAAAAATATGCAAAAATTCTAAAATAACTGTAAAACATGTGCATTCTTCAAATATACAATTTCACAGATATACATACATACATAGTGGAAAAGCATACCACAAATTAGCAAACACTTGAAATGAACTTACTTCTTAAATACTTCGCAAATACTCTTACTTACATAAATACATATATACATACATATAAACGTACTTACATACAAAAAAACATTGCATTTGCGCCTCTTAACGAAAAATTTTGTTCTGAAATTGTGATAAGCAAAACCGAAAGGACGAAATCTTTTGCAATATTGATTTGCGAACTTCAAATAAACTGTTATATAATATAATAATGTTTAAAAAACTATTATAGTTCAGTTTAAAAAACCTTAAACTTATTTAATTTTGTAGAAATACTTTAAATATGATTGCAAGGTCCACAAATAATTTCACAAATTTTTATTATAACTTATTTTTCGAACGAATCTCATCTAAAATGGACAATAAAAGACATTTCCAGAGCCACCAACAGTAAAATAAATAATTGAAAATTTTGAAATTACAAATAACTGCGCCAAAAACCACCATTAAAACAATATTCAAAAAACGTCATCACCAAATGTACAGTGGCACAAAGTTAGCAAATAATGAGCGAAAATTGAAATTGCACTTCAAAAACGAGTATGCACGAAACAAAACGCGAACACACAATAGTAGAAGCCCTAAGCGGGTATGAATACTGTGCTATTAAATGCTAGACAGTAGACTCTTGAATCAAAATTAAGTCCGAAAAGTTGTCTTCTTCACTCAACTTCACTTCCATTTGGGCGTTTAACATTATATACAAGAACACATTCATTTCTAAGAAACCGTTAACAATAGTGAAATGCATATATACTATTAATGTTTGTACTAGATTTTTATGAAATGTTAACGTATGAAAATAATTATAATTGCAATAGTTGAAATAAAGTTTATATTAGCGTTGTTTAGTTTTTAAAAGAAACATTTTCATATTTACATTTGATGAGTATAATGTATGGTATTATATGAGAAATTGTTGATTAAATTGAGATACATACATATATATACATACATACATACAGAAATACATAAATAAATACGAACAGATAAATAAAAATTTATACTCTAGTTTCATTTTTAGTTTTCACGTAGAAAATAATAAAATATTTTCGAAAAAGTATTTAGTAAGGAATATTGATGGCGGTTTTCGAGATACCACTGCAAAATTACGCGGACGAAAAACAATGGTATACACATGCTAAATGTGATAAACAAAGACTAATTGCTTGCTGATCGCATTTAAGGTAGGAATAGGAGAATCTTTAAACCAAATGCCATCTGTCTTTCAGGATGACATCAACTTAAACCAACCACTCTTCTAAATTTCCTGTAGATAGCTAAGCGGCAATTAAGACGATCCATTGCTTCAACACCAAGTCTTAAACCTAGAGGATATGCAAAGGAACAGTCGGACCACCATCATAAGTTTGGAATACAACCGTTACAAGGCATATTTATAACAAAATTCCTTGCTTCAACTTTAGGTAAAGGCAATATGGTTAAAGTCAACCTACCAACGTTAAAATCTAAAACAAATTAGGCGAAATTGGCGAAAAAAACCAACAAAAAGTCGCTAACATACAAGTAGCCTAAGTGGACTAACTTTAAATAAAGTACTCTCAGTTCCATGCCATTTTATCCTATGATTCTGAAGTTATTGAGATCAAACAGACGCTGCAATGGAAAATAAGAAAAAAAAAAAGCTACATATATACTACAGTGGTCCGACATTGGCGGTTCCGAGTAGATTCTTGTGGACAAAAGAATGTGTGAAAAATTTCATATCGATATCTAGAAAACTGAAGAACTTTTCTTTGTAAGGCTAAAGCTTTTCAATCCAAGAGAAGGTGTTAGACGAAAATTTCGACGGGGTTTATATTGTCAATTAAAAAATCGCAGGCGCATAGATGGCGCTACTACAGTGGCGGATCCACGGGGAGGTTTTTGATGTTAAAACACCCTTTAAACTCAGAGAAAAATATATGTTTGTTGATATGGGTTCGGAATGAGGTTATTGATAAAAAAAACCACATCAAATTATAAGCAATTATAATAACTTACAAGATTTTTGTTGTTATTCATATAATTCGAACTTTCCCTACATTTGTGCGAGCAGTATCGCTGAAGCTCAGGGATTAATTGAGGATTACACGGGATCTCACATTCCATGTTATATTTTCCTTGGTTTTTGAAAGAGTTCTTCTAGTATTTCATCAACTGACAGATCAATATCCCTATGAATATTCATTGATGCTAGACCATTAAGCCTATCTTGACCTGTCGTATTTCGTAAATAGGTTTTAATTCTCTTTAAACTTGAAAAACTTCTTTCCGGTGATGCTTTTGAAACAGGCAATAACGCCAATATGCGTAAAATCTTGACAACATTCCCAAAAGACGTTTTGTTCACTGCTTCTAAAGCTTCGAGAGCATTCCAAAAATGCTTGCCTGAAGTTCGCTGTTTCCACATTTTCACCTCCGCTAGAAAGTTGTGTTCTGAACAGTTGATCACCGTTTCATGAAAACAAAATATTTCTCGAGCTTTTTTAGCGTCAAATTCGTACTTTGGGAAAAATACACAAAAATTTTCTAACACTGATCTGTGGTCAAGAAAGCGGCCTTTCAAATGAGCCATGTAAGTATCAAGATAGGGAATATAAAAAGCAATGCGATAGTATGCCTCAGCGTCGTTCGTTTTCAAATTGAAGCGATTCATTTGGCGACTACTGTAGCGTGGTACCTTTATTTCTGTAGCTAGTTCGGTTCATACTTCTTCAAAGTTACTAGAAATCAAAAAAAAAAGTTTTTCGGCATTTTGTCGCATTTCTTCGGACTATTTTAAAGCGTCGTCCGCTAATCTAATGGCTTCTGCGAGATCTTCATCAGGCGATTGTAATTGCCGGCTGAGAGGTAGAACGACTGCATGTACGGATTGCATTATGAAGCAGGAAATTTGGAATTCTGCAGCAGAAATCGAGCAACGAGCTGAGAGGCCGTAGTTGAAGTCTCCGGATCCTTCCAAGTTACGATTCTTTCTAATGATTTAATCACGAACGGATGCAATTCGATGTATGTCGATACTGATTCAAGGCTTTCAGCCCATCTTGTTAGGCATACAGATTTCAGTTGTTGTTTTCCACATTCATTTCCAGACTTCTCAATTTCGCTTTTTAACACTTCGCAATTCAATTTTTTTTTTTCGATTTTTCGCAATTCAACTATCCTTATACCCAGTAGCGGCTACTAGAATTAAATTTATCTGATTTTTAGTTAGTCATAACCTTAAAAAAATGGGTATATAAATTTGGCAGCTTTCTCATCATTAGTTTGTCCACCATTTCACTCCGAAATCCAATCGATAGCCATCCGAGTGGACTGTACACGATGAACCCGAAAGCATGGAGAAACGCAACAGTGGGTTGGCAAGATTATGACGCCTGTATTTGGCTACCTTGAAAAGAGAAGGACTATCAAAAGTGACTATGACATAGGATTTAAAGAACGAAAGTCGGCGGCTTTAAAGAAAAAGGAAGTGCTTTTTTACCAAGACAATGAACCGAGTCACAAGTCAGCAAAAATGATGGCGAAAATTCATGGATTTGGCTTCTAATTAACAATGAAATGGAATCAAAGGTATTGCTTTGAAACAATGGCATATTTTTTTGAATATTTTCATCTATGTTGTAACTTTTCTGCATAATAACAAAGCTAATAATATGTACTTTTAAAAAAGAGGAAAAGATAGGATTGTCGAGTTTTATAGTCAACTGTAATTTAAAAAGTGTAAAAAGCGTGCCTCGTGCTTAGTGATTAAATAATAGAATAGGCCGACCACAAAAAAATATTGCATGATTGCCGATGCGCGATAAGTTTACGGGCTCTGTAGCCAATCAATAAGAATTATGTGCAAAAATTTCTTCAAGAACAGTAAGAAGACAACTTGAGGAGAAAAATTGCTTTGGCACATGGTTCCGAAAGGTGCCATTACTGAAAAAACGGCATAGATGCAATCGTATTCAGTTGGTAAAACGACACATTAATTAGGACGGGGCTGAAAATTCGGAAAAAATGGTTCGACATTTTATGGTCTCAAAGCAAAATTAGTATGATAGGAAATGATATTTTCGCGTGAGTCCGACGTCCAAAAAACAAAGAAATGTGCGTCCGCTACACGACTATGTCCTTCAAACCCCGTGGCGGCAATATAATGGTGTAGTATTGTTTCTCATATTGAGTTCCGGGACCTATATTTTGGATGCAAGAAAACATAGACCGCCATATATACGTTAAGGTTTTAGATATGGTCATACTCCCAAATGCTGAATGAAATTCGCCTTGCATTGTGGCAATTCCAACAAGAGAGCGACCCGAAACATACTTCGGGTCTTGCAAAAAATGGTTTTCAGATCTTGGTGCTAGCGTTAAGGCTTGGCCAGAGTAATCAGCGGATCTGAATCTCATCAAAAGCTTACGGGAAATTGTTAAGGAAAATATTGTACTCCTTAAACCGAAAAATAAGACAGAATTCTGAGAAAGGGTACAAAGATCTAGTATTCTGTTCCATAGATCACTTTCGGTAGCCTAATTAGGTCCATGCCTACAAGATGTGCATCGGTATTAGACGATTAAAAACACACTACAATGTACCACCAAATTTTCTATTAGTTCCCCTAAAACAATATTTTTTTTTTAATGTAAAAGATTTTGATTATACCTTTTTTGTCCATCGAATTTTTGAAATATATTCTTCATGTATAGCTTCGTCAGGATCGGGAAGAACCTCTCCGAGCCGTTCGATACCAAACGAGGTTTCAGACAAGGCGACCCCCTATCGTGCAACTCTTTTAATTTGCTGCTGGAGAAAATAGTTCGAGCTGCAGAACTTAATCGAGCAGGTACAATCTTTTATAAGAGTGTACAGCTGCTGTCGTATGCCGATTATATTGATATCATCAGCCTCAACACCCGCGCCGTTAGTTTTGCTTTCTCCATGCTGGACAAGGAAGCAAAACGAATGGGTCTGGCAGTGAACGAGGGCAAGACCAAATATTTCCTGTCATCAAACAAACAGTCGTCGCACTCGCGACTTGGCACTCACGTCACTGTTGACAGTCATAACTTTAAAGTTGTAGATAATTTCGTCTATCTTGGAACCAGCGTAAACACCACCAACAACGTCAGCCTGGAAATCCAACGCAGGATTACTCTTGCCAACAGGTGCTACTTCGGACTGAGTAGGCAATTGAGAAGCAAAGTCCTCTCTTGACAGACAAAAACCAAACTCTATAAGTCACTCATAATTCCCGCCCTGCTATATGGTGCAGAGGCTTGGACGATGTCAACCACGGATGAGTCGACGTTGCGAGTTTTCGAGAGAAAAATTCTGCGAAAGATTTATGGTCCTTTGCGCGTTGGTCACGGCGAATATCGCATTCGATGGAACGATGAGCTGTACGAGATATACGATGACATTGACATAGTGCAGCGAGTTAAAAGCCGGCTACGCTGGCTAGGTCATGTTGCTCGGATGGACGAAAACACTCCAGCTCTGAAAGTATTCGTCGCAGTACCCGCCGGGGGAAGCAGAGGAAGAGGAAGACCTCTACTCCGTTGGAAGGATCAAGTAGAGAAAGACCTGGCTTCGCTTGGAATATCCAATTGGCGCCACGTAGCGAAAAGAAGAAACGACTGCCGCGCGGTTGTTAACTCGGCTATAATCGCGTAAGCGGTGTCTACACCAATTAAGAAGAAGAAGAAGATTAGTTACCTTAGATTTTGTAACATTTATGAATTGTTTTTTCCAATATTTTTTACTGCTACCAGTAACACTTGATATGAAGTACATAATAAAAATATAAATTAGTTCAATTTAAATCAAATGCATAATTTGTTTGAGATCGGAAAATTAGTGCCATGGATGATTCTATTTTATTGTCCATAACTGTATATACTGCAAATACATATGTATAAGCAAATATGGTGCAGCAACACAAAATCATAAGTTAAAGTTACTTGTAACATTCTAAAATAAGATTCTTTCACAAAAAGTAATATTTCCAATTATTTTATTATTTTTATAAACGAAAAATATAACCCAAAACATAACTTTTCATAAAACTTTGAAGATTTTAAGAAAGTGGAAATAAAAGTGAATAAAGAATTATGAATTGAATATGTCGATATGTACATACATACATAGTACATATACATACATACATATGTACATATGGGTGTACACCTTCAAATAAAAATAAGATATTCACGCTGAATATATGTATGTATGTATGTATAATTATCAGTCGGTAAACAGTAGGTAAAGCGCCTATTATCTAGAATAGCAACACTGTACACATATAACCAGCGAAACTCAAACATTCTTGAAGAAATTTTCTTGTAAAAACCACAAAATGATACTCACAATTTGACATGCAATTTGTAACAATAACAAAACTAATGAACCTACATAAAGGCAATTATTGACTTCACTTACCCAACAAAATAATTTTTTACACTCTGCGATCAACACTTTCTTTTACCAACAACAAAGACTACTCGTACACGCGTTGGCAACGATGCCAAAAACACTTGAACACGCGCCTCGCCGTCTGGCCCGACGATCCACAAGAGCAACAATTGCGTCCTATTGGTCGAAGAAGACGACGTATCGATCAGCGAGCGCCACCAATAGGAGCGCGACAACAACAATGCACGCCAACACTTTGCTGCTGCTGCATGAGGTTGTGTTGTGCAGCTGTAAGTAAAATAGGAAATTACTTGTAGTAAAGGCAACATATAAAAACAAAAACAACAACATGTGTATGTATGAATTTGAAAGTGGAAAACTGAATTTTCTAATTACAGGCATTTTAAATTTTGTTACTTTTGCCTTAGTGCCTGCCACATTTCAATTTGGTTTAGCTGTCTGTTTGTATGGATGTGCAGCCATATGGGCGTAAAAGCAGATATGTTTGTGGAAATATTGTTGTATGTGTGATAATTTCCGCTTCTAAGCAAATATTGAAACAATTCTTTGCTTTAAGTAGTCAACTTAAGAGGAACCAACTGAGCGCACACGCGGCACACTTTCGCAAGCAAGCAACGCGTGAACAATTGGAGAATACCCGCCGAACGCATAATCGATATTAAAGTGTTTTGGAAGTGATTAGTGCGAGTTTAGTGAATATTACGAAGAACAAAGTGTAATTTGCAAAGAAAATTTCGTGAAAATTATTAAAAAGAAGACTCATACTAATTAAAGAATTTTTAAATTTGAGCGCCGTCGGCCTTGTCATATATTTTTAAACATTTAACAACCTAAAAACCACGACATAACCATAAAACCACTCGCCATAATGCCCGGACAATACACGCCACCCACATCGCCCACGCCATCAGATCAGACCGTAGCGCACGATATGCACCACAACAACATGACACCGCCGCCACAAACCCTAACCACCGACTCACCCAACTCCAGCAGCACTACCATATACTCTTGCGCTTCCGCGGCCACAACCAACTCATCACCGCCGGCGCCGCAGAAGGAGTCGCGTATGTTGCGCACACCGAAATGTGCACGCTGTCGAAATCACGGCGTCATCTCTTGTGTCAAAGGTCACAAAAAGCTTTGTCGCTGGCGTGAATGTTGCTGTCCGAACTGTCAGCTGGTTGTCGATCGGCAGCGTGTGATGGCCGCCCAGGTAGCGTTGCGACGCCAACAATCTATGGAAGCATTGGAGGCACAGTCGAGTGGTCAGAGCGTGTTGAGTGAAGGTGCCACGGCAACAACCACAACAACACAAACGTGTGGTAATGCGGATGTTAAAGCAACTTCCAGCTCATTTCGCACCAAACAGGCGCTGATCGCACAAAAAAAGATCTACAAGCAACGTTTGCGCTCACTACAACAAACCACACTGCACATAACCGCTGCTATGGAAGGTGAGTTCGATTGTGTATACAAAATTAGATATTCAGTTTAATTTGGGTAATCAAAAGCAACAATTATTAAATGATCTTGCTGATCGTGTTGCCTCAAAATTTTCTTCGGCGAACTAATTTTTTCATTCATTCATTCAAACAGTTTTATTGATATAGTGATTATTGATCTTGCTGACCGTGCTACACAATCGTTTCTGTTTCTTCATTCACGTAATTTGCTTCTCATTCATTAAGTAAATTTTTTTTTTGTTTATTCATTTGTTGCTCAATTGAAGTTCAATTTGTGGGGAGAGCCAGCTCATCAGCCGGCGCACGCTTTGATAGACAGTTTCATTTGGCACCAGCTGTCGGCAGCTTCCACATTTCGTGTGCTCCCTCCAATCCAATCACACACAAGCTCACACGCTTAGTGTGTGCTGAATTTACAGAGCTCCATGTAAGTTGTTCGAAAGGATTTGGCATTTCCCTTTGTATTTCTTTACACTTGTTGTTTTTGTTTACACATATCAACAATTCACCTAAACTCATCAGTCGAATGTGGTATCAATCAAAATCTGCTCTGGTAATGCATTTATTTGCTAATATTTGAAGCGCTTCTGTTAGACATCTGTATGTACGAGTATGTGTATAATTGACTGGCGCGTTAATGGATTGGTAATATTTTCTTATTTTGCCACACCAAAGAAATTAGCTAATATTCATATCTCTGTTAGAAGCAATTTTTGTTGTCTATTGATGGATATTATTTATTATTTTTTGAGCTCCAGTGATTGAAGCAAGCAAATATAAATTTTGTGTTAACAGTTTGCAACACTGCCATAGAGTTTTTCAATATATGTAAATATGTACCTCGACGGAACATCGAACCCTGATGCTTCACACAGGAGAAACACAAATTTAGTAAAGTTAGAGCTTATTACTTCCATTTCCCCCAATAACCCAGTAATAGATATGTATGTTCGCACGTTATGGTACCCTAGTCGTAGACTAATATAAAAAAGGTCCATTTGAAAACTATTGTCGGACCATTTGACAAACGAATAAGTCTGCTAATTCCGTTAGTTTTTTGATATTTTGCTATACATCTTAGATAGTGACGACAGTAGCCGTCCAATTGAGTTATTTTTGGTGCGAGACTCACCTCTACAATCACGTTCCACGCTCTAAAATCTTTAGGCTCACCAATTAAATGAAAAGGGAACAATATCCAGTAAAAAGAACAGAGTAACATTGCGGCGTTGTGAACCCTCCGCAGGGTTGCGCGCTGGGTTTGGGACCCGCCACGTAAAAACACTCCCAATGAAAGGAAGAAATCTGCCTTCGCTGTTGTAAGCTCGACTATAACCGCGTACGTGGTATCTACGCCAATGAAGAAGAAGAAAAACCTTGCTAAGATGAATCTTTTACGTTGCCCTCTGGCGCAGAAGGCCATAAGAGCTGCTTGCTGAGCTTGCGCGGGTCCCATACATCCAACGCCCAAACGCACGAAGCCCAGGAAACACCTACTCGTTCCTATACTGATGGGATTTGGTTAAGATTGTCCTTTCTTAAAAACTCATCGGCTTTACAGTTTCCGATGATTACGCTTTGTCCAGGCACCCAGACAAGTTTAATATGGAAATATCTTGATGATACTGCTACTGTGGTCATGCACTCCTTGATTAACTTTCAGGTTAGTTTGGAGAGGTACTTATGTACATTTGCTGTTTTTTGGTGACTGCCACTTCCGCTTGAAAGACACTACAGCGGTCTGGTAGTGTGAAAACAAAAGTAGATTGAGAGCTCTCGACAAAAGCTTCCCTCTCCAACTTTCCCCTTGAGCTTCCTTCCATCCGTGGGAAGGCTCAATGCGCCTCTTCTCAAGCGACTGTGCCGCAACCAAGTAACCCTCGGAGGTATGTGCGCGAAGAAAATGCCACTAAGAGTAGGCTCCGCCACGCAGTAGTCCAAGTTAGATTTCAGAATGTCTCTCTCTGGGACTCTTAATGTGTTCTGCTTCTCGCTTTTCACATTTATTTTTACATATACATATGTATGTAGTTATTGTAAGAAAAGCACTAGTGAAACTTTGGTGTAGCCAACTGATGAAAATATTTAAAAAGTGAAGGCCAAATATTAGAGAGATGGCAAAAAAGCTCGCCATCTCTCGCAAGTCTGTTTGAATAATTTTGGTGGATATTTTGGGTATGAAATGCGTTCTTGCTCGACTAGTCCCGATAAAGCTGATTTTTTATTTACAATTTCCGGGTACTTTTTGTCACAATGTATATGCTTAGCTATAATTTCCTTGAGGGTTTACAGGAAGCTATGAAATCATTTATGTACAGATGTGTGTAGTGAATATGTGCCTTGATTGAAATATTCAAATGAAATTATGGTTGATATTAAAATGACCAACCATTTGGCTTTCAACACTTTGAGTTTGTGGAAAGCTTTGAGTATTGAGTGATTTTCGAGGAAATTAACAATTTTAATGGACATGTCATTACATGAAAATTATGTTGAAGTAATGTTTATGTTTATGATACTATAAACATATGTATGTATGTAGTTAACATACTACAGTATGTACATATACCAAATGATCAAATGTGAACCGGACTTACAAAAATATAAAACTTTACGCGTAGAAATTTGTATTTTCACCTTCAAAATAGGGAGCTGAACCCATAGATCGGTTACCAACTCTAGGTTGGTACGGCCGTCTGTACCTTCTGTGAATTTTGGTTTATTCGGTTTCGCCATTAGCTAGAATATTGTACAGTTTCGATATCATATTGATGAATGTAGGGTCCTCAGCTACTCGACGTCATTTTTGCAACAGATTCAGGTCTTTTGGAACGAGTCTAGTATTTACACGCTACATACCCAAAATAATAACCAATATACTATGTTGAACCAATCTAGAAGAGGTTATGAGATCCCCAGCTATCTCTCTGACGCCAACGGGAAGATTTTCAAGCCCTGTTTCTTTAACGCTTGCGTTGTTATGGTGAACACGCAAGATACAAATTTTCAATGACCATACAACCTTCGCCAAATACTTCCGGCCACTAAAATACCTCTGCCTGTGATACAGTATACTACCCTAAAGCCCTCCGCAACATTTTCAATAGGTGCCTAGTCATGATTCCATTGCAAAAACACAAAATTTCAGGCAAACACGATTTTAAATTTTTTCCATGATAAAAACTGCCAGACATTCTCCTATGGATTTGTAAAACCTTTAGTATTGCAAAAAAAAATTTCTGCTGCATAAGGTAATTTGTCGTGTGATAATGTCTGAAAAAATTCTCTAACATACATACTACACATGCGCATGTGGACACACTCACTTTGTAAGATCACTTTTTTTAGTCTCAAACCGCAAAATAAATCACACAAAAAATAACTTAAAAAAATATGACTTATGAACGAACTAACTACTCAAATTTCACCACATATACATACATATGTACATATAAACTATGTATACACATACATACATACATATGCCTAAGTGTTGACCACTGGCAGACAGATCGAGACCCAGACTGGTGCCATACTGTCTGAGACGATGCAGACAAGCCAGACATACTGTCGCCTCTGCACCGAATACCAGCGACCCACACTTAGAAAATTCAATTACTTAGTAATTTGATGCTTTAAGATGCGTAAAATAGTATAAACTGCAGTACAGGCAACCCACACAGACTCACACACACACCAAAACATATATGTAAAGTTTCAAGTGGGCCAAATGCACCCAGAAAAAATTAAAAATAAAAACAAAAAATGTTACAAATGCAGGAAATGTAGCCGCAGCAGCAATAACACCAACAACAATAAACAAAAAAGTTCAGTGCAACTGAAAAAACACAAAAGAAATATGAAAACAATAACAAATTGCTGTGCACTAACCAATTGCATTTGTAATTGGAGTCATTTGTGAGGACATGTGCTGACGATATCCTGCAATTTAACTAACTCAAGACACGCAGACCATTGGTGAGGCACTTCAACATTGCATTTTGGGAGAGTGTGTGTGTGTGTGGGTATTCGTAGACTCATTAACCATACGTCCCTGTCAGAGACTATGGAGAAATGTAGGCTAAAATGGAAAACACTTGAAATTGCGCGTTCCATCTGGTTTCCAGAGAAATCCGTTGTTTACGTGAATGCACGCGAAGTAACTCAATTGCAGCGACAGACAGAATTTACAACATCCTTTTGCTCGCTTAGACGATCAACCACTCTTGAGTGTCAATTTTCATCAAATTACCAATACAACCAATAGGCTGGTAGTGTTTAATTGACAAATTAGTTACTTTCTCCGTGGACTTGTGAAAGTTTCACTGCTGAATGCATCGGTGCCATTCAAACACTTCAAAAACGGGCAATCCTTGTAGCATAAAATCGTCGTGTTTGGGGGCAGTTACCCAGCTCCGCTACAAAATACACGAATTATTCACTTAAATGTGTTAAAACTATCACATACACATACTGATCTTGAGCGACATATTCATTAACATGCTGCTTTCATTATCTTTCCAGAATACAAGCAACGTTTTCCCACCATTAATTCACCGTTACTGGAGCGTATCCGTAAGCGACGCGCCTTCGCCGATCCCGAACTGAATTGGGTGAATCTGGATGCCGCCACATTGCTGTCTACAACGACGCCTCTAACACAATTTCACATGACCGACGTGCCGCATGCAACGATCGCCATGCCCAACACGCTGCCACACGGTCATGGTAGCGCTTATATGGGTTCGCCGCCACTGCCGCCCTACTTTGTCACGCCCACATTGTTTCCAGCAGCTGCGCCTGACACCTATTCCTTCTGCAGCAACTTCGAAAAATGTCCTGGCGTTGCTCCTGCTGCTCCGCCATCCATCGACTCGCATTATGCCCCTTTGTCGCTGTGGCATGCCAACCCCTTGTCAACGCCGACAGCACTAACTTCTACTGCGCAAGTGACACCTGCTACCACGCCGAATGGTGCGCAAGCGCAGAGTGTGGACTTAATTACGCCCGTTAAGAAGCCAAAACTTAGCTTTTCCATTGAATCAATTATTGGCGTTAGCTTATAAGTTTGGCATAGTTCAGAAAAGTAAGTTTACTAATTTTAGTTTTATGAAGAACATTTTTTGTGTACATATATATATTATATATAATATACATAGTATTAATATGCATTTATCAGTATGTGATTTTAATGTTTAGAATAAATACAACTTAATTAATATTGTTATGTTTCATTACTTTTGATTAAAAATTGCTATTCGAACTTCTTCATGGTCTGGCAATGGAACGTCTGCTCCATCGTCATCGGTTGGGGAATCGGGTTCGCCTTCTCCTGGCGTTGTGCGTCCACTGAGAAGTGTTCCCTCCATAATTTAAAGTATGCTCTGAGCATCGGTGACTAGATCACCTTTGGAAGTTCTACAAGAGTATGCTCCAGTCTTGAAACCTTTTGTAAGTCGCCGCATTTTTTCGTAGAATTTTTGGGCATTACCCCTGTCGGCCAGCTTATCAAGCTCTTCGTACTCACGCATTTCGGCCTTTTTCTTTTCCTGCCTGCAAATGCGTCTCGCTTCCTTCTTCAACTCTCGGTATCTATCCCATCCCGATTGTGTTGTGGTCGATCGTAACGTTGCGAGGTGGGCAGCCTGTTTTCTCTCGGCTGCTCTCGGCTGTTCGTCGTACCAGCTGCTCTTTTGCACTTTCCGAAAACCAATGGAATCGGCTGCAGCTGTACGTAAGGAGTTTGAAATGCCGTCCCACAGTTCCCTTATACCGAGTTGTTGACGAGTGCTCTCAGAGAGCAGGAGTGCAAGCCGAGTAGAAAATCGTTCGGCTGTCTGTTGCAATTGCAGCTTTTCATACCAATATTTCTCAACCATAGTTTGGACCCCGGCGAAGTCGATCAGCCTCAACCCATTTGGCGATGTTTCGTCGTGGAGGCTGAATTTACCGACTGTAGTGCCAAAGATACCTTCTTTACCCAACCTGGCGTTAAAGTCGCCAGCACGATTTTGACATCGTGGCGGGGGCAGCTCTTATAGGCGCGCTCCAAGCGCTTATAGAAGGCATCTTTGGTCACATCGTCCTTCTCTTCCGTCGGGGCAAATCAGCGATATGTTGAAGAACCTCGCTTTAATGCGGATTGTGGCTAGATGTTCATTCACCGGAGTGAATGATAGTACTCGGCGACGGAGTCTCTCTCCCACCACTAATCCCACACCAAACTTGCGCTCCTTTACATGGCCACGGTAGTAAATGCCACAATTCCTACTTGTCTCAGTGCTGTCAGCGTGCTGTTGCATTCAGGTTAAGAAGGGGTTTGAGTGTGTCATTGCTGCGGAACGATTGGATTTCCGACGATGATGTGGAGAGGGAGGGATATCTAGGGAGCAAGAGGCTTCTAGATGATAGGGTTAGGTGTAGGTGGCAAGAACGTTGGGACAATAGTCCTAACGGCCGAGTGACGTACGAGTACATTCGGGACGTTGGGTTCGTTGAGGATAACCCAGACTTCAGATTTTTTCTGAGTCTGGGTTTCCTGCTTACGGGGCATGGGCCTCTGAATGCATTTTTGCATCAGAGGCACCTTTCGGATACGTCAGGGTGTTTTTGTGGGGCGGGGTCAGAGAGTTGGTCGCATTTAATTGCGGAGTGCCCGATGTACTCGGACATTAGGGATCTGGGTTGTATGGGGATTAGCTGGACTGATGGACGATTAGATGTTAGTGGTGTGATCTCCACTAGTCGGAATACCGAACAGTTAGGGCTGTTTGCGCGTGAAATATTTAAGCGGCGAAGGCGGTTAGCTGGAAGTTAGGGTTTTTTAGTTTTTTTTGTATGATTGGTGTTTGTAAGTGATGTGTGTATGGGGTCCAACCCCTGGCCACCAGTCCAGAGCAGTATGGAAGCTCAACTGGTAGTAGTTTCGGCTACGAGGTCTGACCGGAGACTTAATTCTGGTACCACGGGGAGCAGGAGCCCTTGGAGGTAACTCCAACCTGCTCTTGCGGACTGGCCCCTCGGGGAGTATCGTGGTGGTTGTGGTTGAAACCCAAATCGCGGGAAGAACTGACCCTGTCAGTTGAATGTGGAGTTGCATTGCAACCGGGTGCCGGACCCAAAGCACAGCAGAGGTTTTAGATGGGCCTCGAACCCTACCAAGGTGGTTAGTGTGTCCATTCCACACTGCCAATTGGTACTGAAAATGCTTAGCATTCTCAGGGCGCTGATCAACGCATTGATTTGATCCGCTGTGCTTTTGAGCGCCGTGGAGTAAGGCTGTCGTCAGCAGGTACCCACGTAAAACACACCGGACGTTGTCTCAGTCTATCGCATTTCTTGGACAGCGGTAATGTCGGCCTTTATTTTCGTGAGGACATCAACCAGCTGGGCAGCGGCACCTTCCCAATTAAGGGACCGGACCTTCCAGGTGCATGCCCTCAATTCGTAGTCCTTATTTTGTTTGCCATGGTCGTCATCAAATTGGGGATTTCTCTTTCGAAGCTGTTGGTAATTTTTCATTGGGGGTGTGTTTTTACTTCTCACTTTAGCTCGTCCTCAAACGGATGTTCTCAGGCTTCTTAGGATACTTGGTCAAAGACCGGAAGTCGTGAGCTGCTTGAGCCATATGTAAAAGAATCGTTTCTGGCCACTCCCAAGTGAATGGCGATCAGAGAACATTCCTCACTTGCGTGAACTTCTACACATGACTCCATTCTCCAGTCAGCCATTCTTTTTCTTCTTTACTAGCGTAGACACCGCTTACGCGACTATAGCCGAGTCAACAACAGCGCGCCAGTCGTTTCTTCTCTTCGCTACGTGGCGCCAATTGGATATTCCAAGCGAAGCCAGGTCCTACTAACGGAGTGGAGGTCTTCCTCCTCCTCTACTTCCCGCGGCGGGTACTTCGTCGAATACTTTCAGAACTGGAGTGTTTTCATCCATCCGGACAATATGACCTAGCCAGCGTAGCCGCTGTCTTTTAACAGTTTCAAGGAGCACTTGGAAAATACGACATGTAAAAAAAATAAAATATATAATGCTTTATCAGAATGATGGCAAATTAAGGCCGTGTGTGTTCCAGCCGATGGTTTTTAATAGCTAAGGTAATGAGTTCAGTTATACTGTATGCAGCTCCTATATGGATACAGGCGTTAGATATAAAATCAAAAGCTAAAGCAATTAACGTAGTGCATAGGCTTTCGGCAAAATGCGTGATAAGTGCTTTCCGAACCATATCAAATGTCGCTGCTGAGATAACTATAAGCCAGTATGGCAGCGATTGAAATCCAGGGAGACGAATTCGCGCGAATATATAACTTATTAGGGACGTCTATCGCAGCAAAAAGAGAGGAGAATCAAAAACATTGCAATAAGGCAGCTACGGTGACAAACTTCATGCAAAGGACGTTAGACCCGTAGATTGATATCGGACATACATTCGTGATTAGATAGAAAACGTGGGGACCTATATTTTCACCTGACCCAAAAACTCAGTGGCCTTAAGTGCTTTAGAAGCTACCTGCATAAATATCGTCATGACTTTAGTCTATACTGTCCAACGTGTACAGAGTGTATGGAAGGCTCAGAACACATACTCAATCATAGCCTTGGGTTTTCAAGTATGAGGAAAAAGTTGAAAACCACACTTGGAGGTAGTCTCACGGTGGAGCATTTGTCTGTGCTTATATGCGAGTCCTCTGTAAAATGGAAAGCTGTCAGTGAAGCGGCATGATTGAGATATTTACAACAGTTAGGCGTCAGTCAGACCGTACAATAGAGGAGGCTCAAATATCTTCTTCTCTCCCATGAAGTAATAATTAGTCCAATTATTCCCTGAGAGACATGAGATGGGAGTAGGTTAGGTTTAGCGGATTAAAGTCACCCACTCCGGCTTTCGATGCTTCCTCCTACTATAAAAAAAAAAAAAACAGACGGACAGATAGAAGACGATGTCTAAATCAACTCCGATATCTGATCTTTTATATTGGGACTCCGACGTTTCATTCTGGATGTTATGAACTTTGTAGTAAACTTAATATACCCTGTTTAAGGTATAAAAAAGTAAATGTGAAAGCAACGCATCTTCGAAATATTATGGACACACTCTAATCTACTGGGCGAGTTTTGCCATGAGTTCTTGCGCAAATCCTTACTGAAAAATTCAATGCTCTTCTAAAAATTCTGTTGGTACACTATTGCCGCATTTTTGATCCTTTTTGCCTTTACAGAAGATTCCGCACCAAACCATTACAGCCGCAGAATGGTGATTGGAATAATATGTTTGTGTATATA
The DNA here is from genome assembly GCA_027475135.1 of Bactrocera correcta. NCBI lineage: Eukaryota > Metazoa > Arthropoda > Insecta > Diptera > Tephritidae > Bactrocera > Bactrocera correcta. Next base: position 36,317,223 of record CM050327.1, read on the forward strand.
GATGGTTTTGCGCAGATTTTATCGTTTTACATATTAGAAAGTTCTTCCACAGTGCGAAATATACATTTATGGCCGTTAACCGCGTGTTCATGAAGAAGCCACTTGCATATGTTGGACTTCTTTTTCTTCCAGCGCGTCGTCAGGTGACCAATTGATCGACGGTAGACTATCATGTGAAAATTAACTCGAATTAGTCTTGACATTGACCTAGTCAATAGATCTTTTGCCCTAAAAACAATTTTTCAATTTTCTAAGGGGATTTCTACGAATGCGTTCGTGAACAGTTGTATGATTGGGAAAAAGGGTAGTAGTGCCCTTTTTTTTAAGAAGCTCATACATTTCATTTTCGCCTTTTCTACACTTTTGTAAAATAATCAAGGCAATACGAATTTCTTTAGCTCCCCCTCCTATTGTTAATAAGCGAAAGCAAACACTAAACTGATTATTTTACACATGAGAGGAAACGCTGCATACAAATTATGATAAATAATAACGGTAACTTTTTTGTAATTTTTTCCTCGGCATTGTAAACTTTTTAATAGAATTTATGTTAAGACTAAGTACATATATAGACTTGTATATAGTATAGTAATAATTTAAAACTTAGAAAAATAAATATTCGAGGTTGATATGAAAATATATAAAAAAACAAGAAAACTTCTAATTAAGAATAAAATTGTTCATCTCAACATCGCAATTAAAAAATTGGAATGCAAAGTGTTTAAGTTAAAAAAAACGCAAATTAAAAGTTGCACTTACCATTAAATATGTTTGTATTTATTAAAAGTAGTCAAAAAGTATAAAACATTAATACGGCATAGTAAATTATTTTCCATTAAAATGCACAGATAATTAACTTTTTGTAAAATTATTACTCACAAAAGCTGTTAGCGAAAACATAACGTCAAAATATTGAAGATATGCAAACATTTCAATTATTCACTATGAATTGAGGAAATACACCGACATATGTATGTACATATGCCGAAACGACGGATTTTGTTATTATGACGGCAGAAAACATTCCTGAAGTAATTTGAAGGAATGCTGCCTGCAAGACAGTCCTTGGCCGGATATATGTATATAAGTCCGGGCACGTTCCGAAAACGTAGACTCATCTGTCGCGGAACGTCCCGAACGACACATATTTGTGTCCGGTTAACGATTTTCACAAATTAGCAAGCATTCTTCAAATTTTGCTATAAATCTTTTACGTTATTTATCACTATATTAATTCAATATTTTATTTTACACACACGCGCTGCTCAAACGATAATTGTAATATAATACATATTTTGCACCTAAGAGACGCTTTAATTCAATAAAAATCCACAAAATTTAATTTTACCGACAAAGCCAACTAACGGAAGTGGAGAGTGGGCAAACATAGCCCAGCAGAAGAATTCGCTGAATATTTTTGCTTTGTATAGATTGACAATGAAAAAACTACCGATATACAAATAATCTATTGATTGTATAAAAATGTAATAAGTAAATATTATTAAAAATTTTCTGTTAAAAATAAAATATAAGAATTTCAATTCAAATAATTCAATGTTTCCAATAGCACTGTAACATTTTATTGGAAAAAGTTTATTGTGAATGATTTAACTGTGAGCTTTCAGCTGGAATATGCAAGAGGAAGCATAGTAAACGGTACATAAGGAATATAAACAAAAATAAAAACATTTAACTTTAAATCTAGAACTGATAATTTAATTAATTTCAAATATATGTTTTTTTAAAAAAAAAACTGTTGCGGCTATTTATAAAGTGAAATGTCTGCGCAAGAGGAACGCAATGAAATCATACGAGAGAATATACCACTACTTGTTAAAGCGCTCACCGGTTTCGCAGATGATGATGAGAAATTACGCGGCTACGAACAAATGGCTTGGTCCATCATACGAAACCATCGCAATTTAAGCACCAACAGCCATGAGGTGCGAAGGCGCATAGAAGGAATACAAGAAAAATTCGCAGTCGACAATAATTTGGAGTATGCTGAACATCTTGGCAGACTATGCGATGAGGTCATTCAACATCCGCTCTGTAAAGAGCATTATGAAGTTGATATAGAATGGTCGTTACTAGATTTTCTACTATCGCTTGCAAACAATCCTACTGGTGCGCTACGTAGAAATAAAGACAAAATTGATAAGCTTTTAAAGGAACATGAAGAACTTGTACGTGAAAATAGCGCTGAGAATGAAACCGAGTATTGGAAGAAAGTGCTACAGGAAGATTTTATACCATTAGAACACTCTTATAGTAGTTCTTCGGATTTAAGTGTTAGTACATATTATAAAATATTATACAGTGCAAAATTGTAAAAATTTGTTTTGAAAATTTTTTACTTTTTTCTCTTAAGTATTGGTCGGATGCAACATTAGATGAGATTATGGGTTTATATGCAAACTATGAAGTCAGATCATCAGATGAAATTTCTTTTCCTACAAGATCCAACACACCAGTAGCACCTCGTGGAATGGAAGATTTAAAACCACCACGAAGATGCTTTTCCTGCACCACTTTCGATAGCAAATCGGCTGAGCAACGACTGCTAACTACGGTTCAAAATTCTTGGTGGGAGAAAGGTGTTAGAATAGTGCAGCCGCATATAGAGAGCACAAATAAAGAAGCGAATTTCGCATTAGAATACCATAATCTTCATAAAACTACAGGAAGTCAACGTCAGCGTGATCCACCCGAAACAGCTACGGAATATTGTTTATTGCGTGAAATTTTTTGGATGTTTCAAGTGCCGCAAACATGCAAATTTTTTCATGTGAATGGTGAAAACATTAAAATTAGAAAAAATGTCACACTGACCAGCATAAGATCGGTATGAAGCTCGTATTTTTATTTTGCGTGCATTTTAAATTATTTAAAAATTTTTCAGATTGCTCTTTGTTCAATGTTAGAAAATCATTTTCTGCCTTACATACGCATGATGCAAGAGTTGCGCAATTTCAGTAAACTCATATACGGTTCGGATGATTATACACCGCCAAATACATTAGAACATTATGCAGCCAGCTTGGAACTAATACTCGACACTATCTGGAATGAGTTGCTGGCATGTGAAAGGACCTTAATAACAAAACCCCTGACTGTGAAATTAACACTGTCATCAGCTTGCACAATAAATTGCGACCAACATTTGCCAAACTTTCCATTTTGCATAACATACATCAACAAGCGGTCTTGAATATACGCCAATTGCCAGCACATATCGCAAGTACTCACTTATTAGCCGCTTTAATTCACTGCAATCGAACTGCGACAACTTCACTTGAAGCGAATTTAGCAATGTCGCTATTCCTCGCTTCAGTAAGAGTGTTCTTAATCATTGCCGACACATGGTGGACCGAAGGCCGCCTGGATGATTGGCACAATGAATTCATAATCGAACGTGTAAATGAATCGGGTCAAAGTATACGTGTGCGTGAATTTTATAAGAATAAAGAGAAAGCATTCTTCGTGTCGACACAAGTTTCAAAAATGATAACTGAGAATAGCTTTTTCAAACTTTTATTGGAACATTCACTCGAAGCTGGCTGCACGTTAAATCTGCTCTATGAAATTAATCGTATTGGCGAATTACGTAGCGCTTGTGATGCCATTGAGGATAAATTATACAATGTTTTCATCGAAGATGTACTGAGGTATGTGCGCATTTTGCAAAAACAAATCACCGAAGCAGCAAGAGAGGCCAAAGAGAATGACAGGCTGGAAATCGAAAGTGATGAAATGTGTAACAATGTCGATGAAGTTGATGAAATAGGTAGTCAGACCGATGTAAACGAAACAGATGCGCAACATACAACGCAAAACTGTAATGAGGATGACCAAATACTCAAAAAATTAACAACAAATGACGATTTCCTACTACTGGCTTTCACAATGAATATGGATTTAAATGAAGCTGAGCCCGCATCGGGTGATCAATGCGATACGCATACCAAAAGTGGAACAACGAAAAACGAAGAAACGACTGCTTTGGAGATTTTTGAACAATTCCAACAATCGAAAAATATACTACCCACAGAGGAAGTGGTCTTGAATGCATTGAGTCGCATACTCAAAACTCGTATTGCATTCGCAAACTCGTTTGTAATGCGGTTGTATCGGGAAGAGTTCGATATTTTGAAGCATTTGCGGAACATACGCAAAATATATTTACTAGAGGCGAGCGATATAATGCATCAGTTCTACAGTAAACTATTCAAACAGGTATTTGAAAGGAAAATTTTGAGTGAATCAAATTTTATTTTGCCCCGAAGTTTGTAACACGCAGAAAGAATCGTCGGAGACCCTTTAAAAAATACCAAAGTGATAAGCGTGACGTGCCGTCCGTCTGTATATATGTGAACTAGTCCCTCAGTGTTTTTAGATATCGCTGTGATGTTTTAAATACTGTCTTCTACCCTCAAGAATCTTTCCATTTGTTGGAACCACTAGTATTGAAACACTACTTAAAAATATAAAGACTTTATAAGAAGAACTTTTTTATTTGACAAGATATCTTTACGAAGTTTGATACGAACGATTGTTGTTGTTGTTGCAGCGGCAGACTTCTGTACCGTTCCCAGGACAGTCAGGTCTACGTACCCGGAACAGGCCTGAATTTTTTTTATTCGGTCAAGGTTTGTCAACTCGGTAGAACTCTCCCGCCACAACAACATACGAACGATTTTCCGAGGCAACGGAACATTATAGTTTATACATATGTAGTTTCCATACAAGCTGATCGATCAAAATCAAGGTCTTGGGTGGAAACTTTTTTTATTAGAGGCGATATCTTTCCAAAATTTGGCATTTATTGTTTTCCAAGGCAACGCAGTAATCTCCGAATTATTTATCCAGATCGGACCACTATAGCTACCATACAAACTGACTGATCATAATTAAAACAAAGATCATTTTATATCATTTTATGCTTTAAGAAATGCACCTGTGAAGGGTATTATTGCTTAGTGCAATCAAAGGTAATGCTTTTTGTTTTGTAAACAGATCGAATCAGGCGAGGGTTGGGCCAATGCGTTTTCACTAACCTCACAACTGGATGATATAATATCTGCTAAATTCCCAGACATGTCTTCATTATTTCGTATTGAAATCTGCTCAACATTTGGAAGTCGCACCAATAGGGTAAAGCAATCAAGCCTACTATAGCCGTTAAGTTATTTCAATTTATTTCGCCGCAGGTCCATGAAGCAGTTGCAGAACTATCCTTGTCATACAATTTAAGCACCGAATTAGCACATATGATAACACCAACGGACTTAGAGGCATATAATAAAGTATTTCGCTTTCTACTCAAAGTCAAATGGGGCCTAACCACTTTGGAAAATCTACAATTTCCACGTGCACATAAACGCCGAAGACCCTATGCGCCATACGAAATGGCCGATTTGTTAATGCGTCGTCTCGAACAGTTACGCTTTTGGATGCTATTCGCACTACAGAGTCTACACTTTCATTTCATGACACACGTGCTGCAAGCGATGGGCGAGCAATTAGATGAAAAGATCATGAAATGCACGAATCTCAAAGAAATGGTAACTGTGCATCGCTCATATATGAATACAGTATGTGAACATTGCTTCTTGACGGATAATTTTGCCTCATTGAAAACGGGTGTGGATCAGGTGAGCATAACCTGTGATAATTTAACACAAATTATATCTGTAATTTCGTTTATTGTCGTTTATCGTCGTTTTTTAGCTACTGAACTTAACATATATTTTGCGCCTGGAGTGGAACAGTTGTGTGAAATACATTGAAATTAAGCGTAATCCCTGGGCGGCGGTGGATATGAACGCAAGTTCCGAAGAGCTTGATTATGTTTCTCATACACAGATCGAAGCCATAGAGGTGACATACATACGTTGCCATCAGTATATGGCAAATAAGCTGAACATTGAAGTATACGTTGAAAACAATTCATTTCGTAAGTAATCTTACCAGCTATTACAGTTCCTAATTTGTGCTTATTTTAATTATTTTGTCTTTTCCTTTGCAGTGTTGGGCCTAAGCACTGCTTTCAACACCAGTTTACCATACTAATAATGCATACCTGCAGATTTATCATTAATACTCATACATTTGTTATCATTAATATTTAATAAGTTTGTTGAAACCTTCGAAACGCGAAAAAAATTTATGAATTATGAAATACAAAACAATTTAATTGAAAATTTTAATGAAGTTCGACCTAGAGGTTCGTAAACACGGCAAAGTGTAGTTAACCCAGTAAGCAGAATGAACTAATGAATCCTTGATTGAAAATATATCCATATGTAAAAGCAACATATGTATATGTATACTACTATCGACACATAGAAGCATTAAAGAGTTGATTTTGACACGATTATCTTAGATATCTTGGGATTGAGAATTGAATTTCGCTCAGAGTCACTGAAGGTCTGAATTTGCAGACTTAAATTTCTTCATGATAAACTTATGTCTAATTAGTCGATTTACCGGTAGATACATGGAATTATATCTGTCCACGAACTGCATCCTTGGCATTATTCCTCAAAACCATCCTGTGGATAAAGATTGTAGGCGGAAAATGAAGTTTCTCGACGCAAAAATAGCACCTTATTTATTATAAGGAACTATAATGGCTTTACACTAATTGAGGGGTTGTTGTGGTTGTAACGGATACCTAATCCCGGTTAGGATGGTAAGCATTAGCTAAGTTGTCGCCGACGTCATCCATCGGTAGGCCCAAGAAGCGTATTGTTTCGACGGGGTCGTACCAAAGGCGAAAGCAACCCAGCAGGAAATGCTTAGAGAGGAGAGAGAGTCTCTGGTGGTTGTGGGAGTTTTGAAATGTAGAAGGCAGCATAGATTTTTCGATGTGGGACTGACTGTCTCAAAGGCTGTTGACAAATTCACCGCTATTCTTTCGCAGGCCACGAACTATCTGGGCGTTTGTGACGCTAAGTGCTGTGGGGATGCAAACGTTTTGCTATAAACAACTCTTTCAAGTCGCGTTAATGTTTCTGAATATAGAAAACTATATTTTTCGTGATTTTGATTGCTTAAATGATCAGATCTAAAGAGTATGTCCGGAGATTGAACCGTTTCTTTTGTCAATAACTTGACTTAAGAATTGACCTGGATTCTATCCGGTCAAGGACTGTCATTTCGACGATGTAACCCTATTTGGCCGGGGGAATATTTCTGCTGCGCTAGCTCTACCATAATTCCATCTCGGTTAGATGTAACTCATTCAATGGTTGGTATGCTCTGTTCAGGTTGTAAACAAAGTTCAGTTATTCAAAATTTTCAGAACTTTTGGGGTCAACTGTAGCTCTATATGGTTACCGAAAACAGAAAACAACGTAGCAACAACTTCCGTAAGTTTGAATTATTGAAACCAAATTGGATTTTGTTTATGTCTCGCATTTTTGGTGACAGATGTATGCACATACATAGATACTTATGTGTGGATATTTTCGTATTCGTAACGGAACTCTGTGCAATTAAAATAGTAAAAAGAAAATCAGTTGAATTGTGATTTAGAATATTGGAACCCCTGTAAGTAGCTGAAAAGAAACACCACACAGCGCAAATAGCAAGAAAACTCGGCCCACATTTCATTACTCAGCCAGTTTTTGCACAAATTGGCAATTGCTTGACACATACTACGGTTGTTTTCAAACAAACGGGTCGCCTTGGTTACATACATATATATATTTGTAAGTGTGATGTTTTTTTCTTAGTGCTCACGACTGATTTCAAATCGCTGCCGCATAAGTACTCAAAATGTCCAACACAAAAATGCTGGCAAAATCCAGCGTGGAGGGTAAGCAAAAATCATACATTTTTTAAATGTTTTGAATATTTTTAATTTGCATTTCCAGACATATCTTACAACGCCAATCTTTGGCTACAAGCCGCGATGCTAATCAATGTTTACATGTCGTTAATTTGGGGTATAATTTACGGTTGCTATATACTCTATAATGTAAGTGGCGCATATGTAAAATGTTTTAGCAAATCAAATTTATATTTTAATATTTTTTTTTCATATCCATGCAAAAAAAGTTGTCAGAGTTGCAGGACTTCTATGGACGCGCGGTTATGGTCGCCTACATATTATCGTTGTTCGCCGAAGTTTATCGCTTACGTGCGGGCTATAAAGGCAACTTGGGCGCAGAGGTGTGTGAGTGTGCTGTTTTGCAGATGAAAATATTTTTTTTACACAAATTAAAACAAACATACATAATGTATATTTCAACAACAGATCAGCGAGCTGAGCATCTTTCTTGTGACAACACCGTTAATACAACTACCGTTACTTGCGTTTCTCTTTCTCGCCGTGCGTGGTGATTGGACGCTCATATATTTCATCATAGAGTTAATGTTCTGTTTAATGCTAATTGAATTGATTGCCGGCATGTGGGCCTGGCATATCTTTGCGAAACATCAAAATGATTTGCACAAACTGAAGCGCCAAATCGCATTGCAAATGCGAAATGCCAAAAAAGAAAGCGCAAATGCTGAGGACACGAGGAATGTGCTTTAATCTAATTAAATATAAAGTTTTAATTAAATTGAATTAATTTAATTTAATTTATTATAATTTTTAAATCTTATATTGCAACAAATTATCAAATTTTATCAAATAAATAAAAAAAAGCTTATAATAAAGTTCAATTTGAATCATAAATACAATTGCAAGGCATCATTAGTACTACACAAAACCTTAAACTATTTATCAAATGCTAAAATACATTAAAGTAACATGGGTCGTTAAAGTAAAATGCTTAATACGTAAATTATGCATGTATCATTAAATGATAACATAGTTCAAACTGGCCTGAATTAGGCGCTAAACTAGTGTGTTGTCAATATAGCAGCCTCTTTGGATCAACTGGTTAAGTGTTTATAAACAAAAAAAAAAAATTAAATAAAACAAAAAGACAGATCTGCGCTGCACATTTCTTACACCTTAGCATTATCAACGTTGCATTGCTTTAGCAGCGCATCGATGCGATTCAAGTGACTACGCATTGTCGGTAGAAATTTCCCCAATTCTTGCAGATTCTCATCGTGCGCCTCGCCCGTACCGATCAGCTGTGAGCGTGTGGGCACCCAATTGTAGATTATCTGCAATGTAAAGAAAATTATTTTTTAATGACAAAGTACGCATAACCCATTTATTTATTGATTTTTGCTATTTTCCCCGCTAACCACAACCGCAAAAACCTACTTTTATGGTGCCTTGCACTAGGAAGCCGTGATAAGGCTTCAGCGTGCGCTCGTACGCATTCTGCAAATGTATTTTCAGCACGTCCGTCGCTTGTGCGTCATAGAAGATGTTTTCGAAAAAGGTGCAAATTAATTGTAGGCCACGCTTCAGCCACAAAAGCGCGTCTGCAGCAAAGTTGTCCACTTTCACGTTCAAGATGATCATATCCTCGAGGTAGACATATTTGATTTTGTCCATATTATAGACTTTTGTTAATTTCTGTAAAAATGTGAGGTTAGTTTCAGCGTACTAACGGTAAATTAAAATTTTTGCATAGATAACAGTTTAATAATTGAAATTGTTATCATTAACCTACCGTAATATTGCCGTTCATATCACTTATCACAGGTGTAAATAGTTTGCCGAAGGACTCTGCAAGATATACATACATATGTACAAGTGTGCTTGGGTTTTTACACTTTTTTATGTTTGTCAAATACACATATATACGTATGTACATAACTGTTAAAGCTAACATGCTATTTATTAGAAACAAACAAACAATTTGGCAATAAATGATAACGTACAATGAAAGTGAGTAATGTTATTCATATAATATAATAATAATAATTAAGCAGTAATAATGAGGATGGTGTGCAGGTGTGTAATGTGCGTGCTTGAGTTTTTGTGCTAAATATGGAATATTAATAACGGATGATCCAATTAGAGGTACTTTAAATTTGAAGTTTTTTGTTTTTCCCCTAAAAAAAAGTAAAGAACCCCGAAATGGATCACGCTTTATTAAGAAAAAAAAATCCACAATCCAAATGCAGAATTGATATTGCTTAGTTTAATACAGCTTAAGTGACCAACTATTTCAAAACTCGAAGTTAATTTTACCTCAAATTATACTTTAAATTATTGAGTTTCAAATTATGGTTAAATGGAAATAACGAACCAACGCGAATTTTAATTAGTTTATTTTTTTTTTTTGTCTTAGAATTTATTATACATCACTTAGATCTGCGGATTTAAAGTCTTCAAATCGAATAATAAGGAAAAATATATTTATGAAGGTATTTTTTTCTTTTATTGGGAAAATTTGTGCGACAGCTACATACATACATATATCCTATAGTGATCCGATCTGAACAAAATATTCGGATATTGCAGCGTTAAAGTATCTTGTCAAATTAAAAAGTTGTCCATACAAAAACTTAATTTTGATCGATAAGTTTGTAAATCAGCTGTATGCTATAGAGATCCGATCTGATCAATATACCCGGGGATTGTAGTGTCGTCTTGGACAATAAGTTTGGTTAATCGTAAAAATATTTTCAATGAAAAAAGTTTTCATACAAGTATTTGACTTTGATGGATCAGTTTGTATTACAACTTTGTACTATAACGGACTGATATCGGCGGTTTTGAGAAATTAGTAACTTCCCGGGGAGAAAAATGTATGGAAATTTTCAAATCGATAGCACATAAATTAAGGGACTAGTTCGCGTATATACAGACGGACATGTTTTTTATAGACATCTTTCTAGGATTTTCGACGCTTCTGACGGTGTTACAAATTGTGTGGCAAACGAGGTGAAATATGTATGTAAATTGTAAATATACACAAATATTTTGTATGTATGAAATTACCTATTCTACACTATGTCAAGAGGAACATCCTTTAATTTCGGTGTAACAATCCTAATCAATCATAAAAACAATTGTTCAGTTATTTCAAAAGAAGGCAAAAATGACAGATGAAGAAAAAAAAAACAAAATGCTTCATAAAAATATTCATATATACAACAATTCAATATTATTTAACTATAAATTAAATAATTAAAAAGTTAAACGATGTCAATGAATGATATCTCATATGGACAAATAGAAAATATATTTAAAATAACACAGTTCATACTAAAGTTTTTGTGATGTTAGTTAATCACAGGCTGATGAGTATGTCAATGCAGGTGTAACCTCTTTTACATATAAGCGACGTGTGATATTGTACCATAAATAAAATGCAAATAAATGCGATAACAGCCACAAAGATTTATAACATTATTGCGAACAAATAAAAATAATACACTGCTAAAACTTGATAAATAAAACAAAAAAATAAATAAATAAATGAAAAGCTGTGTGCAAACGATAAAGGTGCTGTGCATATTGCAATAAATCTGTCTTTTAAATTCAAAACATTTTCGTGCAAACTAATATCAGAAAATCTTAAGTGCATACACATACATACATGCACACATACACATGTACATGGGTGTTAAACGTGCGAAAAAAAAATCATAGATAAAGTGAAGTGGACGTAAATCAATCTTAAATTTATATATGGAATGTACATATATTAATTTATACATATGTATGCTATGTATGTATGTGTTTACAAACTCTTACATAATTATTTCACATAATTACATTCAAATAGCTACACATGTATACAATTTCAAGCTCACTCACCAATAACGGTCACAATTTCCTTTGCAGACTCCAGAAATGCTTCGGTTTCGATTTTATCTTTAGTGGCTGGTGGGAAGCCCTTCAATGCTTTAAATTGTATACGTGGAGTTGACATTCTTGCAGCGCTTTTTACTGGTTTATATTTGTGTTGATAATAAAACAAGATGCACTAATTAATTAATTTTTGTTTTTTTAGCCGCGCACTATACCTTCGTTTCGGCAATCGCGTGCAACCTTCTACATTGACGGGCGCGTACAAAATTTACAAAAATCAAAGCGTTAAATGCTCGGTTCGATGTTGCCTTAATATGGTTCGACTTTATCTTATCATTTATTTTGTAAACAACTATCGCTGAAATGCTCCGGTTGGAATCCCCGCTAAATTTGTATTGCAAACATAGTAACTACGAATAATATACTTCTATATACATACTTATATAGATCTACACGTATTTCAAGTATATTTGTTTATTTTGCCTATCTTCGCAAGTTCGCAGTTTTCAAAACCAGTCAGCACCGTTAATTTTTTTTTTTGTTTAAATAGTTGGAAATTTTTGTTTTTCAAAACTTGTTGCGTATTTTTCTTAGAGGCAGCAATGTCAGCTGATGATTAAGCTTTCGTTGTTATTGTTTTAGTAGCTTACTAAACTATCGATGATTGAGTCGCGCTTTGTTCGTCTTAAATTTTTTTTTAAACTGCTAACGTGGCTGGCAAGCTACTTGCGTGAGTGTGACTTTGGCGGCGTCAAGGCGACAACTAGCAAACTGCTGGTTAAGCGCTAATACACAATTAACTCGTTTATTTATTTCATCAAGGTTTTCAAAGAAAGGTTGCTTTCTTGTTTTGCGGTCACTTTCGAGTAGCTCCACTTCGGTTATTGTTGTAATTATTGTAAACACATGCACATATATGTATGGCTTATTATAGCACAGATTACTATTTTATATTATGTATTTTGTCTTATATTGCTGTAAGTGAGTGTGTATGCTTGTGAGTGTTGATATTGTGACTCTGATTACCGATTTGTTTACCATCATCAGAGAACATGTATATATTGTTTTTTAATCAAAAAACTTTACTGCGATGTAAATAAATATTGAATTTCTTCAAACCATTTAAGTTTTATATTAATTTCGTCGAAGACCCCATTTTTGTGCTGAAAAATAACGAAAATATGATAGTTTGTATAGACAAAAGATTGTAGATGATCTAATTGTAAGGAGTTATTACAAAGATACATATATGTACATATATGAAAGTATGTGAACCACTTCCGATTAGGTCACCACTCTGATTCAAAATTGCTTCAACATTTTTCAGAGTTTCCTCATATGATAAAAAAAATAGTTTTCCATGTGCCTTTTTCGACGGATTTTGTTTTCAAATGGAGAAAAAAGTAAATTTGAAAAAAAAGTTCAAAACTTTAATAAAATTACAAAACGAAAGCAAATAAATTAAAAAATCGTTATTAGTTTAAAAAGAAAAAAAACATACCTCATGATTCGTTTTTCGTTAAAAAATTAAGAAAAAAGTTTTATAACTTCCACGAAAAAATAACTATGAGCCCTTTTTAATGACCTTAAAGACCTTAAAGAAATTTAAACCTAATCGGAAGTAAAGCACAAAAAGTGGAAATATAATAATATATTAAGCCTTTTATAATAAAGTTATATACTTAAAAAGCGTACAGCTATACAGTATATTCCCAACTATTTTAGATGAAACTGATTAAAATACATACTTACATTTTTGAAACACAGTGGCACTTAAACATATTTAATATTCATTGTATGAAACAATTTTAATGCTCACAAAAACGCTTTGCTATGCCCGACCGTGTTAACACAAACAAATAATGATTCTCTCCGAGCGCTTTGAGCGCTTCCTTTGGCAAGTAGAATTTATAAATTTCACTGCACTCTTTGTTTGACTGCGGCTCATACCAATATTTCACTAAACTGTTATCAACACTACGCACCTCTATCAGACAGAGCGGATTCTCGTGTCGTTCAACAATCACACAGCTATTAACAGCATCATAGGTTATTGGAGTATCATCCGTATTCTCTTCAGCATTATAGCCGTTCGAATTTCCAAACCATTTATTATGAGCTAAAATAATTACGCAATTTGGCGTAAAATAAAATGAGTCATTTATCTTCTGTTGGTGATACTTTTCCAAAAACGTGTTTGTGGCACGTTTGAGTTGTGTGAAACGTGGACGCGTCGCGATATCAGTACGCAGTTCTGGCAGCGGTCGCTGTATCACTCTCTCCGGTAGATGTTCGGTCAAATTGTCTATTGTAAAAACACGATTAATGTAATCGACACCATTGCCCATCACACCATCTTTAGTATGACCCAAGTCGAAAGTGTGTCCAATTTCATGCACTACGGCACCTAAAGTAGTTGCATAAACACCGCCATATGTACGCCGATAGTTGCTATCGTCTGGTAATTGTGTCAGATCAATCAACTTGTTGCTGCCAAAACATGCGTTGATTTCGTTAAAGCTCCGTGGCCATGCATATAAATAGGCTGCACCAAAAAGCGCTAGACCACCACCACCTAGTGCTGCGTGGCCCTTCAAATGTTTACGTATGTTTGAATAAGAGAAATCTCCTGTGACTGCTACGGCTGCGCCATCATATTTTGTACAACCAATAAACGCAACAAATTTCAATTTTTCCTCACCACCCCAAGTAGACGAGTTAAGTATTTCTTTTGCAAAATTTTGCCACAAACTTTCTTCAGACTGCTCCCAAACTTCTTCACATGTTAAGCGTGATTCGAATACTTTACAATCGCTGTTCAATGTAAAAGTTCTTCTACCGTAACCAGCAGATCGCAACTGTTCGGCATATACAGACTGCACCAAGCGTAGATTCAAATTGATTTTTTCACAATTTTCAAGTACTTGCCCCCCTGCTAAAGGCTTCTGATTTACACATGTGATGTACAATGCTTGCAGACGATAATTATTTTTGCTGTAAGCGGTAGATTCGTACAGGATCTCGCATTGATACACGATGTTGCAGTAACTAAAATTTAGTATCAGTGGTGTTCGTGTGCAGACTGTCTCGATTTCATGCTGAGCAAAATCACAAAGTAGTTTGAACTGACCGGTTCTGGAAATTTTCGATTCTATCTGCAACTCCCAAGTTGCGTCTTGAACGCTAGCATCATGCCTTACTCGTAATAAAATGTGCTGCTCTCTACACTTTTTTGCCTGTCGCTGTTGACGAATGTGCCCCTTAATTAGTAATATAGTGTGCTTTATAATTTCGCCGTTCTCTAGATTATCTAGTTCTATCTTGTGCACACAATCATCGCTAATCATTGCACTATCTATTAGAAACTAATTAAGGTCAATACACTGATATCATTTGAGTTTATTACTGATAACAAATGATTTTAACTGCCGTGGCCGGAGTCAGCTGAAACGTGAAAGGAAAATAAGAAGCGCAGCAATCAGCTGTTTTTGTATTGTACAAGTATATTGCCGCTTGTACAGTGGTAATTCTTTGGTAATAAATAAAAAAAAAATACAATGGTGTCAAAAACAAATGCATACGCCGTTATTTCCAAACACTTGTATAGACACATATATGTATGTAATACATTCTTCTAACGTCATTAATGGCGATGGGATTGGTACTAAATAAAATCAAGAGTACGATTTCAAAATTATAAATTATAACAACACAATTTCTATATATTCTCATTACACATACATATGTATATGTCAATATGTTTTTCTATAGATTCAAATGAATTCTTAAACGTATGGGGAAAAACTAAGTGACAACTAGAGCTTAGCATGTTTACCAGAATCTATGTATTTTTTGCTTTCTATTAATATTGACATCAAAAGCTAAAGAGATAAGATGCTCAAGCAAGAATTTTAATAATTATCTCAAACAGGTTTTTTATACAAAAAACAGATTCAGCGGTTGGCATAATTATGTAATGAAGCTTATAGCGGACTTTTGACTAATGCCGGTTCAATGAACTTAATAAATCAACATATTTTTTGTTGAAAACACACGCATTGTTTTTTATTCCCACGTTTACTGTTTTGGAACACAAGAACGTTTAGTATGAGTACAAAAACAGTTATAATATTACGCAATATATAACCTAAAAAATAATAGCCTGAGCTTTTTACCTATTTTCTAAATCCTTATATCAAAAACTTTCAAACTATCTGTGTGCAGGCGCAGTGTGGCTCTTTCGATACTCCATCAATTTTTCGATATACTCATCATGATTTTTAAGGGTAGCTAATAATCCCTGATCATTGACTGGTGAGCCTTCTGGCCCATAATCAATCAGCTCATCGTTGAGATTCGTCATAGCTCCACCAAGTGCATTTAAAATAGCATCTCCCGCACAAATATCCCATTTTTTAATCTTCGTTGAATGCAAATACGCCGTGGCATTGTTGGAAATTACTTGTAGAACTTTATAACCAGCGCCGGCAGCCGTTAGGATCTCTGACTCTTCACCAAAAACATTGCGTGTCAAATCTTTTACGCTACCTGCGTGAGAACGTGATACCGTAATAAGTGGTTTTGAAGTGTCTGGATTGACAGGATGTATGGATGCTAAATATTCAGACATTGAATGATCCACCCAAGCCCACGCAGTTTGCCCTATAAACGGACTGTGTATAACTCCGATAATGGGTTTTCCTTTTACTGCTACACACACCATTGTCGTGACATATTGATAAAGTTTTTCTGTAAAAATTTTTATTAATAAATGATTTTACCCAAAAAGAGGACAGCTGTCAAATGTTTATACCTGTAAATTCTTGAGTTGCATCCAGAGGATCAATCCATACTGTAACATCTTTTATATCAACCAATTCATTGGGCAAGTTGGCTGTCTCATGCAGTACTGTGGGATCTAAATCGAAAGTATTCACGTTGCTACAACTTTCTTTGTCTTCCTCAGAGTATATTTTAACTCGTGGGAAAATACGATGCAGTCCTTCTTTCATGACACAATGGGAACGTCCATCCGCATCCGTAAATGGATCGTTTGCACCCTCATCTGTTTTACCTTTACTACGTTCTCTTAAATCTCGCGATTGAGCTACATCCAGTACTTCCAAGCCGCCGCGTTGTGCCGCCTGTATGGCACCAATCAGTAGCTTGCGTAAATTCACCTTATTTTGATTGCGTAGCAAACCATATACAGCAGGCCGCTCGTCCTCATGGAAATTCACGAAATACACTATAATAAGTGTTATCGTAATGAGGGCAATGGCAGCGGGCACTCGATGAATATGTATCGTGCGCCCCATTTTTTCTCTGCGTTTCGTATAGCTCATAGAATACTTCAATAAAATCTATATGAGCCACCTACCTCCACAGTTGTTGTGGATAGGAAAGCTTATTTGATGTCGTGTCCAAGCCAAACTACACTTACTACTCTCAAACAAAAACAAATAAAATCAACAATTGAACAGTAAACAAATTGGAGCGTCATCTGACGTTACAAATTATGACAATTGCATCGTGGTTGGCAATGCCATTGAACAGATGTCATTGTCGATTGTAAATGTTCGCAGAAGAAGAAGCACAATATTAGCTGAGTATTTGACACGTCAATTGTATTTCCACAATACATGTTTTCTTGAAAATTATAAAATTAAATACAATTTGTGTAATCTAAACAATATCTGAGTGTTTTTCATATTTGTGCACGAATTGTATAAATCATATACATTTCAATTTATTCCTTCAACTAGTACAGAAAAGACCATTTGTTAAATTTGTGTAACAAACATGGCGTTGGCCGAGGGACCTTGCTATACAATCATCAACTCGCCGGACATCGAGGTACCGAACGAGATGCAACTTAAACAAGACCTCGAAAAGGGAGACACCAATATGAAAATCGAGACATTGAAAAAAGTTATACAAATGTTGTTGAACGGGGAACGTTTATCTGGTCTGATAATGACTATCATCAGATTCGTGCTTCCGGTACAGAATCATCAAATTAAAAAACTATTACTCATCTTCTGGGAGATAGTGCCGAAAACCTCAGCAGATGGCAAACTTTTGCAAGAAATGATATTGGTGTGTGATGCATACCGCAAGGACTTGCAACATCCCAATGAATTTCTGCGTGGCTCAACTCTACGTTTCCTGTGTAAACTAAAAGAGCCAGAGCTTTTGGAGCCACTTATGCCAGCTATACGTGCTTGTCTTGAACATCGTCATTCTTACGTGCGACGAAATGCAGTTTTGGCCATTTTTACCATATACAAAAACTTTGATTGGTTAGTGCCAGACGGTCCAGAGTTGATTGCTAATTTCTTGGAAACTCAACAAGATATGTCTTGCAAGCGAAATGCTTTTTTGATGCTCTTGCATGCTGATCAAGAACGTGCACTCAACTATCTGGCATCTTGCATTGACCAAGTAAACAACTTTGGTGATATTCTACAATTGGTAATTGTTGAGCTCATCTATAAAGTGTGTCACGCCAATCCAGCAGAACGTTCACGTTTTATACGTTGCATTTACAACTTGCTCAATTCATCATCAAATGCTGTGCGTTATGAAGCGGCTGGCACACTCATTACACTATCCTCCGCACCAACCGCCATTCGTGCCGCAGCCAGTTGTTACATTGAGTTGATTGTCGGTGATAGCGATAACAATGTCAAACTTATAGTGTTGGATCGTTTAATTGCTATGAAAGAAAATGAAAATATGGAGAAAGTGATGCAAGATTTAGTAATGGATATACTACGTGTATTGGCAGCACCAGATATTGAAGTGCGTCGCAAGACATTGGCACTAGCTATGGATTTAGTCTCATCACGCAATATTGAGGAAATGGTGCTGGTACTAAAGAAAGAAGTATCTAAAACCCATAATGTTGAACATGAAGACACTGGCAAATATCGTCAATTGCTTGTACGCACATTACACTCGTGCTCCATCAAATTCCCTGATGTAGCGGCAAATGTAATACCCGTGTTAGTTGAATTCCTTTCCGATACAAATGAATTCGCTGCAGCTGATGTGTTAATTTTCATACGTGAGGCTATACAGAAGTTCCCCTCACTACGTGCACTTATTATCGAGCGTTTAATTGAAGCATTCCCACAAATAAAGTCGTCGAAAATACATCGTGCCGCAGTTTGGATTTTAGGTGAATATGTAGACAACAAAGAGCAGATACTCGAAGTAACCGAAACCATAATACAGACCTTAGGAGAAATACCGATGGTTGAAGCGGAGCAAAAACGTTTAGCGGGTGAGCAAACCGATGAGGGACAGAAATCCACTGAGACCAACACGGCTTCTGCGGGTAATAAAGTCACCTCGGATGGTACATATGCCACCCAAAGTGCTTTCAGCTTGGCGCCGTAAGTTGAATTTTATTTCATCCACCAAATGATAAAATACCTTTTGATTGGTAAAATTCTAATTTGTTTTACGTTCGCAGTGTCGCAAAGAAGGAGAAACGACCACCACTACGCCAGTATTTAATGGATGGCGACTTCTTCATTGGAGCTGCACTCTCAGCCACTCTAACTAAATTAGCACTACGATATGCCGAGTTGGAAGATGATGTGGTTAGTAATTGATTAGCTAAAATTATATAACTTGCCGAAACTAAACATTCTATCCTCTTGCAGCGTCAACAAAATCGTTTGACTACACAAGTCATGCTCATTATGAGTTCCATTTTGCATCTGGGAAAATCCGGATTCCCTACCAAACCCATAACCAATGATGACATAGATCGTATCTTCATTTGTTTGCGCACACTGAGTGAACGCACCAAAGAAGCCGTCGAAGTATTCCAACATTATTGCCGTGACGCACTTGGCAAAATGTTGGATGCCCAACATGAAGAGGATCAACGCATTTTGAAAGAGAAACAACGTGCTGCTGCCAAGGTACAGCCTGACGATCCCGTTGGATTTGCACAACTATCTAATGGGCGTGACAATCAATTGGGCGAGAATGTGTTCGAAACTAGTTTGAACCAAGCTTTGGCCGGCACAAAATCAACCAATTTGAGCGACATTACTTCGCCAAATAACAAACTCAATAAGGTAACACAATTGACCGGCTTCTCTGATCCAGTCTACGCTGAGGCTTATGTAAATGTCAACCAATACGACATCGTCTTGGATGTATTGATTGTTAATCAAACAAGTAAGTGCTATTATTTGTTTAAAAGCGAAAATCGCTCATAAGCAAACTCTTAAATCGCAGACGATACGCTACAAAACTGTACACTCGAGTTGGCTACTTTGGGTGATTTGAAATTGGTTGAACGACCACATCCAGTTGTATTGGCGCCCCATGACTTCTGCAACATCAAGGCAAATGTGAAAGTGTCGTCCACTGAGAATGGCATAATTTTCGGCAATATCGGTGAGCAGAACATTTAGTTAACTTGCTTTTCCCGAGATTATTTATTATGTATATTTGCAGTTTACGACACGAGCATCAATACAAATGTCGTTGTGCTGAACACCATACACATTGACATTATGGATTATATAATACCCGCTTCGTGCACTGACACTGAGTTTAGACAGATGTGGCAAGATTTCGAGTGGGAAAATAAGGTGCGCATTTTAATTTTATATATTTTGTCTTCTTCAGCAATTGATGTACCGTTTTTTATTGTTTGTAATTTCATTAGGTAACGGTTAACACTACATTCACCGATTTGCATGAGTATTTGAAGCATTTGTTAAAGAGCACCAACATGAAATGTTTGACTCCGGAGAAGGCACTCAGCGGCCAATGTGGATTTATGGCTGCAAATATGTATGCGAAGTGAGTAGTTAACTAAGTCAATGAAACTTATGGCAAAAAATGCATTAAATGTTTATTGTATTCAAGATCAATCTTTGGTGAAAACGCCCTTGCTAATTTAAGCATCGAAAAACCTGTGGACGATCCCGATTCCAAAGGTCACCGGCCACATACGCATACGCGCTAAAAGCCAGGTACTATTCAAAGTAGCAAATCTAATGAATTCTTGAACTAAATATTTGTACTTTCAGGGCATGGCACTAAGCTTAGGTGATAAGATCAGTTCGTCACAGAAACAGTCAGTACAAGCCGCTTAAATGCTGACAGACATGGAAAATTGTTCTTATTTAAGTTTGAATTCTTAGTGTATTAAGTTATATCCGTTTACGAAATTCATCATTTCAAACTTAGTGCATTACTGTATGGGTGAAAACTCTTTTTCTTATTGTTTAATTATATTTGATTTATTTGTGTTGCCCGAAATTGCGAAAATTCGCACACAAAGTACTTTATACGTTAACATGTATGTAAAACCATTTATTTGTTAGTATATCATTGCTATAAAGATTTTTGAAAAGCTTATAATTCCAGCTATTAAATAGAATAAAAAGCAACGCTTTATTTTATGTACGAGAAATATAATATTTAAATATATACTACATACACCATACACCGATTAAAAATATATGTATGAAATTAATATCTAGAAAAGAAATAATATCTAATCTTTTTTTGAACATTTAAGCTTGACTTGTGATTAGTATATGTGAAATATACTGAATTTATACACAAAAGTAAGAAGAAGAAAGTTGTCGAACTTTAATAACATATAAGATAGATCTACAGGTTATGCACAGTTAATTTCGATCTTTGTATGTCCTCCGCTAATTCCCAACACCTCATTGAGCCTCAGCTCATAAAAAAAACCTGCCTACGTACTTGGGGTAATATAGTCAAGTGACCCATTTCGTCTCTTCGGCAACTTTGCTACTGCTTTTGCAATCTCTACGCAGGGGACAGGTATTTATAGTTTTTCATCGATCAAAAGCCAATTTAAACAAAAATAATTTTTATAAAGATGTATCTTCTCGCCGCTACTGTCTATAATCTATTACAATATTTTGATGATTCAAAAACTCAGCAACTCTGCTTAAACAGCTGTTCGATGGTATGCAAAAACATTTGGAATGTGTGCGATCACTCAACTCCACGGTAACAAAGTTGCACCTAGAAATGGGTCTAACTGCCAGTATCTTACTTGGGGAAAGTGGAGCAGTCGTGTTTGGATAGCGGTGCAGCAAATACTTAATATAAATAATTAAGCAAAGTGTTAATATATAATATATTTTTGTATTTGAAAATGTTTGTTGAAACATGCATTGCACCTGTAAACATTGCACTAATCAAATATTGTAAGTTAACTTTCACTTTTCAGGTCATACATACATACATATAATACATAAGTAGTTAACAGTTTTTATATATGACTTTACTTAAAGGGGGAAAACGACATGAGGAACTCATATTACCAATCAACGACTCGCTCAGTGTGACCCTTAACACCGACGAGGTAATTTCCATTTGAATATATGTATGTTTAATTCATAAATGTAAATTATTGTAAACAAAACCCTTTTGTTACAAAAACTCATTTTAGATGTGCGCTAAAACAACAGCAGCTGCATCAGCTTCCTTTAAAGATAACGTAATGTGGTTGAATGGCGAAAAGGTGTCATTTGAGCAGAACGCGCGGTTAATGCGTTGTGTGAAGGAATGTAAGTTTCGGCGTCGAAATATTATGGATACAATTTTTAAATTTCAATATTTTAGTACAACAACTCGCTATAGCTAAAGGAAAACTAAAGTTCCCCATAGATTGGAAGCTACACATAGCATCGCGTAATAATTTTCCTACTGCTGCGGGCTTGGCGTCAAGCGCAGCTGGTTACGCTTGTCTTGTATATACACTTGCTCACCTTTATGGCGTGGAAAATGAAGAATTAACGACAATTGCTCGCCAAGGAAGTGGTTCTGCATGTCGCAGCTTACACGGCGGTTTTGTACGCTGGCACATGGGTACACGTAATGATGGTAGTGATTCAATAGGCTCTCCCGTTGTGCCGGCAGAGCATTGGCCGGACTTCCATATCATTATATTGGTGGTAAACGATTCACGTAAGAAAACAAGTTCGACCGACGGTATGAAACGTGCTGTAGAAACATCAGATTTGTTAACACATCGTGCCCAACATTGCGTACCACAGCGTATAGCGAAAGTGATCGATGCAATAAAAAACCATGACTTCCCTAAATTGGCAGAAATTACTATGCGCGATTCGAATCAATTTCATGCTATTGCCTTAGACACATTTCCACCGTGTGCATACATGAATGATGTGTCACATGCAATTGTGGACTTTGTTCACGCTTTTAATAAAGAAGCAGGCGAAGTAAAGTTGGCTTATACTTTTGATGCTGGACCAAATGCTTGCCTATTCCTTTTAGAAAAAGATGTAAGTGCTGCATTGGCGGCAATACAAAACAGTTTTCCGAATGATGCGGGAGACAGTGTAGAATATGTTAAGGGCATACCGTTAAGGTGTGAGCCGAAAGTGGTACGTAGAAATTTATTTGAATTTTGAATATTAAGAATAATATTTACTTTTAATAATTATGTATATTTTTTTAGATTGACGCCTTCTACAATAATGGTACTTTACCTAAAAATGATAAGAATCTTTTTAAATATATAATTCATACAAGGATTGGTACAGGACCACAACGTCTCGATGAAAGCAAAAGCCTTTTGAATATCAGTAATGGCTTACCACTTGAAAATTAAGAGTAAAAACGTCTTTGGAATATATTTATTTAAGTTATAAGCAGAAAAATGTAAACATTGTGATCGCAGAGCAACTGTTCAATAAATATTTTCTATACAAATATCAAAAAATAATAAAGAAAACTGAACTTTTTTTCTTCTGTCATATATCAAAGTACGGAAAGTGTGTACTTTGGAACACTGTAATCATTAATAAAAGTAATTTTCTAAAAGGACTTTTTTTATATTCATCGCTAATAAGAATAATGAACTGGGAAATTTATATAGCGTTTCGAGAACCCTATAACTTCATCAGCTTTCTTTTAACCCTATTCGTTTTCGTCGTTTTTGTTTTCATTTGCTAATCGTACTCCAATTACGTTCGTCAGCTGATTGCGAGCTACCAGATCAAAAACTAATTAGCGCCAGTATCGACCAAAAATATTTTTAGTTTTTAGTAATTTAATGAATTATGTAAATTTTTTGAAACATCTTTTAGTGAATGAGATTTATTTAGACAAGTTTTTATGCATTTTTGTGGACAATATTACTTATGTGTAATATTTTGTCGAAAAAGGGAATAGAGATGAATTTACATTCGCGTTTGTATGGCAACGATCACAATCTTTTCACACATGCACCCAAACGTGAGCTTGAAAACTTATTCGTTCGTGTCATTATTTAGTTGAACGGGAAGAAAACGGAAAATATTTCATTTCTTGATCATAGACCTTTTATAGGACGGAATCCGTAATAAAAAGTGGAAAATTACTTAAAAATTGATTGTGTTTTACGTTGGTAGAAGAAGTGCAAAAGGATGTGCCATTGGTAAAGAGTTAAAAAGTGTTAAAAAATAATATTGTAAGAAAATCAGAAGTTTTACAAAATGACGAGTTAGCCAGCTAGTGACGACGAAGGTAAATGCCAGCGCTAGCGTTGACACAAACGGCTAGCTAGCCAGCGCTGGCGTACAAGTGACAATAGCATTGGCAGTGGCAGTGGCAGAAGCGTGTGATTTGTGTTGTTTAATTATTGCCTGGCCGCTTGTATAATGATACAAGCTACAACGATACCGTACAATGAAGTAGCCAAAAAAGAAGCAATAAATAATTAAAGGCATATGTGTGCGGTGTAAGCAAGGCATCGGAGACTGTGAATGATCTACAAGCAAACAGTGATCAAAGTATACATACATATAAAAAAGGAAATACTATCCAAACCAACGCAAAAATGCATTTGTTTACAGATTCCAGACTGATGTGTTAATATGCATATCTAGACATTGATGGAGTTATAGCATTTAGAGAAAAAGCTTGAGAGTGATAATGCATTGTACGGCTAATCTGTTTTATTATTTGTAACAATTCATCCACACCCTTCTACGTTATAATCGCTGAGCTATGTATATAGTCTAAGTTACCTAATTTCTAAAAGAAATTACAATTGACCCCTAGTCTTATTGGGGAAGAACAGATATATAATTTAATATTGACAGTTTTAATATATCCATGTATGCTTTTGAATAATGTTTTTATTCCATTCTAGTATAGCCCGGAATAAGCAGCAAATTCATAAGAAAAATAAAAAAGCAAAAAAAAACCGAAGAAAAAGTTAAAAACGAAAACTTGACTCAATATGTAATGACGGTCAGGTTCAAGTTCCAGTTATGGCATTTCTAACGTGAATATTTTCATATAAATATTTGTTTGCGTGTGTAGACGTATGTACATACAAAACATTTACGTATCTAGCAAATAATGCCGCCAGTCAATTGGCACTTAACCCTTTTCGACATGACCTCCTCTGCATCTCTCCCCTGAAGTTAACAAGTTTAGATATTTGTTAACATATAAAAATACTCATATGCTATATCATGTTTTCATGTTGTTATAGCTTGAAGTATTACATCTAATATGCTATGTCGTAGTAAAATGTACATACATGCATAAATGTCTAAATCAAACACATTTAAGAAATTTTCTATTAACATTTTAGCGAGACGATAAAACGTAAATTTAGAAAGTAACCACGCAAAAATGTATACCGTTATAACAATGTATTCAAGAACGATTCAATTGCTCCATTTAAATATGAGTTTGAACTTCAAAAGTGGGTGCAAATTTCTAAAAGTGTATATGTACTTGTATGTACTGTTGTTGCTATAAATTATTTATTCATTGCCCAATATAGCTGCTTATCCATTCTTTTATTTTGAGTTTTTCGCCAATTGGATAAGCAAATAATGACGTGTTCTCTAACTACACTATGTTAATCCTCAATTGGCTATGGTTGGTTGGTATTCCGATTGCTTCTTTTTGTTTTATGTTGTTTGTTTTTTTTTAACCGCAAACAGCAGTCGAAAAGAAGCAGACAGCATTGGTAAGCATTCGTAGCTTTGAGGAGTGATAACATTGGAATAAGTGTAAAAAAATAGAATTCAAATTTTGTGTTTACTTTGAATTTTGCGATTTTTATCGCCTTGGAAATACTTTTTTTGTGTTTTATTTTCGAAGCAGTAAAGCATGGTGAGTGCTTTGGCGGTTAATACATACAAATACATATGCAGATACATATATACATACATATGTATGTATGTAAATATGTGAAAATATCACTTTGGCAAAATATGTACAATTTATTAATTGTAATGATTATGTTTGATTCTATTACAACTATTAACGTATGTAGATACTTCCACAGAAAATATTTTTTTACGTTTTTAAATTTGCTAATGAATATTGGTATTTGTATTTTTCCACTTTGCGACAACACAGGAATTAATTTGCTTATTATGTACTTATGTATTTTAACGATACTGTTTGTCTCAGCTCACGTAAGCTGAATGGATAGGAATTTATATCCGACTCCGAGATCTTTCTGACCTAGAGTAGAACTAATATTAACCGTCTCACAAATTTGAAATTGGCTCAAAACACCTTGCCGATTTATAACTGTATTTATGATCAAAGGCACCAATTCTCACAAATGCCGGTTCTACGTCAACGGATTGACCCGGATTTTCTTTTCAACTTTCAAATCGCTTCTGAAAGACAGAAAGTGATCGTTGAAGTTATTTTTACAGTTTTCATCATAGATTCTTGTTAATTCATTTTTGTTGCTTTTGAGTTTTTGTTGTAAATATATGCGTATGCGTTTTTTACATATGTTTGCTTATTCAAAGTATACATTTGCCACAATTGAGGGATGTGACCAACCTTTTCAACTGGGAGGAACTGAACCGCCAATATATACGGCCAAGTACTGTCCAAGTACTTTCGCAGATCTAACCTCGTTTGTATCGATAAGTTTTTGATTAAGTTTTTCATCTCTGGAGCAACACCTAGCAGCAGGGTTGCTCCGTATCCTCCTGACCCGTGCTGGCGTTGAGTCCAACCCGAGCTCGGAAGAATTTTTTTTTTTTAGCATAGCTTGGCGATCCGTGCTAACACTCGTATCAGACCAATTGCCCATAGTTATCTCGATCAAGAAATCTCCCGATTTTATTTCTGTGGACAACCGTACCTTCGTTAACTTTAATAAAGAATTTAGGTCGGCTTCACAGAATTTACCTAGAGCATCTTCACTACACTACCCATTCCTGCGAACGTAATCTTTGGCGAACGGCTATTCGCAAGGTGATCGCAGATGCCATCGCTCGCTTCATCCCGGGGCGAGAGCTCGAACCCTTACGTCATGCTTATCCCTACTATCACCAAATAAGGAATTTGGATATATAAATAAACACAAGCGGACAAAATGGAAAGAACACCTGAAGCCTTGCAACGAGTGAGCTTTAGACTACTGTCAAGGCTTTGTCTATCCAATTTAATGGCTATACCTCTTCGGACCTGAGCTATTTTAGCCGGCAATTTACAATGCACCTTTCGGTAGACAAAGCAAAACGATGTGTTACCCGACAGCTGCGCAAAATGCTAAAAGATTGCGCATCACTTATGTTCACTGATGAGGAGGTTCTGAGTGTCATCAAAAAGGCAAAATTTTCTAAATTCATTTGGCCCTCATGGAATTTATGTACATGCTGATGCTAAAGTACCTCGACGGGAGTAAGCTTCCTCACCAAGGTAGTCAACCTGTCACTGACCACTCTTCAAATACTCAATGTGATAGGCATAGTAGTTACACCACTGGTCCCACTACGGAAACCTTGGAAACCAGCCAACAAAGGGATAGTACATGGCCTAACCCAAAAACAACCCTGCTAGAGTTGAAAAGGAGGGCTATGAACTACCTGAGCAGTTGACATCTCTTCTATATCTCGAAACTCCCTCAACCACCAGAGTGTCAGAGAACCACCTCGGCTTTGCACGATAATGACGTTGGGATCTTTTCCTCGCTGCAGGGAAACCCAAACTCTCCTTGACCTTAATATGGCTGTCGATGACGTTAAAATTCTGACAGTAAATAACACTAAGATTTTAGGTGTGACATTCGATAGCCTGTACTCCTTCACTCCTCACACATAGCCACAGCACAGAGCCGCAACAAAATCCTCAAGTCGATAACCGGCAGCACCAATATGGTTGTCTGGATACAGAGAAACACAGACAAGGAAGTAATAGATATGCTAGACTGCACTGCACTCCGGACTACAACGGGATGCCTCTTGTGTCTCCTATTGAACAGCTGCATAATGAGGCCCGCGTTCTCCCAGTTATGAAGTATAATGAATTCCTCTCTTAGCACGTTTCCTGGGCCTACCGTTGGATGACCCCCATGACATCTTTTCTGAACCTTACTATCCTAATGGGGACTAGTTAACCGTTATAACCGTGATTCATCTAATACTATGTTCCCTATGGTGCAACCCCACTGATATAAGGTGGTATAATAGTCCGTAAGAGACATCTAAATTGGAATTTCTTTAGATTAATTGATCTCTAATTGGAGTTCAATAACAAACTTCTATATTTGAATGAATGAATGATTCATATCCCAATCGAAAAAATCCTTCTGTAATTTACTCCTCCAATTGGCACTTCGGGTATTCCCAATTTTTTGGCATGTCATGCGCTCCTTTTATCGATAAGTTATAATAAATATATTTGCGGAATAAAAAACCGGTCAAATTCCTGCTGCATCTGATGCATTTTTAAAATTATATTTTTATGTTAAACTGTTTTGTATAATTGTATGGGTATTTCTTTGTTCAACTTTATATGAATGAAAAAAGTAAAAAATAAGTATTTATTCTAAAAGTATATACATACATGTGTCCACATACATATGTACATTCGTACGAACGCTCGCTATATAAAGTAAAATACTTTAAAATTATATTATATACAACAACTAAATACATACATATTTATAAATAATAATTAATTGTAGTATTAAAAATTTTCGAATACTAAAGTCCCGAAACAATATCTCGTTCCAATTTAAGTTCGACTGCCTAATAAATATAAATATTGCATATAGTATATACACACATTCAAACCTACATCTTATTTATATATAAAAAGAAATATATTAGTATGTGTATGTAAACGCAAAGCTCTCTTTGAGCACTTGCGCTTAACGTTTACATAAATAAGGTGG
Organism: Bactrocera correcta; assembly: GCA_027475135.1. Classification (NCBI taxonomy): domain Eukaryota; kingdom Metazoa; phylum Arthropoda; class Insecta; order Diptera; family Tephritidae; genus Bactrocera; species Bactrocera correcta. Next base: position 36,346,094 of record CM050327.1, read on the forward strand.
GGGCTTTTACAGAGGGGGATTGATTGTTATGAAAACTGTTGTTTGCAGCGTGCACTTGACAATTCCTGAGATGTCGATTCCGAATGCATTTACATACATATATTCAGAGCCTAGCTTTTTCTAGCGCTCAAGCACGAACGCTTCGTCAATAGCGGCGGCTCGAATTCGCCAAATTCATACTCGTATCAATTGTTATAGCTTGTTCATATATAAAACAAATTAAAGTTACATACAAACAATTGTATGCATGCACTCACTTTTGGGTTACGAATATTGTAAGCAACTGTTTGTATACAGTCATATATACATATGTATTTAATATAAATGTGTAGTACATGCAAAAGTGTGTAAATATTGGAATAAGTACAGGTATCTTTGGAAATTAATTTTGTTTGTATCTTCTCTGTGTTTCTTGCAATATTCGTGCGCGTGCATATACGACGACATACCGGCTGCTCGCAGTTCACCGTCAGTCAGCAGATAACAAACAAGCCAGTCGAACGTTCGCAGCCGAGTGAATACGGAACAATTTTTGGTTTAAATCAGTTTTATGGATTTTCTTTGTGCTTTTTTGTTCAATTATGTATTTTCGGATTTGAACTTCACGCATTGAAAAACGAGCAAATATTGCATTTGAATAAATGCAATAATTTGTGGATTTTTGTTTTTGTTTTTGTGATCTACTAACTAACAGCAGGCGAAGTGAACGCGCGCTGCTTATAGCGTTATAGCATTCAGTGCAAGTCTACGCTATTAAAGCACGCTCTAAGCTGCTGTTAGCAGGAGAAACAAACAAAATCACACGCAACACAAGTCAGAGCACGGCGAACGACCAACGGCATTAAGGTCAACTGGTCGCCAAATGTACGGAGTCAGTGTCAGCCTATTTGTCATTTAGCAAAATTTCAATTTTATTGCAACTTTTTAATTGACTTTACAAGTACTATCAAAAACACATATGTCTGTATGTATATATTTTATTTGCAATTTTCTTTATCTTTACAGGTAGACGTTGTCATCTCGTTCCATTAAATTAGCATTCTATTCAAATATTTATTGTTATCAATATTTGTTTGCCGAAGTTGTTGTTGTTGTCGTTGTTGTTTGCACAAAATAACACACAACTCACAAGCAAACACCCATAATACACTTGAAGTGCACACCTAGCGGCAGCGTACGATACACCATGCAACGCAAACTGTTGCTCTATGCGCTGCTCTTCTTGGCAGTGACGTCGCAAAAATGTCATGTAGTCGAAAGTGGCGGCCCACCCAGCGACACTATGGGCACAATAGCCGCCAATCGCTACAATGCTGAGCAACAGCAGCATCAACACCAACAACAGCATCATCTTCCCACGGCGGCGCATCACCAAGGCGGCACTGGCGGCGGCGGCGGCGGCAGTAACAGCGTTGTGCCGGCGCCCGCAGCGCCAACGGCCGCCACACACGCTTTATACCATCCATCGCCATCGGGCAGTGGCCACATGGAGCATCGCAATTCATATAATCTGTTAAGCGAAGCAATGTCGCAGGCTGTCAGCAATGAATTCAGTGAGTACACACAAACATACATACATGTATACGTAAATTTAAATGTCGGAAGTGCATGACGAATTTGTTGATCGGCTTGATCTTATCTACTAAGAAACAATATTTTTGCATACACACACAGTCCCAATGGGTGAATGTGCTGTACTTAGTTACTAATGCGAAAGTTGAAATTTGTGAATGTAACTCTGAACTCATTTAAATTTTTTTTTACTTATGCTTTTGTTTTAATTTCCTTTTACAAGTTATTTTTAAAGCGGCAACATGCCTTCACAAAGTGCTTCAAATTTTGACAGCACTATATTTTATCACTTACATCGATTAATTATTTCCAAAAAAAAATGTTAATCCGGTAAATGTGACGTAATGCTCAAAAGAATTAGCTCGTTAAAGATTAATTACATGCATTTGCAAAAACAAGAAAAAGTAAATCCAATAATATCTTGCTTTGATTCATGAAACTGATTTAATTATAAATATAACCTTTAAGGTGCGAATTGCATATGCCAAACGATTTTTACCGATAAATTGCTGCGATTGACGCAACAGTTTAGTTTTTATAATTTTTGTTTTGAGTTGCGCCCTTTTCTTACTGCCTGATGTACTGGCATGCCAGCTGTGCGTGATATATAAGTAACTACCCCGATCAAATGGCATTTTAAAATGGAACTCAAACCTTCGAAACAGCTTTTGTGTGCTCTAATATGAAGATGTTGCAGTCAAATAGTGGACTTTCCTACAACATAATGGAAATAAAAGTGGAAGTGATAACCGGCATAACAAATTAAAGATAAAGTGTTGGAAAAAAGTCAATACAAAAATGTTTGGATATTCACGCATTTGAAAAGTACAATTGAAATTTAAGTAATAGAAATTTTGTGTAAAAATAAATAAAATTCAAACATTCCGGTTAATAAAAATTACGGAAATGCTAAAATTTGCACGTATCAATCACTGATAATGACATGAAATTTGTCCCCACCTTACTTTGCAAAGTAATTATAAAAAAATCTGACTTCAATAAAGCATAAACAAATGTGCACTCCCATCACACAATGCATCATTAATTGAGATAGCAGGCTTTACTGTCAATTAATTGCCAAACTACGTTTCGATAAAAATAGCGATCATTAAAAGTAATAAAAATATATAATTTTGATAACCGTTGGGGCCAGGCCATTTTTCGTGTTAAAGGCGTGGAAGCGATATGTTTTTTTTTTTGTCACCAGTGCACACTGGTGGGGTGGCATACGAGGAATGTGGACAAAAAGGACAACATCTATAATGTAACGCACTTATGCACCTATCTATTTTTTATGGTTTGTTAGACATACATACATATGTATGCTAAACAAAAATCTGTTCGCTTTGAAATCTAAACGCAACGAACCTGCTAATTAGCGCTGCTTCACACCCATACGCACCCCTACAACCATAAATTTCACCAAAGGAAATTAATTCTGCTTAACCGCAGGTGACTCCCGCGCTCCTTTTTTTTTTTTTGCTTATCTGCAACAATTTGAATAAGCCAAATTCTTATTTATGTTTTGCTTACGCACATGTCGACAAATAAAAGGAGCAAGCAAACAAACAAAAATAATATTATTAACACACATACATATGTACGTATACGCGAAATATCACAATTAAGCGTTGGCTTTTTTATTATTTGCTAAAGATGCGCGCAAGATTGTAAAATTCCAACAGTGTCTTGTGTTTTCTGCCAACTGGCTGCCAAACGGCACTATCTCAATTATTTGCCTTCGCCAGGCTTTGATACAATAAATATTTATCTCTCTGCATTTAATTATTATTATGTGTGTATTCACACACGCACACCTGTGCTTGGTTCTAATTATGTGTGTGTCTGTGTGTGTGTGTGTTTGCAAGTTATTGGACTTGCGTAAAAATATCCCACTTGGAATGAGCATGTCACACTATAATTTTATTAATATTTCCCCATTTTTTTTTTTGTATTTTTATCCATACAAAATGACACAGGTTCACTGGGCAGTGGTTCGGCGGATGGTGCTTGCCACGCAGACGATTTGGATTGTTATAGTGGCAATGTGCAAGATCGTTTGGGTATGGAGGCTATACGTACGCTGCATCGTCAGCTCGATGATGACGACAATGGCAATATCGATTTGAGCGAATCGGACGACGTAAGTAAACAAAAAACGAAAGCTAAAAAAAACTCTTTTATTATTACACTATGGTCAGCGGTAATAAGTTCTGTAACTAATTGGCTTAACTTCTGTGCTGTATTGTGCCCATAACGATTTCGTTGGTTTCTTTAGTTTTTACGCGAAGAACTCAAATATGACTCCGGTTATGAGAAGCGTCAGAAAGCGTTCCATTTTAACGATGATATGCACATTTCCGTGAAGGAGCTGTGGGAGGCGTGGCTACGTTCGGAGGTTGGTTGATCGGTTTAACGAAGTTACTTTACAATTATTTCTAATTATACTGTTATTATTTTGTATATTCTTCAGGTGCATAACTGGACCATGGAGCAAACTTCAGATTGGCTGGCGCAATCAGTGCAATTACCACAATATGTCGAACTATTTCGTTTGCATAAAGTGACCGGTGCTACATTGCCAAGGTAAGGCATTTTAATTTTTTTACGAGTTCAAAAGTATTTTAAAAGCAAAAAAAAAAAATCTAAACAAAATATCACTCAAATAATTAAGCAAATGAGCACCATAAAATATACTAAAATTTGTAGCTAATAAAGAGGGAAGTATGCCAAATTTGCACTCACCTACATACCTAAAACTTTTAAAAATTAAAAAATCGAAATAAAAAAAATGGTCTGCCTTCAAAAAGCGCACGAACTTGCGAAATTTCCACGGCAGTTTTTTTCCAGCACGTCACACTTTCTGTTTAGGCAGTATTTTTAATAATAAAAAAAAAAAAAAAATTATTGCAAACATTGCTCATCTTTCACCGAGTTGTTATGCATATCAAGTAAAGGCAGAGAGATTGCATTATTAATATAAAAAATTATATTATAAATGTACATATATACGCACATACAAAAAAAATTGAAATAATAAAAACATATTTTAGTATTGTTTGCGCGTAAAAATTCGTTAGCAACAGTTTAGTGGAATTAATTATATATTAGCATCACTAATGGATTGTGTGAGATGATTCTTTATGTCAGGGAAATATACTGGCAGGTTTGTTATCGAGTACTTAAGGGAAAAAAGTCACCATAGAGACCGGAAAAAATTAATTCCGCTGAAACCAAAACGGTGCCCATAAAACTAAACTGATAAATATTTAGAACAAATTTTAAAAAATAAAAATATTAAAAATAAAAAATTAATTTCTTCAATGTAGTTACCATGACCACTGACATGGGGGTTTCATATAGTCTCATCCATAACGTTATAAATTATAACAAACCGAAATCATAGCGTTGAGAATTCTAATTGCGTAAATTCATTTTTGAATGTAATCCAACAACAATTTTTTAAAAAAAAAATAAAAATGTATGATTTTACGAAGCGTTATGACAAGTTGTGAGTAGCTTAACTGACCGCAATTTTTAATTGCAGTCATAAAATCAAACATTTTTTCACTCGAATGCTTTTTTATCCCAGGTAGACTACGAAGGTCAGGAAATTCGAACATTTACCATAAAACTAAGCTTCAAAAAAGTTGGATTTTTATTCTTCGCATTAAAAATTATCAAAAAATAGATTTTTCATTAAGTCCGTAATCTATCGTGAGTAGATTTGTAGGCCTTTTAGAATAAAAATTAGTTAAAGAAATCGGTGTACAACTTTTTCCGCAATTGGAAAACACTTGGCTTAGAGAAAAGCAGATTGAAAGCTTGCGTTTAAAGGACGGTCGTTTCGGCGACCCATCAATTAAGACAATAAAAAAATTTCTTGGTTTTTTTTCTTCCATAAGCGTGGTTAAAATTAAAACACTGTTTCTATAGTTTCCAACTTTGTTCGAACTGAAGAAACGATCCTCTGTGTAGTAGTCACTCACTTAAGCCACATAGTCTACTGCTTCAAAATTTAATCTTTTATTTTATGTTTATATATAATCTTGTGGTTTATGACCTTGAACAATAAATTTTTCCAGTTCAGTATAGTTTTACTAAATTACATATAATATTGTTATGAATTATTCTTCCTATTTCACTTGCATTAGTTCATACTATCATAACGTGTCAGAGAAAATCTAACAAATTCATGCTTTATTACAAATTCAAATGAATTTTGCTCGCAGCATTAAACGCGATTACGATTTTAATAATCTTAATCTTATTTGCATGCATAAGTTGCTCTGTCTATATAAATGCTATTTATATGTATGTTAAAATAGGCTGATTAGAAGTCATCAGTTTTCATTCAGCGTTTATCAGCAAAAATTTGACATAATTTATAATGAAGTTTTTATTGTTGTTTTTCGATTATTAAATGAGTCAACACTTGTTTTTTTTTTGAGTATAATTTCTTTGATTTGAGTATATTGAGTGCTTGGACTTTTTCTGAATATCAATCTTGATGTACAAAACTCCATTAAATTATTACATATTTGAAAATAATTGTCGTTTTAACTATCTGCGCGTGACAATGCCAATTAATATTTTGCGCTTATCTGTTTCGTCATTAACAAATAGCTAACAAAGGTTTGTGCTTAATTTGGTCTATGGGAAAGTCACTTGAGCCTAATTTGAGACGATTTGATATTTATAATGTTGACATTAACTTCTATTAGAATAATTTAATGCATCTGCACAAGGACTGTCTGATATTAAAATCGTTGGTTTTTCGAAAATATTTTTTTTTTTTTTTATTAAAAGAAAACACATACCTCGTATGACAACCTAAAAGATGAGTATATTTATACTTTTTATAAGAATATCCAGTAAACTGTTAAAAAAAAAATTAAATATTTTTGAAGTTACACGTTATCGCCGCCAGAATGGCTATCTCTGCTAGAAGATAATGTTTGATATTAATTACCAAATTAAAAAAATAAATAAATATTGTGACAAACGATTAATTGTCTAATATGAAAAAAATAGTATGAAAAAATAAAAATAATACATATGTCAACAAATAATTATCTAATATAAAATACTATAATAGTACTAATAATAACCTAAATGGATGACACAAATAATAATTACGACATAGGATTACTTCATTACTTTAAAATTAAAATAATATTGCCCATTATTTCGACAACATTATGACCACTAGAACTCCGGAGTGCTATTGGAAAATATATAGAGTGTAGATTATACCTTTTTTCCAACTTTCAAATTAAATGTGTATACCCACAAAATAAAAAATAACTAAAAATAAGCCACTTGGGAGAACTAATGGGGGAGTGATTGTCGGGTGTTCCACAATTGGAACGCCACAAATATAACGGCAATAATAAAAGGCATCAAATTGTCATAGAATAATAAAGCTAAGCAACGAGGAGGCAATGATTTTTCACTAATAACAATAAAAAACCGGCAATTATATAGCGGTGAGACTTTTTTGTAAGCTTAATTTTTGTATATCGTGTACGTACAAATGTATGTGCAACTTTGTAACAATGGTGTAGTAGTATTAGTTGGAACATGCAATTAAACCAACAACTACCGTGGCATGCACAGTGAAAAAGTGGGCGCCCAGTTAATGGGTTATTGTGCGAAACCAAATAGATTTTTATTTACAAATATATACAAACCGACATATGTTTAAATGTATCTGCGAATGTGTAAGTGGATAGCATGCTGAATCATTGGAATTATTTTTGTGTGAAGTTAATAAACTTACAGTTAACGTTTTTGCAGTTTATGTAGAATTATTCGCAAAGCGGCAGTGAGCGAAAAACAATAAAAACGGCAAATAAAAACAAAAATAGAAAATTAAAAAAGCTTTACTATTCGTAAGTTTGGCCTTCAAATCTGCTCATTTCACTAACCAAAAAAAAAATAATAATAATTTGTCTATAAACTTCTCGCAATTTAGTGTATTCTGACTCGCTGAACGTTTCGTTGCCTTTCGCTTTATTTACAGATTGGCAGTAAATAATATGCATTATGTGGGCAATGTGCTGGGCATAAAGGATCCCATTCATAAGCAGAAAATTGCGCTCAAGGCGATGGACGTTGTGCTATTCGGACCGCCGCGTGGTATGCCAAACATTATATGAAACATTTTTGTAACAATAACAATAACACTAACATATATTTATTCAACTTGTACGCCTTTGCAGAGACCGGCACACGCTGGAAGGATTACATTTTAGTGACGCTATTACTCAGTGCAATTATAGGTTGTTGGTATGCATATCAACAGAATAAGAATGCTAAAAGACATTTACGACGTATGGCTCAAGACATGGAGGGGCTGCAACGCGCCGAGCAGAGTTTACAAGAGATGCAAAAGGTGCGTAATACATATATTGGCGCATATGAGCATGCAAAATGAAACGTTGCTTCGGTTACGGTTTTAATCTCAATATTGGAGTTTAAGTTTAACTACTTCCTCTTGCAGCCTTTCGCCGAAATTTTGTCTGTTTTTCAGTCCCTAAATTATTATTTTGTACGATAATAATCAATAACTGCCTAAATGTAGGCAACATTTTTCTTCGAACCCTAGTTTTTATATTAAACTAATAGCGTTTTCTTTTCTCGATGAAAATATTGCATCAATATATGGTAACATTATATAAATGTTCCATTTTTTACATGAGAGAAGAAGAAAAAATGCCAATCAACTCATTTGTAATATCTATTATTGAGCTTAACAAAACTGATCGACTCATTATAATTAGTATGAAGACTTGTTTAAAAAAAAAATAATTATCAAAATTGAAAAATACACATCTAGCCCTTATACCATGTTCAGACCGACACTTAATCACACGTTTTCGGCTGTTGAAAGGATTATCCCACTAATCTTAAAAACTTATCAAGATTTCGCCATACAAAAATGACAGTTCCAAATCACTTCATTCATCAATCTCTCTGTGCATTATCACAGCTGATTTAGACACTGCAAAGGGGAAAAAATGTAAACAACACAATTTTTTTTTTTAAAGAATGAATCTAAAAAATTTCACCTGAAATCCCCCACTTAACAAAATGCAAAAGGTGCAAAACCCTTATTTCTATTATAATGGAAAATATTGAAAAAATACTTCCTCTTATTTCAAATTTGTCTTTTATCCAAATTTTTTCTTTTGATAAATAATAAGCTATGTGACTTCATGAATGAAAATAACAGCGTTTTCTTTTTTGAAAACTTTCTAACGGCATTGTATGAACCATTTTTAGGGAAATATGCAAAATCATTAAATCTAATTCCAATCTTTTAAATTTTGGACTTTAATAATGATAAAATTAAACTGTGAAAAACGGAGAAAATTGTGCAAGCTTTTCAGGTTAGAGGGCAGCATTCTGCGAAAAGAAAAACAGCTTGGGCATAAAGCTGAATAAATCCAAGTGTGAGAAAAAAACCGCTTTAGTAATTTCACAGTAGAAATATTTTCTTAAAAAATATTTCGAAACCAAAAATTGAATGGTGCATACAGTTAGGCCCATTCATATAAAATATCGGTAACTTGCCAATATTTGACCGACATTGCATGACTAATGTGTTAATACTTTAATTATTAATTTATTTAGTGATTTTAATATAATAGTAAAATTTGTTACCATTGCGTGTTGTTTTGCAATAATTAATTTTTCAAAAGCCTTATTAAAAGCTTCGATGGCTGATATTATTAAAAAATCGTATTCATAACCTATTACTATTCACATCAGTTGTGCCAATTAACGGCTAGTATTATTTAATTATTACTTTTTAAATATTAATTCAATTAATTTCTTATAAATTTTTCACTTACAAATTGAATACTTTGAGGTTAAGACTCATTCAATAAAAATTTAAGCTCAATGTTCTCTAAATTTTTGCTGTTTTTCACCTTTCTACAGGAATTAGAACGTGCGCGCATGGAGCAAGAAAATGTTGCTACTGAAAAAATGGACTTGGAACGTCGACTTAAAGAGGCTCCCACACTTTCATCATCCAGCTCTGATCTGGAGGTGCAAAAGTTGAAAAAGGAAATCGAAATATTGCGTACAGAACTGTCACGCGCTGAAATCGAATTGGTGGATAACTGCTGGACACCGCCACCACAACTACAATCCTGGCTGCAATACACCTACGAATTGGAAAGCAAGAATCATTTGAAGAAACGTGTTTCAGCCGAAAAGCAATTGCAATCAGCGCGGGAAGCATGTGAGAAATTGCGTAAGAAACGTTCAAGCTTAGTTGGTGCATTCGTGTCGACGCATGGCAAAAGTATTGACGATGTCGATCGCTCCATTGTGGAGGCGCGCAATTCGCTCAGTGAGGTGACAAACGAGTTGCAGGAACGTCTGCATCGTTGGAAACAAATTGAGAATTGTCTAGGCTTTAATATTGTCAACAATAATGGTTTACAGTATCTGGAGAATGTATTATACAATCGCAATGGCGGTAGCAGTGTTAGCTCCAATAAGGGTTCACGAGGTAATTTAGAGCAAATCTTAAGCGTGCACATTACACTAAATTGCTTCGGAATAATTTTAATTGAAATTCATGATATTTTAGGCCGCATAACGAGCAGCAGCGATGATTTAGACGATGAATCTGTGCAAGGTAAGCCCAATTTTGACCACTTCAATTTGTTCTCGACTGAATGATGCAGCTGATGAGGCGTGGCACTTCATCACACAATCAAAAAAAAAAACAATAAAGAAACATGTATGTAGCTCAAAAGCAAAGCAAAAGAAGTCCACATACATGAATATTTTCCAAAAATTGAATTGACAGCGCAATATCTAAAACACACATACGCATACAGTCCATATGTAAATTAGTGGATTTTGCACATACGAGCGCTATAGAGTAAGCGTATACCCAACAAATATACACATTAAGCAATATTATGAGCGCCATTAGATTTGCCACATTAACTTAATCTCGAAGCATAGCGGCAAGCGTGTTTCACAACGTAAACTAGCGAACAATTTTGCATATAAAGTATATACACATATTTATATGAGATTTTTTCTCATTAGCTTGTACTTTTTGGTTAAATTGTTTTTTTTTTTTTAACATAAAATGCCTCATTTAGTTATTTAAGCCTAAAAAGCTGTAGTTTGGTGCTAGATAAGTGAGCGAAAGCATATAGCGCTAGTGGAGGTTAGTGCTAGTAGTGCCTTAAGCAAAAAAGTTATTTAATAATAAGTATAGTAGTTAGTTGCTCAATTTAATGGAAAAGCTAGCAGCAGCAATGACAGTATACCTTATGAAATTAAAAGTAAAACTAATGATAATAAATAGGCAGATATTGGGTTTAAGTTAGCGTTTATATATAGCTTAGGTATAAATACAAAAATAAAATATAATATATACATATATATTTTTTATAAACGCACTATTTTAAATAAATAGTAGTTTTTATATAAATGTTTATTTAAAAAATGTATTTGCGCAGTTTTAAAGCATTTATTTTATAAAGCAAAAGGCAGGAGTGTGTAAATTTTTAAAGTAAACAAATAGTAATATGAAAAAATTTGGTTGCAGCATTAACTTTTTTCTTTAATACTTTTTTCCGAGAATCAAAATTCTAATTAACGATTTTTTTTTGAAGACTATTTATAATTTTTGTAATTATTTTAATTTTTTGTTACTAATTTTGCTGTTATATACATATAATCCACGCCAATAAAGAAGAATTTTGCAATTTTTAGTTGCATATTAAGTGTTCCCTCTTCCAAGTTTTTGGTATTAGCATGTTTTCAAGTTTCTCAGCTCAATTTTCATATTGTATATCAAATGCCCTTGAAATTTGGCTCTAGAAGTATAAATCAAACATTCGTCTGCATTTCGTTTTCGTCACTCTACTTTTTCGTTATTATTTGCATAATTTGCAAATAGTAATTTGAGAACCTAAAAAAATCTCACAAATATTCATCGTTCATCTAGAATGAGTTTAGACATAATTCCAAAAAATACTTCAATGTAATTGGAAAAAATATTCTTTCGTTTTGGGTATAAAAAATAATAATTTTTAAAATTTTGATAGAAATTAATAAAAAGTCATTCATATAATTCCAAATTCTTTAAAATGTGTGATTTCAATATGAAAATTTGAGATTTTGTATTTTTGTTAAAAAATAAATATAAAAAATAATAATTTTTAAAATTTTGATAGAAATTAATAAAAAGTCATTCATATATTTCCAAATTCTTTGAAATATGTGATTTTAATATGAAAATTTGAGATTTTGTACTTTTGTTATTTACTGAAATCTAAAAACAGCTGATCAAACAATTAGTTGTTTGTTTTGATTAAGCTGTCATCTAAAAAAGGAAGCACTGGCAAGAAATGTATTTGACATTTATATAATTTTTGCATTTTATTTTCAAGACAATATAATATTTTCAACTTAAAATTAGTACAGAGGCAATAATGAAAAAAAGCAACAAATTATAAAATTATAAAAAAAGTGAATTCAATCACTTATATAATATGACGTTATGACTAATGTTTACATATGCACATTTTTTTTTTTTTTTAAATTTCAGTCAAACAAAAATCTGAGTCACAATCATGTATAGTTCTGTAGTTGTAGTACTTAAAAAATGCCGAAAATTAAAATATTTGCGGACAGTTATGATTTCCATTTGTGGTCTTCCTAAAAATTCCATACCAAATAAGGTTTTAAATTGTCAATAACCCGTTCATGATTTATACCACACGGTGGGAACGCTTATATGTACATAAGTGCATAGTTATTTATGTATGCATAGTATTAAAATAATTTCAAAACAACGCCAACACGTTCATGCCAAAACAGGTGTCAAAAGTATAAAATTATTATAAACAAACAGGCGTGGAGCATACAAAAATATTTCTGAATTTCGTAGGAGAGGGAAACTTGTATGCACATACATACATATAAACAAAATTATGTATATTGCAAATTATGGTAAAAATATTACTTTTAAATTTTTGGAATTATTTACACACACACGCCTTGCCTTGCGCATCCTCAACGCTAGTTTTTTATAGATATTTACATATGTCTAGGTAGTTTTTCTTTATAAATTGCTGGGCTGCTATTTTAGGCGCCAAATGAAAGTGTGCGGAAAAGTATAGCGGAAAATAGTGATAATTTCATACACTTGTCGTAAATTGAACAAGCCAAACTAGTGCCACGCCAAATGAATTCAAGTTGAACGTAAACGAAATTGTAAACAAAATCAAAGAAAATGCAATTTTTCCAAACGTAAAAGTACTATTAAGCTTTTGAGTTGTGCTTAACACTTGCCAAACGATTTTTTTGTTATTGCTTTAAAACAGCTATAAACAATAAGCAATAATCAGCTGAAAATTATACACGTATAAGCAATGAAATTTTTAATTGCGCACAACAATGACGCACTTAAAGCCAAACAGTCTCGTTTACCACACACGAATAAAACAAAAAAAATTACGAATATTAAAAAAAATTAAATTTACGAATCTTCAAAAAAACGGAGTAGATAGCAAGAAATACTTATTGGCGCAAATACTTAATGTACTCAATAGCTGTTAGCGCATTTACACACGGCAGTCTCTATACATACACACACACATATTTGCAGCGTTATAGTTTTTTAGTTTTACATATTTTAATAAAATTCTTCTGTATGATTTTTGACATATTATATGCAATTGTGAAATAAGTAAATTATAAACAGCCACATTTAATTGTTATCTACCAATTGTTTATGTTTAAAAAGCTGCATAATTTACCTATATTGTTTTTCCCCACAAAACTAGCGTTAATAATATTCTTCCTGTGTTTTCAGTCCTCTTTAAATAATTTTACGCATTTTGTACATGCGTGCTATATTTATAAGCTTAATTTTAAAAGTATATTGTTACTATTTATATATAAATAACATTTATTTTTTAGTTGAATTTTCGATATATATTTAATTTGTTTTTAGTTTTTATTTTATGTTATTTAATGTTAACAACGAATGTGCTTAATCCCTTCCGGTGTTGTAAGTTTCGTCATTGTTTATTTTTGATTTACTTTTGCCTGTTTATTTAACTCCATGAAGTTACATACATTTATATACCTACAATAATATATAGTTAAACTTGTTCCCCCCTATTTACTTAGCTATTCCTTTTTAATATTGACTAGTATATATAATTCGTTAATATTTCATGCGGCAACTATTTCGAAATCTCAGTGTTTTCATTGTTACTCGGCGAAACAGTAATAATCGATCATCGTAATGGAAAAGGCCCACGACAGCATTTATATCATACATATGTATGCCAATACACATACATCGACATATCTACATTTAACGCACAGGCAGTGGTTGGCAATGGATTGCAAAAAAAATGTATAAAAATAATATTCATTTGAAAATTTTGCTTCTAACTTTTTTTTTTTGTTTTCATGCCTTGAAGTTCCCATTGACCTTTTACCGCCAACGACTGCACATGCGTGCCATATACGCGCATTCTACATACATATGTACACATGCTCTCGTTTCTTATGCAATACATGCGTGAAATTGCCTGAGTCATGACCAACACAAACTCTCAGTGGCAAACGACAAAAAATTTTTTAATTTTCGGTGTGCAAAAAAAGTATAAAATATATACGCTACACAGATATATAAATCTTTCATATTTATTTTACAGTGTTTATGTTAGTTTTTGGTCGATTTGTGGAAATCGTGTTGAAATAATACGACAATTACCGAAACTGTTCTGCTTTCGGCAGCATAATTGTCCGTTGGCGCTTATATTCAACACATTGAAGCGCCCAAACCACCGGAATGGATTAACATCTAATCAGTTGTAATTATAGAGAGAGCGATGAAGTTCTCCTGCAATACATAAATATGTCGTAGGCTTACATATAAACAAACATACATGCCCATACTTATTAGCCACGTTTAATGTGTCTTCGAATTGTGAATGCAATCCCGTATTCTCTAGCGAAAATTGTTGTAAACGGATTTTTTCTAGAGAGCCCATGCATCAAATGCATAAGATGTCTTTTTTTAATTATTATTAAATTAAAAAGTGATTTGTTAATATAATTTGATTATTTTTAAATTATAATAAATTTTTTAAATAATCTGAATTTGTTTCATTTCACCGCCACACACACCATTGCATATTTTTCAAATTTTAATTTTCCCAAAAAATTAAGAAAATATAGAAAAATTAATTTTGATCATAAAACAAAAGGATCAAGAATTAATAAAAATGGGATTTGTTTAAGTTAAAAGAAGACTAACTTGAAAATATGGAAAAAAAAATTTTGATAAAAAGAAGTAAAGTAAAATATTAATAATTAATAAAAATTTGATTTGTTAAAGTGAAAAAAATCTAAAATTATAAAAAAATAATAAAAATAAATTCTCGGGTTATAAAAATAAAAAGTAAAAAAATTGCATAAAGAGAATTACAACAAAGAAATTGCGTTCAAGCAAATGACATTAGCATTAAAGATATTGAATTAAATATATAAAAATTCAAATAAATTACAAAATGTGATAAATTAAGAAAAATAACATAAAATCTAATTACAATTATTTTCATAATAATGGAAAAAATTAATTAGTAATAAATTTCCAGTAATAGCATTAAAATAAAAATAACGCACATAAAAGAATATTAATTATAATACTTAAACAATAAAAAGTATATTTATTTATATGTGAAAATAAAATAAAATTTATAATTACAAAACATTTAAAAATAAAAACAAAAAACTTAAAAAATACAAGAATTAAATAATGCATACATACATATGTGTATATCTACTAGAAACTGATGGGAAAATAGATTTGATTTTAAAATCAAATTAAATAATTTCTGATTATTAAGGAAATATAATTATCAAAGAATATAATGAAATAATACTTAAAAAAATTTAAATTCCCGAAAAAATTACATTAATAAAAGTTTAAGTAATACAAAAAAAAATAAAATAAATAAAGATATAAAAAATAAATAATAAATATAAAAAATAAATAAAAAATATAAAAAAAAATAAAAAATATAAAAAATATAATAAATTTAAAAAAAAGTTTTTACATTATGCCAAAAAATAAATTATTTTAAACTACAAACAAATTTATTTAATTTACTTTATATTTATATGGAAGTCAGCATTAAAATAATTATACTAAAATTTATGCGAAAGGAGCTCTGGAAGACACCGCTTACGGATATTTTTCTTTTAAACTAATACCAAACATTAAAATTGATTCAGTTTAAATGAAAAATAAAGAACATTTAATTCCAAGTTTTTTTTTATTGTATTGTTTAAATATTTTTTTAATCAACACTAGAATAATTAAAAAAAATTAGTAATAATTTAAATATATAAACAAAAAACTATTTTATAATATTTTAAATAAATGATTCAAAATTTAATAAATTAAACGCGATTGATTAATAATTTCACGGTATTTGCTTAGTAAAAAATTAAGAAAAAGTAAAAAATAAGTAAAACTTAAAAAATAAGCATAAGCATGAAAATAAACAAAAATTGCATTCAATTAAAATTTTTAAACTTAATAAAATAAAATAAATAAATAAAATTTATTAAAAGACGTAAATAATGTTTGTTTTAAATTAATTAAAAAACTTGAAAGAGCTGTTTAAAACCATTTGCCTAGTAATAAAAAAAAATTTTAAATATAAATAAAAATCGTAAATTGAAAAATCAGCACAAAATTTAACAGCTATAAAAAATAATTAAAATGTATTTAAAAACCTAAAAATTGTTGTTTTAAATCAATCAAAAAACTAGAAAATTAAATTGCATAAAAAACTATTTGCTTAATAATAAAAAAACTAAGAATTATTCAATATACGATATACATAAAAAATACGAATTTCAAAATCAGCACAAAACTGAAAACCAAAATCAAAAAATATACCACAAATTAATTAAAACCGTTAAAAAAAAATTAAATTGAAAATATAAAAAATTGAACGTAAAGTAGTGTTGTTGTAAATAATTTAACAAGCTATTATCAATTTGTATTAAAAAACACTAAACCAGAAATAAAACATATATATTTAAATTTAAAGTATGTATAATAAAAGCATACAATCAAGATTCCAAAAAAATCATGTACGACGATTTCAGGTAAGCACACATCCTGAAAAGTCTCTATAAACTCTAGCTTCAACCGCAAATTGAAGCGCATATTTATATTTATGGATAATATTGTCCTTGTCTGCCTGTGTTGCCTGCATGAGAGTGTGTTGGCATGAATACTCGTTTGTATCTAACTCAGCGCAATTTCATTAGTATTGTTCAACGTCTATTCGATGCGTAACTAACAGCATACATATGTACAAGAATCAAAGTAAATAATAACCCATCAAAACAAAAGCCATCACTTCAATTTCATAAAATTAACAACAACAATTGTGCCACTAACGAACTGGAACAAAACGCAATGTGTGCTAAAAATAACCCAAAAAGATTGTATTCTAACAAACAACACCAAAATATACCTATATATAAGCACATTTGTTCAAACAATTCATTTCATTGGAAATAAGTGAAGTTCAAGTGCTTCATTTAAAGTCAACTCATAAGCTCGCTACATATCTACAAACATACATATATTTCTATTTTTAAACACACACTAAAATACAACTTTATTTCCATAAACGGAAAACCGGTGTGCTTTACATACGCACATATTTATATAAATACATACATAAATAGATGCCTGTGTGAATTGGCGTTTTTTGCTTTGAATTATTTTAAAATCTTTTGCATTTGCATCATTCATTTATTGCTTAAAGAACAAACCATCTGCCATCATGATTTGACAAACGCTTGTACCATATATAGATTGTGATGATCGTTAGTTCCAGAACTTCTGTACATTTATCCAGGTATGTTGGACAGCTATAGTCGCAGTTCGGTGGGTTTAAGCGGTGGCAGCAGCGGCATTCTAAACAATAACTCCAATGCGCTGTGTGATGATTCGTCGGGTAGTGAGGACGCCAGTGAGGGACCTGCACATGCGCCGGTACAATTTTTATTGGGTGGTGCGCCCACCCCCGTCGTTGAAGAGCGCCACCGCAACAGAAAGCCGCGGGTACAGGTGTCGTTTCACGAGCTGGTGCTGCTGTCAACCACTCGTCACTGGATGTGAATGCGTCGAATCATATTGGCAGTTTGGGCAACTCAACGAACGCTATTGGAACGTCCGGTGTGGCGAGTGTGAACGCCCAAAATGCAACCCTCCACCACCCTTACCGCCGCACAATAATGCTTACAATTCGAGTTACTTTTTGAATGATAGGTAAATTTCTATGCGTTTTATCGCCGATCTAGTATCTAGTCTGGTGTTTTACTAACATACATGCGTACATGTTGACATATTTATGTAAGAAATCTATAATTAAGGGTAATACGGGTAAAAACGATTAAGGAAAAAATTAAGTATAAACATGTGGTTTATCTCGGAATAGGAAACACGGGGAAGACTTTAAAGACGTTTCCACGACAGTTGGTATTAAGTAAACGGAACAGACCCGGATTTTCAGCCGACCAAGGACTGTAAAATATTATGAAAAGGAAAACAATCTAATATCGTAACCGAAAATTTTTCGACATTTTCAACATTTATCTTTTAAGATTTAATGTTGCATTTCCAGAACGGATGGCTCTACGTTATGGAAACAGACCCAAACTTTTTTTCCATCTAAGTGCTGTAATATTGATGATAAAAACCAGCTGTCAAAATATATATATTTGTTAAATTTAGTATCGTGTCAATGTTTGATATTGTGGAAATTTATATGCAAAGCTCTCGTTGCGGAAAATTAAATTTTTTGTCGTGTTTTGGTTTCAATATCAATCGTCCAAGCAAACATATTCACAGCCGAACGCTGCAGCAAGCAAAAACTATTTATCAAGGAAAGCCCTTTTCATTTTTATAATTTAATTTCTCTCCGTCAGATTATATTTGCCAAGTCAATGGACTGTGCCGATAAACCTGCTGGAAAAGAAACCCAATTTTTTACCGATCCTCGTAACACTCAAAAATAACACTCTTGCCCAAACGGGTTTCAAAACAATAAAATCGAAATATTTGCCATTTCATCATTTTTTTTGTGTGTTTTATTTGCAATAAAAGCACCCTCCTCTGGGAGCATCATTTATTTGAAAATTTCTTTTGTAAACTAATTTGGCCTTCAAAGTGGTCGATTTGACCTTTGAGGCTTTTATGCGAATTGTTATTAGATATGGGTATCCAAAAAGAAATTTCAATCATTCTATAAAGAAAAGTAGTACAATTAGATTAAAATTCCCCAATTTTCAATTATTTGTGGGTGTCCATAATACTCTAGAAATCTAACTTCTTGGCTAATTCCGCCTCTAGGTATAGTATAGTTAGTCCGAAACGCCTACCCTGTGACGAGCATGACCGTTGAAAAATTTCGATACTTACTAAAGCACTAAACGAACGTTCACCACTTGAAAGAGAAACGGCTAAAGTTCAAAATGTCCTTCCTAATTTTCGAAGGCATTCAATAAGTTGTATGGAGAAAGACGAATTTCAAAATTCGCATCACAAACGTGCCTGAAGTGCATAGCTTCATTAGACAACTTAACAGATAGTTGAGTCCATCTTTTTTAATATCATGGAACTGCCATAGGAATATAACTTAAACTGAAAACGAAGTCGTAAATTCTAAAGTTAGAAACGTCAATATCATTATTATTATTATTTTTCCGACTGACGCGCATGCATTTCGCCGAGTGTTCTTTAAACGACAGCCAAACCATCGATGACATTCGATAATGAGAACTAGGGTGAGGCCTTAACGCTAAGGAAACGCGAAATGAGGCTCAGTTGGCGGCTGTACCGATTATCATTACATTACTTTGCCACTTAGTGTTACGTTAAAAAAACTTTCGAATTATTTTAGGTTGTCAAAAAAGTCTTGCGGCATTTTTATTGAATTTTATTTATTTTTATTTTATTTTTTTTTTTAATTATATTTATTTTTTTATTTTTTTTTAATTTTTATTTTTTTTAATTTTTTTTTTTTATTTATTTTTTTTTTGTTTTTTTTTTTTAATTTATTTTTTTTTTGTTTTTTTCTACTATGCCGGTCTCTTTCGACCAATTCAGCAATTTTATCGCAATTTTCGACGACAGGCCTTCCGGAGCGTGGCGCATCTTCGACCACCTCTACACCAGAACACAAATGTTGAAACCATCGTTGTGCGGTGGAAATGGAAACTGTATCGGGTCCATAAACTGCACAAATTTTATTGGCGGCTTGAGATGCATTTTTGCCCTTATCTGTAGTAGTACTGTAAAATATGCCGTATTTTCTCTTTATTTTACTCCATGTTTGCGACGCTATAACTCACGAACGACTTGAAAGAAACGACAATCAATCAAGCGCGTGAAATGAGCTTTCCAAAAAGGTATACCATGTCCCGATGCAACGAATAAAACTAGAACTCCGCGCTTTCAGCGCCAACCAGCGAAACTACCGCAAGACTTTTTTGACAACCTAATGTGTGATCAGAATATTTGTAATTTTTAACTAATTAACTTAATTACTTAAAAAATAAAGCCCTCTTCGTGAATTCCAGTCCCGAGGGTATCATACCGACCCAACCCCCTTAGTCAGGACTGCTTACTACATCCGCTATAAACAAAATTGCTATACTAGTTTTTCTGTAAAGTAATTAGAATGAAAATGTTTATGAAAATAACGGGTAAATCAGACCGTATAACTTAGCCAGTATTTCATGTTACGCTCTTTAAATGCGATTTTGGAAATATAGTAGTCAAACACAAAAGGACTTATCGACTCGTTGAATGTATATTGCATAGTCAATAACGTTTATAAGCTGACTCCGACTTTATAGTTATTAGTTACCAATTTTATTACTATGATTTATTCTTTTTATATACTTTGGTGGAAATGGAAACTGTATCGGGTCCATAAACTGCACAAACTTTATTGGCGGTTTGAGATGCATTTTTTCCCTTATCGTAGTAGTACTGTAAAATATGTCGTATTTTCTCTTTATTTTGCTCCATGTTTGCGACGCTATAACTCACGAACGACTTGAAAGAAACGACAATCAATCAAGCGCGTGAAATGAGCTTTCCAAAAAGGTATACCATGCCCCGATGCAACGAATAAAACTAGAACTCCGCGCTTTCAGCGCCAACCAGCGAAAATACCGCAAGACTTTTTTGACAACCTAATGTGTGATCAGAAGATTTATAATTTTTAACTAACTAACTTAATTACTTAAAAAACACGGTCCTCTTCGTGAATTCCAGTCCCGAGGGTATTATACCGACCCAACCCCTTTAGTCAGGACTGCTTACTACATCCGCTATAAACAAAATTGCTATACTAGTTTTTCTGTAAAGTAATTAGAATGAAAATGTTTATGAAAATAACGGGTAAATCAGACCGTATAACTTAGCCAGTATTTCATGTTACGCTCTTTAAATGCGATTTTGGAAATATAGTAGTCAAACACAAAAGACGTATCGACTCGTTGAATGTATATTGCATAGTCAATAACGTTTATAAGCTGACTCCGACTTTATAGTTATTAGTTACCAATTTTATTACTATGATTTATTGTTTTTATATACTTTGTTATTATATAATTTCTTATTTTTATTTTTTCAACATTCATATTGATTTTATTTATGTTTATATTTTATTTTATTTATTTTTCATTTTTGTTTAACTTTAATTTTTTTAGCTTGTGCTTGCTGTATAAAACATCGCTAAGCTTTCAGTTTGCATAAGTTTTATCGATTTGTTATTATGATCACTTATTTATATAATAATAACTGTTAATTTTGTCTATTTTGTAAATTTGTTAACTTTTCGTATGAAGAAAATTTCATAAAAATCATAATCACAACAAATATGCAACCTGCAGTACACTCATGTCTATATTGATCCGGACTGGTCTCTATAAACTACACGCACCGAACGAATCTATAAATATTTTCTGCTGGATTGACAAAACAGTTTTTATATTCGTGTGGTGTTTGATCTTCACGTGTCAATTAGTGTGAGTTTGGCTGCTGTTGTTTTTTTTTTTTGTGTTTTTTTTTTACCAGTCCGGGTCAAATTTGATCTTGACTGTATTTCTCCATTATTATTATCATTTTCATTTAGTATGAATTATATGATATTTTACACCGTCTATATCTGTATGTATATGTCTTCATCTCAGTCTCACTGGTGTTGATGACAGTCGTCATAGTCCGTCTTCATCAGAAATCTCCATTACTGTACCGCCACGTTTGAAGAAGCATAATTCGTCTAATTTAGTGGTGACACCACCAACAGCGGTAGCAACAACAATTACACCACCAACACCAATACCGCCACCACCGCCGCCACCGCCATTGCCACCACATCTTGCAGCGGTCGGTACAGTGAACCGTGCACCACTTCCACCACCTCGCAAGTCTGCACAGAGGTTTGTTGCGTTCGCTTTCTTGTTGATCAAGTCCAATGGAAAAGAGCCCAATTTCAAACCAATTCACCAACTAAATATGCTTTTAAGTGCAGCTAACAATCCGAAGCCAATGTGCCCTGCCAAATGCACTTCCTCTTTAGAATATAATCAGCACTTGAATGTTACTCTTTTGCGCTTTCCTATTAAACGCTTAATTATCTAACCAATTTCGTTGGCAATTATCAATGTGCAACACCTTCTGTCCTCTTAACAGTTTAATACGACTCGGTTCAATTCATGCAGTTACGCCCCTTTCTCCAGCTTCGCACAGTGTTTTTACATACATACTTTTACGTGTATATACAGAAAGCAAATCCAAACCCTCAAATTACAGACTCACTTTTTACCGTTTTCTTGTTAACCTTGATTCTTTTCTTTGGTTTTACAATTTCAGAATACAAAAAACAAAATCTTCTACATGAACTTCGGTGTTCTTGTAGTTCTAATTCTTCACTGAGTATCCCCAAAATATATTAATTTATGTTTAAATTCCATTCTAGAAATGTTAATAACAATTTTGTGAATTGTAACGACTTTTTATCAATAATGTAAAGATCTAAACATTTCAGTTATGTCATTTGAACACCCGTTACTGGCATCCAGACACTTTTGCATACATATTTACACATTCGTACATCAATCAACATGTTTTCGAATTAAGTTAATTTTAGGCAATGAATACCAGGCTATTAATCATTATATTATTAAGACAGTATGACTTGAAAGCGCAAAAATTGGAAAATCGAGAATTTTAAGTAGTTTATTTAAAGTTACTTTAATTATGAAAGTACTTTGTATGAGTAATTCTTATGAATAGTACTACAATCCTAGGTGTTATGTAGGCGCTTTACCAAGCTTTGCTAAATTATCTACCAAGATCTAGGGAAAAATAACGAAAAATTTAGAATTAGAAAAGTTAGAATTACTTTTCCGCGGCAACTTGTTACACTGTGGAACATTTTTGGGATTATTGTCTGGGGGGTAAGAAATTCCAAGTCAGGGTGATGGTACTAGGTCAGTATAGTAAAACCCTCAAAGGGTTTGGCGTTCGTATGTGTCAGTTTTTTTTTATGACCTTTTAAATTTTTTCTTTATCTTGATGTTTTTTCGCTTAGTTGTAACATTTTTTTTTTTTGTTTTTAGTTTCAAAAACAAGAAAACTTCATCTCTTTTGGCGACAGTTTTGATAAAATTCTTAACAATGCCAATATTATTCGTGAGCCTCTAGTGCCGAAGGAGAAGATATTGCTGCCTCCACTGCATATTAAACTTGGAATTTCTCATATCCCAGATTAGTTGTTGTACTGTGTTATGTTTTTGCATTGAAAAGGCTTCTTATAAAATTCAGCAGGTTTTGAAAGCTGCTTAGAGTATCCTCATATGCAATATATTATTGAGTTTCGCTATATGTAAAGAAGAGAACGACTATTACTAATTTAGAGTTAGATAGATAGATAGTAGGTAGTGTTGGTCGATTGCAGTACCAATTTCCTCGAGTGAGAGCTACTACTGCAAATAATTTGATATAAGTTCATTGTAGTTTAGTACCAGAGCCCTTTGGGGTAGGGTATTACCCATATGAGTTGGCTTGTTTGCAAGTACTATGCAGTAGAGTTGTTTACAAAAAAAATCTTATAATTGGCAATTGAAAGAAAGCGCCTTTAACTTAAATAGTTAAGCTAGATTATGTAATTAGTAAACATTATCGCAAAGCTTAAAAAAAAAAATCGATTGGTGAAAAAGTCACGAACTTCAGAACTAAAGTTATTAATTAATGTTTCCACATTGTTTAAGTAACACATGGCAATAGTAAGTGTTTTTAGAGGTAGTAGTAGTAGCCATCAATTCATATAATAATTTTCCAAAGTAAAACACTGTAACTTTGGAAAATTATTCTATGAATTGATGTCTTGTAGGTAATCAAATATCCATACATTAACTTCGAAACTTTCTAAATAGAAACTTATAAACGTTCAGCTTCACTGAACAACTGCAATAGTCCAGAAAAATATGAAGGATCCTATGTAAGAATTGCTAGCCCAAAATGTTTCATAACATATATTACATTACAAGATAATAAATAAAAAAAATCGATACTGACTCACCTCATAGATGATTAAATGTTACCCGTTTGGAACCACAATAGAGTTTTTGATCGGTAGTAAATTGCTAAGAGAAACATTTTTATTACTAGACTTAGATTGACTTTGACTTCAAATTTTTTTATTATATTGGCCTTAAGGTTAGGTATTTACATACTTTAGATTTAAGATATGTATTACATGAGTAAATGTGTAGTAATTTAGTCAACATTAAGGTTCTTTTATTAGGAACTTTAGTGTTGAGCTGTTAAGTCGATGAGACCGAAACCCTTATTGTCGTCTTGCTCGATCTTATAACGATTAGTTTAAAATTATGTTTTAACCCATTATTTTATATTATTTTATATATTCAATTTATTCAATTTATTAAATTTCAAAGTCCTTTCCCATTTATGGTTTTTCAACGATATTTAATACTTACTAAGAAACACGTAATATAAATTAACAGGTTTTTTAAAATGAAAAAAATACATGTTGAGAATTTTATATATAATATATAATATATGTATACAGTGGCGACAAAACTAAAGCACGGAATCTACCTTGTCGGTATTTAAATTAATAAATTGATAAAGTATGTTAAATGATTTTATTTTTATTTTTATAACTACTTCATTCATTCTTCTTTTTGAATTAGTAAATATTAAACAAATTAACTTAAAAAAAAAATAAAAAAATTACATATATGAAAAACTCCAAAAATCTGGTGCAACAAAACTAAAGCACGTAATGGTTTTATGATTGGAAAATTTATGTCTTTCAATATTTTGTTGCGTATGCCTTATTTTTCAATACAGTTGCACATCGCCGAGGCATAGACTCAATTAATTTATTTCATGTGTCGCAGGAAATGCTTTTCCATGCTACCTTTAGTTGTATGAATAAAACGTCCTTATTTTAACAATTCTCACGTCTGATTTTTGGATCTACAATTGATTGAGATATGATGATTGTGCGAGTCACTTCAAAACCTCAATCCTGTTATCAACAAACCATTGTTGTACACAAATAGCAGTTTGTTTCTGGTCATTGTCATGTTGATAATTCCATTTTAAAGCCATTTCTTATGCAGCATGCGGCAGCATAATATTATATACTTTGTCTTCACCATGTTTCGCCGCACTTGTTTTATAACGTTTATTTAGGCGTTGTCTCTTCGGTCTGCCTACCAGCGTCAGTCCATTTCAGTCTTTGATATATATATTTAACCGTAATTGTCTTACAATGGATGTTGCCGATATAAAAGGGTAATTTTTCATTGCTCGTACAATTGTTTTCCGCGGCCTTCTATCTTTATGCGCTATAACCAAAGGAGCCAAAGGATGATTTATTCCAAGTTTTTTTATAGTCATAATAGTCATAACCGATTCTGTTTTCTTAAAATCATTAACAATTTTTTTTTCTAAAATGAACAGAATAGTTATTTCGGGCCATTGATATATCTTTCACTTTAACATGCAACCAACCGTATTGAATAACGAATTGCAACAGAATATGCACTAATATTTTTCTAATTAGGTAATAACTACACATATCCGACATTTTTTGATCATTAAAAACCGTTAGACAAACAATTAATGTGAATTCCTAGTTATGTGCTTTAGTTTTGTCGCAATTAATTTATGGAGTTCTTCATATATGGAATTTTATTTATTATTTTAATAAGTTAATTTTTTTAATTTTTACTAATTTTTAAAGAAGAATACATGAACTAATACAAATCAATAAAACATCAAGTAATGCCCAGTTTATGATTTTATTCAGTTAAATACCGACAAGGTAGATTCCGTGCTTTAGTTTTGTCGCACACTGTATATATATATTTAAACATAAAGCGAATTAAAATTGTCTCAAGAAAATATTATCAAACCTTATCAAAAAATATCGATCCCTTAAAATAATATTTCAATAAAAAAGTCAATAATTAAATACGGTCAAATAATTATACGGCTATTTTGTGAAAAATTTTAATAGTAACAAATAATGGGAAATAATTTAAGGGGGTATTCTACTCTAGAAATCAAAATTTGAGCAGTTTTTTGAATTTTATTTAAAAAAAACTAAAAATATTTTTGAGAGACAGGTGTAAAAAAATGGCGCTTCCTGGTGACATTGATCCTGACTCTCCTGGTGGAAAATTTTTTTTGAAAAATGGCGACTGCCTGAAAATAAAAATAATTTTTTACGCTTTTTTTGAAATTCCTAATTTTTTTTTTAAATATTAAAAACAAATATTTTAACACGATGCTGGTAGGAACGATAAAGGATTATATAAAGAAGGTTCACACAAAATTTCAATTAAATCGGTTGTATAGAACTTGAGATAATGCCGGTACCGTGTGGAAAAAAATAGTTTCGAGAAAAACGCGTTTAAAGTTTAGGAGACAATTATAGTGAACACGGACGCCACCTCACAAAGTCGGCTGTATCTCCGAAAATAAGTCGAATTTTGAAAAATATTTTTGAAAGTATAGTAAACATTAAATATATGAAAAAAATCGAATTTTTCAAAATTCTAGAGTAGAATACCCCCTTAATATAATATTTAGATATATTAAATTATATGTTTTTTATATATATTAAGTCTAAATTTTAATTAAAATAATGGTACTATAAAACATAAATTAATTTTTTAATTAATATACTTTATGTTATCTCTATTATTTATGGTACATATATTAAGCAGCTTAATGAACCGATATTTTTAAATTCATTTTTATTAGTATTTTAAGGACTTATGTATATCCACTTCCGAATTTCAAAATATTGATTTTTTTTTCATATAATTATATCAAATGTATGTACACATATTTGAGATTTCAGATTTCTCCGAAATTTCGATTTTTCTTTTTTCATTTTTGATCTGACGAATAATAGAATATGTCACTTTCTTTATTAGTAAATAGACATAAAATCATAGCGTAGTATGAATAAAGAATAAACAAATATTAACTGTAAATATGCGAGATCAATAGAAAAGCTTGCAACTCAAAGAACTTTTGTTTTATAGTTAGTTCAAAAGATTTGTTCGGTTTAAGAGTAATAATTTTTATCTTTTGAACACGCAAGCTTTTTATTAAATATTTAGAACCATTATTAAGATCGTTAAAAATTAAAAAGTATACTTAAGTTGTGCTTGTAGCTAATTTTATGATATAATTATATTTAATTTCACGAAAAGCTCTCATTATTAAGGCATTCACTCCATCAAGCCACATTACATACATACAAACAAATATTCATACATATCTACATATATTTAACATGTATTAGACAAGTATATGGTATTCTTCTTGGTATTTCTGTGTGTCTTCGCCACTGCGTGTCACTAACCACCGCCTCATTGACTTACTCACTCACTGCCCTCAACAAGGCTTAAGCATTAGACTCATCAAAAAAAATTCATTCGATTTGTATTTCTCCTTCTCATTCGCCACACAGCCAACTTTTGCGATCCCAAAGCACGGATCTGGTACCAATGGAAATCTACACGTTCCTTAATAGACAGCAGCAACAGCTTAGCACGAAATCCAACATCATTAATGGCAGCAGCAGCAACAACCACAACCTATCCACGGGACAACAATTCATTGGTAGCGGAAGCGGAATTGTTGGAAAACTTAGCGGAACCAACAAGAAGATGGTCAAGCAGCACAGCACAACTAGCCAACAGTCCACATCGTCCACATCATCGTCCGTCCATTCAACACCATCCGCACCCGGTGCACTCGGCGCAGACGCACACAGTGGCAAAGGACAATCCCCCGGACGTTGGTCATCACATGAGCGCATCTTGCCAATCCATCAACAACAGCAACAGCAGCAGCACGAACCTCAAATGCTTATTTGGCAGTCAATGCAGTCTGTGCAGCACAAGCAGCCAACCGCCGCTCACGGCCAACAACAACAGCAGCAACAACAGCAACAGCAATCAGCGCAGCACGCTGGAGATAAAGAGTCGTTCATGCAGCCCCATTACACAGCAACTGCTGGAAAGCCGCCCACTGTCGGCGCAATACCCACACAATACCAGCAATTACCCACCTCGCTTAGCCTGCAATCGCTGTGCGGGGGGCAGACACCACAGCATGGGAGCGACAATATCAGCCTCGGCACCGCCGTCAGCGCCGCCACCACCACCACCACATCTGCGCCAGCTGCTGCGTCGGCACACAGTGATACCCAAATGGAGGACCAACTGTTGCTCAGCGCCGACAGCGCCAGTCTCGACGGCGGCGCCACCATTAAGAAGCGAAAACGACGTTTGCGCTTCCCCTTCGGCGGCGGACACCGCAAATCCGCCAGCAACGCAAGCGCCAGCAGCGGCAGCACAGCCAGCGTCAGCGTCAGCTCCAACAAACATACATAGCTCGCATAGCGTTGGCTGTCTGACAACCTCCTACAGCGGTGCCGCCGCCGCAATAATGGAGGATGCGTTGACGATGCAGAAGGAACAACAACAACTACAGCAGCAGCTAGGCAACGATGACGACCGCATGCACGATGTTATGGACAACGATGATATTTTCAAAGAAAACTTATATAAACGTAATAGTAGCCACAAAAACGCCGATGCGCATGCCGACTCAGAGGCGGAGGCATACTCTCAGGTTACTTTGAATTTTGCTAAACGCGCCGCACACGCCGCTGCGACTGCGCGTCAATTAAACGAGCATGACAATAATAATTTTAGTGATACCCAACGCGACTTGAGGAGCACGCCGATCAGTGGCTTCACGATAACGGCCACCTAATACGATGGTCGAACGAAATACTTATATTTTTTAACACAAATGTTACACGTCTTCCATGTACGACGACTGGAACCGACAACAATGCGAATAAAATGTGCGTGCGAGTACTTAATTTTACATAGTTGTGCCTACGAACATATACTAATTGGAGAAGGTCACATAAATACATTGCATGCAAAACCACTCACACACACACAGACATAGAACATAGTAACCCTGATCTCCGAAAGCATGAGTAACTCCTAGAAATGTGCTCCAAAATCATGCTATGGCACACATCAATTCAGTGCTTCCTCGCATTGCGTATATATTTTAAAATCTAAAGCAGTTTAACCTAAACATACTTTGCAAAACGTTACGCCTGCGCAAAACGCCAAGTGAAAATAAATTAAATTTTTTGTACAAAAAAAATATTTGATAATTTTTGTGAGATCTGCAGACCAAGTCAGTACTTCAGCGTACATATAATGGCATTATTATAGACATAACGGTAAAAATACAGTAAATTTGTTTTATGCGAATTTAAATTGTAAATTTTAACTTGGCGCAAAATATTGAGGTTGAAGCCCTATTTGGTACGCAGCTCTAAGGCAACCTTACATTAACGGCCTTATTTTGAAAAAATGAAAACTCAATTAAATTTTCTTTAAAAAATTAAATTTTCTTTAAATAAAAAATTACGAAAGTTTCATTTACAAAGCATTTCAAAAATACATTTCTCGTAATGAAGCCGCTAATGATTTGAGTGCTTCCCTAAGCAAATGCGAAGACAACACTTGTAGCCAAATAAAGTTACAAAAGGTTTTTGTTGCAAATACTGTTATGAAAATTTTTGTTTTGCAAATAATAAGGAAATTAGTTCAATATTTGTAATGTGAATAGTAAAAATCAACTCAGATATTTTGTGTTGCTTCCATCCGCACTTGACCTTAAAACTTAACGGTAATTGCAATCTTCCTCGAATTTTGTAACACGAGTGACGACACACACTCGTATTTTATAGAAATTGTTCCAAAAGTGCCTCAGCGAAATCACGATATTTACAAAATAATTAGTAAATAAGTTGTGAGTTTTTATTTGTAAATAAGTAATTCGTAAAATTTTTATTTCTTTAAATTTTGTAATGCGAAAATAAGCAAAAACAACACACAGATACTTACAATTTTTATAAAATTTGTATACGAAATAATGGTCTGTAACTTTTAATGAAAATAAACACGAAAATACATGAAATACAAATTGTAAACAAATTAAAAATTAAGTTGCCACTCTTTAGAAAAATAAACTTAGATTCAATTTTCATTTTTTTTTTTTTGGAAATTTTTTAAGCTACAAATTTGACAAAAATTTAAGTCATAACCTCTGTGTTGTTTTGTGAATTATTTGCGCACAACTGCTCGCCTAAAAGCACAGTTAGACCTTTACAGAACTGAAAAACTCGCCGTGAGAAGCAAAAAAGACAACTAGAAAAAAAATTAATTTTTTTAAATTTCATACTCGTCTCTGTGTAATGTTTTTGGTCCATTAAATTTGTATTGAAATCGTTTTTATTTGATATAAACACTTATAATTTGCACCTTAAATCATTGGACTGATATTTTCTTGGCTATGAAACTTATTAAATGCTATAATAATATTGTATTACTTCTACAAGTGCATAAATGATTTTTATGTATGTTTATATTATTCTGTGCATGTGCGTACAGACAAACGTTACGTCGAATATTTACTTAATTTGGTATTAATTGCAGACATTACCTAAATAAATAATATCTAATATTAGTGTATTATGTATCTACCTAAATGATAGCAATATTTATAGCATAATAGCGTTATACTATACATATTT
Organism: Bactrocera correcta; assembly: GCA_027475135.1. Lineage (NCBI taxonomy): Eukaryota > Metazoa > Arthropoda > Insecta > Diptera > Tephritidae > Bactrocera > Bactrocera correcta. The sequence continues at coordinate 36,376,957 of CM050327.1, forward strand.
AATACATACATACATACAATTATCCATGCGGATAAAGATTTTAGCAATATTAGTACTAATTTGTAAAAGAAAATTTTGCAAAATACACATACACAAAGCCAAAATGTATGTGTGTTGGGAAAGAAACAAATTTATTCAACACACCAGACACTTTAAGCACTATACCTAACAACAACAAGAATGAAAACTTAAAACAAAAATAATAATGTATTAAACTATAATTATAATAGAGAGCAAAATTTGCCACAATTAAACAACAGCGATAGACGCAAGAAACTTTTTCAGCCAAATTGCTGAAGAAATTATATCATTATATACCTTTTAATAAAAATTACCTAAAAACAGTAAACCTTTTATTTCTCTTTCAATTTTGCGGGCGGTTTCTTGGAGTTAGAAAACAATGAGTGGAACTCTGGAGTCAACTGAGCTCACATATACTATATAGCACATAAGGGATTAACTTTTAGCTCAGTACAACAAAATTAAAAAACTCATAAAATTTCAATAACTGAAATAAAAGAATAGAGCTACCAAATCTAAAACAAAGTTATCAGTAAAATTTTGCTCATTGAACTCAATATAAAGTAAGTGTGCTTTGCATTTGGTTTGATTCCGTAAAGCATTTCTATAAATGAACATTTAATTGTGTGGAATTCTTTTTTGTACTTGAGCAATTACTTCGCCGCGTGTGTTTGCTGTCATCACCCTGATATTTGATTCTATAAAATATATCGTCACCTGAAATACAAAATAACGTAACAACATCTTCGGAAATTTACAGTGGCACGAATGAAACACGAAATAAAATGGAACATGAGTGAAATAAAATTTTAATATTGGTTAAAACTGGTTTATATATGACCACAGAACCTGAAAATGTTGAACATACATATGTATATAATATTATGTATGTAATTTGGAGTAGTGAAGCGTAATCAATAAGACACTCAATTTCGAATTTTTTGATGATACGCTATTTTGCATTTCAGGTGACGATATATATGTATATTAGGGTGATTCAAAAAAAAAATTTTCCTTTGGTACTCGGACAAATAGGTTCCTAGACACCTCTAAGAAAGCCCCTCTAAGCATGACGGGAATGTCCTTACAGTTTTCTATTTTTTTTTTTATTATCAGATAGAAAAATTTATATCTCGCTTCCAACTACTTGAAAAAATATCTTGCTCCTTAGATTATGTAGGAAATTGAATGCTCTACAAAAAAGGTGTCCTGTGATTTTTTCGTAAACCCGACCCTTTAAAAGACATTAACTTAAAGTTTGATTATTTTTGGGAAATTTTTTTATTTCTTATGCATTTTATAATGAAAAAAAAAAAACATTATGAATCACTTGGCGCTATGTCCGGGCTATATGGTGGATGCGATAAAACCTCCCATCCGAGCTCCCGTAGTTTCTAACGAGTTATCAACAAAGTGTGTGGTCTTGTGTTGTCTTGGTGGAACACTACACCCTTCCTGTCCGTCAATCCCGGCTTAGCCACTGTTTGGGACGATTCACCGGCCTTCGACCATGACCGTTTTCGCTTGATACTGTCGTATGTGATACATTTTTCGTCATCAGTCACCATCCGCTTCAAAAATGTACCGAGCTCGTTCCGTTTCAGCAGCATATCATGCGGCGCCCAAACATCCATCAAGCTTTTTATGTATCCAGCCTTCTGCAGTTGGTTTAAAATAGTTTGGTGACTAACTTCCATCTTCTGGACGATGTCACGAGATGCCACATGCCCGGTCTAACTTGATGCTTTCCATGATTTGATCGGTATTCGTCGTCACAGGTCTTCCACCGGGTGGCTTATCCATGGTGTCGTTTTCACCCGCTCTGAATCGTCGAAACCATTCGTCCGCAGATCGAAGTGATAGAGTACCATCCCCAAAACAACATTAAGACAAAAAGGCGGATGGAAGACATTTGACAACCTAATATATATATACATAAGTATATTTGCTCAACGCTGAGTCGATTTAGTCACGTCGGCTGTCTGTATATACGTGAAATTGCCGGACTAGAAGTTTTTGAGATATCTATTTGAAATTTACACACATTTTTCCCCCGTTAATAAGGTGCTCATTTGTCGGAATCTCCGATATCGGACTACTATAGCATATATCTGATATACAAACTGATCGGTCAAAAAAGCGGTTATAGCCGAGTTAACAACATCGCGCCCGTCTTTACTTGTTTTCGCTGTTTGGTCAATTCCAGATACCAAGTGCAGCTAGGTCTTTATCTGCCTGATCTCTCCAACGGAGTGGAGGCCTTCATCTTCCTCTGCTTCCACTGGTGGGTACTAAATCAAATAATTTAAAGCTGGAGTGTTCTCATCCTTCGGGACAACAGGACCCAACCATAAATTCTCCGCAAAACCTTTCTCTCCAATACTTCTAAGGCCGACTCATTAGATGATGTCATTGTCCATATCGTATTAGCTTTGCGAGGATACCAAGTTTAGACATAGGGAGTGTGTGTCGATCTACCTTTTGCGGGTCTATCAAAGATTTGGTGCATGCCGAAAATCTGGTCGTTAGCAGAAGTTTCAGGTCTAAAGCCATACTGATAATGTCCAATCAGATTATTGGCGGCGGGCTTAAGTCTTTCACACAGTATGCTACCTTATGCCATATTAGGAAGGCTGATCCCACGGTAATTTGCGCAGATTGTGGGCCACCCCTTTTTTGGATTGGGCAGAGCACACTTAGGTTGCAATCATCGCGCATGCTTTCATCCGACCATATCTTGAAGCTGATGCATAAACCTTGTATGCTCAAGCCACCGTATTTGAAAGCTCATCTCTGCCGCTTTGTTGTTTATCAGGCGGTTATTGCTATTACAAACCCAACATAGTCGGGCATTAGCACATTTATTCCATCGTCATTGATTGTGGTATCGGGTCAGCTCCAGTTGCTACACTTTCACTGCAGTTCAGCAGCCTGGAGAAGTGTTCCCGCCATAACATCAGTATGATGTATAGATCACCTCTTTGAATCCTACAAGAGTATGCTCCGGTTTTCAAAATTTTGACAAGTTTTCTTAAAAAATTCGGCATAAATTATTGTCTAAGACAAAGTTACAATCTCCGAAGAAGCTGTTCAGAGTGAACCACTATAGCATATGGCAACCACACAAAATGATCGATCAAAATCAAAATCTTGTATGGAATCTTCTGTATTTGTTAAGCATTTTATAGGTTTGCTGCAACCAAATAAAACGCCTTTTATTGTTTATAATGGATTTTTCTTTGCAAAAATCAGCGATTTTTTACAAAATGCTAAAAGTTTCATCCAAAGTTGTAGCCAATGTTGTTTGTTTTACAAATGTGGTATTCGGACCGTAAAATTGCTATTCAGTTAAAGTTGTAGCCAACTGTTGGCCTAAAAGCAAAATATCCAATGCAGTTACTTTCCCGAAAGTGGGAAGATACCTACGATTATTAACGACCGCTGATGCTAGACCAATAAGAAGATGGCTCTCTAAAGTTGATAACAGATCACAAAAGGAAGCTGCAATCGCCATAAATATAAAAGGCCGTCGTGAAATAGGAGAAATCTGCTCTATATAATGCATTTGAATACATTTTTTGTGATCTGCAGTTTCGGATAAAGGGAAAACCCGTTTATTAATTAACAGTCAACAAATGCAAATATGTATTTTTATTTGTTATTGAATACTTAAAACCCGGTTGTTTTAATACTTTTTAATTTTAAAATTAATATTTTGCCTGATTTTGCATCATTGCATAATGTTTTAAAAACAAATTTTGCGGTGCCTCACATCAGATTTCATTGGATCATAGTGTTGATTTCTTCACTAATATATACCAATGGATCGAGATTTGTGTTACAAAAAATCCAACAAAAAGATGTCAAATGGAGTCGAATCTGTAGGTCTGGCTGGCCAATCAGTAATACCTCTTGATCAAAGAAGAAGGGAATTTTTGTCACTGAAACTATATAGCTTGATTCAGTGTGAACGGCGAAGTCTTTGTGGAACCAGGTATCCCTTGACAACTAATTACTGCATGATTTCGGCATAAAACCAAGAATTTCGTAACTTTTAACTTGGACCCAAAAAGAACCTGGGTGTTGTAGGTAAACATTTAAAGCTCTTCGTAATCGAAAAATTGGACATTTCCTATGCTCCAGAATAAACTGGAGTTCTTACCAAAAAAGTCGACAGCTTTAAGGGATATCCTACACTAATATACATACATATATAAAAAAATTAAAAATACGAAAATCTAAACCAAGCGGCTAAACATTACACAAACACTGTTGCGATCCGTTTAAATGAGGTAGAATACAAAAACGAGCTCGATGTTTGGGTGTCAAACGAATTCACGTAAAAATGTTTAATGGACCAAATTTCCACCTGCAATTTGCTTTTGAATCGCAACAAAATCGATTAATTTCTGTGCACAAAATAAGGTGACATTTGAATTTAAAGTGCGCGCGTCGAAGGATTTGGAGAATTATTTTTTTTTTTAGGTTGGTAGTACTGTCAAAATATACTCACGTTCAACAAATCAAAGATTTGGTGTTGAAAAATCGTCGATTAACAATTAGAGACCTTGCTGATGAAGTTGGCATATCGAAAGACTCAGCCAATACCATTTTAAAGGATGTTTTGGGCCTCAGGCGCATCAAATCTCGACTGGTACCGAAAACATTGAATTTTTTGGAAAAAAGCGTCGCGTTGAAGTGTGTGAAACGATGCTTTCCGACTACCAGGGTGTCATGAAATGCATTATAACTGGCGATGAGACTTGGATCTATGCTTACGACTCCGAAACAACCGATCAATCGAGCGAATATCGTGCCAAAAGAGAGCCGAGCCCAAAAAAATCGCGCCAAAGTTGCTCCAAAATCAAGGTCATGTTGACTGTTTTCTTCGATTATCGAGGTGTTGTGTATTATGAATTCCTTCCAACCGGTCAAACAGTCAACAAGGAATATTATTTGAATGTTATGCGTCGTTTGCGAAACGCTATCCGCCTAAAAAGCCCGGAATTGTGGAAAGACAGTTCTTGGTTTTTACACCACGATAATGCACCATCCCATACTGCCCCCGTAATTCGTGATCATTTCGCCAAAAACTCAATTCATATCGTTCCGCAACCACCGTATTTACCTAATTTGGCGCCGTTCGACTTCTGGCTGTTCACCAAGCTCAAAAGACCGCTCCGGGGACACCGTTTTTATACGATAGAGAAGATTCAAGCCGCAGCGACGACGGAACTGAAGGTCATCCCGGAAAGTGACTACAACCAGTGTTTCGAAGATTGGAAAATCCGTTGGCATAAGTGCATTGCATCGGGAGGGGATTACTTTGAAGGGGATGAAATTGATTTGGAAGAATAAATAAAAAATTTTCAAAATAAATACAATGTCACCTTGTTTTTTGGGCTTTTGTTTGGTGGAATTGGCAGTTAATCATCTATTATGAGCTGCTCTCTTACGGCTGAATCTTTAATTCGTACAGTACTGCCATCAATTGGACCGCGTTAAGGAAGCGATCGTCCATAACTGTCCTGCTTTGGCCAATAGGAGAATAATTGTGTTGGATGTGGACAATACTGGCCGTACAAAATGATAGTGAATGGCCAAAAGCTCCGGGGGCTCAGTTGGAAAGTTCCTATAATTTTCCTTTTAGTCCGAACCTGGTACGTACTTCATAAGTGCTGGTGACAAATTTGCCTCAAGAAGAACATGTAAAATAAATGTTCTCAGTTTTTTTTATCAATAAGAACGAGGGATTCTATGGGAGTGGCATTGTGAAATTCTTCAAAGTGACAAGTTATCGAGCAAAACGGTCCATATTTGAACAAAATTAGCTCATTCTGAATATGTTAAATTGAAACTATAATTTAATGAAAATAAAGAAAAATATTAATGTTAACATCATAGTATTCGCCGGGTATGCTTGGCACACAAATTTTCAAATTTAACATATAAAAAATATTTATTTTTAAATAGTGAACGAAAATGCAATGCCATGTGAGAAGATTATTATAAATTTAAGTTCTTAAAACCAAAACCAATAACATAAAGCAAATGTTAACCAAAAAATGGAAAGCAACATATAAAGGTATGTATGTTGTCGTAGTAATATATATTAAGAATAAATAACGCCACAACATACATACCATACATACATACATATGTATATATGTATGTAAGTACTTAGGCGTTCGTTATTCGTTTGGACCACTAGCCGTTATGTATTGCATTAATTTCAAAATACAATTGCTCCACAATGCAGTCGTTTTGCCGGCAAAGTTAACAATAAAATACAACAAAAAGAGTACAGAATACCAAGCCATTAGTCACTGAAATCACAAGTACAACGTACAACAGGCAAATAGACAAACCAACAAACTGCGTGGTAACCAAGCAGTCGGTCGGCCCACAAAGTAGTGGAACGGCTGATGTCTGCGAAAACAGTGAAAGCGCCTAAAAAAGTGTGGCACACAAAGCGCGCGCCAATTGTTGCTGCTGTTGCCGCGGCCGCCACTCCATGCCCGACTGACTGTGTTGGCTGCCAATGTGGCTGCCGTGGCAGCATTTACTTTTCCAACGCGTCGCATTTGCAAGCATGGAAAGGCAATAAGTAAACAGGTAAATACACCCAAATACCCAGACATATTAACACGTACTGTGTACTGCACTAACAACAACAAATATTCACGTATTTATATTTTGCTTTGTTTGTATGTACCTATGTAGGTTGATTTACTAGGTGCGCTTGCCACAAGTTATTCAAATATGTTAAATAAATATATCTACGCTCATTGAGGTAGACTCAAGCCTTAGTACATCTATATACATACATATGTATATAAAATATGTGCATATAAATATGTATGTCTGCATTGAAGAGTTGCTATATGACAGCCCTGAGAACTGCGCTCCAGCACTACACTGTAGTAAACGTAAATTTCAAATGAGCTTGTCAAGCAAACATTCGCACTGAAAGCCACACATACATACAAACATATAAATACAACACTAACAAACGTGGAGCTATTGCGCAGCTCGTAAAAGCGAGCTCAGCGCGGTGGAAGATGGAAAGCGCGTCGCGCAAGTGAAACGTCCAAAAGCGTCTAGTTAAGAAAAAGGTATGAAAACAAAAGTTAAGAAATGTGGCCTATAGCGTTTATATTTATAGAAATGTACAAGGGCAGTTTGATATAACAGTGACTTGAAGACGATTTATAAATTTTCATCCGATTGCTTTCTTTAAAAAGTATTTTGAAACAAAGTCTTGAAAGCAACATTTATATCTTACACGATTGAAGAGACTGTAGGATCATAATGCGAATACTAACTGGTCACTGTCGAATGGCGTCATACGAGCGCAGGATGTGGCTGACAGATCAAGAAGACTGCAGCCTATCTGACAGTCCAGAGTAGGACACCAGGGAAACATTGGAGCATCTCTTGTGCACTTGTTCCGAATTGGCAAGACTACGCTGTAAGTACGTGGGGCCCCCACGATATAATAAACTGCAGAAAGTATCGATAGTGAGGCCGCAGATTCTGTTGAAATTGGCGTCAAGCGCTGGCATCCTAAAGGCCCTTGCAAATGAACTTCATCTGGTATCGTAAGGGACCACAACTGGTCTATGCGGGGCTTATTGGCCTACCAGATTAACCTAACCTTAAACTACATCTTACACCACCAATAGAAAAATGTTGCCTCCGAAAAGCCTATTAAGACCTTTTAATAAGCGACAGCCATCAGAAAAAATGTCTGAGTTTAGATGGAACTTGGTTCAAACCCAAGACCAACGTTGTATGAACCTTTGGCTATGGCGATTCAAATTAGTGCGGAAAAATCATATCTTGAACAAAAACAGACGGAACTTTTGGCACAGTTGAGAGAAATAATCGATAAGAGATCGTTTATCTTCACGATTTTAAATATGGGAATTACTGGTGGTAAAAGAGGAAGAAAAAGACGCATAAATGATAAAGCTACTGAATTTGTTCAGACAACAACTGCCCAATATCAGTTCAGGCATTCTGAATTAGAATACATTTCTTAATATCTTAAGAAATAGATTAAAACATATTCACAAAAAAAATATAGCAATTGCAGAGATATAATACCCTTCAAAGGTGAATTTCCTGTAGCATAAAAGAGTATACAATAGTTATATTGATTTTGATCGATCAGTTTGTATGGTAGCCATATGCAATAAAGATATCGGTCATTCCAGCAAATGAGCGGTTTTCTTGTACTCGTAAGAAAAGAACGTGTGTGAAATTTCAGACCGGTATCTTCAAATAATCTCGAAAATGTACAGACTGGCATTGCTAAATGGAGTCAGATTGCCCCGTTGATCATTTGTATATATACTTTGTAGGCCTCCGACATTTTCGGCTAATTGTTAGAAACCTTATACCCTGTTTAGGGTAAAAAGTGAATTACTGTCGTATCTCACCTTCCTCGTATATACGATTATATATAAATACCCACAGTAATAGTAATAATAACAATAATAATTTGACTTTTTCCATTCACATTTTGCTTTAGTTTGTGAGTTTTCCTGAACCTTTATTATTTTTTAAATGCATTTATACTTGAGCATTTTGCTTTGTGGCTTGTTGAAAAGCCGGTGTTGCCATTGTTGTTGCGCACTGGTGGCCCCACCACTGCCCTCAACCACTTTTCCACAAAGCTAAATATAACTGCGAGCTGAGGCGAGCGTTTGAAACAATGAAAACGCACTCGACCGTGATTCCCTCATTGAGTTTGATGAGCGCTACTACGCTGAGCCAACTCTTCGTCTGACTGCGCTGCGCGGCGACGGTTTGCCGTGGTGGGTTAATGTTTGTTGCTCCGCCGGAAAGGCAAGGGGCGCCGCTACCAACATTGCGGTGCGGTGCGGTTTGAGTGCAACTTATGGGAGCGAGCACAGTACATCTTTTTCTAGGCTGGTCTTACAATTCAGTTTGTGTTCGACTTTACATTGTTCAGCAGCAGTGGATCAGTAGAGCAACCAGCAGTGGCACAAGCGTAACAACTTTAAAACTCGTAATTGTAACGTTTTCGAACAGCTGATTGCTGGTAGTGCAAGTGCAATGGCGTGTTGTTAGACAGGTCGTGACGAGGCAATGTCTCCTAATCGCAACTTCCTCATAGTGCATATACGTAAATATAACCGTTAAGGAGACTGAGGCTACGGGCATGGATACGCAAAAGCTTACGAACAGCTCCAATGCGTTGGCTAGCAGTGTTCAGTTGGTGAAGGAGCGTAATCGAAGCATCAATAAAGTGAAACTTTGTGGTTATTTGAAGAAGAAACGAAATGTTAGTATGAATACCAAGTGAAGACGATAATTGCGGACGCGTGAGCAAGCGTGCACTAAGAGATATTTTTGATACAAGAATAAATCAGTGCTACTACCTAGAAGAATAGAATTGCTTCTGAATTACAGAAAAGTAAAATTTTATGTTATTGGCAAAGTTCAAATTGCTTATAAATATTTTTTTTAAATAGAAAAACAAAAAGAAAATAAAAAAAAGAAAATTCAAAAAAGGGAAATAAATACTTGCACACGCGCCCATAATTTATCGAATAATCAGCTCCAAAATAAAAAACAAAAAATAAAATAAAAAAAATAAAAAAAAATAAAATAAAAAAAATCTGCTCAGTTGGAAAATTCAAAGCAAAACACAAAATGAAAAAAAAAAAAAAACATTTTTCACTATTCCCACTTTATGCATACATACATAAGTATAACAATGTACTTGTTTTTGTTGTTTTGTTTACAACCGTTATTAGAAAGTTGGCGGTTGGCGTAAAATGTGGTTTGTGCTGCAGGATAAATTGCTGCTCTCCTATGCATCGAAGGAGGAGTACGACAATAAATTGGTCTCATTCAAAGACGTGCTCAATCTGGTGCCGGGCACAATGGTGCGTCCTTTGGGTGGCTTTCGCTTCACAATTGAGACCACAACGCATGTAATGTATACCTTTGTGAGTATTTGTCAGAAATCGGTTGCTATGTGCTACTTTTTATAATATTTATTTAAATAATAACAGTTATTGTAATGAATATTATATGAGTAATGCGTAAAGGCATTTATATGTATGTAAATATATTAGTCACGTATTTTTATAGTACTGATAGCGTTATAAGCAAAAAGTTTGCAATTTGTGTAGACTTATGAATAATTAAGATAATATTAACAGTGTGCTCAGGAAGTGTTCGTATAATATCTTTAAAAACATAGTATAAATGCCACCAGCTGTTCGATCATATCTATTAGAACAGCTGTCTTTGCTCGTTCAAGAAAGGTTCTTATTCTTATACTTCCTTTTCATTCTCGAAATCCGTATATTGAAATTTGGTACCCAAGATTTTGACAGCTCTGTTAATTAAACCTATTTTCTATATTTTAACAATTAAAATTGAAAAACAGTGGCATATTATATTATGACATTTGAGAAAGTTACGGTTAAATTTTCATGCAGAAATATTAAAAAATGTGGAAATGACAGCAACTACTCTGGCGAGTCTTATAACACAGTGCTGTATCATTCGAAACCAAAAAATCACAATTGTATCGTTAGATAATAGCTTTGCCTAGGAAACGTCATTTCAATTTTTTGCTTTGGGAAAAATAATAACAAATTTGGAAAAAAACGTTCTAGCGTTCTCACATTAATTATGTAAAGAAATAGTATCCAAATTTTCCAAAATAGTTTTGAAGTTATGATATTATTAATAACATTGTCTTAAGATTCGTTAAGACTCGACATTGAATCGAATTTACTGCTGAAGTGTCAGGATGTGTATTAAATATAAGTTTATGGTTTCTAATCTTAATGCCGGAATTAAATAAATTAAATTTCCCAGCTAAATGATATTTCAAAAAAAATTATTTTACAAGTTGTTAGGACTGTCCTTATTTACTATGCCAAATATGACCGCAATCTGCCAACCAGTTTGTTTACAACGGCTTCTTAAGTCAGTAGTTGCGTTGCGATGTTTACAATGGATAAAAATATAGAACAAAGAATTTGACTCAAATTTTGTATTTCCAACCAAATTTCGTATGCGGAATCGTTGTGAATGTTGGAAAAGGTGGTGAAAAAGGGTTACGGTGATTTAGTTTTATCAAAAACACAAGCCTACGGGTGATACAAAGTCTTCAAAGACAGTCGAGAGATCGTTGGAGACATGCTTCGTTCTGGACGACTTTCCATCTCTTCAACTGATGAAAATATTAAAAAAAAATGAAAGATATGGTAATCGAAATCGTCAGGCAAGTGTTCGCGAAATGACATGAGAGGTCGACATCTCTCGTGAGAAAGTTCGAATGATTTTGGTGGATATTTTAGATATGAAACGCATTCCTTCTCGATTCGACCCGATAAAGCTGAATCTTTTTCAAAAATAGTGCTGTAAATAGCTCTCTTTGGACATGCTTGAACGTGCAAATTCCGATTCCACATTCATGGACTGCCGATGAGACATGGGTTTATGAGTTTGACATGCAAACAAATCCGAAAAAAAAACACGCCAAAGCTGCTCAAAAATCAAGATGATGCTCACTGTTGTTTTGATATTCGTGGTTTGATGCATCATAAATTTGTTCCCAAAGAAACAGACGGTCAATAATTAGTTCTATTTGACCGTATTGAGGCGTTTGCGTGAGAACATCCGTGGAAAACAGCGGGAATTTTCGAACAACAATTTATGGATTATACACGATGATAGTGCACCATCGCATCGTGCCATAATTGTGACTGAATTTAAAGCCAAAAACGCAATGATTACCATCGAACAACCACCGTATTCACGAGGTTTGGCTCCGTGTGATTTTTTCATGTTCCCCAAACGGAAATTGTCTCTCCGTAGAACCTGTTTTCCCAACACAAGATAACTCTTGCCAACAGGTGATACTTCGGTCTGAGTAGGCAATTGAGAAGAACCTGTTTTCAGTAGATCGAAGAGATAAGACAAAATTCATTAAAAGCTGAAGGTCATCCCAAAAAATACTTATGAAAAGTGTTTCGGGGACGGAAAAAATCGTTGGACTAAATGTAATACAACTGGTGGAGATTACTCAGAAGGCGACAAAATATTGAATAATTAAATTGTTTGCATTTTATTTACAATTTCCGGGGACTTTGTCACATAGTATACCTACTATGTATATAAAACCTTGCATAAAAATATGATTACCATATACTATTGAAGTGAAATAATTATATTAAATCGCAGGCATTTGTGCCTTTAGTTAGAACAAAAGAATTGAGTCATTCTCCTCTATTAACTTATTACAACGTGAACTTTGTATTATATTATGTTATATTATTCACAAATAAGCATAAGAAATAAAATTTAATTTGTTAAGATTATGCGCTCCAATACCGATTATCTTACTGATATTATTATAATCGATCGATTAAGAGCTAAACTCGGCTTTGTTATTTATTGGAAGAACACATTAGGGGTTTTAATCTTACTTAATGGGGTATTCTACTCTAGAATTTTTAAATATTTGATTAATTTTTCATATATATAAAGTTTAGACTTTCAAAAATATGACCTTAGAAAGATTTTTCAAAATTCGACTTATTTTCGGAGAAACAGCCGATTTTGTGAGGTTAAGTCCGTGTTCACGAGAATTGTCTCATAAACTTTAAACGCGGTTTTTTCGAAACTACTTTTTTCCACACGGTACCGGCCATATCTCAAGTTCTATACAACCGATTTACTTGAAATTTTGTGTGAACCTTCTTTATATAATTCTTTATCGTTCCTACCAGCATCGTGTCAAAATTTTTGTTTTTAATATTTAAAAAAAATTCAGGAATTTCAAAAAAAAGCATAAAAAATTATTTTTATTTTCAGGCAGTCGCCATTTAAAAAAAAAAAAAAAAATCGTGTTCCCGGACTATAACAGCATTCTTGCTGATTAAGTATTTCTTTTGATTTTTTTTTTCAGACCACCAGGAGAGTCAGGATTAATGTCACCAGTAGGCGCCATTTTTTTTACACCTGTCTCTCCCCCCTTCAACTATTTTAATTTTTAATATATTTTTGTAACATTTATTTCTGTATTCTTAGGATATCAATAAAAACACTATAAAAAGTGGATAGTAAAAATATTTTTGGTTTTTTTTTTTAATAAAATTCAAAAAACTGCCCAAAATTTGATTTCTAGAGTAGAATACCCCCTTAAAAATCATATTTTACAAACACGGGTATTTACTTTTAATGGTGAATATATTAAGCTAATGTAGGTAGTCGAAAAAGTCTTTGCTTATTTTGTCAATAGATGTCGTTGCAGTCGTATATCTCCAGTACTACCAATCACATTGTGTCATACCATATATGTAGTGTTGGAAAGCTGAGATTTTGAGTTTTATTAAACCAAAAAATAACTAAATTTGCGGAAGTTGAAAAAAATTACAGCTGTTCAAAAATGAGTGAAAATAATGAAGAAATTCGCGATATTTTGAAATTTTTTGTATAAAAAAAGAACCCAATCAATCAATCATTCAAAATTGATTGCTCATTTCTTTAAAGGCCATAATGAGCACCGAAGCCAATTGACAAACTGATTTGAATGATCATCAAATGTGATTGATCGAAGCAGCTGACACTCCTAGGAGATCGAAGAAACGTAACATTGCTCTGTTACACTTTAGAGTGCTGCCGGACACAAGCTCTTTAATCCAGACCAAGGCGCCACTATCCTTTCAGTTTATTCCAGAGATTGATCGTTGGAAAAAATCATCGAGACAGAGCTCTATTTTGAAGCCATATAGAGATTTCACTACAAAACTTATGTATATTGGAGAATTAAAACATTGCTTTGATTGGATTATTGTCTTCAATTTCAACGATGCTGAATAATAAAATAGAATTTTGCCGGAAAAATTTGATTTTCTTTAAAACGACACGAATTTCTCAGGCTGCCTACTTATACCAAATATAGAAAATCGGTATCGAGAACTTGCATAACTATTGTAGACTTATTATTTATAATATATTACATATATATAAAACTTTTTAGCTGCCACAATTGAAATCCATTTTAATTTGTTCATTTGTTGATTGCACTTTATGCTAATCGCAATTTTCTTCATCAGCACTGCGACGATCGCAACGCCTACCGCGAATGGATTACCATGCTGCTGGATAGTTTGACCAACACAACCAGCACGAAAATTATTTCCGCCAACTTCTCCGCCTCAGCGTATGCGCTGTTACCGATACAACAGCAACGTTTCCGCAATACATCTGTCGACAATATACCGTATGCGCTGTGGTCGGGTGTGGGGCAGAATTCGCAGCGTCAGCGAGAGCTTTCGTCCAGCTGTGACTCGATGCGGCAGCATGTCGAGTTGGCGGATGCCCAGAGTGAGTATGCGTATTTGGAGCGCATGGCAAATGTTAAAATGAGAAATGGCGTAAAATCGGCGACGCGGTCTCTTTTAGCGCCGGCGCTGTCACTGCCCAGCCATAGTAGCGGCGCTGGTGGTGGCGGGGGTGGTACTGGTGCAGCGGTACGTTTGCCAATTGCGCGCAGCACAGCGAAATTACTGGAGCGTAATGGCGTGAATTCAAGCGATCCGCTGAAAAAATACCAACATCAACAACAACACTACCAAAAACGGCAGCAGCAGCAACAAGTGAACTGTTGCAACAGGAGTAGTGGCACAACAGCTAGCGCAACAAGTTGTAAAAGCTACAACAACAAAAGCAGCGACAACGTCACAGATGCGCGTTTAACTACTGAAGCGAGGTAAGTAGCTTGCATGCATACATATGAAATGTATGGTGGTATGCGCATGCGTACATTTGTTTGCTTGCCGACTTGAATGGTGCAATAGGCGAACAATAAAAGAAACTATGCGCATATGTAATTTAAAATTCAAACAATAAACAGAAATGCCTTTCATGCCACTTAACATAACATTATATAACGGCATTTCAGTGCGACCCACTTCCGTTTGCATGGTGAAAGTAACTGGACCGATTTTACCACACTCGACAATGGCCGCAATTCCTCAAGTGCCGGCAGCACATCTTCCTCAGCTTCCGCATCCGCTTGCCATGGACCAATTAACCAAACAGTCTTGAAGATAAATAGCATGTTCAAGCAACAATCAAGTTCTTCCACGGCGTCGGAAAGCGCCAGCGCAAGCCGCCAACATGTGGTGAATAAAGAATTTCCATCCTATCCAAAGTCAACACAAGCAAACTGTGATCGAAACGAATTTACTCCAAAGTATAAGCGTAATAAAAGTAACATCATTGCTAGCGAACGCAACAACAATAATTGGTTGCTGTCAGATAACTGTTCAATGAGTGATGATGCTGAAGTTGATGTGGACACAAATTGTACGGCATATGCCAGCAGCACCAAAGACAGGTAAGCAATCAAAAAGAAATTGTTTAAATACTCCATAACAAAGCCGCTGCAATAAAACCTATTATACCCAAATAACTGATAATCGAATAAACAGCTGATTGCAGATGCAGTCAGTATAAAAACGCAAATATTAATAAATATTGTACCACAAAGTCACCATTAAAGCTTTTAGCTAATCTTTGAAGGCTCCACCATTTTACCATTTTTACAGGATTCTTAGTTGATAGGCGAAAACGAATAATCAGAAAAGTTTAGGGCAGAAATCGTGCGGTCCATATACTAAAATAAGCGCATCCATATAACCTGCCGAAAAGACTATTTGACTATGTTGAATAACAATTAGAGAAAACTATGTTTTTTACATTTGAATCTTTGAAAGTACTGACCTGATGGATATATTTACTTGAAAGTACAGATAAAACTAAATGTACTATATTAAAAAAAATGTTTTTTTTTCTAAGTTCTTCTTTGTCATTCGTCTCAATATATGATAACCTGCAACATCACGAGTCCATTGTGCAACACGTTTACATAGAGAGTTTTTTGAAGACACGAAATACACTAGCCGGCATAATTATTTTGACGAAAAACAAATGGTTTAAGTTTTAATGTAACTTTGCAATGGTTTAATATAACTCAATGATTCTTTTTTTGTATTACATAGTGCTAATACAAACTTAAAAATAATGAATTCAACATTTTGTCATATGAGCTTCAAAAAATATAAACTAAAGTAATTTTCATGTTGGGGCATAAGTATTTTGACAAGTACCTTTTTATGTGAATAACAAAGTTTAAACTTAAAAAAACTAAAGGCAAAAAAAGGAATTTAATAAAATATAAAATTTTCTTTAGCTTCAATAACTTTTTCCAGGCGTCCCGGTACTGAATCGATTAAATTTTGGATGATCTCTGGAGATATCTGTTCCCAAAGGGAACTGACCTCAGAAATTGTCTCCTCTCTGGTTTTATTCCCAAAGGAAACTGACCTCAGAAATTGTCTCCTCTCTGGTTTTATTCAACGATACTGTTCTTTTACGTTTCATAAGAGACCAGACGTTTTCAATTACATTTAAATCTGGACTTTGAGGTGGCCAGTCCAAAGTGGTAACTTTGTGGCATGGGGCGTTATCCTGTTGCAGAATGAAGGATTGACCAATAAGCCTGTCTCCAGAAATAAATGCATTATCTTCTAGAAGCCATAAATATTGGCCTTGGTTCATCGAGCCAGTGACAGGAACGAAGTCACCCAGTCCATTATACGCTACACATCCCCAGAACATCACAGAGCATCCACCACGGCTTAGTTTTTGGCAAACAGGCCGCCTTTTCTGCCTTTGTTCCATTGGTAATCTTACAAAGAATTTATTTTTTGATGAATTATACGCAAAGGAGCTTTCATCTGTCCATAGAACGCTCCTCCAGAACTCCTTTGGCTTATAGACATATGCCTTTGCGAAAGCCAGTCTTTTGAGCTTGTTTGCTTTTGTTATATGTGGTACTTCCTTGACTTTATAAGTCTTAAAATCACATTCTTTTAATCGTCGACGGACTGTGCGCCCGCTAATTAATGTTTTAGCTGTCAAATTAAATTGACCTGCTGCAGATTGGGGCTTTAGAAAAACATTTTTTTTTTTTTAATTCCCGTACAAGGACGCGGTCTTCACTGAGATCTGTTTTGCGCTTAGCACCTGATCTTCTTAAATTACGCTTGTCATTATGCTTTTTAAACTTTTTAATTTGGTAGTGCACAGTTTGACGCGACACTTTAAACTCATTGGCAATGTCTTTGACTGCTATTCCAGCGTTAAACTTTGCTACCATTGAGAATATGGTAACCAAACTTAGCTCAGCCGTTTTACCCATGTTATTTAATAATTTATAATAACTTTTTGTTTTAATAGCAACGTTTAATATTGCTCAAAGTTAAACACAGGAGTTCTTTAATTCTCGCGTGCTTAAAAGTGTGAAAATATTTCCATAAAGATGCTGTCAAAATACTTGTGCCACGCAAAAACCGATATCTGCATGCATTCTTATCAACAGAAAGAGAATGCAAAAGGTAAACGAAATAAAATTTGGCATGCACATAGCTAAAAATAGATTCTTTGTTTTGCGCCTTATTTTCGCACCGTTATTTGACGATTTCAAGGAACGCTAAGTTCAATAGTCAAAAAGAGTTTCGTCAAAATAATTGTGCCGACTAGTGTATATACACATAATACTATGAGCAAAAAATAGTAAGACTTTACTTATAATTTAAAAATTGTCAATTTATTCCACAAAAAATTAAATTTTTTTTTATCAAGTTACCCCCTTTGATCCCAATACACTTGTGCCAACGTTTTTTCCAATTCCCGAAACTGTTGTTAAAGTCAATTTCCGGAATAACCTTCAATGCGCGTTGCGATTCATGTTTAATGTCTTCAATTGATTCAAAACGGCTTCCACGGAGTGGTCGTTTCAGTTTGCTGAATATTTTTCCAAAAAATTTAGTGATTTTGGAATCAATCGTGCTTTCACTTTTCTTAAGCGTTCTCTGCCATCTTTGAATAATTTGTAACGGGGTTTTCAATAGCGGCGCTATAAAAGTAGACCAATAGGAACAGCAAACGTCGCCATATATTCTCCCGTTCCTTTGACACGTCTCTTCAGTAAGGTTTGCCATTTTATCATGGAAAAAAGGAGGCGAAATTATTAAAATTTACTACCGAAATACGGAGTCAGTGTCCTCAACTTTAAGAGCATTACGTTCAATTTATGGTAGTCATAATCGACCTGTAAGATCAACAATTGAGCGTCTAGTGGAAAAATTTTAATCTACAAGCACAGTATAAAGTGTTCCCATGCCAGTGAGACGAAAAAGTGCCCACAATGTCGAGAAAATTGCTGCCGCCAGTGCATTAATTGAGAAAGACCCAAATCAGTCTCTCACACGTCATTTTCAATCGCTGGGCATCTCTCTGACGTCGGTGTGGCGAATTTTGCGAAAAGATCTTGACCTACATCAATACAAGATAAAATTGTCGCATTTTCTTAAATTGGACTGAGCAATACTTTGAAAACGATCCGGAGTTTCATCGAAAAATCATCTTCAGCAATGAGAGTCATTTCACAGATGTCACTGACAGTTTCGAGGGAAATTTAAATTAAAAAGCCTTACTATTTTTTGGTATTTTTTATAAAGAATATTCAAGACAATTTAGATTGAGGGACTCCATAACTTAGGAGATTCATATGGAATTATTTTAAAGGATTATCTCGAAAATAATAAAGCAAAAAATTGTTCCGAATGAATTTTGCCAAAATTACATTTTTTGTACAAGGAGCGTTCCAAAGTAAACAGGTCTTTTTGAATCTAGCGCCCCCTGGTGCCGCCATCCATATGCCGATTGGTGCGTTAGAATCTGCTATCTTTATCAATTGTCCAGTGAGAATTTCATGACATTTC
The DNA here is from genome assembly GCA_027475135.1 of Bactrocera correcta. NCBI lineage: Eukaryota > Metazoa > Arthropoda > Insecta > Diptera > Tephritidae > Bactrocera > Bactrocera correcta. The sequence continues at coordinate 36,395,829 of CM050327.1, forward strand.
ATCGATTAGAAGTGAAGTTATGGCGTTTTAAGTGTCAGTATGTTTGTGTTATCGGTGCAAAAATGAGCTTCGAACAAAGAGCCAAAATTAAATTTTGTTTTAAAATTGGTAAAACTTTTACCGAAACGTTTCAATTGATGGAACAAGTTTATGACAATGATTGCCTATACCGTAGCAAAGTGCACGAGTGGTTTCAAGGTTTTCAAAGTGGTCGTAAGAACATAAATGACGATCAACATGTGGGCCAATCAAAGTCCGTGATCAGCGGAAACTCCATCGAAACTGTACGTGAATTCATCAAAAATTAGCCGAAATAATTATTGAAATTCATGGAAATGGAATTGAACGTCTCTAAAACATCGATTTATCGCATTTTGACCAAACATTCGACGTGTTCGGCCCGAATATCGTGAATATGAAAGTTGGCGTTTGTTGCACGATAATGCGCCGTTTCATCGATCCACGCTTGTGGCCGATTATTTTACCAAAAATCACATTTTAACCATTAACCACTCTCCGTATTCACCTGGAAATATATTTTCGGAAAAATGCATTTTCCCATGAAAGAAAAGCGTTACGCAGGCGTAGAGGCCATTCAAAAGGCTTGCACCGGCATACTGGTGGCCATACGAGCCAACGAGCAAAAACACTCGTTCGACATGCTTTTGGATCGTGCAAAAAGCTTTATTAAAGCTGAAGGAGATTATTTTGAAATAAAATAAATTGATTTTGCCGAAAAGCCCATTGTTCTGTTTTTAAGTCCTGTTTACTTTGAAAGGCACCTTGTATTCATGTTGTTGTTGTTGTAGCGGCAGAATTCTGCCGAGTTGACAGTCCTTGGTCGGGTAAAAATCCGGGCCCGTTCCGGTTACGTAGACCCGACTGTCGTGGGAACGGCACCTTGTATTCATGTACACTTGTGGCCACGCAAACCTTACCACTATTCTTTCTTAAATTTTTTCGGACATTTTCGCTTGTTCGGAATTTTCTTTTTTTTTTTATGTTTTTAGTAAACATAAGTAAACTAAATTATATTATCTAATTATAATTATAGTTTTTAATTTATTGCGTTTAATGAGTAAAACACAAATTTCTGTGCTTAAAACAGACGATTTTATTGTTTTAAAGTGATACACCGACTAAACTTCGTGTTTCAATTAAAAAAAAAATAATAAAAATATATTAATTTCTATTATAGTGTAAATAAAATTAAATTAAAAAAATAAAAAATATCAGTTTTTCATCGCATGTCAGTCTCTTACCTTTCGAGCTCATTTTGTAAAGCTCACTATCCTTCAATTGATTTATCGCTAGCTGAATGTGTTTTGTTTTTAATTTTTAATATTTTTGATAAATAACATGTCATTAACTTATTTCTAAATAAAAAATTTCTGTACCGGCAAAAGTACCGCTATAAAGTGTAGTCAAATAAGCACAAAACTTGAACATTTTTAGTGGTAAGGTTTGCGTGGCCAAGATTGTATACTATATATGTATACATACATATATACATAAGTTACAATATAAAAAGAGAAAAATAAGAATTTATTTAAAACTTTACAAACATTTAACAAGCTTATAATTGTAACAATAGATTCTGGATTTGCGATTAAATCTCGAAAATAAATGAACAAATTGTGGGGGCCTGGAGCACAGAAACCAAACTCATATGGCGATTCGACTGTATATTATTTAAGCTTATTTGAAAGAATTTGGCTTTATATGATCTGACACAGGACCTTTGGAGCTAGCCTTTTTATCAAATAATTAATATTTATTGTTACAATTTTTTATTTTTGAAACAAATACAGCAAATGGTTTATAAATAACCATTTTCAAAACTTTCAACTTTCTCTTAGTGTATTGGTTAAACTGTGTTATTTTTCAAAAAAAAAAATGGTAAAAGTATGAGTACGAGTATGAACATGTAAAACAGTTGCATTATTGTACCATTTTTATGACTTGAACGCCCACACATTTGTAATGAGTAAACAAAACAGTAAAATGGGGTCTTTCCAATACTCATACTTGTATACCGGCGAGATAAGAGTTTCGCTATAAATAGCTACTTGTGAGGCGCTTCCTAAAACACACGTATACACTTATGTAACATATATTACCAAACACTGGAAACGTATGCAAAAAAGGGAGCTTCAAAGCGCCCGCGTGTTGGAGTGGTTAGTATAGAACTTCTGAAGTGGAGCTACTCTTGTGAGTACATGTGTATAGTATTTTGATAATTTTTTTTTAATTTTTGCCACTCGCTTTTAAATAACATTTTTTTGTTTTCATAATTTTTTGCATTCATCGTCTTCCTTGTATTTAGCAGACGCTAAATTTGATGTGTTATTATGAGCTAGGCGTTTGTCATTTGGTAAAAGAAATGTAAAATAAATGTAAAAGAAATGTATCAAAGAATTTATATGTGTGTTCTTGGCCAAAAACAATACTGTAACGTTGCCCCTCCTCTATATTCGCCAGACATGACTCCGTGTGTGTGCACATTTCTAAAAATAAAGATATTCTTAAAGGGCCATTGTTTTACAAGCGGAGCTGAAAGAGCTAAAGGCTATCTCGATAATCGAGTTTGAGAAGTGTTGCGAAGATTGAAAGAAGAGCCCTAAGTTCATTGTATCAATTAGCGACTATTTTGAAGACGACAAGTCTTGTAGACGAATGAATAATTTTATTTTTTTTTTGTTTCAAAGACGAAAACTTTCATTATTTTTTGAACATACCTCGTAAGTCCCCGCAGATATATATTTTTTTTATAAAAATATATATATAAAATAGGCATAAAAGCTGCACAATAAGTTTTTTTTATTAAATAAGGAAGCAGCTCTAGGTAGATAAGAGTATATAACAAAACCTGCCCGACCTCAACGATTAAACTTGGACCATTTTGGCTTGACGTTGTCTCATTTTTCGTCAATAGCCTTTCTTTTCGGAAATGCAACGATTTTGTTGCGCGATCAGCAGCGATTCGCAGATGCAAATTCGGTCCAAGAGATTTTTTGCGTATTCTACACTACTGAGTCAAGTAATCAAAAAACTGTTTGAGAACGTCATCTCATATTTCTGACGTCTTATAGCGTAATCTGTTACTACTTATACAATGCGAATACTAAAGCTTTAAAATGTCGCTTAAATTACTGTAGGCAATTTTTGTACCCCAACATAAATGAATTTCTATTAAAAATATAACTTTCCGATATTAAACTAACCATAACACCAGGTTGTAGGGTATCGGCGGCATTGCATAGCCAATAAAATGTAAAAACAATGTCTGTAAAGACCACAAAAGCATCTGGATAGGGTGGACACGTCAATCGGCTGGCTGTGACTGAATGAATAAAGTTCGTTTAGCGGATGCGTTGCTGCAGTCATTTAAAGTCTAAAGTATTGCATGTACGCTGTGAATAAGCTATGCATAAGTGTGTGTGTGTGTGGGCATGTGATGTGTGCATATTTCCGTACTGTGACGTGCTATTTTTGACTTCAGTCTTAAGTCAATGTAAACAGCGGAATAGCAGGCACCATTGAGTGCCAGCGACGAGCCGCACGCAACATCCATCTATCCAGCTATTAGTGGCAGCGACAAGGAGGAAATTTAAATGCTTACATGTGCACATATATATTTAGATATATGTTAGTATATATGTACATGCATTCGTATAGATTTAGATGGCATATGCATTGCGTTGAGGCATTGATTCATTGGAGTTGGCGGCGACGCTTAGCGTTGCAGCCGCACATGGTTTAGCTCAGACTAGACATTTCAAATGATCTGTAATTATATACCTAAGTAGAAGTGTTTAGCGCGCACAAATGTATACATTTAAAGCAAAACAGAGTGATTTTCTCTTAAATGTCTGTTCCATACAGCGAACGCACTTGAAAACGCTGGAAAAGTAAGAATCAAAACAATTCAAGTGTATTTTAACTTATGCACCTATATATACACCAAAATATCATACATATGGGTTTGTGTGTACTCGAAGCACGTAAGGATAGTTGCATGTGCAGTCAATAAACGGATGCCTTACAGATGATGCTTCACCACGTCGACGCACACACACGACAGTCACATCTCCTTTATATATGGTACTCGCACTTTCTCAACATGCGTTGGAGTGTGTAGTGTTTGTTTGTATTTTTGTTTTTTACATTTTTAATTTTTTTTAACCGTTTCTTCTTCTACTCCAAAATCTATTTCCAGCCATGCAATGATTATGGTGAAAGACCAAATACAGCGTATGAACATCAAAGGCCGGAAGGAAACCGTGTCGTATGCGAATGCAGATGTCGCAGTCGAGCGACATGAGCAGCGGCGTATTGTCCTAACGAAAAAGTTGGAGGAAGAATCATTTATTGAATCGGCAGCCAGTATGACCAAACCAGTTGTCGGTGAGGCGCATTCAAAATCAGTGGATAGTGATCCGGAAAGTGTTGGTGATGAAGAACAACAACTCGTTGTTGACAAAGCGGCATCGACGACTTGTAATAGGTCATCAGAACCGATCTATGCTGTTGTGGATTTGGCGCACAAATATGCGCAACGACAGCAACGAAATGTGCGAAACAATTTGAAAAGTTTGGAGGCGAATCGGTGTAGAAGCTATGAAAGCATTATACAGGCTGTGGAGTCCAGTGTGGGTTTGACGAATGGAAATGGACCGATGGGGGTGAGTGGAAGTGAAGTGATAAACATGTAAGCCTGTGTTAAATTATGATGCCGTTAAAAATGTTTCAAATTCATGCTAATACTAAATTGTTGTATATAAAAAGTGTTAAAATGAGCAGTTCTAAAAATTATTGTTTCGAAAATAAATACAGAAACTCAAATATCGGTATGATGGCTCAGAAAAAAATATTCACAAAAACTTAATAATTTTGATTTTTAAAATGAGTATCAGAGTAAACACAGGCTTATTTTTAATGCATATAAAGAGCAAGTAATAAATTTATACTCTCATCTCAAAACAGAAATCAAATAGTAACCTACATGAGGATGACATTGACGGCATCTACGAGGATGGTGATAACTTTGCTGCCAATTGTGAAAATGGTGGATTACCAAATGCTGAAGAGGATGAAAATATATATGAACCTGTTGGTTTCGACAATTTTGGCAGCCAAAAGGTAATATTTTTTATTTATATGTATGTATTTTTGAAACTTTAAACTAAGATTAATAGGGTGTTGACTCGGCTATAATCGCGTAAGCGGTGTCTACGCCAGTAAAGAAGAAGAATAGGGTGGAATTAAAAAGTGAAGGACAATTTTTTTTATTTTGTAGTCGCTGGTTACGAATCTAGAATACTTTTTGTTGAATTTCGTAGGTTGCATTTTATATTTCGGGATTCGACATCCTTAGAGTTGCAATCTGGTATTTGTTGTTTTAAGTACATGCTCAGAACGTTTTGACATACGAGTACTAATTGTTTTGTGTACAGTAACTTAAAATATTCATCTTGGCCAAAAAATAAAATTAAATCGTGAATATTTTCGTTCCATACTTTTTTAACAACTTTTGACGTTCGTGCATCGACGAACCTAATTTAAAATTTTGGCGATGAAGCCAGTGTTTATCGATGATATAGTGAATTCAATCGATATCGTAGTTCACTCCAATACAAATTTGGTGTAGGTCGTCGAAAATCAATTGTTGCACCGTGATGTGATCTATCTTGAGATTGAAAAAACTATAAAATTGATTGTAAACAAAATTTGTTTGGATCCCACACAATTTGTCCATAGCTCAAAAAAGGCTCGTGTCGATTGGTCAAAAGAAATTTGAGGCAGAGCTATAACATCATGACAGCTGACGAACTTTAAATTCACCTGTATGAGCTCGAAAGTAAACAACAGTCGACTGAATGGGTGTTTACAGATGAGCCGAATCTAACAAAAGTTGTACGGGCCTAGCATTTCCAAGCAAATGGTTGCCTGTTTCTTAGAAAAATTGGATATATCACAATCATAGCACTAGAACAGTACAGTAGAGTAAATTCTGAGTGGTACTTATGTAACTAATTGCTTGCCAGTTGTCTTTCAAAAAATCAGGGAAACCAACCGTTGAAAGCGGATCACTCTTTACCACAAAAATGCAAGCTTTCACACTTTAATTGAAACGACTACATTTTTGAAGACTCAAAATATTGATTTTAAGAGTCATCGTCAACAGTCATGATTTTCGACACCTGAAGAGGCGGTTGATGCGTTTAGAAGGTATGTTTTAGAGATACCACAATCAGGATAGCAAAAGTGCTCCAACAATTGGTTCGAACACATGATCCTAGTAGAGAATATTTTTTATTACATTTTTTTATTAAATTTTTTATTCTCTAATTTTGAATTATTATATGCAACCCTCGTATGTACAACAATTTTCAAAGACGTCGTATAAACTAGAAATCGATTGATTTCAAATGCATAGGAAATATAACAGAACAGATCGAATATCTATGTAAATGGAGTTAAGCTCAATTTCTATTGTCATTGAATTGTATTCGTTAAGTCAGTCCTGGAGTATCACTTGCAACAAGGCTTACAACCCAATACTATATACCACTCCAACATTCTGGGAAGAGAAGTGCTTTGCATTTCCAAACAATAATAAAATTTTCATTTGTATTTCTTGTTTGGGGAGTGAAATTGTTTGGTAGCAAAACAATCTTAACCAAGAAAAAACTTAACTGCGGCTGCAGCGAAGCTATAATACTCGTCATAGGAGCATTTCTTACGAGGTTTGACAACTAAGTAATGAGACTGATTTTATTGCCGCGCTTGTGGTAAACCTGTGACCTTGAAATTCCCTTTCTCGTTTTCCGGCATCCCTCCCCTCTCCATTGATATATGTACCATCGCTCTAGCTTGTTTAGTTCGCCTGCTGCGACAAGTTGAGTAGACGTGTGTTTGTAGTGCTCGTCACGAAAATGAAAAAACGAAATCAAAAGCAACGCGTCGCGATAAAATTTTGCGTCAGGTTGGGCAAAACAGCTTCGGAAACGTGCGCTAAAATTGTAAGAGTGTCTGATGATAGTGCTCTTAGTCGTGCCTAGGCTCACAATGGTTGTCTCCGCGCGCCACCCCGCCAGAAAAAAGCTCGCATGAGCAAGTCGAAGGTGAAAACGCTGATTATTGCCTTTTTTGATAACCGTGGAATCGTCCACAAAGAATTCGTTCCACGGGGAAAACTGTGAATCAAGTCTACTATTGGCAAGTACTCGAAAGATTGAGAAACCGAGTCAACAGGGTGTGTCCAGACATCGCTCTTAACTGGATCCTTTATCACGACCACGCGCCGTGCCACACCGCCCTCAGCGTGCCCCAGTATTTGGCCTCTAAATACTTGTAACAGCCGCCTTATTCGCCCGACATGTCACCCTGAGACTTTTTTTGTTTCCTAAAATAAAATCGGTGGTTAAAGGAAGCCATTTTGAGGCGATTACGGACATCCAGGCGGCCGTGGCGAGGGTACTCGCGGACAACCCAGTCGAAGCGTTCCAGAAATGTTACGAAGCATGGAAAATGCGCTGGAATCGCTGTATAGCTGCCCAAGAGGACTACTTTGAAGGGGATGGCAAAGTTTTAGAATAATTTTCAAATATATGGTTTTTATGGAATCAGTCTCATTACTTAATTGTCATACCTCGTATAGTATAAAATGGTATAAAAATCTTTATCTTGATTGTGATTGGACAGTTTGTATGGTAGTTATATACTTTTCTATTGCAACTACATACATATGTGCTAAAGCGGTCCGATATTGGCTGTTCCGGCAAATGATCAGCTTTTTGAGTAATATAGAAAAATGTCCATATCATATTCAAAAACTTTCTTTAGAAAAATTTAAAACTGTAACAACGTCCACTTGCAGATTACGGCCTCTGCGACGCAACCGAACGCTTTTTGGCGCTACATAACACGTTTGAAAGTCAATTCGCTGCTGCAGTTTACGCGCATGCGCCGTCACCATCACACTGGCTATGACACCATAGACTTATCAACGCCATCACCGTCACCCACACCCGCAGCGAGCAATAGCAAAACAACAACATCGGGAAAGAAGCAGCCAGTGGCAGCGTCTGCTACCACAACAATACAAACAAACACATCGTCATCACAGTTTGCCAGCATTAAACGCAAATTCGGCGCACACCGCAAATCAATGCAGGTGCGTGTGCGTAAAATATGCGCGCGCCACTATGAACCAAAGACAAATTTCGGCAATAAACAAGCCACACAACAACAAGTGAATGGCAATGGACACTTTGCTGGCGGTGGCAGTGGTAGTGGTGTGGTGAACGGTGTCAACAGCGTGGGTGTAGCGGGGAAAAAGTCAAAATATCGTTGGAAGTCAGTGAAAATTAGGCCAAAGCATTTTAATGGCGCCTACAATGGCAATAATTGTGGCACGAGTTGCACAACCGATGATATAAGCTGTAAATCGACGCGGCGACAATCTTTCTTCGGCAGTCTGCCGCACTTGCGCAAAGCGCGTGTCTCGCTTTTCTCCACGCCAAATCTACATTTGACGGCGAAAGATCAGAATTGTAATGTTAGTAATGTAAGCGATGTCTTTGATAAAGCGACTGAGGATAAAATGCCAGCGGAGCGTAAACGTGAATATGAAGAGCTAAATGAGAGCAGCTGAGCGTATTCGTGTTCATATTTGTGGAATGATGAATAATGCAATAATTTTTAAACGCTTAGTGCAGATGTACTTATTTTATTATAGTCTTAAGTAAACATTTCCGCAAATGTTTGTAAAACCTATAAAAGCCAGCTTTAAGGCTCGTAATTAAGTCAATATTAATACTGGGATTGACTTAGTGTATATAATATATACTCGTAAAGGCATATGTAAATACACATATTTTATATTGTATTTGAAAAGTCTAAAGTTATAGGCAAAATTGTGAAGAACTTTAGTAAATCTCACTTTAAAAAACCATCATTATGATGATGCCAGTAAATGGTTATTATTATAACTTCTGCATCTACAACTACATAAATATGTAAATATATATAAAGAAGGCCAGGGCTAAATATTTGAAAGGCTTATAAACATATTCAAAACTGATTTCATTAATTACATATACATACATATATATTAAGCATGCCAAATTGCCAGGCATTGAGTAGCAAGCTACTAGATGAACTAAAGAAGTAATAAATAATCGTTTATAATTTCTAAAAATATCACCATCTTATTATTGGGTGCTATTACATATTTAGGCCAAGGCAGGTATTTTTTGAAAACATAATAATAAAATATCTTAGGTTAGATGAGTTTCGTTGGAATTATTCCTCAGTATTGAATTTTGATATTATATTAAACAGTAATATTTCATAATTTTTTTTAGACCATAAGAGGGTATTAAAGTATTTTTTTGTTTTTTTTTTTTTGCATTTTTTTTTTTGTTTTTTATATTAATGTACAATATCTTAAGATTATTCTGTGAAAATTTGAGAGCAATTAAAACAAAATTGACGGAGATATACACTTGTAAGTCTCCGCCCTCCGATTTGATTGTGAGCGGCTGTGTAAGCGTGTTTTTCTCACACTTCACTTTATCGAAGCCGGCGAACTCTGTAGCTCAATATCTACTGAAGCGATCCTTTTGAAATTTTGCACAGTCTTTCTTTACATAAATTGTGAGGTAGCGCTGTCGTTGTTTTTTAATTTTAACTTATTTTTAAACAACAAAATTTCTGAATTTTTGAAGAAAAATCAGTATTTTGAGTTCCGATCGTTGTAAAAAATTGAAAAATCATTAAAAGAAAAAGCAAGAAAAAACGTTAACTTCGGTTGCAACGAAGCTAAATACCCTTCACATGTGCATTTCTGTTAGTAACTATGTGTCCAGTTTGTATGGAAGCTATATGCTATAGTAACCCGTTCTGAACAAGTTTTTTAGAGATTACATTGTTACCTTAAGAAATAATCTATACCAAATTTCGTGAATATATCTTGTCAAATGTGAAAGTTTTCCATACAAGAACTTGATTCCGATCGTTCAGTTTGTATGGCAGCTATATGCTATAGTTAACCGATCTGAAAAATTTCTTCGGAGATTACATTGTTGCCTTAGAAAATATTATATACCAAATTTCGTGAATATATCTTGTCAAATGTGAAAGTTGTCCATATAAGAACTTGTTTCCGATCGTTCAGTTTGTATGGCAGCTATATGCTATAGTTAACCGATCTGAACAATTTCTTCGGAGATTACATTGTTGCCTTAGAAAATAGTATATACCAAATTTCGTGAATATATCTTGTCAAATGTGAAAGTTGTCCATACAAGAACTTGATTCCGATCGCTCAGTTTGTATGGTAGCTATATGCTATAGTTAACCGATCTGAACAATTTTCTTGGATATTACATTTTTGCCCTACAAAATAATCTATACCAAATTTGGTGAAGATACATTGTCAAATGCGAAAGTTTTCCATATGAGAACTTGATTCCGATCGTTCAGTTTATATGGCAGCTATATGTTATAGTGGTCCGATATCGGCGGTTCCGACAAATGAGCAGCTTCTTGAAGAGAAAATGACGTTTGCAAAATTTCAAAAGGATATCTTAAAAACTGAGGGACTAGTTCGTATATATACAGACAGACGGACAGACAGCCGGACATGGCTAAATCGACTCAGCTCACTTTTGGGTGTTACAAACATCGTGACAAACTTAATATACCCTGTTCAGGGTATAAAAAAACTTATCAACTAATCAAATTAATTTGGTTTTTTAATTTCATATGATCCAGTCATGAGTTATGCGGTTCACCGCGAGTCAATTTTTTTTGGAACGTCTGCGAAGATTCTCTGTCGCCGGCTCATTTTTTAATATTTTTCTATGAAACTTTCACGGAATATTCTTTAAATATCATATAATTATGCTATAATTAAACAAAGAAATAAATATTGATTGCATCTTTAAAAAAAAATTATTGAAAATACGCTTTTTTTCGCTCGAATTAACTTTACTACCCCCTTAAATAAGGTATTGTTCGGTTCGGTAGAGTGGTTGTCTTACGACGCTCCTATGCTTTAAGGAAGCCTTGTGGATAGGGTATACTAAGTTTGCCACGAAGTTTGTAACACGCAGAAGGATACGTCTGTACATACATGTACATATGGTATGTCATAAGTGATGAGTATGACGAGCTTAGTCGGTTTATTCATGTCCAACTGTCTGTTTATACGTGAATTAGTCACCTATCTAAAAATGTACACTTTTGTACACAAGAAGCTATTCTCTATCTTTATATCACAAACTGCACGATCAAAATCATATTCTTCTGTGTCAAACCACGTCAAGTAGTTCACGAAAATTTCGAAATATCAACGATTTTGTAATTAATCGAAAGTTATGTAAAATACAATATAAAATATATAATTGAAACAAATGGATCGTTAAGAAATATCTATAATATAGCACGATTCTTTTTCTTTGACTTTACAAAATTACATCGATTTAGCTCCAGTAGTTTATGAGAAAAAGTTTTTACAATTTTATCATGCTCTAAATTTCAACCTTCAATAACTTTAACAAAAAAAAAAACGAGTTTTGACGAAATATTTATATCACTGGGTATGCCTTCTTAATGAACTGCTAATTTTCAAAGTCGATGATATTTCGAAATTTTTGTGGACCACTTGACGTGGTTTGACCCTCTATAAACTTTTTCCTTGTGAAATTCAATCTTCGTCTTTTTTTGTTTTTATACTCTCGCAACGAAGTTGCTAAGGAGAGTATTATAGTTTTGTTCACATAACGGTTGTTTGTAAGTCCTAAAACTAAAAGAGTCAGATATAGGGTTATATATACCAAAGTGATCAGGGTGACGAGTAGAGTTGAAATCCGGATGTCTGTCTGTCCGTCCGTCCGTCCGTACAAGCTGTAACTTGAGTAAAATTGAGATGTCATGATGAAACTTGGTACACGTATTTCTTGGCTTCATAAGAAGGTTAAGTTCGAAGATGGGCAAAATCGGCCCACTGCCACGCCCACAAAATGGCGAAAACCGAAAACCTATAAAGTTTCATAACTAAGCCATAAATAAAGATATTAAAGTGAAATTAGGCACAAAGGATCGCATTAGCGAAGGGCATATTTGGACGTAATTTTTTTGGAAAAGTGGGCGTGGCCCCGCCCCTAATAAGTTTTTTGTACATATCTCGGAAACTACTGTAGCTATGTCAACCAAACTCTAGAGTCGATTTCTTCATTTATTTCCATATACAGTTTAAAAATGGAAGAAATCGGATAATAACCACGCTAATTAATTTTACAGCAAAATACAAAAATATGTAAATGACGGATAATGAAATCTCGATTATCACTTTATCATGCGAGAGTATAAAATGTTCGGTGACACCCGAACTTAGCCCTTCCTTACTTGTTATATGTTAATTTATTTTATTATATTTGTATATTTAATGTATTATTATTTACAAGATAATTTTATTTATTTACAAGATAATTACGAAAAACGTAAACGTATTTGTAACGGTAAAAAAAACCATGTAAAAATAAGGAAAATTATGCCTTGAAATTCCACAAAATTTGTTAAAGAAGTTAAAATCGGATATTTCATTCATTTTGTATTCACTGTTTGAGAGATTTTGAATAGCTTGTACTTGCTAAGCTAAGGTAATCGAGAATAATACTTGAACAAATAGAATTTATACAAATGGGTATTTAATTTTCAAAAACAAACACGCTAAGAAAAAGAAGACACTCAGAAGATATTAAAATAAAAAGGTTAAGCGTCAGAAAATACAAGAACAAAAAATACAACAAATGTGAATTGAATATGAAAGAAACAATATTTGAGCTCTTGACATTGGTGCAAGAGGGAGAATGATCAAAGATCTGACGCCTGCGCCGGCACCTGGCATGAATTCGCATCAATTTAAGCTATTCTGTGGAAAGCTGAATAATGCCATTATACGTTTTAAACATTCTATATATTTTGCTTAGAACTTGCTTTACATTTATATATTTATCGACTTTTGTACTTATTTATTTATTTATTATTTATTTTTTGTGGTATTTAAATGAGGCGAAAAAAATATATAAAAAATCACAGTTAAAATTCAAATTGTGTTATTATTATTTTTCGTGAAGATCAAACAAATACATAATATGGATATATAACAGCAAAAAAATTAAAAAAGTATTGCATGACTTACTACTTAGCCGGTGTTTGAAGTACATAACTGCAATATTCCTCGAATGACATACTCGGCAAACTTTGCGTTTCATTGAGTTCTACATCTTGATCGATTGCTTTGTAATCCAAATCTGGCAGAGTTTGATATGTTTCTTTATCGACAATAGCGTTACACTTCATGTTGAGCACTAAATGCATCACCTCATTGTTAATATGCTGAGCGGTCTTCGCTTCACTATTCACTTCATTCAACTGCAAACGATAACGATTTGGAAACTTCGACGACGTATCTTGATTTTTAGACCTGTTCGAAAGTTTCGGGCACATTTTTTCTTCGTTATTTTTTATTTTTGTAAATTTGGACTGTAATACCGGTGCGGTTGATTTGACATTATAAGTATTAAGCACATTTTTCACTTGTTTTTCCACAATCAACTTTTTAGACATGTTCAAGGGTACTTCACTTTTTTTTAAAGAATTTTCCATTATGAGATCGTGTCTAGTCACTGATTTCTGCACTGGCACTGTCTTCGGCTCCTCATCATTACTGATACTACTGTGGCCCAATTTATAGGTTATATAATCTATAGCGGAACTGGTGCGCCACACACGTTTGTAAAGAGTTTTGAAATTCTCGACTGTACGTTCTTTTTCACTGAGACGCGCATAAGCGGTAGCTACTTTATAACAAAGTATGTAATTCTCAATACTTTTTTGACTGTTCCTTAGTGGAACTTCGGAACTTTTGCTTGTCAGCGTTATGCTACCAGCAGACACTTCGTCTACTGCTTTGCTGTCGCACCACGACATATTCAATTTAGTTTCAGCCCTGCGTGACAGATCTAGGACGCCGATGTTTTCTTCTGGACACTGCAGATGAGCGCGTGGAACCTTTGCGCTTTTAGTAGTGTCTGTGTTCGGAATATGTTGAGAAATTAGTGTTGACTTGATAGCTTTTAAATTTTTGGCATTCTTTTTATAAGGGCTATTTGAATAATTGGATTTCCTTGTTAGATCTAAAGGCTTTTCGTTATTAATTGGCATAGCCTTACTTTTGACGAATTTTTTTTGCATCATATTGGAGATGCCGCAGTCAAATATTGTTGTATTTAACACTGAGGAGTCGAACGAATTGTTTGTTTTATTTTTTGGCTTGTCGAAAAAGCTGGTAGATTCTTCACTATTCCTCGAAATGCCGAGAAATAAACTTGGTGTTTTTCGCAGTGTTGGATTTTCCGCGCTTTTAATGGGGTCATTATTTTGCTCTTTTTCACTACTAGTTTTCGAGCTTTGTGTGTTTAGCAGCATATAATTTTGTATACCATTTAGAATGCTGCAATCTGCTATTGAACCGTTTGTCAAAATTTCAAAACATTCAGCGTTTTTCAAGTTTTGTGTTTCTTCGTTAGATTGCCTTGATTTCTGAGTATCCAAGAACGCAGAAAGTTCGTGTAATTCTGGGGTTGTTGCACGAAGGGAAGGCTGCATTGTAGGTGTCCGTTCATTTTTTGGTTCTGCTTCGTTAACTGGTAGTTTAGCACACTCTTCAACACCAGACTTTGTAATTTCTACTGTATCTGACGTTTTTTGACCTGGCGCATTATTGTTACCTATCAAATTTTGTTCATATTCTTGTTTATTCTGGCTTTCCTTTAATTTGTCAAAATCGAGATCACGTTGCTCTAGAAGTTTCTGGTGTTTTAACAAAGTCATATCTGCTGTTCTATCTAGTATTACTTCGGGTTTGTCTTGCATGTGATTGGTTGCCGTTGAAGTGTCACATTCATCAGCACTTCGCACTGTTAGCATAGTTAACGAGTTATCCTTTATATGCTTCCTTTGTGTGAAATATTGCGTTAATTTACTTTGCACGAGCGTTGAATTGTTATTTGATTGTTTAGCTGTAATATTAAGTGATTTTTCATTTACGGTAGTATCCGTTATATTGAGATACTCCTCGCAATTCATTTTACTTTGTGCAAAGTGTTGTTCCACTTCAACGGCCTTCAATTTAATGGTGCCGTTGCTGAGTTTTGATTTCGAAAAAGTAAAGCTTTTTAAATTGAGGAGATGTTTACTTTTGTTTGCTACTGTGCTGTCGATCGTTGTATCGCAAATTGTATTAATGGTGTTGGATAAGTTTGGTTTTACTTTCTTGTTGCCTTTCGCAGTTGCCACTGTTTGTTGCTTTCGTTTTTTAGGCTTTTTTGAATTTGATACAATTGTGGTTTCCATGACACGTTCGTTCAAAATCAGTGTCTCGTATACATCAGCGCCAACTGAAAGATGAGGAGTAGTTATTTGGATTCTTATTCGATAATTGTGTCTTTATTAAACTAAATTTATACTATAATTTTATTTAAAGATTCCTAGCGGATACTTTCTCTGCAAATCCTTGCAAAAATGAGAAATATATTAATATTGAGCTGCTAATTCGTTGATTAATGGAAATTTTTAAAAACTTTCAAGTTTAATATTATATAACGGATTTACAAATGGAGGTACTTTTGTCAATAGCCTTTTTTTTTTGACAGAAAGTTCGTGAGACGTGTTATTTTTGTTCAGTATTGTTTGGAATTTCATCGTGAAAAGACTTACACCTAAAGAATGTCTTTTGCCCGCTTCACTCAACTTATGTTAACATAATCGTATACCCATCTAGAGACCTAGCATTCATTATTCGATAATATTCGACCGAATAGACCACGTCCAGCATGTTGTGAAAAAAATATAACAACCGTAGTTGAGATTGTAAACGAAGACGGTGGTGAGTTGATTCGGCGCAGTTCGCAGCAATTCGGACCTACGCATGGGACGACTTGCCGCAATTTACATCGAGATTTTAAATTGAAAGCGTGTAAAATACAGCCTGTGCAAGAATTGAAGCCACTCGACCTTCCCAAGCGACATCGAACCAAATTTTGTTCAGCGATAAGGCCCATATCTGGCTTAATGAATTTGTAAAGAAGCGAAATTGCCGCATTTGGGACGAAGATCAATTTGAAGAGATTCAAGAGCTGCCACATCATCCAGTGGTCAAAAATGATGACAGTAAGAACGTGACCGTCAATGTCGACCGTTATCGCGCCATGATAACCGACTACTTGATGCCTGAAATTGAAGCTCGTGATCTCAACGACATTTGGCTTCATCTAGACGGCGCCACCTACCCGATGGCATCAATTAAAGGACAACACTTCGGTGAACAGATAATATCACGTTTTGGTCCGGTCGTTTGGCCACCAAGATCGTGTAATATCGCACGATTAGACTTTCTGTGGGGATATGTAAAGTCTAAAGTCTATGCGGTCGATACCGTTTCGATTCAAACCTTGGAACAAAAACGTGTATCATTCCAGTCATAATGCTAGAACGAGTCACTGAAAATTGGATATTTACTGATTACAAGTGATTGGACTTCGCCAAATGAAGGTTAGGTTAGGTTAATCTTGTAGGCCAATAAGCCACGCATAGACCAGTTTGGTCCTTTGGGATACCAGATGAAGTTCTCTTGCTTAGTCAAACGAAACTATTTTTGGAAAGAATAAATTCAAAGATTTTTAAACAGGCTCTGAGACTGCTCAAGGATAAATATAATGTAGCAATATGCCTTCACCAAAACGTGGGAAATTCACCATTTTTGAATAGTTTGACTTTTACTTTTCGATCGACTCCAACAAACTGTTTGTCGAAAGTCCGTTCTATGTAATTGGTTCAAAACCGGATTTTTATGAGGAAAATTAATATTAACTCGGCAGTAATTTACAAAAATACTACTGTGCCCAAAAAAGGTGACATTGTATTTATTTTGAAAATTCTTTTTTTATTCTTCCAAATCAATTTCATCCCCTTCAAAGTAATTCCCTCTCGATGCAATGCATTTATGCCAACGGATTTTTCAATCTTCGAAACACTGGTTGTAATCACTTTCCGGGATGGCCTTCAGTTCCGTCTTCGCTGCGGCTTGAATCTCCTCTATCGTATAAAAACGGTGTCCCCGGAGCGGTCTTTTGAGCTTGGTGAACAGCCAGAAGTCGCACGGCGCCAGATCAGGTGAATACGGTGGTCGTGGAACGATATGAATTAAGTTTTTGGCAAAATGATCTCGAATTACGAGGGCAATGTGGGATGGTGCATTATCGTGGTGTAAAAGCCAAGAATTGTCTTTCCACAATTCCGATCTTCTTAGGCGGATAGCATTATGCAAACGACGCATAACGTTCAAATAATATTCCTTGTTGGCTCTTTGACCGGTTGGAAGGAATTCATAATGCACAACACCACGATAATCGAAGAAAACAGTCAACATGAGCGACTTTGGCGCAATTTTTTTGGTCTCGGCTCTCTTTGGGCACGATATTCGCTCGATTGATCGGTTGTTTCGGGGTTGTAAGCATAGATCCAAGTCTCATCGCCAGTTATAATGCATTTCATAACACTCTGGTAGTCGGAAAGCATCGTTTCACACACTTCAACGCGACGCCTTTTTTCCAAAAAATTCAATGTTTTCGATACCAGTCGAGATTTGACGCGCGTGTGGCCCAAAACATCCTTCAAAATGGTATTGGCTGGGCCTTTCGATATGCCAACTTCATCAGCAAGGTCTCTAATTGTTAATCGACGGTTTTTCAACTCCAAATCTTTGATTTGTTGAACGGGTGCTTCGTCGGTTGAGGTTGATGGGCGCCCTGGACGCTCTTCGTCTTCGACACGTTCACGGCCGGCTTGGAACTCACTATACCACTTGTAAACATTTTTTTCGACATAGCCTTATCACCAAAGGCTTTCTGCACCATCATAAGAAAATTGATTCCGTAAACAAAATTTAATGCAAATTCTTTGCTCAACAAATTTGGATATCGCAAAAAACCAAAAACTCACTTTTAGCAACTCACAAAACGACACGTAACTCAAACACTAATGAATATTTTGACATGAAATTTGACATAAATGTGACTGACAGTACTACCAACCTAAAAAAAAAATAATTCTCCAAATCCATCGACGCGCGCAGTTTAAATTCAAATGCCTTATTTTTTAGACACAGTAGTAAATATTTGAAAACTATTTTATGTTACTACAATAATAACATATATGCATTCACGACAAAACCCTTAGGAATTGTTTTTTCTCCGCATTGTTCGCACTAAGCGTCCTCTTGGAATATAGTGATGACATGATTTTGACAGTTCGTGACGGCCATATTGGTTCACGGATTTGTGTAAAACATTGAGAGTGTGTTTACTTTGGTACAACGCTTGGAAATTATCCAAGATTACTACGCTAATTCACGTTCCGGTGGCAACTGTAAAAGCTCTTCTCTTGGGTTGAGTCAAATACTCGTGTGATTCAGGAAACGTAATTGCATTCCCAATAATTTACCGTTTGTTGGGAATTGTGATGTGGCAGTAACATCCGAGCTTACTTCTCTCGAAATTAAGTTGTTGTTGACCAATTTTCTCCCCAGAATTTGATGAAATCCACGCCAGTTATTTCCAACAAGAGAGTGCGTTACCTCATGTTTCATGTCTCAACAAATTTGTACGAGTATTGTTACTGAGAAAATATCTCGCTCGATACTTGTACGCAGGTTCCACAATCGAATGCGAGTTAGTGGAATATTCGAATAATACTTTTAGCAAGTTGGTAGTATCGAATATACGACATGTCTTAAAAAAACGATTCATATAATTTTTCTTGAAAGAGGTTTAAAATTTCTATGACCCTACATCTGAGTTGCGGGCATAAACTCAATTTATATAAGCCTTGTTTTTGGTAGGATCTTAATCATTTATTGTAAAGCGTTAAGTTTTAACATAAAATATATGAATATGAATGAAAAATTACCTAATGTGGCATGAATTACATGTGCATACAGCTGCTCCACATCAGGATTTGGTAATTTAATGGTTTTCATAAAACAACCATACTCCAAGAGCAATGAATCGCTGCAATTCGAATCGAAGAGCAAAAATCAATACAAAAATACATACATACTATACATATATTGATCATTATTACTTACAGATCTTCAATGAAGAGCAGCAGCTGATTCGCGGAATCACCAACAATAAGCAAGGCATTTATGCCACGACAAATGTAAGCCTCATTAACTTGTCGCACACAGACGCGCACCAGACTTTGTGAATCTCGCGTCAATTGTAGGGAATATTCAGGGAATGTTTGTTGCAAATTTTGCAATATCTCATCGCCAAAGGGATATGATTTGTTCAGTATCTATCAATGAAATCAGTAAGATAAGTTGAAAAGCCAACAAAACAAATTTAATTCAACAAACAATACTGACATATCTGCGAAATAGATTAGAAACGCCGTTCAGATGACAAAAAGGCGCAAATATAATTCATTGCTAACACAAATTGCAATCGTTTGAGTAAAAATAATTATAGGTTTGTAAACAATTGAGGTGGACGACAGCTAGCTACCGTACGGGTGACCTACCTACCTGCTATATTATTAATACTATACCTTACATACATATATACACCAGTATAAAAACAAATACGGTAAGTATCTATGAGCGCCCAAGCAAACAGAGCAATAGTTAATTTTCCCTTGTTGCACCTACCGCTTCAATGGTGCGCGCGTCTGTCGCTCCCAATGATTTCAATGTAGTTTTCCCAGCACACACCAGCTGAGCTGAGTAAACGGCACCGATTTTCTGCAATTGTTTCGCTGCATACTCCGAGTTTTCCCACAACTTGGCGTGGAAGCATTTCGCGATTGTCACGGTATGCAATAACGCCTTGTAGCGGCCCAAATGCAATGCATGCGCTTGATGCTCCGACAAGCGCATATACTCCACTAGACCTAGAAACATACAACTTTGTACATACTTATATACATACTCGTACATATGAAGGAGTAGTTGAGAAAAATGTTAGAAGAAGAATGCGCAAATGAAAATGCTTGCAAACTTAAATGTGTTAATTTAACAGCGCTAAGAATTTCATAGTTAAAATGAAGTTATAAGTGCATTCGTTATGCTGATAAGTGGTAAAATAAAAAATAGCAGCCATACATTTAGCAATGCGATCAGCGATGCGTAACATTTTTAACGATTCCTGTGCCAAAGTCGGGGAGGCGATCGGTATATTGCCAAGTACCGCTTGCAACAAGCTGCAAATTAGAAAAATTATCACACATTAAATTCTATTTAATACAACATCATTCAGATATTAAACAAAGTAATACACAGTAATATGGTTTGCCACACTTTGCAATAAATAGAAGCGTTTAGCTTCCGTGTGAAAAAATGCGATTGATACGAGGGTGCCAGATAATATAATAATACTAATTTTAAACATTACAATAAAATATTAAAAAAAAAATTCAAAATTTTTAAAATTAAAGTTGAAAAAAAATTTAATTTTATTATTATCTTATTAAATTGTTGCATTAAGTTTAAAAATAAAAAAGTAATCATATTGAATCAATAAAATTGTAATCGGTAAGCACAAAAAGTTTAAAAAGCACATCTATACTAATATTATAAAGAGGAAAGATTTGTACTACTATTTTTGTGTGTTTGTATGTTTGTAATGAATAGGCTCAAAAAGTACTAGGCCGATTTAAAAAATTCTTTCACCAATAGAATGCTACTTTCTTCGAATTTGACATAGGCTACATTTAATTTAAAAAAAAAATTATGGATCCTTGTTAAAACTTGAACAGTGTAACCGAAGGAGTAGAAAAATGAGTCTTAAAATGTCTTTCGTCGAATGCGCTGCCGAAACTATTAGCGATAAAACAAAATAATGTACAACAATGTTAAAAAACATCATAATGTTTACAAAAAACTCCGCGGTAGCAAATGTCCAACTATTGTAGTTATGTCACTACAACAACTTTTTTCATTTTAAACATTAATGAAAATGCTAACCAAATTCAAACCATGCTATTTATGTGTTTATATTATATTAATCCTTATTCAAATAAATTATTTTATGGTCAAGACCATTTAACTACCTATAAAATAGTTTTTAAATAGGACTTTCCATTCAAAAGATATTACGAATTAAAAAATTCAAAAAGTAAACAAAACCGCCACAGCGCCGTGGCCGTTGTTTGCGATGCATTGTGAAAAGCGCGCCGGGCTAGAGAATGTAAAGTATAGAGAAGGTGCAAATTGAATTTTAAATAATGTTCGATTTGGCGGCTAACAGAGCCGATAGAATCAAAGTAAGTATACTTTTACTTATAATATTTTTATACGCTAATTTTTTAAAGAATATTATTATTATTATTATTTAATATATTTATTTAATAATTTATTATTTACTTATATGTAAAACGACTGAATTCATTATTTATTACTGTTATTTTAATTTTTTGATTATTATTATTTTTATTTTTTAATTTTTCAAAAGTGCCCGCCACTTAAACCATCAAAGAAATTGAACATAAGTAGACTTACATACAAATATAACTGTGGGATTTTTTTTAATACAAATAAAAATATTTGTGAAAAAAAGTGTTTTATATCCAAATTTCCAAAAATAAATAATTGTCTACCCCGTGTGACGCCGGGACGAGCTGCTAGTCTAGTTTAAAATTAAAAAAAATTGTTTGCCGCCGTTCGCATTAACTCAGACTAAAATTTGGAACGACTTAGCGCATTTTACGTCGAGATCTTAAGTTGATTTATGTACAACTTATGCAAGAACTGAAGCCGCTCGACCTTCCCATCCCTTCGCTCTATGGGATCTTAAAAAGTTCCAAGAAGATTCGACATTTTCGAGTCAAACTTTATTCAGCAATGAGACCTCAATGGGTATGTAACCAGGCAATGTTGATGCATTTAGGACGAAGAGCCACTTGAAGAGATTCAAGAGCTGCCATTTCTTCTAGAAACAAAAACGGTTTGGTGTGTGTCCATATTTTTTCAAAAATGATGCCGGTGAGAACGTAAAAGTCGCGCTATGTTAACTGACTATTTAATGCCTGAAATCGTGATATCGGCAACATTTGGTTTCAACAGGACGGCGTCATCTCCCACACAAAGCATCAATAAATGGATTTATTGAGAAATTTTACATTTTGGGTGGATAGATTGGTCTTCAAGATCGTGTAATATCACACCATTAAACTTTATCCTGTGGGAATATGTAAAGTCTATGCGGACAATCCTGCTTCGATTCAGTTCTTGGAGCAAAACAGCACGCGAGTCATTCGCCAGTTACCTATCGAAATATTCGAACGAGTCATCGAAAATTGGACTCATGGGAAGAATATAACTAATTAAATCTAACTCAGATTGACAAAGTTATGAAGCAAAATGATGCATAACGCCATCCATTTTTTTAAAAGAGATTCTACTTTGCTGAAAAATAAAAAATCCGGAAAGCACCCGAACATAAAACAACGGACCATGCTGATAAAGCCAACATCAGAAAAAGCAAGGCTGCTCTTTTTAAATCTTCCCGAGAGTTTTCGGCTGAAATAAGGAATTTGAGTTTTAATGTATCCAGAAAACTTTTACGAAAGCTTCGCAATGATGCCCCTTTTTTACGAATGAGTAAAAGAAAATACATTGGAAAATAGTACTTTGAGCGATGAAACAAAAGTGCATTGTATTGAAACCGACGGCAAACCATCTCTCAATCCTGATACACCACAAAAGCTATTAAACACGGCGGTGGTAGA
Organism: Bactrocera correcta; assembly: GCA_027475135.1. NCBI lineage: Eukaryota > Metazoa > Arthropoda > Insecta > Diptera > Tephritidae > Bactrocera > Bactrocera correcta. The sequence continues at coordinate 36,418,689 of CM050327.1, forward strand.
GCGGACCAATTTTCATACCCCAATATTTTCAAAAATACTATGAAACCATTCACGTTCGAATCGCTGCCTGTGAGTTGGACTTTTATGCGCAACAATGATCGAAAGCATGCAGCTAAAAATGTGAAGAACTGGCTCTACTGCAGAAAGTATTGACGTCCTGAGATGGCCGAACCAAACCCCATTGAAAATTTATGAATCCATGTTAAGATGCCGATTGTTAAGAAAAAATTCAAAAATTTTGAAGATCTTTGGACTGAGACCGATGAGGCTTGGAACGCAATTTCAAAAAGTAAGTACCAGAAGTTTGAGGTTTGCCCCGACCATGCCAAACAATTTTGAAAAATTGTGGAATTGTATTCAAAACATTAATGTGTGCTTAAAAGCAATACCACTTAAAACATTTCTATATAAATATCACATAAAGTCCTATCAGCTTAAAATATCGAAAATTTGTCAATATTTTGTACAGTAATTTTTATTTTAATTCTCAAAAATAGCCATGGTTTAGGCTGTCACAGTGGGTGTGCTCCTTAAAGAAGTCTTTAGAAAAACTCCACGGCAGAGTTTGCGTCGAGAATTTCAAAAAATTAATTTATTTTATTTCATTGTTTGAATCGCTTCGAAAGATATATTATCTTCTTCTACGTATTCTTTTCAAATGACTTATTTGGAAGCGTTGAATGTCACCATTTTTTTTTTTCAAATTTAAGCAGAAACAGGGCAAACGCAACCATTTGATCAACAGAAATAGAAATTTAATTGTATGGAAGAAATATTTACAAATTTTTGTAAAACCTTTGGCATCTTAACCCACCCTCGTATATGTTAAATATGTGCATTTTCATAACAACCTTCGGGATTGCCCCCTTTTTACGAATCATTAATAAATTACCATGAAATTTTATCCTCACGTGTTTTGATACGCCCAGGGCGCGGAAATCTTAATGGCGTGTCATTTAGCGCGTTCAGCAAACGCTTCTCATTAACTCTTAGTGTAAAATCACTGAATTCTCTGCAGCGCACAATTAGATCAAACATTTTTAAAAAAGATTCATCGCCTCGAATCTGTTGGAAATAAAATAATTTTTTTTATTAAAATAAATATGATATTCACGTCTATTATTAATTAGCATTTATGTCTCCTGTACCAATCATAACGTTATGTGAATAAAATTATAATATGCGTGTGTCAAAGTATGATTTTTATTCCATCGTGTTGTACTAACCTGCCGAAAAAGCTTCATGGTCTCGAAGCATAAGTAATATTTAGCCATTAATTTGCCATAATTGGTGGTCTGCACATCTAATTCATTTTGTGGATTTCTAGAGATGAGACCAGCATTTTGAAGCTCTTGTATTTGCACTAAACACAGCTCTGGAAGAGTAATATATTTTTAATTCAAGGAATTTCAAGACACGACTATCTTTTAGTGAGATCTTATGTTTAATTGAAACTTACTTTCCAGTTTGTGCTCAATAATATCCTTATCTTTGTTTTCTTCTAATCCATAATATGAGGGATTTTGCATTGATCGCACGTAGAAGTAAGTGGAACGCATCCATTGCATGGCTACTTCCAGATTATTTATGGTACCCAAAGCGATTTCCGAATTGAGATGTTCAGCCAGGTGTTTGTGTAAATGTGACTCGATTGGCATTGTGCCATTCATCAATGTTTCATATTTTTGCTGGAATATAATTATAATATCATCAAATATTAATCTCATTAAATATACTAGAAGCTCTAGTTGGAGGAGGTTGGAGTCATGTGTAGAAGTTCACACAAGTGAGGAAAGTTCTTTGATCGCCATTAACTTGGGAGTGGCCAGAAACGATTCTTTTTCCGGCCTTTGACCAAGTATCCTAAGAAGCCTAAACACATCCGTTTGAAGGCGAGCTAAAGTGAGAAGGCGAAACATCCCCTGTATAGGGTTGTGCGCTGGGTTTGGGACCCGCCACGTAAAAAACACCCCCAATGAAAAATAAACAAGAGCCTCGGATGAGAGACCCCTTTTTTTGATGACGACCATGGCAAACGAAATAAGAACTACCAATTGAGGGCATGCACCTGGAATGTCCGGTCCCTTAATTGGAAATGTGCCGCTGCTCAGCTGGTTGATGTCCTCGTGAAAATAAAGGCTGACATCACCGCAGTCCAAGAAATGCGATGGACGGGACAAGGACAAAGACAAATAGGTCCTTGTGGCATTTACTACAGTGGCCATATAAAGGAGTGCAAGTTTGGTGTGGGTTTCGTGGTGGGAGAGTGACTCCGTCGCCGAGTACTATCATTCACTTCTGTGAATGAACGTCTAGCCACAATCCGCACCAAAGCGAGGTTCTTCAACATAACTATATGATGCCCAGAGCATACTGAAATTATGGAATTTGATAAGGAGTATGCATCAGCTTCTTTGTTGAATATGTTTCTACGAAAGCATGCCCGATGCATAGAATTTAAGTGTGCCGTGCCCAATCCACAAAAAGGGAGACCCAATAATCATCATCGCATATAAGGTTCTATCGAGCGTAGTGTATGAAAAATTAAAGCCCACCGTCAACTAAATGACCGGACTTTATCAGCGTGACTTCAGGACTGGAAAATCAAGAACTGACCTGGCCAAGCGCCTAATCTTGGAAAGACTCGTGAAAAAAGGATCGACACCGACTACTTCGTCAATTTTAAAGCTGCTTTTGAAGATATTGCTAAGGAAGGTACAATCTTCTGCAACAGTGTAAAACTGTTGGCGTACACCGAAGACATCGATATTATTGACCATAGCAACCTCGCTGCTAGTTCTGTTTTCTTCAGGTTGGACAAAGAAGCGAAGCAAATGGGTCTTGTGAACAAGGATAAGACGAAATATCTCCTCCCACTTCACTGTTGACAGTCACAACTTCGAAGCCGTAGATTATTTTGTCTATCTTGAAACCAGAATTGCCAGCTACAACAACGTCGGCCTAGAAATCTAACGCAGAATAACTCTTGCCAACGGGTGCTACTTTTGACTGAGTAGGCAAATGAGAATTAACGCCCTCTCTCTACGAGCAAAGACCAAACTCTACAAGTCACTCATCATCGCTGTCCTGCTATATGGTGCAAAGGCATGGACGACGACAACATCTGATGAGTTGGCGTTACAAGTTTTCGATTTAAAGGTTCTGAGGAAGATTTTTCGTTCTTTGCAATTGCGGATATCGCATTCGATGGAACGAAGAGCTGTAGGAATTATACGACGACTATGTCATGTCATCCGAATAAGTGAAAACAGTCCAGCTCTGAGAGTATGCGGCGCAGTATCCGCCGGGAAAGCAAAGGAAGAGGAAGACCTTCACTCCGTTGTAAAGACCAAGAGGATCTGCCTACACTTGGACTCTCTTGGTGTCAAACAGTGAAAGGAATAACGACACGAGCGCTGTTGTAAACTTGGCCATAACCGCGTAAATGGTGTCTACACGAATAAAGAATATTGAAGTAAGACTGAGGCTCCACAGATATTTAAATGTTTACTTAAATCATCAAATACATATAGCAAACCGTGCAGGTGTCTCGTTTAGGTTGCTCGACAAATATGGTTTAAACTGGTGTTAGTGTTAGTATATGGGTTGATATTCTCCCTTCAGTACATATGAGTTTTCATAACACATCTCTTCATCTTTAATTTATGAAAATCCCCAAGCAAATTTTGTTAATTATTCATATTACTTTCCACTTTAAGCGAAACCTCTTTTGCTTCCCATATTTTTGTTTCTTTTTTTTTTATTTTCATTCTAATTAAATTTTTGCAGTCATTCACACGACAAAGTAAAATTAAGTAATTAAATTTAAAAATATACATTGAATAACTGGGTATCTTTATTTTCTGACTTTTTTGTTGTTGTTGTCGACTGCATAACCTGTAATCGTAATTACTAATCCCACTAATCGTTAGTACTCGTTTAATGAATTACTTGTTAAAACAAGTCACTTTTTAGCTGTCCAACTACAATGTCAAAGAACTAAAGCAACAACAACAAGTACAACGACGACCAGCTTCAAGCGACGACCATCAAGTGCCACAAATGCAAAATCAGCCATTTTTAAGCCACACTCGGTGCAACCAAGCGCCGTTGTAACCATTAAACTGTTGCCCCAACAACAATAATAATAACAACAACAAAAGCATTAACCTCCCTAGTGACACCACATCGACGACGACAACGACAACGGCAACGGCGAAGTGATGCTGTTGATGCTAATGATGAGCCCAAACATTGAGTACAAGTAGTTAGGCAAATATTCATTGATACATCGGCCGCTCATCGCTAACCAATATTTGCAGGTACACCATTTAACTCGACACTACGACGTTGTGGCGATGTGCCGATGTGTTGCCACCAATGATCTCATGTGCAAGGCATCATCTTGACATTTAAAACGCTCACGATTGCCACCAATTTAAATATCGGTGCAGTGAGGAGTGGTGATTCTACTTTGAATGTATGTATACATGTGTACATATGTATATACTCATATGTGGCTGTGTGCGTGTTTATTATTATCCACATATGTGTACCTTCCAAGTTGACTTGCTGACTTGTTTGTCTCACTAAAAAATAATAGTAATAAATAAATAAGCCAATAAAACCTCGTGGGGTTGCGACCGCAAACGGTGTCATCATTTCGAAATTAATTATTTATTGTAAACAGATTTGATAGGTACAAATAAGTTGTTTTAACCGAAAAAATTGTATGCATACTTTTTATACCCTGTACAGGTATTTTAAGTTTGTCAGAAGGTAACGCCCAAAAGGAAACGTCGGAGATCCTTTAAGGTTCTAGAATGTGCGCTAAATGGCAAACACGGCTTCTATTACATTTCTCTAATAGTGGGAATTTCAGCTACTATATAGTGCGCTGAATGTTCTCTTCGAGCCCCACGAGCTTTGCTGGTCGATTGGCGTAACCTTTTATTCAACATACCTCCAGAGAAAATAATTTCACTAACTATTTTTAGAAATTAACGAGTCGCCAAACTTTGCTCGCAATCTGTCCATGTTTAGACATGAAAGCTGAGGTAGCTTACCGTCTTATTGGAAACAGAGACAACAATGTAAAGTGTTTTACGTAGGATCCTACTGTCATACAGTTTAATTCTACGGTGCTCAGAAGCACAACGGATCAATACAATGCGTTGATCAGCGCCCTGAAAACTGGGTAAACATTTTCAGTACCAATCGGCAGTGTGGCATGGATACACTAACCACCTTGGTAGGGTTCGAGGCCCATCTAAAACCTCTACCGTACTATGTGCACGTCGCCAGGTTGCAATGCAACTCCACATTTGAACTGACAAAGTCAGTTCTTCCCGGGATTTGGGTTTTAACCACAGCCACCACGAATCTCCACAAAGGGCCAAACCCAATGAGCAGATTGGAGTTACCTCCAAGGACTACTGCTCCCCGTGGTACAAGGTTAAGGTCTTTGGTATGACCTTGTAACCGAAGTTACTACCAGTTGAGTTTCCACACAACTCTGGACTGGCGGCCAGAATCTTAGTCGCCTCTTACGACAGGCATGCCTTACCGCGGGTATATTCGGTTTCCCCCCGAACCCTGAGAGGGCCCCCCTTACCCGCAGGGGGATGGAAACAGAGACCGTCCGCGTCGATGGTAGCGGAATGATGGGTTGATGGCAACGGCATCATTTCGCAAGAAATAAGGCCCGATAATGCTGCCATATCACAATCCGGACCAAACGGTAAATTTTGAGGATGCTATTGCGTTTCCTGAACCACACCAGTATTTGCCTCATCCCATTAGCGTCTTCTTATATGGAATATTTTATATTTAGAAAGGGTATTATGGCTTCGGTGCAACCGAAGTTTTCATTCTTTCTTGTTTATTTTAAATGCGATCTTTTGATGTCAATGAGGTGACGAATAGGTTAAAAGCAAAACCAAATAAATTTTGGTATCGAATTTTCGGGCAGCGAGAAGCTTAATTACCAAAAAAAAAAAAATGCATTTATACCAAAATGATAGAACTAATTTACTGCAAAAAGCAAAAGTCTTCATGTCAAGGATAGATAGGCGATTATGGTAGATAGAATTACAATTGCCCTTCGTAAGCAAAATTGCAACCCTGCTTTATATTGGTATTGGTATAAAAAAGTTACTTCGGCTGCACCGAAGCTATAATGCCTTCACAGAAAGATTTTTTACATTACAAAAGGGTTAGAAAGATATTTCGATCGGTTAGTGGTTCCGACTGAATTGAGAAAAAATGGCTAGTTCAAAATTCCAGGGCACTGAAGAAAAGGATTGTGGCAGCACCGGTGCGCAGATGGATAGAGGCCGTACTGGGCACCAGAATAGCTGAAACCACAGTAAGGAATACCAGGATTCGGCTCGGCACTACAAGACGCTGCCCACATGGTGAAGTGCTGTCCTTCTGTCAGTTTTTGCAGTGATGTTAAGATGGGCATGAACCCCTCAAAGACAGCCAACGCCTCATAAGCGATCCCTACCCGGCCTCAGAAACCTAACCCTTGCGGCCAGAGAGGTAGAGTTGACTAATATGGTCAAATATCTTGATCTCACGCTAGATTCCACTATGCGGTGGAAGCAGCATGTTGACCTGACCACTAAGGCACTAATAGTGTGTAATCGATTAGCTGGTAGATCCTGGGGCTGCAAGCCAAGAATTGTCAGGTGGTTGTATATCATGATCGTGCCATCGATAATTATATGGAGTTGTGGCTTGTGCCTCAAAAGCATCGAAGACGTCGGTAGGGCTGCATGTTGGGTACCTAGCGCAGCACTTGAAGAAATGCTTTAGCTCACATCACCTCCCTTAGTAATCGGTCAGGTAGCTAAACACACACTGCTTCAAATGACAGCAGAAGAGTGCCGTACAAGTAAGGTAACCTCATGTCAGCGGATGAAGGAATTAAGTGGTGCATTACTATTGGCTCTTCTTCCAATGGACAGAATTACAAAAATGGTAAACTTCATCAAGAAGTTCAAGGTTATACTTAGTAGTAAGGTTGAATGGAATGATTCCACTCTGGAGCTGCTGCTTAGAGACAGTACAACCGAATGATACACCGACAGCTCGATGAGGGAAGGAATTGCTGCAGGAGTCGTAGGACCACGCACTAAACTCTCCGTAGCCATGGAACGTTTTCCGCGGATTTTTTCAAGCACAAATCTTTGCTTTAAGTCAGTGCGTAGAGATAAACCTCCAACGCAACTATCCCAACGAACATACAACCATACTTAGCGACAGTTAAGCGGCACTTAAAACAATCCATGCCTACAAGAGCAAATCGCTACTGGTGCAGTAGTGTAGAGAGCAGATGCGCGGTCACAAATATAGACGGTAGTGAGCAGGGTCATAACCTCAGCATGTTTAAACATGTAATCAATCTCCCTAGAGACAAGCTCAGGCTACTTGTGGCATTCTACAATGGGCACTGACTAACTTCTTGTGCAAATTACTAGTTCTGCGACCGGGAGCCCGAAACTCCAGAATGCCTACTAATTGGCTTCATAGCAGTTTGCAGACGCAGGATAAAAGCCCTTGGATCCATGTTTCCATATAAGAATCACATCGGCACCTAGCGGTTTATTGGAATTTATCAATATGCTGTGGCTAGGTGGGTCGTTTTGACTTAGAAGAGGCCTCAATAGACAGTTAAAAATGAATTCGTTTGCATATCGATTTCCAATAATTCACAAGAAAGTGTTGTCCATAAAATATACTCCATATCGTGGAAACAATCTAATGCATATCAAAACATAATTGCATCTTATTCGGAAGAGATTAAGAGGATAGGCGTTGACTTTGTGCCGGTAAATCTAAATTTCGCATCACTGGTGACATTTTTCCTGTTAAACGGGATTCGAAAGAGGGACTGTATTTGTTCTTGGTTTTTTTCTACAAAATCAACCAAGAACCAGATGGGTCGATCTTATTTTATATAGAAACTGAATGAAAATAATTTCGAAATCTCACATATTTCCGTGAACTAAGTGGTTGGTGAAAAATTGCCATACATATATACAAATATATTCATTCAATAGGCGAAATGTGCTCGCATGTACCGAAATTCGTTCAAATGGAAAAAATGGTAATGCTTCACAACTCCACCCAAATTGTTACAGTTTTTGTTTATGCAAAAATGTTGCTAACCTCATGAATATGCACATTTTGCCGTGTATTCCAAATGCTCTCTTTAACAAAAAGAAGATACAAACCAAAAAAATTACATGCTCGTAGTTCGCGCAAATTGTTATGCCTCCAGGCTTGCCGGTATCTTGCGGCATTGCAATACCCAGTATTTGCCGCATACAATGTTTCCACACATAACCAAATAATAGCAATTTCGGCAAGTCAGCATCGCATCATACCACAACCCACATGAAGTCATGAATGTGATAAGTTAATATTAGTTTTTACCAATTCTCACTAATGTTGCCCTCCATTGTCAATTTGACAGCAGCTTTAGAGACGTCTGTCAGGTCGCCTTGCTCATAATTGTTAAATATTTGCATAAAATTATCACAAGTATGAGAACTCAGAATTTGTAATAAATTGTAATATTTTTTTTTTTTTAATTTGTTTAGTGATCTGTTATATAATTACAAGGTTAGTTGAGTTTTAGATAAACGATTTGAAATATGGCAATATTTATACTCATGCAACATGCTGTTGCAGAGTTAATAGTTCTGTTCACCTAAAGGTTATTTGTATCACCAAAAACTAGCAGATTTAGATATAGGGTTATGCATACTACTGTGTCCAAAAAAGGCGACATTTGAATTTAAAGTGCGCGCGTCGAAGGATTTGGAGAATTATTTTTTTTTTTTAGGTTGGTAGTACTGTCAGTCACATTTATGTCAAATTTCATGTCAAAATATTCATTAGTGTTTGAGATACGTGTCGTTTTGCGAGCTGATAAAAGTGAGTTTTTCGCTTTTTGCGATGTCGAAATTTGTTGAGCAAAGAATTTGTATTAAATTTTGTTTACGGAATCAATTTTCTGCTGCGGATACGTTGAGGATGGTGCAGAAAGCCTTTGGTGATGAGGCTATGTCTAAAAAAAAATGTTTACAAGTGGTATAGTGAGTTCCAAGCCCGCCGTGAACGTGTCGAAGACGAAGAGCGTCCAGGGCGACCATCAACCTCAACCGACGAAGCTCACGTTCAACAAATCAAAGATTTGGTGCTGAAACACCGTCGATTAACAATTAGAGACCTTGCTGATGAAGTTGGCATATCGAAAGGATCAGCCAATACCATTTTGAAAGATGTTTTGAGTCTCAAGCGCGTCAAATCTCGACTGGTACCGAAAACATTGAATTTTTTGGAAAAAAGGCGTCGCGTTGAAATGTGTGAAACGATGCTTTCCGACTACAGGGTGTCATGAAATGCATTATAACTGGCGACGAGCCTTGGATCTATGCTTACCACCCCGAAACAACGGATCAATCGAGCGAATATCGTGCCAAAAGAGAGCCGAGACCAAAAAAATCGCGCCAAAGTTGCTCTAAAATCAAGGTCAAGTTTACTGTTTTCTTCAATTATCGTGGTGTTATGCATTATGAATTCCTTCCAACCGGTCAAACATTCAACAAGGAATATTATTTGAACGTTATGCGTCGTTTGCGTAACGCTATCTGCCTAAAAAGGCCGGAATTGCGGAAAGACAATTTTTGGTTTCTACACCACGATAATGCACCATCTCATACTGCCCTCGTAATTCGTAATCATTTCGCCAAAAACACAACCCATATCGTTCCGCAACCACCGTATTCACCTGATCTGGCGCCGTGCGACTTCTGGCTGTTCACCAAGCTCAAAAGACCGCTCCGGGGACACCGTTTTTATACGATAGAGGAGATTCAAGCCGCAGCGAAGACGGAACTGAAGGCCATCCCGGAAAGTGACTACAACCAGTGTTTCGAAGATTGGAAAATCCGTTTGCATAAGTGCATTGCATCGGGAGAGGATTTGAAGAGGATGAAATTGATTTGGAAGAATAAATAAACAATTTTCAAAATAAATACAATGTCACTTATTTTTGGGCACAGAAGTATGTGTATAAAAAATCAAGACGACGGGACGGGTTGAATTCCGAGTGTCCGTCCGTCCGTGCAAGCGATAAATTTAGAAAAACAAAATTAAATATAAATATATCAAATAAGGTATTTCTTGGAGAAAAATGGACACATGCAAAATTTCAGCTTGATATTTCAAATCCTTTTTTCTGTACGAGTATATACAGACACATGACGTATCCTTCGTGGCACTCGTAGTATGCCCTTTTTTATAGTAGAGGGAAACATCAAAAACTAGTGAGCGGAAAACCTAACTTACTCCCAACTCATGTTTCGCCCACGAAACCACCGGATTAGGTATTACTTCAAGGCAGAGAAAAATACATTAAAGTCTTCTATTGTACGGACTGACTGACTCTTAATCTATTGTAAGTTTCTTAGTTTTGTCATAATTAAAGCTGACGCTTCGCCTACAGCTTTGCTTTTATCAGAGGACTGACACATAAAAATGTGTTGTCAAATTTTCCACCGTTGCACTACCGCCGAGTGTAGATTTTTGTTTTTCCCACTTCTCTTTGCACACGTCAGAGAATACGGACTAATGGCCACTGAGTATTTGGATTAGATGTCGTTTGGACGTAGTTTATCACCGCTGCTGCCACATTGTAAGGCTCTAGGCTATCTCTGCATTTTTTTGCCTTGTAGACGGCTCTGATAGCTGGTATAGCCGCGTGAATTTCTCTCCTTGGATGTCAATAGGCGGCATGCTGGGTAGTACTGCAGCAGTACCGCTTGATATCGTTCGGTAAGCACTTATTACTCGGATTGCAAAAAGCCTATGCACTGCTTTTTTTTAGTCTTGCGTATGATTTTATGGCCAATATCCAGCCTTTATACAAACAGAATTCATTACTTTTGTTATTAAAAATCGCCGGCTGAAACGCACGCAGTCTCTATTAGTCATCATTCTCAATAGAGCTATTTTGTTTGCTTTGCCGAAAGTATACAGTGTTCCTTAAATTATAGCTTGGAGTTTAATATTACTCCCATATACTTCAGCTGGTACTGTGAAGTAATCTCACACTCCCTTATGGTGAGTGTTATCCTTTCTTCAACCTTCCTTGTGCTTATGAGCAAGACTTCCGTTTTCTGTTCAGCCAGCTCTAAACTCATTGTTGTAAACCATTTGCGCAGACCATTTATGCAATCATTGCATTTGAGGCGGGGGCCATCTAGCCACTGCTACCATTATGAGGTCATCCGTATATGTGACCCCGCACATAGAAACTCGCTAGTGTGTCAAAATGTCGATTATCGGTTTTCAACGAGAATGTACGTAGAACTACAGGGGGCAACCCGAGAGCTTGTTGGTTCGTCTCGGAAACGCTTCAGAGTGAGTGAAAATGAGTGTGAACAAATGTTTTAGAAAACCCTGTTAGTGTGTGAAAATTTTGGTTTTCCCCTCATAGTTTCCACAGGAACACTGTCGAAAAATATAAAAGTTATCAGATGCGTAATATCTGTGTAATGAGCCATTGCGCCACATATGGAAATATTTTGACTGAAGAAAATTCCGTTCGATTAGCTAACGATAATGCTAATGTATTGTAAAATAAAGAAGTATGGATTTTTTATTGGAAATGTATTTTATTTCAAGGTCATTCATGTTCGACATTTCAATTTTCAAAGGAAAGAAAGAAAAGCTTCTTTGTGGAACGCCCTTTCCGGACAGATCGGATGGGAGTCGAGGTCACTGCACAAGTTGAAGAAGATGAAGGTTGTTTCTTCACTAAGCTCGGTTCTCCGACTTTAGTTCGTTTCCTGGTTATGCTTGGTTCTTTAACGTCCTCCGCCCCTTTCGTCCGTAACTCTCGACTAGATTTAGGCGCAACAGCATCTGCCTTGGAAGGATCAGAGCATAATGACCGCACTGAATTTTATAAATACAATGCGCGCTCCAGAGAGCGGCCGTCGGGTGTGATTATTATGAACAAGTTCGGATAAATGTTACCTTTCAGGGTAGTATTGAATTCTTTCAAGTACGCATCCCAGCGCCGCCACACTATCTCTGAATCTGGAACACCAATATTGTGCTTGTTGTGTGACGACAGATTGATGCAATGCATGAAATCAGCATGACAATCGACGTTGACCTGCGAATATTTCATTTTCACAAGGCCAAACATACGATCCGGTCCGAAACGCGTATGCCCAGTCAATAGAAAATTGAGTGTAATTTTCCCTCTAAATTTTTGCCGAATGCGCCACGCAAGATACTAAATCATGAGCGTTCGATTACCATGACAAGACTCAGACGGCTTCATTGTGCTAAACTGCTAACATAGTAACGAACAAGGAGGAAGAGGGAGAGAGAACCGTGCTTCACATCATTCAACACCTCTCGTGAAAAATCCTGTCTTTACAATTTCTTAGCACCCCGTCGTATTCGTACCGCCCTATTCAGAGTATGTTTGCAAATTTCGATTTGCTAAAAAATAGCAAAAAATCTATCAGGTATAACTTAAAGTACTACAGTTTTGAGCTTGTAACGGTATAGATTACAAGTAGGCATTTCTTAGTCTAAATTGTGTATAATATAATAAAATCTATTTGTGAGCACTGCTAGATTTAATCTGTTGTCTAATCTTTTTTCTATGGAAGTGGAACTGAAACTTTATTTTTTTATTTTTGTTAAATTCAGCAAATTGTTAACAAGTTGGTATTTCTATCCTCGGCAAGAGAGTGCTGACAGACCAACATTTTCGAAACATCCAAGTAGAGGTACTTATTTTGACAGATAGCGTGTGAGTTGTGTCAAGCTGTCATGTTATTTTTGCTCGGTATTATTTGGCATTTCATCAAGGAGATACTGACGCCTGAACAACATTTACGAATCATTCAACGTTATTTCGAAAATCCATGTTCTGTAAAGAACTTACTATTCGCAACACCATCACCCATCTAGAGACCCAGCGTTCATTTTTAGATAGATCACGTCCATAACGCAGTGAAGAAAATATTACAGCCGTAGCTGAAGTGTGGAGTGTACCCGAAGACCGTAGAGAGTCGATTCGACGCAGTAACTCGGACTGACATATGGAACTACTTGGCGCATTTTCGTCAAGATCTTAAATTGATTTTGTACCAAATTCCTTATTGTGCAAAAACTGAGGACGCTCGACCTTTCCAAGACACATCTCTTCGCTCTATGAGCTCTCGAAACAATCCAAGAAGATCCGACCTTTTTGAGCTAAATTTTGTTTAACGATGTTCCATGGGTATGTAAGCAAGCTAAATTTTCGCATTTGGGACAGAGAGCAACCTGAAGAGATTCAAGTGCTGCCTATTCATTCAAAAAAAAAAAAAGGTTTGTTGAGGTTTGTGGGCCGGTAGAATCATCGGCTCACATATCTTCCAAAGTGTTGTTGGGAACGTAACCGTCGATGGCGACCATTATCGTGCCATGATAACCGACTATTTGATACTTGACATTGAAGTTCATGATCCTGGTGACATTTGATTTCAACAAGTTAGAGCCACTTCCTGCACATCGCATCAATCAATGGATTTTAAGAAAGAACACTTCGGTGAGCAAATAATTTCACGTTTCGGGCTGGTCGTTTGACCACAAAGGTTGTGTGATATCACACCGTTAGACTTTTTCCTGTGGAGATGTGTAAAGTCTAAAGTCTATGCGGACAATCCCGCTTCGATTAAAGTCTTGAAGCAAAACATCACGCGTGTCATTCGCCAGTTACTAGTCGAAATGTTCGAACGAGTTATCGAATCATTGGACTCAACAGATGAACCATTTGAGACGTAGCCCCGGCCAACATTTGAAAGAGAAAATCTTCAAAATATAAATACTAAAGAATGTTCTTCGAATGATAATAAATATGCTAGGAGATGCTTGGTATAATATTTCTTGTAAAACTCATGAATGGGTCAGTCTGTAGCGCATCTCTCTTATCTGATATTAGTTTCAACATTACCGCTCGCTCTACCAGGCAGTTTAGACCTTTACTTTTCAAAGTTTCTTGAACAAATTTTGAGTTAAACGAACCATTCTGCAGTATATGTCAAGATTTCTATTCTAATTCCAGCACATTTAATTTAACAGAATACTCTTCCATAAAAAAAATTTGAAAATAATAAACTTACTTTAATATAATTCTTAATTTTGGCTGCTGCAATTTTTGTTTCTGTAGCTGAGCAGCTTAAGATCGAAACGCTTAAAACTCTCTTGTCTTTTATGACTCGGCTAATTCCGCTCGTTTGCGGATTGGGCCCCTCGCGTCGGTTGGGCGGGAGGAGGGTAATCGTTGGGTATTTTGTACATAAAATTTTAAGTTTCCGTGCTTTTTATACCCTGAACAGGGTATATTAACTTTGTCACGATGTTTGTAACACCCAGAAGGAAGCGTCGGAGACCCTATAAAGTATATATATAAATGATCAGTATGTTGAGCTGAGTCGATTTAGCCATGCCCGTCTGTCTGTCCGTCTGTCTGTATATATACGAACTAGTCCCTCAGTTTTTAAAATATCCTTTTGAAATTTTGTACACGTCATTTTCTCTTCAAGAAGCTGCTCATTTGTCGGAACGGCCGATATCGGACCACTATAACATATAGCTGCCATATAAACTGAACGATCGGAATCAAGTTCTCATATGGAAAACTTTCGCATTTGACAAGATATATTCACGAAATTTGGTGTATATTATTTTCTAAGGCAACAATGTAATCTCCGAAGAAATTGTTCAGATCGGTTAACTATAGCATATAGCTGTCATACAAACTGAACGATCGGAATCAAGTTCTTGTATGGACAACTTTCACATTTGACACGATATATTCACAAAATTTGGTATAGATTATTTTTTAAGGTAACAATGTAATCTCTAAAAAACTTGTTCAGAACGGGTTACTATAGCATATATGTAGCTTCCGTACAAACTGGACTCATAGTTACTAACAGAAATGCACCTGTGAAGGGTATTTAGCTTCGGCGCAACGGAAGTTAACGTTTTTTCTTGTTTCTTTAAAAAATTAGTAGGAACCTCGAAGTGGATGACCCTTTACTTCCCTTTGAATATAAGTATTTAAAACAAGTTTGCGCGTAGGCGAAGAAACCCAGCAATAATTTTCCATGTCGAACCCAATATACAATATACACTGCACTAAGCACAAATATTAACTAATTTGCGTATCCCCATTTCTCAACAAACTGTCATTAAAATTGAAATATATTGCGAGCAATTTATTGTTTATGAATTTGGAGAATGCATAGCCTTGTCATGGAAGCGCATACGAGATTGCACGCGCCCATATACAAAATAGGAAATAATAATTAAATATTTTTCTTACATAACTGCTGATAAAACTCCGCACTTTTACAGCCATTTTACAAGGTCTAAATATAAACCTAAAGCACATAAACGCCAATTTGGTGTAAAAGAGCTAAAAAGCCAAAAAACACCGCAACAAAAGGAACCCAGATCTGTGAAGAATGGGTGTCGTTATCGGCTTTGCTGCCACTGGCGATGTCTACCACAATTGTTGTTATTGTTGGCCGTAATCGTAACTGCCAGCCCATCAGCCAGCATGTACATATGCCTGTCAGCGCCGAAACATCAAATTGGTGAACTAAATTGGGTGAGTGTGTCAGTGTGTAAGTGACTGAGCGACTGAGCGCGCTTGCATCAAGTCACGGGAAGCATTGTTGCGGTGGCGCTTGCCGCACAATGAACACAAAAGGAGTGATGAATGAAGGTAGCCAAGTCGGCAAGACGGTGTGCCACCGAAATGCTGACGATGAGACTGCTGCCGCTGACGACGGATTACTGACGCTAATACTATGTGCCTATATGCATATGTTAGCATTTGTTGTTATTGTTATTTGTATAATTATATGAATGTTTATTTTTGCACTACAGAAATGCTTGCTGATTGTATTTACAACGGCATTGCTTTGGCGCTTGGTGTCGTTGCTGCCGCACCTAAGCACGACTTTGAAGGTTACATGCCGCCGTCGCTGTCGTCACCACCATCCACATCACCATCACCTCCACACTGCCGCGGTAAGTCGTGTGTTACAACATTTTTGCAGTAACAACATGCGAGCTCAACGCTCCTTTTGCTCAAAAACGTGCGACCTACTCCACGGCTGTGCGGGGGTGTGTGTGTGTGTGAAGGGTACGCCGAAATGTTGGCGAATATAATTTTTGCATGGAAGCGTTTTTTTGGCAGCAAAGCGCCGAGGAAGGCACACAAAATCAGTCAAAAATGCCGCAAATACCGAAAATATCCGCAGTGGTTGACCTGGCAAGCGGCGACCCACACATACACATGCACTCACAACTCCATGTATCCATGTGTAGGTGCAATGCCTTTTCTACTTAACGGAGAATTTAGAAGATGCCATCAATAAGACACCGTAAAATGTTAGAAAAGTGATATAGCAACCAAGCTCGACGAGAAAAAAAAACATCTGCATTGCTGCGACCCACACTGGGTAAGGCCTCCGTCAAGTTGGATATCGCAGCATAAGAAGTGTCTTCTTCTATTTCATCTTTGGCCATTTCATGTGACTTGCTCGGTTCATTGGTTGCTGGCTAAATTGGGAATCATAGCTGATATGCGACAATTGCTGCTGCTAACTGGCAGGCAGTCCACCAGCCAGCTCACGAGCAGCCATTCAATCCGCAATTGCGGGTACCCAACATTTATCATGGCATTAAAGAGTCATACGGCGCTCGCTATGCACTTCCATACATACAAACATTCGCGAATCGACACGGATGCAGCATTTTTTCATTATGTTAAACATAGAATTGATGGCTGTGACCAACTAAGCACGAGTATTATATTTATACGAGTCGTTTTGAAAAACCTCAAAGCTGCTGCGGTGGCTTAAAAGAAAACCCACAACTACAAAAAGTTGCTCAACTTTGCTCACCTTATCATTGTTGAAGCGATATTTTCTTGTTGTTCTACTATCTTTGCTTGGTTTTTTGATTGGTTTTAGTTTCATTGTTGCTATTATTGTTGCTAACATCATTGCGTTTAGTCTACAAATAGACACTTATGGTATGGTTTTCTAATTTTTATTTTCTAATGGTTCAAACGTCGCTTCTGCCGTAAATTTATGCTCAGATCAAACAAGTATCTGTGGGCGCCTGCTCCATCTGTATCGAAAACCCAGTGAGCGTTTAATTCTTTATTCGTTAATGAATATAGAAAATGAAATTACAATAAGGACAAGACCAGAAAATAATAAATTACAGTGAGGTCATTTTAGCTAATAGCGATACTAATGTGTACAGCAACGTCGCATTAGCCACCAGCGGTCCCAATCGTGTATATTTGCTGTATGGACCCATCACCTATGCTAGCATGTTAGCCCTAGAACTTACTTAATAAATTGTTTTGGAAATCGACTGAGGTTGAGGTTCCTAAAATACAGTATCGTGAGTAATCTCAGCCATTATGTGTCAGAGAAACGGAGCTTTTGAAACTAAAAGTTTTCTAAGGATAGGTATACAAGCTTCATGAAGATATCTTAACGATTATATAGCCAGATATAGATAAATCAATTCGTATCAACACTTTTGTTATTTTGATATCTATTTCAACAGGCAGTCCAGTAGATTGGAATCAAGAAATATTATATTTATAAACCCAGTTAGAGCTTTTCTTAAAAGTTTTACGGTTCGTTTCAAAGCCTAGCACTAAGAGATGATGAACCCGATTCCCCAATCAATGACGATGGAACCGACGTTCTATTGTTCGACCATGAAGAAGTTCGAATAGACCCATCTGAAGGACAATAAAGCGGCGGAGCTATTCAAATACTGATCTGATAAGGAGCTTTCATCAGTTTTTGGAAAAATATGGCCGGACGAAAGCATGCCCGACGTTTGGAATTTAAGTATGCTCTACCCAATCCACAAAAAGGAAGACCCCAGAATCTACGCCAACTACCTTTGGATAAGCTTCCTCATCACAGCATATAAGGTTCTATCGAGCATATTGTGTGAAAGTTTAAAGCCCATCGTCAACAAACGAATTGGGCGGTATCATGACTTCAGTCTATCAGTGTAACTTTAGATCTGGAAAATCAACAATTGACCAGATGTTCACCATGCGCCAAATCGTGACAAAAACCCATGAAAAGGGAATCGACACACTAGCGGTACGTCGATTTTAAAGCTGCACGAAAAGGAGCTACCTTTATGCTGCTATGTCTGAGTTTGGTATCCCCCCAAAACTAATACGGCTGTGTAAACTGTTATTGAGCAATACCAAAATTTCCACCTGAATCGGGAAGAACCTCTCCGAGCCGTTCGATACCGAACGATGTTTCAGACAGAGCAACTCCCTATCAACAGCCTTCGTCCATCTACTCCTGGAGAAAATAAGTCAATAGTGCAATCTTATATAAGAATGTACAGCTGCTGGCGTACACCGATGATATTGATATCAACACCCTCACCAGTAGTTCTGCTTTTTCCAAACTGGTTAAGGAGGAGGAGAGGCGAAGCAAATGGGTCTGGTAGTAAACAAGGACATGACGAAATATGTCCTGTTATCAAACAAACAGTCGTCGCGCTCACGACTTGACTTCCACTGTTGACAGCCATAACTTCGAAATCGTAGATAATTTCGTCTACTTGGAACGAGCATTAACACAACAGCTACGTCGACCTTGAAATAAAACTCAGAATAACTCTCTCCAAGAGGTGTTACTTCGGACTCAGTAGGCAATTGACAAGACATCTCTCAATGAACAAAGACCAAACTCTACAACACTACATCATGGTGCAGAGGCATGGACGACGACAACATCTTATGAGTTGGCGTTATGAGTTTTCGAGAGAAATGTTCTGGGGAAGATTTATGATTCCTTGCCCATTGGCAACGGCGGCCACAGTCGAAGAAAAAGTGGCTACGCTGGTTAGATCATGTCGTGCAATTGGATGAAAACACTCCAGCTCTGAGAGTATTCGACGCAATACTCGCCGAGGGAAGCAGAGAAAGAGAAAGACCATTTGGAAAGGAGCATGGCTACGACTGGGGGGCTGTCGTAAACTTGGCTATAAACGTGTGTCTACGACAATAAGAAAGAAGAAGGAAATTGAACTGATTTAGCTGAGCGGCTGCTATAATCGAACGAGAAATGAGACTTCCTCAATTCAGGCATCAACCACCTTAGAAGAGTAATAGGTAAACCTTAAATTGTGGAACAGACAAATTTTAAATGTTTGTTGGGTTAAATTTAGCAAGCAATATATAGACTGCAAACAACACCGACTATAAGAAGACCAACAACTACACCGATAACAACAATAATGTAAGTACCCGTTACGTGTAATCGAAGTAAATGGCAAATAAACAGTTGACATTTGAGAATCTCAAATTGGCCAGATATAATCGTATCGCATCGGATGGTGTCGCATCAATTGGCCGACCGGATCCAATAGCAATTATTTACAGCATGAATAACATAGCATGCCCATTACACGCTGGTGTGCTTGTGTGTGGTTGATTGCAGACGAAGAACCAGTGACACAACGATGAATCCATTCTTTTGGAGCGCCACGTGCCTGTCTCTTTCTAATTTAATGCTAAATCTGAAAAGTTCTTTTCACAAATTATGTGTGTGTGTGTGTGAGTAATGCAGGTATGCCTTTGTTCTGCATGTACTTGGCTCGGGTGCATATGGTAATCAAGGTCAACAAGCATTGCAACAAGTAAGAAAGGAGTTGTGTTGAATTCAAACAAAATTCCATTCAGGGAAATATTTAGAACAAGGCACAGCATTGATGACAAGCTTATGCTCATGCGCAACACCGTGCAGATTTAATTTATTCAAGGTGACTTTAAGCCGGATTCAATGGTCTTTGCCTTTAGTGTAGACAGACGGCTTCACCTCTGATAACAAAGCCTTAAAACTTTTATAATAGAAAAAACATTATGCAAAATTTTCTTTATGTCCCAATGATTTTAAAATATAATTATTCTAACGTTAATAAAGAGAGTAAACAATATTCTATCAAAAGACACTACGACCTTTAAATATCTGCTTCAGGAATATTTCAGTGATGCACCCAAATCGCGCAAAAAGTTATTTTCTGCAGCAATTCTGCTCCTTTCATCTATGGTTAGGTCAGGTTAAGTTAGATGACTGATCAAAGACCGCACGTGGACTGCTATATATATTACTTTGTGAAGTCATAGAAAAGAAGAACTCCTGTGTTCGAACTTATATGTAAATTAGCAAAACGCTTAATAGTAAAAAAAAAAGATTGCATAGGCGTTTAATTTCCACTCCCGCCAGTTCGGTGGGGTGTTTGAAGGTATGCGCTTCCAACTGTCTAAATCTTGACCTCCCAAAACACGGGACAGTCAAAAAGTAAGTAATGAGTTGTTTCCACATCTTCTTCTTCCATTCTGCAGATGGCGTCTGGTAAGATTCCCAATTCTTTATACCATGGACGCCAATAAAAAATGGTCTATTAAAAGTCCCACATCTAGGGAGAGGCTAGAATTACTGAGGGCAAAAAGATCCCTAGATCTCTTGTGATCGATCTTGGGACAGAAGTATTTTACGACAACGCTTTACCGATGGTTGCCCAGCGCTGACCAAGCTTCCGCGCAACCCAGATATCTAGTAGTATAACTCAAGAGGATACGGGAGCACCGACCCGCTGCCTACCGATAGCGGTTCTAGGGTACCTTTTCTTGATTGCTCATCAGCTTTTCAATTTTCTGCGATTCCGCTATGGCCTGACAAATCGATGCTATTGATAGGGAGTTTAAGCACTCCTCAACCAACCCTGAACGCACTGTTAATGAATTCAAGGCTAGTATCACCGCTATGCTACCTAAGTAAATGTTTACTTCTTTGAAGGAGGCTGCACTCCGGAGCATTAGATCTGCTACTACCTTAATAGCTGATACCTCGGCTTGGAATACACTGCAATAGTCAAGAAGACTGAAGCTGGAGTTGATAGAGAGCTCCTGACAGTAAGCCAATCCATCAACCCTCCCCCAAAGCTTTGATCCATGCGTAAAAAAACTCATTGCCCATATCCTCCAACGGCTTCTTCTTAGCCAAAACTCCCTTGTCGGTATATGGGCAGAGGCCGCCAGAGTTCGGTTTGGCGACTCCATGATCCAAGTATGAAGTCAAAGATATCCCAGCGTTCGTTTACGTATTCTTTCAAGAACCCAGATTCTCTTTAAGGTTGGAGTAGACCTTAGTTCACCACGCATGCTAATGAGCACCGCTCGTTGAACACTCTCGATTTTCTTTGCAAGTGTGGTTTTTTTAGAGCCCTCCACTAGATTAAGGAGTAAAATCAACCTAATCTCAAATCTGAGTAGAAAGTTCATAATCTGCCCCAAGTAAATTTGTTGATGATACATAGTCAAGAGGAGAGAACGCAATGGACTACAAGTCTCAGTATAAACCTCAATTATCTATAGTTTGAGTGCCGAGAAGGTTTATTATAGAAGATACATTACCTCGTACTACCACTTGTTAGAATATACCGTTAGTATCGATTGAATTTCCTGAAATAAACGGCTATCTCTCCGATCTTTCTCATTTCCTCACTGCACGGAACCTAACACTTTCTCCCACCAAATCCTTGACTTGAGCTAAATATTGTAGTCGTGGACGTCAAAATTTCGACTGTCAATATTCCTAAGATTTTAGGTGTAACTTTTGATACTCTATGCTCCGCTCCCCATACGACCGCGATTATCGCCAAGGGACAGAGCCGCAACAAAATCGTCAAGCCGCTAGCCGACAGCACATGGGGAAAAGACAAAGGGACGCTGTTGGCAACATACAAGGCGATCGGCCGGCTGATCCTCAATTACGCGGCACCAATATGATCGCCTGGATGCAGTGGTACGCAGATGAGGAGACTTCAGACCTGCCAGAATTCTGCACTCTGAACCACGACAAGATGCCACTTGAGACGCTTATGCTCCCTGTTAAGGAACATAATTAACTCCTCTCCAGGAAGTTCCTGCTAGGACGTTTTCGTAGAAATCACTCTTGCAGCCACCTGCTTGGAGCGGAACCGCCTCCTATGAACATCAATAGGTCTTTCCTTAACTACGTCGACGACATCGAACAGTTCGCCGACCCGATTCACAGTGGAGCTATCAACACCTTCGACTCCCTTCCAGTGAATGGCGTTCTTGGAGTCAAATCACCACCTATCGCAGAAGAAGAGCTCGAGTTGCCTTGAGAAACGCGAGTGACCTTTACGCAGCTTCGTTCTGGATACTGTAGTAGTCTAAACTCCTACCTGTCCAGAATAGACCCCGATATATGCAATATATGCCCTACATGCAATGAGTCTCCGCATGACACTGGCCACCTCTTAACATGCCCTGCCAACCCTACTTATCTAACACCCCTTTCTCTTTGGTCCGACGCCATCGAAACATCACGTTTCCTGGGACTACCGCTAGATGACGTCAACGACAATCTGGATAACTCTTATCATCCTAACGGGGATTGATAACCGTTATAACAACATTTAATTTCCTTCTTGTGGCTTTTCATCCCAATAGACGATATATAATAACTTTCCCACGGAGTTTGTAACACCCAGAAGTAACGCCGCCGTATATGCGTCTGTATATACGTGGACTAGTTCCACCAGTTTTTGAGCTGTCGAACTGACATGTAGTACAATCCCTTTTCTTCCTAAAAAACTGTTCATTTGTCGGAACTACTATAGCATATAGCTACCATATACGCTAATCGATCAAAATCAACTTCAGAGAAATTTTTTTTATTTGACAAGATATCTTCACGAAAATAGGGCATAGATTTTTCTCAAGACAACGTTACAATCTTCGATAGTTTTCAATCCATGTGACCGCCGGTCAGTTACATTTTTAGATTTTGTTAGTATAAGAATTGCATTGTAAAGGGCTTTAATGCTTCGGATCAGCCGAAGTTAGAGTTTTTTCTTATTATTAGTCAAATAAACTTATCCAATCGGTATCATTGCAAGATACTGTTATATTTCACATGTACTACTTCAAATCTAATAACGCTACGAAGGCAACAAGAAATATATCTGATCCTCTTTATATGGTTTAACATTCAGTAACGCTCTTGAAACTGTAATAGCTGAGTTCAAGCTCAATTGGTATTGAGAAAAGTTTTTTTTTTAATATCTGTCGGCTTGTAATAATAAACCTTTGAGATAATTTCTGATATAAAAATTGCTAAGCAGTGAGGGCATCATTGCAAGCTTGGATAACATGTCAACCCTTTTTATGAGTAGTTGGAAGATGTATGGTCAAACACCTTGCAGATTTATATAAAGATCCCTTGTATTAAACAGTCATACCTCAATCACATCTGTTTTCAAGCAATATTAATAGTGATTCTACAATATATTAATAGTTAATAAATTGCATTTGTTACATGATCAGATTAGGAGATGTTACACTCCTTCTATGAAATTCTTAAACACCTTGCATTTACTAAAATAAATTATTACATTTTTACTTTATATATACATATTAAACAAAGTGTATGTGTATGTATATATATTTTGTATACGAAGATGTTCCTATGAGGTTTGTTAATAAATCAAACGCAAACAACATTTCAAATACCTTCACACTGAAAAAAAGTTTGTTAATAAAATAAAAAATGGTCAATGCTCATCAGCAAAAAATAAATAAATTTGCACACACTTACATTTCTATGTGCATACCTACAGACTGCATTAGGTTATGCCTGCATTGAAAAGCTAATTTAACATTCTATTGATTAACATATTAAAATATTCATAGTCATATGAATCAAGAATCGCAGTCAAATGCGCTATGACCAGTAAGCGCGCCAGCTTCGGCGGCGTTGAGCGTGGTGAGGATATTATTTCGAGTGCAAATTGTTGGGGTATTGAAGATGTGCGCATATGTACAGTAATGTTCATATTTATAGCGGTGCGAATTGGAAAATGTTCCAACAAAAAAAAAATTCTCAATGGTAGTGTCACTTAAACTTGTGCTTTTGAGTAACGACATAACGGTTTGGAGAACAAGAAATAGCTTTAACTTCGGTTGCACTCAAGCTACAAGTTTCTTCATAATTTCAAAAGATCAGTTCCATGCCCAATTTCGTGAATATTCGATTCCGATTGTTCAGTTTGTATGGCAGCTATATGCTAAAGTGGTCCGATAATGGTGGTTCCAAAAAATGATTAGCTTCTTGGAGTGAAAAGGTCGTAGGCAAAATTTTAGACGATATCTCAAAAACTGAGGAACTAGCTCGCATATACATATACAAGGTCTGTCGCAAAAGAAACAGAACTTTTTAAATATAACTGTTTCTGGTGGCGCCACCTATTGATGGGTATATGAAACAAAAAGTTGTATCTCTTGTTGACATTTCGTAAACATTTTAAGACAATTGGATAACTACATTCGATGCTATCGATCAAAAAGTGACTGCAGCTTTTGGTCATTGGTCGTAAAATGCATTTTGAACAAAGAGCAAATATTAAATTTTGTTTTAAACTTGGGAAAACGTTTACTGAAACATTTCAAATGATGAAAAAAGTTTATGGTGATCAGTGCCTATCCCGTAAATGTGGTTTAAGCGATTCCAAGAAGGTCGTGAGGACCTCTGTGACGATCAGAAGTCACCGAAAAAAGTCGTCTTCAGAAGTCAAAAATAAAGACAATGCTGATTTGTTTTTACGATTCCGAGGGTATTGTAGACCGAAAGTTCGTCCCACCTGGCCAAACGATTAATGCTGTGTTTTGCCTTGGTGTTATGAAGTGTCTTTTATCACGCATTCGTCGTGCTCGACAACAATACCGTGAGGCAGGGTCCTGGCGCCTGTTGCACAATAATACGCCGAGTCATCGGTCGACGCTTGTCACTGATTTTTTGACAAAAAACTCCATATTAACCATTAATCACTCACCTGATCTGGCACCCTGTGATTTTTACCTATTTGGAAAACTTGATTTGCCCATGAAAGGACACTGGTTTCAGGACATTTCAGCTATCCAAAAGGCGACGACCGATATTCTCAAGAGCATTCCGAAAAAGACATTAAACGCTCATTTGAAATACTAATTGACCGGGCTAAACGCTGTATCGAAGCACAGGAAACTACTTTGAATAAAAAAATATAACTTTTGAAAAATATTAATTTTCGCTGGCTTGTTGGCATAGACCATAGACTTGACGCAGCTCCACAGGAAATACTCTAACGTCGTCAAATCGCCTCGTTCGACCAATTGTGCCATTTCGTGAGATAACTCGTTCACCGAAATTGTTTTCAATAAATCGATTGTGACATTCGCTGTGCGGCTTTCGGCGACTTCCAGTTGGAACCACATATTGTCCAAGTCCATTTCATGCAATTCGGGCCAACAATATTCGGTTATCATTGAGCAGTAGCGATTCCCTATCACAGGAACTAGCTGGTCTTGATCATCACGGAAGAAGTACGGCCCAATGACGCTGCCGGCCCATAAACCGTATCAAACCGTAATTTTTCCGGCGTACGTACGTATGTAAACAGGAATAAAGAATCTCATTGATATCCTAAACCTTTTTTGTTTCATTTAAAAAAAAAATTTTATCGCTCTTATTAAAAATCGCGCTCTTAAAGTTGACTCCAAATTTCGGTAGTAAATTTTAATAATTTCGACTCGTTGATGGATCGTACATCTTTTCACGACGAAACGGCAAGCCTTACTGAAGAGAATGTCGAAAGACCGGGGAAAATAAGATGGTCTACTTTTGTAACGTCTCTATCGAAAAGCCTCCGACGTTTCTTTTTGGAAAACTTAATATGTTCTGTCCAGGGTTTAATTAATATTGAATCGGGTTTGCTTAAAGTTAGTTGATCGAATTTTTGAGTTGTTAATTAAACAGCAATTTCTTTAACTGTTCGTTTGAGCTTCAAAAGTATCATCTCTGTTAAGCTGAAAGCTGAAATCTTAAGTTGAACAAATTAATTTAAGGAAAATATAATGGGCCGTGCCAAGCTGTAAAAAGCTTAAGAATTGTTTGGAAAAAAGCAAGAATATACAAAAAAATAATACCAGAGTTGTGAACAGTGGTATTAATTTCCCTAAAAATTAAAAAAATATGTGGCTCAAAAGGTAGGACAGACGGATAAACTGACCGAAAATTTATTGAATTTGCTAGAATGCAACCAAATAGTAGCTCTCAGAATGGAAGGGCGAGTTAAATCTAACATTAGATATTGACTAAGAGAAGAGATCCCGGCTACCTTTTTGGTACAATTTTTGTAGTACGATTTATCTTTTGCTTCAAAAAATGCCTCAGTTTTGACGATTACTCCTTTCGACAAAAATTTCTTCCCAACGTGCATTCTTTTGAGATCTGAGAATAGGAAATAATCGATGGGGCCAGATCTAGATAATACGGTTAATAAGGAAGCAATCCGAAACCCAATTCCTGGATTTTTGACTTCGTTTTAACAGACTTGTGGATGATGCATTGTGTTGGTGAACCGTTACTTTCTTTTTCTTAAAATGCGGTCGTTTTTCTGCGATTTCGTTCTTCAAGCGTTCCAATAACGCTTTGTAATAGTCAATGTTGATGATTCCTTTCTTTTTCAAGGTAATTAAAAAAATAATTCCATGCGCATCGCAAAATAGAAATGACATGACCTATCCAGCCGACGTTTCGCCACGTTTTGGAGCGGGTTCATTGTATACAGTCCACTCGGATAGCTGTCGATTCGATTTCGGAGTGAAATAATAAAGTCATGTTTCATCCATTGTCGCACATTGGCACAAAAACTCCAGTTTATAAACATCTACACCGAATGAACAACTCGTCGTAGATTTGGTCAAAAGTGAGTTCTGGCAGCACCTACTTTGCACAGAGCTTTCTCATACCCAAATATTCCTGATATCTTTAGAATAGAAGGGATTCTAACAACTTCACTTTACGGTCATCGACAATTATTTTCTAGACTTTTTGGATGTCTTCGTCGGTAACAAACTCTTTTGAGCGTCCACTACTTTCACCGCCTTCGTTGCTCATTTCACCACTTCTAATCTTAGCATACCAATCCTTGATGGTTGATTTTCCTAGGGCAATATCCGGAAGAAAAGTTTTTTCATCAACTGAACCTTTTCCCTTCAGAAAGCAATATCTTCTTCATTCCAAAAAAAGCAATACTATTTTTGTAAACATAACTGTTTTTTGGTCTTTGCCGGCGTCTATGCAGCGGAACAGAGCCGCACAAAGTCAAAGCAAATTAAAACAACAACAATTTAGCTGCTGGACATTTCAAGAATCGAAGCCAAAAGAGCCCATCGTAGCTAAGGCACATATGAAAATATATATGCTTAGATGTGTACATATTCGTTAGAGGTTAGAGCACGCCAGAGCCGTGCTATGCAACAGACAAACTCAGTCAAAATGTTGAGATGTAACGGAGAAGAGCCACCACACTGAATTTCGCAGATCGGGGGCAATATACACGCAAGTCCGTTATACTCGTATGAACATATAGATATGTTCATATGTATGTAAGTACATAAGTGTGTTTGCATGGCTGTGTGTTCATGCAACTGAGCAGTTTGGGCCATTGTTATAGATGTGGCTTAGCGTAAGTACCTACAGAAGTACATACATACAAGCATACAATGCAACAACAACAACAACAACAAAAACAACAGTAAAAACACTTATAAAAAATCAAACAACAGATATTCGTAACGAAGAGACGAGAGCATCATCACCGGCTTTTGGTGACTGCCGCAGCCACCGCCACCGCCACCGCCACCACCGCAACTGCCGCAGCAACTGTTGCTGTAGCTTCTCCTCAACACCTTTGACCTATACGATGTGCCGCACATTTGCCGCCAACTTCTCATATAAAAGACAAATGCAACGGCTCCAAGTGTCAGTACGAATTAAAAGCGTCTCGAGTACGAATACGGTTGGGCAATAAAATTTGTGAACAAACGAACGTAGGGCAACTCGTGAAAAACACTCGTAATACACCAACACTCTTAACACACTTGCTTAGAGGCGAAGTTAGTGATCGCCAAAGGTGTGCGAGCAGCGACGAAGGATTCAACGATTCGGTGGAGTCAAGAGTAAAAAAAAGCTTGTGCAACGATCGCTTAAAGGATACTAAACAAAGGAGTAGACATGGAGATTTTGTCCGCCAGAGTGTCGTTTGTCGCGTTGGTTGTGCTCGTTGCTTGTGTGCTGTTGGTGCAAGCACGACCACAGGCGCCTGAACAACCAGAGCCGGTAAATTCTAAAACTCCCTGCTTTTTCTATTTTTGGTTCTAAATAGCAGTAGTTCTGCTTGTGAGTAGTTCATGAACTAAATGTTAACGCGAAATGAAAAATCGTTAAATTAAACAAAAACTTCAGTGGAAGTCGGTAAAATGAAAACAAATGCAAAGCAATTAGTTTTGAAAGCGCAATCGCAAAGTGAATTATTTCTTTTCTCACTCGCATTGTTTTGCGCAATCGCTGCGAAGTGTGAGCGCCGGTTAATTTGGAAAAATTACCCTGTCAACACTGATAAAAATGCAATCAAAGCAAATTGCTGTGGAACTGGCAGCGTTGCGCTTAATTACCAGCGCATAGGCACAGTAGAAGAGTCGTAGTCTCGGAGTCTATTATACACTATTTTACCATATATAGTATATACATACATATACTTAAGTATGTAAATACTGAAGTTCGTTCTAGCTAGAAGCCCGAATGATAAATTTCTTTAATAAATCAGCATTAACTTAGATTCTGATTTAAAAAATGTTGGTGGTATAATTTTATATAGAAAAGGAGAAATCAAAAAATCGTAAAAATAACATTATTTCAAAATTTTTTTTTAATTTTGCAACGCCCTCAAAAAGCGCTAATTTTTACCAATTTTTCTGGAAGTACGGAAAAAGTAATCCCACTTTTTACATCAACATTGTTAAGGATAGATTAAAAACTAATTACATTATAGTTCCAATTAATTTTTTTACTCCCGAGAATCTGTATAAAAAATAATTTTCAAATTTCGAATTGCAAATACCGGATTGAAAACAACATTTTTAGTACCAAATTTATATTTAAAAATAAAAAAAAATTGTTAATTATAATAGTTTAAATTTTTTTATTAAGGGTAGATGAAAAAAAAAATTAAATTATAGCTTTAACTAAAAAAATTAAACTATAGTTTTAATATTTTTTTTGTTATTTTTTAATCCCGAAAATATACACTACAAATAATTTTCAAATTTTTAATCCCAAATAAAGGGTTGAAAACAAAATTTTAGTATCAAGTTTATATTTAAAAATGAAAAAAAAAATGTTAATTATAATAATTCATATTTTTTTATTAAAGGTTGATGAAAAAAAATTAAATTATAGCTTTAATTAAAAAAAAAATTAAATTATAGTTTTAACATTTTTTTTTAATTACGAAAATCTACACTAAAAATAATTTTCAAATTTCGAATTCCAAACACCGGATTGAAAACCACATTTTTAGTACCAAATTTATATTTAAAAATAAAAAAAATTGTTAATAGTAATAATTTATATTTTTTTATTAAAGGTAGATGAAAAAAAACTAAATTATAGCTTTAATTAAAAAACTATAGTTTTAATATTTTTTTTTTTTATTTTTTAATCCCGAAAATCTACACTACAACTAATTTTCAAATTTCTTATCCCAAATAAAGGATTGAAAACAAAATTTTAGTTTCAAGTATATATTTAAAACTAAAAAATTTTAATTTAAGTTTTTCGCGCATGCGTACTTGTATTCTACCATTTTGAATCAGAACTTGTACAAAGCCATCACATTCAAAGCTCTAGACAATGATCGACAAACTTACACATTAAAACAATTTATTAAAACAATTTGTATTTAAAACAATTTATATTTTATCAATTCTTAATTCTGATTTTGGGGTTAAAAACTCAATTTCCAACATTTTGGCCTATTTAAAATTTTTTTTTATTTTTATTTTTTCATTTTAAAAATTTCAAAAGCTCTCAAAAAAAAAATAATAATTGTATATAAAAAATTTTATTACTTTGTCCTTACTTCTAAAAGTATTATATTATAATTTTATAATAAAATTTTTTGTATACAATTATTATCTTTTTTTTTCAATCCCGAAATTCTGAATTGAAAATAATTTTCAAATTTCTAATCCCAAATACGGATTGAAAAAAAATAGTTTTTGCCAAGTTTATATTTAAAAATAAAAGAAATTTATTTTTTTTTCGATTTGGGGTTTAAAAATTCAATTTCCAACATTTTTGATTAATCATTACTTTTTAATGTCAAAAATTGGCATATATTGTAATGGTTTCATTTGAAGAATCTGTTCGGAGAAAGTAACGTTACCTTCGGCAATTTTCCTTTCTACATTTAGTGAAGATATCTTGTCAATTCAAAACAGCTTTCCATACAAAAACTTGAGGGTGATAGATCAGTTCGCTTGGCAGTAGTATCCCTTTAGTTGTCCGATTTGAACAATGTCCTCGGAAATCATAGCGCTGCTTTGGATAAAAATCTGAGCCAAATTTAGATGTATTGCCAAAAATAAAAGTTTTCCATTCAGGGACTTGAATTTGATCGATGAGATTACGTAGAAGTTGTATTCTACAGTGGTCCAATATTATCTTTAAATAGGCTACAAAATAAATTTCAGCAACTTTCGCAAACTTTGTTTTCGACTAGACTATTTTTTTCTCTAGTTTCTAATGGGACAGAAGGACTTCAGAAACAATCGAAAAACATATAATTCCCAAACGAAACGATACGAAATTCTCTAATCGCATTCTAATACATACACTGCTTAAGGAGATTCTAATTGGAATTTACAAAAGCTGTACAATTCAAATAAAAATCAAGTCTAACAAACAATATTCATAATGTATTTTTGAATATTTAATATAATTTCCCAGTAGTGTTTATTTAACCAACAAATCACAGATCGAATTATTGTTAGTACCCGATTGTTGCCTGTGATCGTATCTGGTAGATAACCGATACCGAACGGCGATTTTTATAGGACGACTATAACAACAACTAAATAGTTTGAATTAGTTGTTCAATCTAATTATCAAAAATTATCCAACGTTTGAGACTGGAATATTGAAGTTGAAATTCAATCAGGTGCCATTTAGATAAACTACAAGTTTCTGCTTTAATTTATGATGTGGTCATATTTTCTTATAAATTATAGTCAAGCAATAATGTAAAGAAATTACAGCGATTTGAATGACTGACAGTGAATTGATTTGTTTTGCATAAGCAGATGAAATCAGATGACTATTTTCATCCGGATGCTGATTATCTTTTGTTTGAAATTGCTGTTTACAATAGAAATAGTGTAAGCCAAAATTACAAAATTAGAGTCGTGAGTTTAAACTTGAAGAGATATACAATGTTAAATCGAAAAATATTATTCCCACTTTGCAACTTTTTTCTTCATATTTTCATACACTCTCGCAATATTAATAATACCTGAGTCAGTTAAGTACGTGACCACCACGTGAATCGTCGTTTGTTCAAACCTCAACTGAAACCATAAATTTTAGAAGAACTCGCTGGTATAGAAATACATTGTGACAGAAAAGTGCCGGAAATTGTAAACAAAAAAAATATTTAATTATTTTGTCGCGTTACCACCAGATGTAATACACTTGTGCCAATAATTTTTCCAATCCTCGAAACACTTTTCATATGCACTTTTTGGGATCTTCAGTGAATTTTGTTATTTTTTTTTTCGACTAAAAATGGGTTTCACGGCGCTGCAATTTCACTTTACAAGACAAAACGCCAGAGCCAAATCTGGTGAATACGGTGGTTGATCGATGGTATTCAATGCATTTTTGGCTTTAAATTGGGTCACAATCGTACTCTTTTTGAAAAAATCTGCTTTATCGGAACAAGTTGAGCGAGAAAACGTTTCGTGCCCAAAATATCCACCAAAATCATTCAAACGGACTCGCGAGTATGTCAATCCCTTTTCTAGTATTTGCTTGACGATTTTCAAGCACCAAATTCTTCACTTTTTTAATATTTTCATCAGTTGGAGAGATCGAAGGTAGTCCAGAACGAGACATGTCTTCAATGATCCTCGACCTTCTTTAAAGGCTTTTTGCCACTTGTAGGCTTTTATTTTTGATAAAGTTGATTCATCGTAAGTCTTTTTTTTTAGACAAATTTATTTGATATTTTTAGCCATTGTAAAAATCTTAACGCACTAATGAGGTGTAGCGACTCAAGCAGCTGTTGTAAACAAACTAGTTGACAGATCACTCTCATATTTGGCATTGTAGTTAAAGACAGTTCTACCAACTTTGCAAACAACATCCTTTTAAAATATCATTTACAGGGATAATTTAATTACAATTTCCGGGTGCTTTTTTGTCTGCATGTAAAACACGACCTCCATTCTGGAATAAGTTGAAGTAAACTTGTCAATAAGTGAGATACATTTTCAGAAATTTTTTGGCTTTGTTACTTACAACCGAAATCAATCACGCAATTTTCTTTTATAATTATTAGACATTAGACTTTGGTACGCATAGGCCAATCACTAATAAGCAAAACTAGGTCGAAAAATACAATGACATGAATACCTTAATGAAACCACAGGAAACCAAAGCTAAAGAATATATATTTGTTACCAGCCCCTTCTTATTTATTATTTTTATTTTTTAGTAAACTAAACTAAAATAAAATAGTTGATGCCTTATAAATTTATCTGCTTATAGTATGAATACCAATATGAGGTTAAGGATCCCGAAAAAGAACTATTCTTTAACAAAAACGAAGCAGGCGATGCTGCTGGAAAGGTAAGCAACAACAACAGTTGAACTATTGAAATATAAATAGCAAATTCAATGCTAAAACTTCACAGGTGTCTGGTCAATACTCTGTGTGGCTGCCCGATGGCCGCCTTATGACTGTTGCCTACACAGTGGAAGGGGAGAATGGCTTTGTGCCTAAAGTGACGTTCGATACAACAAACCCATTGGGTTAGAAAGCGGCTGAAAAAAAAGCTAAAAAAACACGCAGCAACACGAAAAACGCATATCAAGGAGTACAATCAATCAAACAATCAAATGGAAAATGTGGAAAATGTTAAAGGCATGGTGATGGTATAAATACAACAACAATAAAATCAATTAGAACTTTTTAGGAGAAAGCGAAAAATAAATAAATATTTAGTTAATTATTAGCTAAGTGGCAATATGCAAAAAATAGCGAAATATTGCATATTTAAGAAAGCAACAACACACACACACATACATACACATAAATATGTATGTCCAGAGCGAGACACGCAAACAGACATAGGTACGCAAAGGCATAAATACATGTACATATGTATGGCTAAACACTTACGGAGGACTTAAGCATTAACATTGAATTAAAAGGCTTGTGTGCAGCAACAACAATAAGAAGAAAACTACAACTTCTTCGCCATTAAAATGAAATTAACTTTTAAATGCGAGCATTGTAAATAAAATTTTAAATATACATACATATGTATTTTTCGCACTTATCGACGCGCACACATGCATATGTATGTATGCATATCTTTTCTCACTCTGTCAATTTCTACACTTTAGTTACATGATGTCTTCAACTATATTTTATAACTTTTCTACACATGTTAAATATTATACTACGATTTTGATATTGTTAATTTTATATAATACTACATACATATACACATATATATTTGTATTAAATGTACATCATCTTCTTCGCTTTATGCGCGGAAAGCGTTCACTATGTACCTTTTGACAATACAAATCAAAAAATAGCAATAATTGCAAACATGCAAATTGATATTTGTTACCGTTACACATAAGAATGAATGGAAAATGGCTCAATTATAAAGTAATAAAGGATTTCAACTTAAAAGAGACCACTAAACTTGTGACTTTATATTTTTACAACGAGGTTTGACTGATTAAGGTAAGATAGAAGACCATAAAAAGTACCAAAGGCTTATATTTGAGCATTTTTAATCAAGATATAATTGTGTCACATTAAAGAAATGACTTGACTATGAAAAATAAATTTAGTTCACTTTTCAACATAAATATAAAAGCAATTAGTACTTAAAAATATTCTTCAGAAAAGATTCACTCTAAATATGGTACTATATAATATATATATATATATATATATATATTATACTTTTAAACTTTAAATGCAATGTAATAACAATCTCAACTCACCACATTCCTCATATGCGTCAAAATGACAGCGACACCTTTTGTATCGTATTGTGGTCGTCCAGCGCGTCCAATCATTTGTAGCAAAGTACTCTCCGGGTATTCCGTCATATTACCAAGGTGATAATACTAATGATTTACAATTGTTTACAAATTAGTATGCATATTTGTATGTGTAAGTGCAAAGCCATTTAGAAAATTACCTCAGTTGACTTGATGACCACAAGGCGTGCGGGCAAATTGACACCCATTGCCAAAGTGTTGGTGCAGAGCAAAACCATTAAGTTACCCTGACGGAAGCTCTCCTCAACTTTGTTACGATCACTAAAACTCATGCCGGCATGATGGTAAGCGATGCCATGTGCAATCAATTTGAGCAGTTTATTGTCGTGCAAGCTAAAAGTAGAAAAGACAGAAAACAAAAGAAAAGTGCAAAAAACAATTACACTACAAGTGTTTGTTTATGTAGTACACACACACACACATTCTGGCTATTAGACACTTTACTCAATCCTTTTTTAGTAAAACACGTCGGAGCTGTAATACACAGGGTTGACAATTTCATTTTTCTAACATAAAAGGGTATAACGAGATTTTTATTTTGATTTGGATCGGTCGGTTTGTACGGCAGTTATGTACATATGTATATGCTATAGTAAATGATTCAAAAAATATATTCGAATATTGAGGCTTTGTCTTGGACCATAAAGTATGACAAATTTCGTGAAGAAAAGTTTTCCACATAAGAGCTTGATTTTGGCCGGTCAGATTATTTTGCATTTATATAAGTATAGTATATGATACAATAGCCCAATATCGCCGCGATTCCGACAAATGAGATTCTTTGCGAACTTAATATACCGTGTTCGGGGTATAAAAGAGACATGGGGGATGTTCGAGCAAACAAATAACTGCAATATTGTGACTGTGTTGTTTTTCTGCAGAAACTCAGCTGATACTTATATTGCGACATTTTTGCGTCGAATATGATGCCTTGCTATACTGCCGCAGTGATTGAGTTTCGAACAACCCCATGGGCTCTTTTAAAATATCTTTAACTAAGTCCCAAAGTATTGTGAAATATGCTTGCATTTGCAAATACTTACTTTTGGGCGAGTTGTGTAAGGTTTGTCTTCTGTTGGTCACTGAGTGCGAAATATGAGGTAATGTTTTTCTCTAAAACTGTTGCCGCCATTTCAGCAGATTTTCGACTATTGCAAAAAATCTGAAATAGTAAAATTAATAAATTAGTAATCACTTGAAACAAAACACAGTTTTTCTAAATCTTAGTAGAGCTAGTTAATGTAAGAATACAATGCATATACATATGTGTGTACATATACAACACATTTTGGGAAATCTATTAGCACAAAATTACTATTCAATAAAAAAACATAATGAGGAATATTTCAGTTTACATAAAATACATAGTATATGTATACAAACTTAATTTGTCGGCGTATCTTACCAAAATATAAGTATTAATAACAAACGAATATTAATTCACTTACCAAAGTAGCTTTACACTCGGAATATTTGCGCAATATGTCCATTAACTTATAATTGAGACTCATATCAAATTTAAAACCACGTAAACTCCAATTAAAGCCCAGTACATGTTTCTCCAATGGTACAGGGCGATCTGCATCTGAGTAACTATGTTAGATCATGAGAATAGCATTAATATTTAAAAATGTAATATTTCAGAAAGTTAATTTCAAATTCCTTACACCAACTCGGCGACATTTTCTTGTTTAATCTTGTTGCCGCTGTTATTACAGTTTCTGTTGTCAACAATACCTGTAATCCAGCATGTTATGTCATGTACATTTGGTATAGTAGCTGAAGCAACAACAAAACGCAACGGTTTATTCAAAACATCACGTGCAATAGTATGCATACGTGAAACTATAGCCTCTAACACTGGGCCACGCACATCTTCGTTTAACAAATGCACTTCGTCTATGAGAAAAAGCTGTATAGAGCCGATAACATCACGACAATCACGCCAATGACGTGTTAACGAATCCCATTTCTCTGGTGTAGTGATAATCACTTGAGCACTGCGTAAACGTGCCAGTTCATCCAAATCACTATCGCCTGTTATGAGTACACAGTCTATGTCTAACTTTTCAAAGCGCGACTTCCAATCATTAAATCGTTCAGCACAAAGTGCCTTAATTGGTGCCACATACACCGCTTTGATTGGTATTACTCTAGTGGAATGCTCCTGAACGCTGTTGGTGGCATGGAGATAATCGAGTAACATACGCACGATGGCTAACTCAAAGGCTACTGTCTTGCCAGAACCAGTGGGTGCGCTAAGTACCACCGACCTGTTGGTGTGTAACAACACATTTAAAAGGGACGATTGTACCGCATTGAAACTTTTGTAATGCTCGAATATTCGACCGAATGGCGATGCTGTGTGAAAGATATATTAAGAAAACCGTTGTTAGAATAAAAATGTGTGCAATTTTATTGAAAAGGATACGAATATCTGCAGAATTTTTAATTTCCATCTTTATTAATTGACTGCACACAAAGAAATGAACGGAAACGTCAAAAAAGTAGCGGTAAACTAAGCGCGGAAATTTAATGTAGGACTTGGCAGCACTGTTAACGATTTTCTTTGCTTGTGGAAATGGGCTGAAGCATAGGGAGCAGATGGTGAAAATGAAACGCATATTTTGCACAACAATGCTTGCATAATCAGTTAGTCTACCTAAGGGCGAATGCATATCAAATAAGAAATACATATACGCACCTATATACATATGTTTATCGATTCTAGCAATACGAACCGATAATCACATGCATATTTGCCCTAAGTGGGTAAACGTATTCAAACAATCACAATTTAGCAACAATTAATATTTTTATTATAAATTTTCAAGTACTACATAAGCATTCTATCGCAATTATTAATCCTAAAAGGAAATAGATGTAAATAATGCATTTTCATTTCAAATCCGTAACTAACACCGGGCAAACATAAAAATCAATTATTTAAACAGTTGAACGTTTGGGTTTTAATTACAAATAAAAAAGTTGTAATAAATGTGAGGATTAATAACTATTTTGTACTGCACTGGAGCACCGATACTGGGCAGCGGCATCCCGTCGTTTTGCTTTGGTGCGTACTTGTCGGGTTAAATTATTAATACAAAAATGTTTAAATAAACTAACGTATTTAAGGTAATATAGCTATATAGTAATAAACTTGTAAATTAGTACGTTGGGCGAGACGACTCCAATTGAGCTAATAAAGTAAAGCTAAACATTCAGCCTTCTCCTCTAGATTGTACTTGTTTAAGGTGTGCGAGAGTGCTCCAATCCTTCATCCTCTGCACTGGGTAATGGTGCTTCGGCACTCGATTTGGACGTATTGCTGTTGTCGTCATAAGCCAATATATTGCCAGCAGTTCCTCCATGTTCTTCACCGCCTACAACACCACCGTCACTTTCAATTTCACGTTCAGCTTCATTTTCATTTAACATCTCCGTCAATACTTCGACTAAATTACGAGCCTCCTCCAACATTTGACGAGATGTATCCAATTCTGCCTCTAATCCTTCAATTCGTTCATGCAAATGTTGATTTTCTTTGAGCGTTTCTTCTAATGCTTCACGCCGTTTCTCTGCTAAATGTTCCCAATATAGCTCACCGGGGTTCTCTTCGCTAGTAAGGTCTTCACCTGTGATTGTAGTTTTTTCTGCACCGCTGACATTTTTTTGTGGGCTAGTCTGAGTTTCCGAAGCACGCGTCTCAACCTTTTTGCGTTTTGGTAAATCTGAGGAAGCCAAAGTGGCCTCAGTAGCGCTGTGAATATAATAAGTTTATGTAATAAATTAGTATCTACAATTACATTCTTTATAAAAACACTAATTATGTCTAATATGCAACTACGATTAGGAATTAGTAGAAGAAACACGCAACTTACGCTTTGAGGCGGCTCAGTTTGTCAATTTGTGGACGCCCAGCCAAGTTTTCTTTGTCACTGGCGATTCCACCTGGCTGCAGCACCTTAAAGGTCTTGCGCTGATTCTTTAAATTCTCCTAGTCAACATCAAAAACAAGCGGATGAAGTGTAATGTAGTTAGCGATGTTTATATACATATATATAGGTCCCATGCCATAAAAACAAAATGCACCAAACAAATGTAAATAAAAAAGACATATTAGTATAAATGAAAAAATGTGGTGGAAAGCAAAATGGCTGTGAAATAAAGACGAAACATTATGAAAATTCAGTAATGCGTTAGTAGGCCTTTCAATTAATCGGCGTGGCTTCGCTTTATGTACATTTTAAGTATTTAGAACTTACCTGTTGTTCGGCTGCGGATTCAATTTGAATGAAGATCTTTTTCGTGGAGACATTAGACATTTTATCGATTGGTAATTAATACAATTTAAACAAATTTATTTGAACGCGCGTAAAAGACGCCGTTGTGTTGCTTTAAAATGAAATTGTTTTTAAAATATGGTGGTTGAACAAATTCCTCTACTACTCTTCTGTTGCAAATGTCAAATAAAAGCGCCAAATAAGTAGACAACAGAAGTTAGTTGCACTTCAACACACGTTTGCATTACAAAGTCTTGAAAAAAGTGCTGCGGATATATGGAGATTGGATTTTTGAGAATAATTATTGATGTTTATAGAAAGAGTAATGATTTCAAAACTAATTAATTTGAAAGCTTCTTATAGTGAAGAAAATTATTAAAACAAATGGTCCCATGTAACATAAAAAATTGGGTTGACCTTGCACAAATAAACGTCAAAGACGTATTATTTTTTGCAAATAGTTGCGCTGATTAATTTATAATTCTAACTTTATAACCTTATATTGAAATTGTAAGCAAAGTATAGCAAGAATTTTATAGCTATGTGTCTGATATTGCCTTTAATTCATTATATCATATCCACTATTGAAGCCGTTGTTCAACCATTTGGCGGCGCATGAGTTCTGCTCGTTGAACTCCAAATGCAACCTTGATAGCTCATTTCAAAATGGCTATTGTGTGTGTAAGTAAAAACCGTCGTTAAACGAGAACGAAACGTTCTGTGCAAATTAAAATTGTAAATATTACATACGGAATTAAATGTAGCTAATTAGAAATTTGTGCAATCAAAAGCGTTTTAGCTCCTCCTCAAGGTGATCAAGTTTGGAAAAGGTTATACTAACGTCAATTTAGTAATTTGGAGCCTATTTAACGCATGTAATAGAGGCAACTAGCTGAGGGTGTGTATGTCCGTCCGTGGGACTAGGCTGGCGCAGCAGCAGATCGCTGCTTGTGACAGCTGCTGTCAGCGCGTGTCGTAGTCGTCGCTGCTCACGTTTGTTAATGTGTTATTCTCAGCCATGCAATTAGATTTTTAGACGCTGAATTTGAAAAAGTCAACTGTGAGAAAACTAAGTTTAGTTGTAAATTGTTATTGCAAACAGGTGGAGTTTTTTTTTGACAATCATAAGTTTCAGTTAAATTCGATATATTTTAATGGAACCGTTTGGACACTTAAATTCGAATACAAATAATAATTTCACAAACATTAACAATATACCAATTGGCGGAGTTAAAATAGAAGCCCCTACACAAACACAAAGAGGACATTGTGAACACGACGCAATACATCCACGACTTCTAAAAAAACATCAAAACGAGGGAGTGAAATGTTTGAGCTGTGGACAAGTATTTGAATCAACATCTGAAATTTTTGAACATTACGCAAACGTTGCGCATAATATTTGTATAGGAAAGTGCTATTATTGCGGTGGTAAAGTTCATCAATATCAATATTGTAAGGATATTCACACATATCATAGTTGTACCCGTTCGATTGGGAATATAGACAAATAATAGTTTTAAGAAACGAAATATGGATTCGGAAAATGTTGATACTTACTTTATCGCCGAACGTTTGGAAAGTGGCAGTGGAGATTCGGGCGAATCAGAATGCTCTGATAATGGTGGTGGCATCGATGATGATTCTAGTAGTTTGAGTTCCCGCACCACTGGTGGAAATGGTTATGGCAAACGTTGGTCTCGAGCTGAGGATAATCTTTTAAAAGGATTGGTGGGACAATATGGCGATCAGTGGGAGTTGATTGCGCCACAGTTTAAAGATCGTACCGAACAACAAGTACAACAGCGTTGGGCTAAGGTATTAAATCCAGAATTAATCAAGGGTCCTTGGACAAAAGAAGAGGATGAAAAAGTTGTTGAACTAGTACGACGATTCGGTCCAAAAAAATGGACATTGATTTCGCGATACTTAAATGGTCGTATTGGTAAACAATGCCGTGAACGTTGGCATAATCATCTCAATCCCAATATTAAGAAAACTGCATGGACGGAAGAGGAGGATCGTATAATCTTCAATGCTCATATGGAATGGGGCAATCAGTGGGCGAAAATAGCTAAACTACTACCAGGACGTACAGATAATGCCATAAAGAACCACTGGAATTCCACTATGAGACGCAAATATGATCCACATCGCTTAAGAGTTCTAGGACGACTGTGTCCTGATTTACAAGATTCTCGATCAAATCTGAAAGCTCTGATAAAAGCGAGTGTGGGTGCATCTACACAACCCCAAGTACAAGCGCAAGCACCTGCTCCAACGCTATCCTTGTCGGCACAAATATTACAGCGCCCTCAAATGCGACAACAAAACGAACAGAGTCACGAGCAGCCGAGTACATCGGCAGTCGCGGCAATGCAATCAACAGCACAGCAACAAGCCACTAAGCCACCACCAACACGCCCGCCACCAAATATATTGAAGCGCGCGCGTCCGCAAACAGAACAACAACAACAATTCTTAGGAATGTGCACAACAAATACCATTTCAACAGTTGGCTTCGATAATATGGGTGTAATTTCCAGTCAGTGGTTAAAATCGGAAGCGAAATTACCAGAGTCACCGGTTATGACACCCATAAAACCCTTACCATTTTCACCATCACAATTTCTCAATTCACCATGTCTACCATCGTTTGAAGACATAAGCTTACGTGCCAGCACGCCTGTACACAAAGGTAGTGGGCGACCCGGAGTAGAAATCAAAAAGGAGTTGGAAAGTTCATCAATTGAAACGCCACAAAAAAGTAAATTTTAATTAAAAATGTTTAAAATAAACAATTCAATGAAATTCACACTATGTTTTATAGGTATTTTAGGTCCACGTACGCCAACACCTTTCAAGGATGCTCTAGCTGCGCTAGGGAAAAAGCGACGTTACATTCCACCAAGTCCTTCCTCCTTAGTCGAGGATTTGGCCGAAATAATTCATGAAGAACAAGTGAATGACTCAAATAATATGATTATTAAAAAGGAGAATATCTCATCGGATGCGGACTTGACTAATGACGGATCTAGAAGCATCGTTGGCGGTGGTGTTTCCACAACACAACCAACGAAGAAGGCACGAAAGTCATTGATCACCAGCTGGGGTGAAAATGTTATGCCCAGCATGGGTGTCAAACATGAAAAGAAACCATTACCTTTCGAAACTGAGACTCCGAGTAAATTTCTTACATCCAACGAGTCAATTGCTTTCTCACCGACAACTATAATTATGAAAGATACCTTATGCAGTGAGGCTGACCTACTACTTGAAACCAATGAAGAAGCCAAAAAAGAGAATAGTCCACAACAGCGACAACGACAACAACAACAGAGTCAAAATGTATCGTCAATATTGCCGCCGCGTGAACGCAATGGGCAACAATATTTGGATCCCAAATGGGAGCGCTTAGCATGCGGTCAAACCAAGGATCAACAATTCATGGTGCAACAAGCGCATGCGTGCTTAAAGAATCTGTCTCTAATGCCGCGCTCGCTGAACTTTGAGAAGCAAAAATGACGTGAACACAAAGCGAAAACTCTTCGAGGCAATTTATTAAACATAATTGTTGATTAAATAGGCTTAGGCTTAAGAAAATACCATACATGCATGCACATACATGTGTATATATTTATTTACGAGATTTGCTTATTTTCTAAATTATTGTTTCTACGCTACGATTGTTATCGTGTTAATTATTATTATTATTTTTGTACAATATACATATATACATAAAGTACACGCACATAAAGTTTGCGGTTGGTGGCATGCTTATACTACTTTCATACATTTTTATTTATTACAAAAGGGTATATTTTTTGTAAAAAGGCATTTGCAACCGTTGCACAGCGATAGCATATAGAAATTAAGTCCAAAGAAGTTTGAGAAATTTATCAGTACTCAATGCATGTCTTATAAAATGGTGTTTGCATGTATTTTTACATATGTATGTATGTAGATACATATAGGCGTCAGCCATTTACACATCTTGTATCTATGTGTAAGTTATAAATTGGCTAGTAAGCGAAATAACAAACCATTATTTAAGTTTGTAAATGATGAAATCTTTTTATTTTATATATAAAGTAAGAAAAAAAGTTATAAATTAGCAGTAAAAACCCGGTGCACTCCTATCATGTAATCCAAGAACTTAAATTATTAACAATACATAAACGAATATTGTACCTACTCAAAACGAGAACACAAAGCGTATCTAAACTTTTTTATCAAATAAATATAAGATTTAAGGAGATAAAATCCGTATGTGTAGTGTTTTTTAATTCTGAAAATGGAATTTTGCAGGCAAATGAAGGAATTTACAGATAAGCACGGTGTAATTATTGCAGCATGGCATGTGTGTGTGCATGTGTATTGCACAAGCATTAAAGAAACTTCACAACGAACATCCGTGCACGCTGAATCGGTTGATATTTTTGAACTTTTTAGTGACAAATGTACATAAATTGTATATTTTATAATTCAAAACTTATATGCATAAGTATGTATCATGGACATATATATATGTATGTATGTATATGTACGCTTTCGCGAATTGAAATTATATTCTAACATTTTTTTTTTTCGAAGGGGGAATCTTCTAAAGAAGGTTTGAGACAAGTAGCATGCACGATTCACATTGTCTGCTAGAGTATACCTCTTTCGAGAGCATGACCAGACAGTATTAAATAACTATGCTGGACTTGCGAAACGTTATGTCTACGTATTAAACTCTTAACTCCGGCTGCTGTAGCTTGTATCCGGCCTGTAAGACCAGACATAATAGCACTCGCCTCGTGCGACACCGTTCTGAGCGCACAGGTAACTCTAAGGGCACATAACCTAAACACAGTCTTTGCCATATTGACATAGGTTTTTTGACACAGGGCTGTCCCCAATATCGGAGCTGCGTACATAAGCATTGTCTGGCTAACTTTAGCCAACAGAGCTCTCCTACTTTGACTTGGGCCACCAATGTTTGCCACTATTCTCGACAGGACCACAATCACTTTAGTCGCCTTACTATAGGCCTTTTCAATGTGTGCCTTGAAATTGAGCCTCGTATCGATCATAAGGCCAAGGTACCTCAATGGATTTTGCGTTACAACGTTGTATCCATCAATGTTTAAGGTGACGTTTTTAAACTTTTCCTGCTCAGTGCCATCCTCTGTTTCTTCACCTGCAACCTGCAGCGTAGTACTCGTAAGCCAGTCTTGAAATTTCGACACGGTCTCATTGCATATGTTCTGAATCTGGAAGAAGGTTTTTTAGCTACGATCGTCCGCATAGCCAATTATCTGCAGCGGTAATCGCAACAACCCGTCG
The DNA here is from genome assembly GCA_027475135.1 of Bactrocera correcta. NCBI lineage: Eukaryota > Metazoa > Arthropoda > Insecta > Diptera > Tephritidae > Bactrocera > Bactrocera correcta. The sequence goes on from CM050327.1 coordinate 36,462,676, forward strand.
TGGAGCACATTTCATAGTAATGGGCCTAGTACGGAGCCTTGTCACCATATGTAGGTTTTGGACCGGTATCGTACAGCAGTAGTCAAGAGTCAGACAAATAGTGTCAGCTAATTGTTCTCAGAAGATACCCCAGGGTATTTCTTGCCTCCAATGCTCTCAGAATATGTGGCCAGTACGCCGAGCTGAAAGCGTTTTTCACATCAAGCGTAACAACTGCCCAGTATTTTTTATCTCCTTGCTTCCATCTGGTACCCTCTATGGCCTTGGCCGCAATGTCTGTTACTTTTCCAATTGCGTCTAAAGTGGACCGATTTCTCCTGAATCCAAATTGGTTTTCAGATAACCCAGGAGACTCTTCTTCTAGGTGTCGTCCTAGGCGTGTGCAAATCAATCTTTCCAGTATTTGGCAATCGTGTCGATCATGCAGAGTGGGCGATACGCACTCGGCTCTCCCACCGGTTTCTTCCAAACTTTCGGAAAAATTCCTTCATTTAGACATCCTGTGTAGAGTCCGGCAAAAATTATATTGGTATGGTTGATGGCAATTTCAGTGCCTTGTTCGGGATGCCATCAAGTCCTGGTGCCTTTGCGTTACCAAATCTCTCCGTCATCCCACGGATTCTCGTCCATCTTTTCACATAGTTCTATAAAACTCGAGGACTTCTTTTGATAACCTTCTTGAGTTCCTTACGTTTCTTTTTTTTTTTGGAAATTTTCTCGCAGTCTCGAATGGTGCGGCGTATCTTGGCTTCTTTGGTAGAAGCGTCTGGCTTTATGGCATTCGATCCTTAATGTTCTAATCTCCTCAATCCACCAGTATGCGGGCCTTTGGGTTATGTTATGCCTTTTTCTACACATAGCAGCATCACAGGCTTTACTTATGTGCTTCACCAGTTTTTTAACATATCGGTCAACGTGGATCGCACCATCCAGGTTGCCATCCAATATAAGTTTGAAAATTTCTTCATCCAACGTTTCAACCTTCCATCCTTGTTTCTGCAATTTTTTTACGCCGGATCGTGTTTGAATTTGCTTGCGGATTTCCAGCAATATGGCTAAGTGATCGCTAGGTGTGAAAAATCGCTTTAAATTGCAGATCGAACCAGCGTGCTACTAGCGAATGTGATATCTATTATCGATACGCGTCCATTCATTTCAAAAGTATTTCTACCGCCGGTATTGAGTAACACGGCATCTCACATAGAAAACGTTTTGAGTAGAGCATTACCCTGTCTGTTTGTATAGCTACTACCCCATTCAATTGCCCATGCGTTGAAATCGCCTGCTATTACTTTTGGCGTGGTAGTAAGGGCGTCCCGGACTAGTTCATCGAGAATTCTTTCGTAATCTCCTTGCAACACATTGGGGGGAATGTAGCAGCTGTAGTAATAAATGCCACCTATTTCCGCTAGCGTATAGTAAGGTCTGCTCAAGGGCGGCTTGTTGTTGTTAACGGTTATCTAATCCCCGTTAGGATGGTAAGGATTACCTGTGTTGTCGTCGAGGTCATCTAACGGTAGGCCCAGGAAACGTGCTGTTTCGACGGGGTCGGACCAAAGGGAGGAGGGTGTTAGATGGGTAGGGTTTGTAGGGCATGCAAAGAGGTGGTCAGTGTCATGCGGAGACTCGTTGCATGCAGGACATACATTGGGTATGTCGGGGTCGATTCTGGATAAGTAGGAGTTTAACCTGCTACAGTATCCAGAATGAAGTTGCGCTAGGGTCACTCGCGTTTCTCGCGGCAACTGGAGCTCTTCGTCTGCTATAGATGGTGGTTTGACTCCAAGAACGCCATTCACGGGGAGGGAGTCGATGAAGGTGTTAATGGCTCCACTGTGAATGGCGGCCAGTGCCTGTCGATAGTTCGTTGGCGGCTTGTCTTGGAAGACGTTGACCCCACAGGCCCATATGGTGTTTTCCTTGTCGGAGATTCAAAACATAAACGCTGGGTTTTTATACTGTTCACACATTATCGTCGAATCTACCTTTTCTTTAAAGATTGTTTGGTTCCAGCTTCGCAATGGTTTAGTTTCTAATTTTGTCTTTTTACACGCCGCTTGATATAGAGTACACTTCGAATTTCCGATCTGGTGACCGCTCTCCTTTTTTCCTCTGCTTTTGCATGCTGCACACGACGGGCTTTTATCACATTTATTTGCGAAATGTACCTTAACATTGGAATTATTTTTATTCTTCTCATTTAACACTGTAAATGCTCATTTGCTGTTATTTTCAAGTTTTCTCATGTAAAACTCTGTTAAAACACGCTTATAATTTGTGTGTGGTGAAACTCTCTCATCTCTCCCGAGTACCCCTGCAAAAGGTTACGATATCTGAATCACGAACCTCTATTATAAACGCGCTCTGCTATAATTTTACGTTCTCTGGTATAAAATTCGGTTAAAATCAATTTGGCAACGCGCTTTGGCAATTATATATATGGTTAGTTAGCAACGCGACACACGTAAACAAAACCAGCTGCCAGAGAAGTGCTATTATTCCGGTGGTAAGGTTTATCGGTATCAATATTGTAAGGATATTCACACATATCATAGTTGTACCCGATCGTTTGAGAATATAGACAAATAATAGTTTTAAGGAATGAATTATGGATTCGAAAAATGTTGATACCTACTTTATCGCCGAACCTTTGCAAAGTGGCAGTGGAGATTCGGGTGAATCTGAATGCTCTGATAATGGTGGTGGCATCGATGATGATTCTAGTAGTTTGAGTTCGCGCACCACTGGTGGCAATGGTTATGGCAAACGTTGGTCTCGAGCTGAGAATAATCTTTTAAAAGGGTTGGAGGGACAATATGGCGATCAGAGGGAGTTGATTGCGCCACAGTTTAAAGATCGTACCGAACAGCAAGTACAACGGCGTTGGACAAAAGAGGAGGATGAAAAAGTTGTAGAACTAGTACGACGATTCGGTCCAAAAAAATGGACATTAATTTCGCGTTACTTAACTGATCGTATTGGTAAACAATGCCGTGAACGTTGGTATAATCATCTCAGTCCTAATATTAAGAAAACTGCATGGACGGAAGAGGAGGATCGTATAATATTTAATGCTCATATGGAATGGGGCAATCAGTGGACGAAAATAGCTAAGCTTCTACCAGGACGAACAGATAATGCCGTAAAGAACCACTGGCACTCCACCATGAGACGCAAATACGATCCACATCGCTTAAGAGTTCTAAGACGCCTGTGTCCTGATTTACAAGATTCAGGCTCAAATCTAAAAGCTCTGATGAAAGCGAGTGTCAGTGCATCTACACAACCGCAATTACAACTGCAAGCACCGGCACAAATATAACAGCGCCCTCAAATGAGACAACAAAACGAACAGGGTCACGAGCAGACGAGTACATCGTACGAAGCGGCAATGCAAATATCAGCACAGCAGCAAACCGCTAAACCACCACCTACACGTCCGCCACCAAATATTTTGAGGCGCGCGCGTCTGCAAACACAACAACAACAACAATACTTAGAAAAGTGCACAACAAATGCAATTTCAACAAGTGCCTTCGGAAATATGGGTGTAATTTCCAGTCAGTGGTTGAAATCGGAAGCGAAATTATTAGAGTCACCGGTTATGACACACATAAAACCCTTACCATTTTCACAATCACAATTTCTCAATTCATCAGGTCTACCATCGTTTGAAGACATAAGCTTACGTGCCAGCACGCCTGTACACAAAGGAGTAGAAATTAAAAAGGAGTTGGAAAGTTCTTCAATTGAAACGCCGGCACGATTCCGATTACTTTGGCGGAGGGGTAAAAAAACCGAATTTCCGTATAAATGGGGTATGTACGGATAGGGGAGCTTCTCCAGAGGAGGAATGTCCAAAAATAACATAAAAATAACTAATATTTTTTGAAATATTCGCGTTTAAAAATTCAAAAATTGCCCTAAGAAAACATGTTATTTCTCCATGTTTCACAGAATATTTTCACGTTTTTCACTCATTATATTGAAATATACACTCTTAATATTGAAATAAGTTCACTTTTCACTTTGATTTTGTAATTTTTCAGCCAAATTTAGTAATTTAAAATCACTTATCAAATTTATGGCTGCAAAGTTTAGAGTGTTTATATTTACGAGGAAAACCAGCGTTGCCACACCTTAAAAACCAAAAGTGAAGAATTTTTTAGCGTTTCACAGCGTTTTCTTTGTTTGTACTTTCGAGTGATTCTTTTTTCTTTATTAACTATAAAAAACTATAAAGAAGATTTTTCAAGCTAAAATTGAATATGTGAACACTTTTGCATATACATACATACGTATATGAATATGTGATTTATATTTAATAAACACAGATAAGTAAAATCGTGTGATAATATTATAATATTACGAGCGAATACCCGTAGTGGCTGAAGTACTTTCGTATAGTACTCCTTTCTGCGTTGGCGGCCTTCGGCCGCGCTTTAAAAAAATAACCCTGGCCGAGCGATTCCCCGGGGTGACCGAAGTACTTTCGCATAGTACTCCTTTCTGCGTTGGCGGCCTTCGGCCGCGCTTTAAAAAAATAACCCTGGCCGAGCGAATACCCGGGGTGACTGAAGTACTTTCGCATAGTACTCCTTTCTGCGTTGGCGGCCTTCGGCCGCGATTTAAAAAAATAACCCTGGCCGAGCGAATACCCAGGGTGACTGAAGTACTTTCGCATAGTACTCCTTTCTGCGTTGACGGCCTTCGGCCGCGCTTTAAAAAAATAACCCTGGCCGAGCGAATACCCGGGGTGACTGAAGTACTTTCGCATAGTACTCCTTTCTGCGTTGGCGGCCTTCGGCCGCGCTTTAAAAAAATAACCCTGGCCGAGCGAATACCCGGGGTGACCGAAGTACTTTCGCATAGTACTCCTTTCTGCGTTGGCGGCCTTCGGCCGCGATTTAAAAAAATAACCCTGGCCGAGCGATTCCCCGGGGTGACCGAAGTACTTTCGCATAGTACTCCTTTCTGCGTTGGCGGCCTTCGGCCGCGCTTTAAAAAAATAACCCTGGCCGAGCGAATACCCGGGGTGACTGAAGTACTTTCGCATAGTACTCCTTTCTGCGTTGGCGGCCTTCGGCCGCGATTTAAAAAAATAACCCTGGCCGAGCGAATACCCGGGGTGACTGAAGTACTTTCGCATAGTACTCCTTTCTGCGTTGGCGGCCTTCGGCCGCGCTTTAAAAAAATAACCCTGGCCGAGCGAATACCCGGGGTGACTGAAGTACTTTCGCATAGTACTCTTTTCTGCGTTGGCGGCCTTCGGCCGCGATTTAAAAAAATAACCCTGGCCGAGCGAATACCCGGGGTGACTGAAGTACTTTCGCATAGTACTCCTTTCTGCATTGAAAATAAAAAATATATTGCTTTTTTGGTATTAAGTGGTTATAATTTATGGTTATCATGCACTCAAAATTTAAGTTTTCGTTATAAAATGGTAAATTTTGGTTATTATATCTGTCAGCGATTTCCATTTATTTTTGATGATACATTGGTTTATATTTTAGGTGACAATATATATATATTATTACATTTAAAATATTATTTTGAGTGCATAATAACCAAAAAATATAACTACTTTATATCCAAAACTCAAATTTTGTTTCAATATGAGTGCATGATAACCAAAAAATATAACCACTTTATATCCAATATTGAAATAAAATTTAAGTTTTCGTTATAAAATGGTAAATTTTGGTTATTATATCTGTCAGCGATTTCCATTTATTTTTGATGATACATTGGTTTATATTTTAGGTGACAATATATATATATTATTACATTTAAAATATTATTTTGAGTGCATAATAACCAAAAAATATAACTACTTTATATCCAAAACTCAAATTTTGTTTCAATATGAGTGCATGATAACCAAAAAATATAACCACTTTATATCCAATATTGAAATAAAATTTAAGTTTTCGTTATAAAATGGTAAATTTTGGTTATTATATCTGTCAGCGATTTCCATTTATTTTTGATGATACATTGGTTTATATTTTAGGTGACAATATATATATATTATTACATTTAAAATATTATTTTGAGTGCATAATAACCAAAAAATATAACTACTTTATATCCAAAACTCAAATTTTGTTTCAATATGAGTGCATGATAACCAAAAAATATAACCACTTTATATCCAATATTGAAATAAAATTTAAGTTTTCGTTATAAAATGGTAAATTTTGGTTATTATATCTGTCAGCGATTTCCATTTATTTTTGATGATACATTGGTTTATATTTTAGGTGACAATATATATATATTATTACATTTAAAATATTATTTTGAGTGCATAATAACCAAAAAATATAACTACTTTATATCCAAAACTCAAAATTTGTTTCAATGTGAGTGGATGATAACCGAAAAATATAACCACTTCATACCCAAAACTCATATTTTAAATATAATAATATATATATATTGTCACCTAAAATACAAACCAATGTATCATAAAAAATAAATGGAAATCGCTGACAGATATAATAACCAAAATTTACCATTTTATAACGAAAACTTAAATTTTATTTCAATATTGGATATAAAGTGGTTATATTTTTCGGTTATCATGCACTCATATTGAAACAAAATTTGAGTTTTCGTACTGTACCCATGTACTGTACACTTTTTTACGTAATATCATTATATAATATTACTTATACATATGTATATATAATATTATTATATAATATTACTAATATATGTATATAATATTACTTATTTGCTCAATAAATTTAAAAAAGAAAATATCCATATGCATGAATAGAGGAATTTTTGCGAAAAAGAGGAATTTCAGCGAATTGCCTAATCATCATATGGCAGCGCTCCATTTCGTCGTAATTTTTGGTAAACAAACGAAGTTGAAACAAGTGTAAAATGTGATTTTTAAAATAAAGATTTTTTGGGTAAAAAACCTGCTAAAAGTGTAAAATGTAGATTTATTTGAAAGATTATAGTGCAATTTAATTTATTTGAAGTGGAAAATGTGAAAAAAGTGTGTTTAATGTGGTGAAATAGCCTCTTGAAATGGTCCAATTTTGCGAATTTTTGAACTTTAAGGCCGAATATCTCCTAAACTATGCGTTTGCGGACCCTATAACCCTATATGTTTTTTAATCAGGAGGACTTCCTCTTTCCAACGGTACCTTCAAATCGCGGCGCCAAAGAAATCGGAATTGTGCCGAAACGCCACAAAAAAGTAAGTTTTAATTAAAAAATTTTAAAATAAACAATTCAATGAAATTCACACTATGTTTTACAGGTATTTTAGGTTCACGTACGCCAACACCTTTCAAGGAAGCTCTAGCTGTGGCCGATGAACTTGTTCATGACGAACAAGTGCATGACACAGATAATATGATTATTAAAAAGGAGAATATCTCATCGGATGCAAACTTGATTAACGACGAATTTAGAAGCACCGTTGGTGGTGGTGCTTCCACAACACAACCAACAAATAAAGCACGCAAGCCATTGATCACCAGCTGGAATGAAAATGTTATGCCCAGCATGGGTGTCAAACATGAAAAGAAACCATTACCTTACGAAATTGAGACTCCGAGTAAATTTCTTACATCCAACGAGTCAATTGCTTTCTCACCCACAACTATAATTATGAAAGATACCTTTTGCAGTGAGGCTGACCTACTACTTGAAACCAATGAAGAAGCCAAAAAAGAGAACAGTCCACAACAGCGACAACGACAACAACAACAGAGTCAAAATGTATTGTCGATATCGCCGCCGCGTAAACGCAATGGACAACAATATTTGGATCCCAAATGGGAGCGCTTAGCATGCGGTCAAACCAAGGATCAACAATTCATGGTGCAACAAGCGCATGCGTGCTTGAAGAATCTGTCGCTAATGGCGCGCTCTATGAACTTACAGACGCAAAAATGACGTGAACGCTAAGCGAAAACTTTTCGAGGCAATTTACTAAACATAATTGTTGATTAAATAGGCTTAGGCTTAAGGAAATACCATACATTCATGCACATACATGTGTACACACATTCTTTGGTGGCATGCTTATGCCACTTTCATACATTTTTATTTATTACAAAAGGGTATATTATTTGTAAAAAGGCTTTTGCAGCCGTTGCACAGCGATAGCGTATAGAAATTAAGTCCAAAGAAGTTTGCGAAATTTATCAGTACTCGATGCATGTCTTATAAAATGGTGTTTGCATGTATTTTTACATAAGTATATACATGTATGCGTCAGCCATTTACACATATGTTAAGTTATAAATATAAATTGTAATCTAGTAAGCGAAATAACAAACCATTATTTAAGTTTGTAAATGATGAAATCTTTTTATTTTATATATAAAGTAAGAAAAAAAGTTATAAATTAGCAGTAAAAACCCGGTGCACTCCTATCATGTAAACCAAGAACTTAAATTATTAACAATACATAAACGAATATTGTACCTACTCAAAACGAGAACACAAAGCGTATCTAAACTTTTTTATCAAATAAATATAAGATTTAAGGAGATAAAATCCGTATGTGTAGTGTTTTTTAATTCTGAAAAATGGAATTTTGCAGACAAATGAAGAATCTCTGATCGAATTTATGGATACACGAGTTTACACGATGTAATTATTTCAGCATTGTGTATTCCAAGTGCATTACACAAGCATTAAAGAAATTTCACAACGAACTTTCGTGGACGCTGAATCGGTTGATATTTTTTATTTCAAACAGTAGTATAAGCGAAGCAAGTACATAACTACATTCCTAGAAATCTAATTTTCGCTGAGGCATACTAAAAATTAATTAAATTTTTTATCAACCGTCACAGCATAGCTTTTTCGGCCCAAAGCCAAAGTCCAATACAATATCCACAATGGGAAATAAATAGCAGCAATCGCCGTGTATAGCCAATTGCCATAGATCTGTAAGGATTAAATACAAATTAAATAAATTTACGTGCGCCGTTACAATATTTTCACTTACAATACTGTCCATCAGACCATATGTTATGGCATCCAAAGAGGCGCTAATAGCGCGCACAGCCATGTCCTTCAATGCCAATTCGGGGAATTCAAAAAGAGTCAGCCATAATACCAGTAAATATATGACAACCATAGGATTGAGCAGAAATGTGTAAATACGTGTTAATTTCTGACGCAAGCCGTTGACATGCTCGCTTTGTAGTAATATTGTTACGGGCGAGATGATCACAGCCAATATGAAGCCCAAAGCGAAATTTAACAGTCCAGTAACGATCAGTGCTACGCCCGTGAATATTAGTACACCAATATGTAGCAATTCAAGACCGGCCTCTGGTAGTGTGTAGAATAGTGGCAATAAAATGCCCAGTAGTACTTGAACAGCCAAAATGAGACCAACACTCCATTGGGTGCTAACGCCCATAGAGTTGAAGTAGTTCCGGACATGTTGACTGTATGGTAGGGTGTTGCAGAAGAAGCCTAACAGTAGTGCGGTGACCATGTAAAGCAGCACTGAAATATAAGGTAAATGCATTGGCAATCTTTCTTCATGTGTCGTTGTGTCCTCTTCCTCTGGCGTTGCGTCATCTGTGCTTGTGGTGGTTAGCCAAAGCAGGAAAGCCTTTATGAACATGGGGCTAGCTAATGCAATAAGGCAGGGCATATAATCGCCAATCGAAACGAAGCGATCATTCTGCACTAATATATAGAAGAAGTAACTCTGGTGAAAACGTTCCAACAGGTTGTTTAAACTACGCGAAATGCCCTCAACTGTTTTCAAAAGTGAGAGTGCAGTGCCATAACGATTGCTGTTATTGGTGTTGGTTGTGCGTTTCACAGCTTCAAGCGTGAGCGATTCTATGCGGTAACGATGGAATAGGCCGTGATTGCCATTGGGTACACCGGTCGCTTGGCTTTTTAACATTTCTACCATGTGACGTAAATTATCCTCCAATGAGTCACGGTTGGAGCGACGCTTCTTGCGTGGCGTATGCTTATAACCAGATGAAAGACCGCTGCGTGACGTCAGACGTTGCACCAAGTTGAACATGTCCAAATTCGGCAACTGACCATTCAAACCTTCGATTTTTACGTCAATGTAATCTAATAAGCGAAATTAAGTTTAATAGTTGTAATTCCAAACATGTTTCTTCTGTACATGTGTTTTACCAATGTCTAGATCTTGTATTTCTAAATTAAGTGCGGCTTGTAGCGCGCCTGCGCGTGCTGGTAGATTTCCGCATCGCAAAATTGGTGAATCTTTTATGCCGCCTTCATGATAAGCCTCCAACCAGGCATGCATGCCCAGTTGTTCTTGTTCGGTTACCAGGAATACCAAATCTTTAGCCCAGTAATTTTTTTCTAGAGGAAATATAAAACATTTGTCCATCAAAGTTCTATAACTTTATGCAATTCAAACTCACTGCGTGCAAAATCTGCAAATGCTAGTAACATTGGGACACTAGCCGTTATGTCGGTGTGCACAGAGTTAACAGCCCGATATGGCGCCGTATATACCACACCCTCGGTGGAGCTAATACGTGGTGCACGCAATATTCCATACACATTTTTGCCATGATATTCCTTGCCCGCGCTAAAAGGATAGCGAAGTGTGAAATTATGCACATGAGTTTCAAGTCCAATTTGATGCATCTTTGCTGCGATCCAAGCGTGTGGTGTAGTGGATTTATGATCGGTACGCTCACGTTGTAGCTCTTCATATAAAGTTTGCGCGAGACGTACAGAGTCTTGTCCGATTTCCGGATCAACGAGTCCTAATAAGAGATTTTTAAAAGGGCATTTGAAATTTTATTCTTTTACTTTACCTGGTGAGAGCGCATTTTCTGATAAGTAAGTACCATGGCTGAATTCAGGGTGTGACAGACAAACGAACCAAGCCAAGCCGGCTATATAGAAGAACAAAGAAATTTTTCCACTATGTTTAGCCAATGTACGCCCAAATTTTCCACGCGGCGTTAATGAGGGATCCGAGAGGAGACCCATTATTATAAATAAATTGTTCTATTTAATTTTCAATACTAAAAAAGCCGGAAAACATGAAAAATATGTGTATAGAAAGCAGCTGGTTTTGTTTTCGTATACCGCGTTGCCAACTACCCAAATATATAAATGACTAACAGCGCTGCCAAATTCATAACTGAATTTTATACTAGCGTAATTCTTATTTCCAGTAAAATTTTAATATAGGAAAATATTTGATTGTAAGAAATTAAATATACTTTTTGTACTGTTAAGGTGTAATTATATTATCCTTTTCATTAAATAATAATAACTTTTTTTATTTGCATAAACATTTTTTATTTAATTCTCATTATAATAAAATATTTAAGCAACTTTCTTAAATTTTGCATTTCCAGTTGGGTTTCTTTTAGGTGGTACCCAACGAAGGTAAGCTGGATCCACGGTCAATTTCGGTTTCTTAAATTGCGGCAACTGCAAATGTTCCATAACTGTTTTCGGTGTCACACAGATAACATGTTGACCTTTCCAATATTTAACCATTTTCATTGATTGCAGTGTATAAATAATGTCTTCCTGTGTTATACCACTTAATTCACTCAACTCTTTAATACTTTGCGTTGTTGTGCGACATTCTTTCATAAACTCCAACAAGGTATACGCCCAATAACTGCGGTAGCTCAAACGTCCCAGATCGGAAAGTGGCTTTTCCGGGCTACCAACAACACCTTCTCGCCTTGACAACTCATAGCTAAAGGCTATTAATAATTTTCCATATCCTTTTCGTTGATATGGTGGTAGGATCAATATACAAGCAACATTATTTTCAGGCGACTCTTTCTCTTTAGAAAAATAACCCACTATATGTGCTCCACGCTTGTCGATTTCACAAAGTACGTAAAAGTAAAATGGTTCCACATCATAGTATAATGTTTTGTGATCCAAAAATAATTTAGCCATTAAACAGAGTATTTGACAGTAAAGTTTATGCTCTTTACCGTCGATTTCAAATATAGATATTGTACCCTTACGGTATATTTCGTTTCCTGGCGGTTGTCGCTGTGTACACTCGGATGCGTGATAGCGGTAGGTCTTTTGAAACCGCATATATTTCAGGCAATACTCACAAACATAGAGTGTACCCACTTTGCCATATTCCTCGGGATAGGGACTGAAATACCAAGTATCTATTTCGAAACGTCCAATACGTAGCTTATCGATATATTTGACCTTTGTAATTGCTTCGTGTTCTTTTTCTAACGCTGCTGTTGTCGGATCCATTTCTGCATACGTTTTCTGTACATGATTAATTTCATCATGTCGTCTTTTTTGATTGCGTGTCAATTTACGATCACTATTTTCCATTGGTAAAGGGTTTTCTAAGTTTGCAATTTGCTCCTTACTTAATTGTTTAATAGTTTTGCCACCATTACCATCTGCAGATTCAGCAGAATTTGCTGCCTCATTTGGTGTTTCGGCGTCTGTTGCATCCGTTATGCGATCACGCGAAACCCATTCGTCCAGTCGTCGGTTTAGTCCAACATAGTGTACGTAATATTCGGCAGGTGTGCTGGCAGAATTCCCCGTGGCTGGTTCCCCAGGACGAGACTGAATAATTTGCGCTGGATATACATTACCATCAGCGCGTTTAATAAGATACACTTCACCGGTTTTAATTTGCATATCGTTTTGATGAGTTGTAGCTGTTGCAGTTGTTGTTGAAGGCCCTATTTCACAGTTTGTTTTGGCTGCAACATTTTCTGTGGCCGGTGTTTTTCCAGTAGTTTCTGTTGTTGTACTATTTGCATCTATTTCCTTTTTGTCTGTTGCTATAACCATTTGTTCGTCTTGTTGAGTAGTTTTATCAGCATTGTTTACTTTAGCGCTTTCAGTTACCGTCATTGTGTGCTCATTTAAATCTTATTAGCAAACATTATTTTTACGCGTCCAATCAATTAACAAAATGTTTTTATTCTCTTCTTCTTACTGTCAAACACACAATGACAATCTATTGTGAATTGTAAACAGTGCTTCCAAGTTTGCATCTATGGAAATTACAAAAATTGTCAGCGTTTTAAGAAAATATTTGGTTAGCAAGTCTTGGTTATTGAAACTCAATTCCATTAAAAGAATTAACGCGGAAATAGAAACCGCGTATTTCATAGAAACCGTGTATTTCATAAGAGACGTAAGTATAGTATGAACGATTACATATACACAAGAACTTTCGTTAGAATTGTCGATTGGGTCTCATAGAAACTTTAGCAAAATTTTCTGTCAGCACTCTTGGGTAATTAACCGGTGAAGTAACCGACTTAAAGCTCTTTTGATTAAGGAGAAGGTTTGATGAAAATGTATTTATGTTCAAAATACTTACCAAACCTATATTTATGCAGTTTCTTTAAATTAATATACACATTTTTTGTTAGATTTGGCACTTTATTCGCATTTCCGACATTTTAATGAAACTAAATATTTGATTCACATTTGTTCTAACGTTAAGAAATTTAACTGAATTAACTTTTTATCGAATATAATTCATATTTAGTTTAGTTTATTAGTATTGAAATAAAATGTTAATTAAGCTAATTAAGTAAAATTTTAAAATTATTTGGAAGAACTTTTAATAAATATTAGAGTTGAAAAAAAAAACAATAAGGTGTCCATTGTTAACTTAGGTAATTAATATGTTTTGTAAATTATAATTATGGTAAAACCAATTATTATTTCAGTTATGTATACAAATAATATTTGTAGTTAATAATATTTTTGTGTAAGTTCATTCACATACGAAGAAAATTAAAATTTTCAATAACTTAAACTAAGCTTAACTGCAATTATGCACTTTACGCTAATTTATTTTTATTATTTATAAAAACTCAGCTTGTAATTAAAGAATATAACGGTGCTAAATATACTTAAATGTGTTATGCATGTATATTAACTAATTTGATATTATCTTCTCTTATTTATTATTTTAAATTATGTTTTTTTATTCTTGTAATAAAATTCCAATGCAGTTATTAAACATTAATTTATAATTATTTGTCATTTTTACCTTTTACTTATTACTAAAGCTATTACCAAACTCTGCATACACCTCAAATGGAGCGCCATAAATATTAGTGGCATAAAATTACAAACAAATCATAGCTACATTCCTTCTATACAAGTTTTTAAGGAAAAGTAAAAGCGGAATATTAGCTTTAAATCATTGAATAAAATATTTAAAATAAAAAAAAAATAATAAAAATTTATCTATTGTGAATTCGACCCATACAAAATTATGACAGTATTTAAATAAATACAAAAAATTTAAATTCTTGTTTGCTTTCAATTAAGTAATAACTTGGCGCTTGATCCAAACTTTAGGCTCATTACTCTGTTTTATATAGTGTCATATGTAAGAAAGCAACACTAATGGCATTGCTAAAAAGCTTTTAAAGCAAAAAATAGAGTATATAGCATTGAATAGCAAATATTTCTCAAACTGCCATCCGCGGAAGTCAAACGCCCTAAATTTCTTCAATTAACTAAAATATTTTATGTCACATGCAACTCTGGCAACTGCAGGAGGAAATATTAAAAAAATCTTCCGTTGCAGCTACAGGCGAAGGAATGCAGCTTTTATGATATTTAAAAATACGTTGCGGTCAGCTGTTGATATAATGGATATAGTGCTTTATTACTCGTTTTGTGCTCTTAATTGCTATTGCTTGCGGTAAGAGTTGGTGCTAGAGTACTTTCTTTGATAGTGAAAGATAAATACATATGTATTACTAATAGGCTTCCAATTTTTATTTGCAACCCGTCAAATGAAAGTTAAGCCTCTCCTAAGCGATTTTTCCATCTATATAGTGCGCTGCTTCGAGTAACCATTTACTGGTTAAGGGCTGTTATATACACATGCATAAGCATTGTTGAATTAAATAATCTTTATTTTTTTTCACAAAATCATTTTTCCATTTCGTTACGCACAGAAATTATGGTGGCACCCGGTGTTCGACGTCTTTGTTCGTCCTTATAGAGTATACGCCTATTGGCTGTCGCGCTCTCCATTGTAGTCTTATTGCTATAAGCATTTACCACATAACCTTCATTGCTTGAGCTGTCCCTACGCACAATACTTGCCGTATCCTTGTTAATTTCAACCGGCGAACGCGTCTCCAGTGATGTGGAGTGGCGCAACTGATGGTACTTATTTGGCGCAGCGTGAGCTGTGTAACTTTCATCGCCATGCAAAGTCTTGTAGAGGTCGGGCGCTTGCTGGTGCAGACCGCGCATGAATATTTGCTTCTTTTCCAGCATATCACATTGCTCACTTTCTAAACTATCAATTTTGGTTAGATCCTTTTGACTACGACTTATCAGATTCACAATTGAGGGACTTTTCAGTCCACTTTGTAGTGAGTTTTCTTTCGATGGACCGCTATAGAGGTGTGGATTCGATTTGTAGGCTTGGCTGGCATATAAATTGCTGGTATTGTGACCATTGTTTGCGCTGTTCGTGTAATTATTCTTGGTCAGCTTTTCGATGTAAATGGGACTGGGGTCGTGACTGCCGTTCATGGCATGGACGTTGAAGCTTTTGCTGCGATTCAACGCTTTTGCGTAGGTGCGTGCAGGTTTCGCGGGACCTACTGTTGTTTGCTGCTGTTGCACATTGTGCTGTTGTTGCTGCTGGTGGTATTGTGTGCGGTGTTCAGGATGCCCCAAAGTGCTGTAGCCACTAGGTACGAGACGCTGCCCAGGTCGCTGATATGTGGACGATTGTGTCGCATGCAACGGCTGATGATGATGCTGCTGTTGTTGGTATGGTTGTTGCTGATGGTCCTGTAATTTGCGTGGCAATGTTTGTGTCGTGCGATAATCCTGATTCAAGTTAGGCGTTGAAGCGGCAAAATTTTGACTCGTGCGTTGATATCGTCCCAAAGTGCTGGTCGTTACATTTCTGGAAGAGAAGTGTAAGCGTTGAATTAAGAAACGTAGAAGTGATATTTATATGCAAATACTTACCTCTGCTTGTAAAGCTCTCCCTCATCGCGACGGTTCGCACTCACATTGTCACGATTATTTCGTTCCTGCTTACCCGCATAGCCAGCATCCACACTATCTCTAGGCGCTAAGGTTTTGCGCTTGCCGACAGAACCGGGTACATACATATTTTCCTTGCCATACAAAGTGCTCGAGTATGGATCTTCACCTAAGTAGTAACGTTGTCTTGGACTCGGTCCGCGTTCGCCGATTTCACTCCGCTCATTGGCGTATGGATCCGCCGAATTGGCACGTTTGAATTGTGTTTTGTGTATTTGACCGTTGCGTTCCAGTGTTGCCGCATGTATGTAGTTCTTATGCGCTTGTGTTGTCTCCTGCGGCATACTCTCCAACTCGGACTCACCGGATATACCACCCTGACCGCCGATATGACTGTCTATGAGATTATACTGTTGGTAGGTAGTTTGCTGGCCAACCTTGTCGATAGTTTGCGGTGATGGCGACTGCTCACGTGACTTACTACGCGACTTCATGCGCATTTTGCGCTCAGCGCTGGCAGAACGTATCTTATTGACGAGCTTACGCAGCGAATTACCTATCACCTGACCCATTTTGCTGGACTTGTGTGAGGTGACGGTGGAGTTGGAAATGGTTGAGGCTGTCGTCTGTGTGGTTTGTGTCGCCATCACAGGACGCATGTGCGACTGCGAGTGCGCATGTTCGTGTTGTGTGGTCGGTGCGAATCGTGTGCGTTGATTTTGCTTTCGAGTCAACGTGCTGGTGCTCTGACCGACCAATTGACTTGGTGGTCCATAGCTGTTGGGTGCATGGTCAGCGAAATTGTTGCGGTAGTTGCGCTGATTTCGTATACCATTCACATATTCCACTTGCGGCGATGATGAGCGACTGCGTGGCGGTGGCGAATAGTCTGGTGGTGGTTCCAGTAAATTTCGTTGGCTTTGCGCATGCTGGCGCTCCAATGGCACTTTTTGTGGTGGCGGCGGTGAGGCGCTGTGTTGCTGTCGTAGTTTCTTTTCGATGGCGCGTCGGCGTTGTGGCACTGTGGGACGACCGAGCGTGCTAGTTTGAAAGTGTTCGCGTTCGCGTTCGGGCGAGATAGCACGTGATTCAGGCAGCGGTAGCGGCTTAAGTGAGTTCGTATTATGCAACTCATAGCCAACGCCACGTGATGTATCCTCCAATGTGCGTTCGTAACTGCGACTACGCATTTCATTGTATTCATATTTCTTGCCGGCGCTTGGTGCAAAGTCAGCTGGTGAACGCCGGATTTCTAAATCACGTTCCTGACTCTGTTGTTTGGGTGGCATGAAAGCGCGTTTGTTGTTGTCCAACTCACCGCCATTTAATCCACCGTAACGAAGATCACCGCGAGAACCGCTTATGTGACGCACACCCATATCTCGGCTTGTCTTACCAATATCAACACCCACCGTTGGCGTTTCGAAATCATCAAGTCGATCACGTGAATTACGACTACTTTTCGCCAAAAACTGCGAAGATAAACTCTGACGTTGTTTCTGATGTAGAATATCCTCACGACTAACGTAGTTATCTGTAGAATCAACTGCGTAATGACTATCTTGCTGCTTGTCACGTCGCAGGCGATTGCGCTCAACGGTTTCTTGGAGATCATCACGAAAGGCTTTAGAAGCGAAATGATTCGTAGGCGGCTCTTTACGTTCGGTCCAATTTGAGATACCCTGATAGTACTTTGAACGCCCACCCGGTCCACTCGGTCCATGTGTCTCGATCGCATGATCTTTCGATTGTTTGCGTTCATATGTATTGCTCGCTGACAACCGATGACCATTGGTCAGTGGCGTAGGTGTTGGTGTTTGATTTGATTTGATGGTAACATTGAAGAATGTCTTTTTGGTCGGCTCTATTTCGCCGCCACCGTCATCTTCGCGCGAATCATTAGAAGCAGTAGATTCGCTGCCGAAATGTGACTCCAACCATTTGATCGTTTCTCCCTTGCGTGTTTCCTCCTCACGATCGAAATCCAGCGGTCGCTTGGTCAGCGCATCTTTACGATCAGCCAGTAGCGTGGCTTCTTCAAAGAAACAAATATTCGTATATAGTTTAAAGCGAAAGCAAATGTGTATTAGATTTAGCTTAATTATAGATATGATAAATCAGCAGATCGGTACACTAAACACTGTCATACGACGATTAGGGTACCGATATGCCTCTTCAACGGCTTTTACGTATACCACAAATGATCTTACCCTTATGCGGCTGTAAAGCACTCTTTTGGTGTGGTCGACGTAGCTTTCGCATACGATCCGACAAGCTATCCCAATCTCCCGGTCGTTCCAATGAGCCATCCTTTTCAATTTGCATTGTCTCGGCAGCGTATTTCATTTCGGTATTAACGACTTTGCCATCAACAATCTTATCGACGTATTGCTCGTCACGTTGTTTGTACAGATGTTGTGTAGCTTCCTGAAATGTTTAGAGGAAAATCATTTCAGATATTCAAGACATGAAAGTATCACACTTAGAACTAATATATACTTGTAGCCTATAAAAGCTGCCGTCTTATTTACATATTTGAGGAAATTGGATCTATTAATTTTCCAACTCATCTCAATAGTCTTTAACGGATTCAAATGAACCTATATCGAGGATGGAGATATGTGAAGAATTTCATCCACATGAGGAAAGTTCTCTGAGCGCCATTCGCTTGGGAGTGGTTAGAAACGATTCTTTTACATATTACTCAAGTGACTTCCGGTCTTTGCCTCTTAGTAGCCAAAAATATCTGTTCGAAGGCTGACTAAAGTGAGAAGGTGAAACATTAGGTTGTGCGCTGGGTTTGGGACTCGCAATGTAAAAACACCCGCAATGAAAAGATCTCGGATGAGAGACATTCCTTTTGATGACGACCACTGCAATGCATCACGATTTAAGGGCATGCACCTGGAATGTCTGGTTTCTTATTTGGGAAGGTGTCGCTGACCATCTGGTTGATGTCCTCGTAAAAGTAAAGGCGGAAATCACCACAGTGCAAGTAGTGCGATGTAAGGCGTAAGGACTCTAGGTCTTTGTGGAATTTACTATAGTGGGCATATAAAGGAGTGCAAATTCGGTGTGGTATTCGTGGTGGGAGAGAGACTCCGTCGCTAAGCATTATCATTTACCCCGGTGGAACGTCTAGCCACAATCCGCATCAAAGCGAAGCTCTTATAGCATATCGCTGATTGCGCTCACGTCTCGATGGAAGAGAAGGACTATGTAACCAAAGATGTCTTCTATGGGCGCTTGGAGCGCACCGTGTTTGGCGACTTTAATGCCAGGGTGGGCAAAGAAGGTATCTTTGGTACAACGGTCGGTAAATTCAGTCTCCATGATGAAACATTCCCAAATGAGTTGAGGCTGATAAAATTCGCGGGGGCCGAAATATAGTTATCTGTGGTACTAGACTCCAGTATAGAAAATTTCAGTATAGAGAAATTTACAGCAAGTAGAAGAAGAGGAAGACCTCCATTGCGTTTGAAAGACCAGGTGGAGAAAGACCTGGCTACACTTGGAATCTCCAATTGGCGCGCTGTTGTGAACTCGGCTATAACCGCTTATGCGATGTCTACGCTAATAAAGAAAAAGTAGAATGAACCTATCAACTTCAATTGAATTGAATTGTTCTTTCTAACCGGCTGTGAAAAGGATTCCTTGAGCCAAAGTTGTTATAAAACTCACGGAATATGAATAAAAATATAAAATTAGTTAGAAAGGAATATCGGTCCAAAAACTAGACTCCATATCTCTCTAATCTGCTCGTCCAAAACCAGCTATTAGGCTATATAACATACTTAATACTAATAATATACTCAAGTTATAATAAATAGGTAATAATAATAAGCTTAGGAGTACCAAAAATTAGTGAAGCCTTTCAAATCTGAAACCTCATAGTAACAGCTTCCGAATAACATACGAGGTTTGACAATTAAGTAATGAGACTAATTTTATTGCCGCGCTTGTGGTAAACCTGTGGCCTCGAAATTCCCTTTCTTTTTGCGGCATCCCTCTCCTCTCCATTGATATATGTACTATCGCTCTAGCTTGTTTAGTTCGCCTCCTGCGTCAAGTTGAGTAGACGTGTGTTTGTAGTGCTCGTCATGAAAATGGAAAAACGAAATCAGAGCAACGCGTCACGATAAAATTTTGCGCCAGATTGAGCGAAACAGCTCGGAAACGTACGCTAAAATTGTAGGAGTGTCTGGTGATAGTGCTCTTAGTCGTGCCCAGGCTCACAATGGTTGTCTCCGCGCGCCCCCCGCCCGAAAAAAGCTCGCATGAGCAAGTCGAAGGTGAAAACGATGATTATTGCCTTTTTTGATAGCCGTGGAATCGTCCACAAAGAATTCGTTCTACCGAGAAAAACTGTGAATCAAGTTTACTATTGCTAAGTACTCGAAAGATTGCGAAAACGAGTCAACAGGGTGCGCCCAGACATCGCTCGTAACTGGATCCTTCATCACGACAACGCGTCGTGCCACACCGCCCTCAGCGTGTCCCAGTATTTGGCCTCTAAATGGATCGCCGTGTTGCAACAGCCGCCTTATTCGCCCGACATGTCACCCTGTCACTGTTTTTTGTTTCCAAAAACAAAATTGGTAATCAAAGTAACCCATTTTGAGTCGATTACGAACATCCAGGCGACGAGGGTACCCGCGGACATCCCAGTCGAAACGCTCCAGAAATGTTACGAAGCATGGAAAACGCGCTGGAATCGCTGTATAGATGCCCAAGGAGACTACTTTAAAGGGGTTGACAGAGTTGTAGAATAATTTTCCAATATACGGTTTTTATGAAATCAGTCTCATTACTTAATTGTCATACCTCATAATATCGTGAAAATTAACTGTACTTTATTCTACGTGGCATCGCTTTCACACACTTTACAATCCCAAAGTTTAAAGAGTTATTTGCCACCCGAACCTAGCACGACCTTACTTTCTGGTGTCTTACTTTTACTTCAATGTATCATGTAATATTACGTATGTCAATGAATTTCTAGTGCGATTATTGCGGATGAGAACCTGACGCACTTTTATTTCTAATTAGTTTTCTAATTTTCCTTTAAATTACTTCGCAAACGGTTACCGCCCCATAAACACTAAGTAGTTTCTACGAAATTTACACCTATCTTCGCACATAGATATTTATGAGTAAATGCGATATGTATGTTTGTACTTACCACAGTTTCGATTTTCTCACGACTACCGATCGAATGATCGTCCTCTTCAGGCAATTCACGGTCTACGATAACTTCGTGTTCGGTTGTCTTCTTGCTCTCCGTAACGAGCTGTCCGTCCGCTTGTAGCAGGCAACGCTTCTCGACGTCCTCCGAATCGATTGTCTTAAACGACTTGGTAGTATTGGCGATAATGCGTGGACCCAATGGCACCAGTTGTTTATGATTTTCCGCTGCCAGTAAAGCTTCTTGTAGATTCTCCACACCGCTATTGACTGCCTTCACATAGGTCTAAGTGGTAAGAAGAATAAAAAATAATTAAAAAATTGCTTAAAAATAAATAAGTAAGCGTTTCATCATTACAATTATTGCGTGGCAGAGGAAGGGCAAAGTACGAAATAATGATGAAATAAAAGAGCCAAAAGAATAGAATTGCGGTCGGTGCATTTGAAATATTACATCATCATAATGATGATCGGAACATCATTATCGCTATTGGTGTCGTTATCGACACCAACATCAACGCCAACGTCGTCAGTAGTAACACCAACGAAGACAACAACAACCACAAGAACCATAATAAACAACCGTCGAAGATCAAGCTGCAAGCAGCAGCTGCTGCAAGAAGTTTATCAACATTAGCGACAACAAGTGCAATTGTGCAGCGTTTTTTGTCACCAACTACGCGCTATTGTTATACACGTTTGTTGTTGTTGTTGTGTGCGTGCGGAGACATCAGACACGCTGAATGCTAGCGCAGTATTTAGAGCAAAACCAAAACCTGCATATTCGTTTGTTGCTTGTTTTGCTTTGAAACATGCGCTGCAACCCATACAATAACAACAACAACAACAATAGCGGTAATAACATTTAAGTCATAGGTGGTATGGTAGAAACAACATAAAAAAACATTAACCGCAACTACTTTGGAGGAGTATAAAGAGCACGTTAGCAAGACAATTCACTTTTGCTTAATAGTCTTAAGTTTTTAAGCTTTTACTTTTGCCACTTCAGTTAAATGTCTTCCGTTTGCTACCGTTCGGCAGCGCACTGGCGTTCCGAAAGGAGGGATGGAGAATTGGTTGGCCACTCTTTGGGTAAAAACGCCGCCTTTTTAACGGTGTTAACGGTGGTAGAAGCGAATCCATGAAGGTTCACAGACTTGATGTACAGGCAGACATCTTTAAGATTATATTAGCGGTTTTGTAAAAATCCATGGATATAGGTTATGGTTTAACTTTTGGGGTTTGAATTGTTATTGTTATTGCTTTGTACCATTATGAATGGAGAGCCTTTGAACAGAATATCAACGATATTGTTCTAGGGTTATGTTAGTCTTTGGCTGAAAATTTAAAGACAGTTCGTTGTAAAAGACAGCGCCAGAGGGAAGGAGAGCGTCGCAAGCTCCACTACCAGTGCTAGAAACCGATAATGATTATCTTCGGTTAAGAGAACAGCTGAGAATACTAGTATATTGTGATAACTAAATAGTTCTAAGCATTAATCGAAATCGGTAAGGCACTTTGAGCCTGCTACAAATTGTTTGAGGCATTTAATATCGATTCCGGCTATTTAGCAGGTGCGCTGAAGTTATGATTTCAACTTCAAGAAAAAAATTGGACTATGGAGTAAAAAGTGTCTGGAATAGAGTTCGATAAGATTTTCAGCCTGATCGTAACTTTGCCCCCGGGCAATGTCAAGTAAGAACTCGTACGATTGCAGCAAGATGTACCCCGCTGAGTGCAAGTAGTTCTATGGATCTTCTGCGTTGTATTCCAGGGTATAATCCCAACCTTACGAGTATGTAATGTAAGTGCGCCTTCTCCAAAACGCTAATGACTAAAAACCAATTTTTATCAAATTCGAAATGAACGAGGGAATGAGGACTACGGAGGCAAATACTGGCTATAATTATTGGAACAAATAGTAAATAAATAAAACTGTTGAAAAGGGAAATATTTGCATTTTTTGCAGCTGTCGTTATCCGACGACTGCAGCATATAACTGGTCATACAAAATAAGAGCTCAAAATTAAGTTCTTATATGGGGAACCTTTGCGTATGGCAGGAGCTCAAGCTGCAAGGCATAGTCGGCATGTCCCAACCGGCATGAGCGGTGCTGCACTTCTGCGTGTTGTCAAAAGCCGCATGCGTGCGTAAACCAAGAGCTGCCACCTCCTAATCCAGGGTGTTATGAGACTCCCGTGCCCATTGTGCGATTTGCAGCCAGGAGTTTGTGTTCGAACGGAGCCTTCCCAACATTGGGCCGAATTCGAAAGTAACGGTGGCCTTACCACGTCATGGGGCCTGACCCAACGGACCTTTTCGTTCCCCTACAACAGCGTAGACCCGACCGAACACAAAGGTTCGTAAGGAAAAGATGACCGAATCAAACAAAAATACACTTAAAACCAAACCTTTTGCAATAGACACAAGGAACTGCTAAGGACGACGACATGAGGAGCATGCCAAGGAGGACGATGATGATGACATGCCCTTATCCAACGGCCATACACTGACCAACATAAACTGAAGAAACACTTCTATAACATCGACCTGGCTTCTCGTGCAAATTGCCGGTTCTGTAACAGGAAGCCTGAAACTACGGAACACCTGCTAATTGACTGAATATCAGTCTGTATACGAAGGAAGGAAGGGATCTATTTTTCGAAATAGGGATCACATCGCCTCGCTAGCACATATCAATAAGCTGGGGCTAGGTGAGCCTTTGTGATTTAGAAATAAGGTCGCGGTACAGTCCTCGTCTATTTATCTTATCTTCTGGGGGACTTTTATTTGACAATATAAGTACATATCTTCACGAAACTTGGCATAAATTATTGTCCAAGCCAATGTAACAGTTTTTGAACAAATTTTTCAGTTTGGACCACGAGAGCATATAACTGTCATACAAACTGACTAATCAAAATCAAGGTAAAGATATTTGTATACTCTTCTATGGTATAAGAAAAGCACCTGTGAAGGGTATTCATATTAATGTATTTTTCTTAATCTATGTCAAAAGACAATTGGTCGAAATGTGCACAATTAAATTTTCACACACGTACAATGGAGCGCGACAGTCCTAATATGGAGCGCGACAGTCCTAATAGAGCTTAGAAGGAAGGAATGGGAAAGAAATAGCGAAAGACGAGCGATCAACTTGGAGCTGGAAAACCCGTAGAAAGAGAGCCAACCGGATAAAGCTATCCTTGCGAAGAAATGCCTAGCGGCGGTCCCGCAAGGAAATAAATAGCGTGAGGAGACGGAGTTAGGGTTTAGTACGTAGGCGTCCTACTCCGCAGGTTCCGCTCGTGGTAACAATGGCGGCACATGCGCGAGTGGGATGAATCGTGCATGCCGTCCGAAACAAGACGGTATCTTTCGAAAATTCCCCCTCCGGCAACAAAAAAAAAAAAAAAAAACACGTACAAGTATAAACCAACAGACCACCAAACACATGTTGATATGTACGAATGTGTGGCAATGCCGAAATTCCCGTACGAACAGGTAGGAGAGGTAAGCTATGAATTAACAATTTCTGCTTTGTGTAGCTTTATGGGAGGCAAACAAATTTTTTGACGTGCCTTCTTTATCTGATTGAAAAGCGTTTAATCTTCGTACAGTCAATGAACTTGTGGAGCTATGAGCTGCTTGTTCTAAGGTAGAATAATGGTCTATGCTCTATTTATTAGCGAGTGTTTTGCGAGTACATGCATAGTTATTTATGTAAATACATCAAGCGTCCCTTTGATTTGAAGCGTGTTTAATGGATTTACTGTGGAATTAATTGCGATACAAGCACACATAAGTTGTTACTTGAGAGTATGTGTGTACACATGTGTGTGTTTGAAAATGACTTTAAATGGGCGGCACTGTGCATAATAGTAAAAATCTGAAAGATTAATAATTTCGATAGCAAGGGGTCTGCATGATTCAAGCGCAAAATATGCGTCTAAATAGAAAGTAATTAAATATTTACATGTGTTTCAGAATTTATATATATATATATATACTTGTATGTATGCCTGCAGATATTTCAGATGATATCATGGTGATCTATCATATGTCCATACAAATAAATTGACAGAAAGAAATTTCCAAAGTTCTGTGATAATTTAAAGCAGTTCCCACAAATCATTTGTGAGTCGCACACTTCGTCTACGAGAGTTTGAAAGAAATTGTTACAAATGCTCTTAAATCTAGCCGTATAAACAGCAGAAATCAGCTCTGACCTAATCAGCCTGTTGAGATAATACTACTCTGAATCCATCAAATGATCTCCATTGTAAGTTTGTAAAAGGACCACAATCCTTGAAATACATACTTGTTTTAGTTAAAAAAAAACGTCTGATGTCTTCAGATTTGTCCAAGAATTTGCTGAAGTTAAAATCTGTTTTTCAGGCGATCACCTTTCCTTTATTCTGATACTCAGTTTACTAGGATAACAGAAACACTTCCCGTCCCGGTTTTGTATTGAAAGTTAAGAAAATTAACTTGCAGTTCTTTAAGTTAGCTAGGCATTGCAGATTGATGTATAAATAAATATCTCGATTACAAATTTTATGTCAACTTTTAGATAAACAATTATCGATAAACTTGTCGTTATCATCCTTACATGAACACTTAACTTGTTTATTTTTTCGATAAAAATATACATATATCGATAAAGTTCCGAATGTAACATTTCGATAACTTTCGTTCTATGTATTAATTTCGGAAATAAAACGCCTGACCTAACTGCTGCCAAAATGAATCACATCGTCAATGCACTTTTCCTCACACACGAAAAAAATTCTAGTGATTCAGAACAGACTTTAATATTTCCAAATTCCTATTTTTCCTAATATTTCCAAAAATATCCCAGTTCATCCTCGAAGAGCTGTAACTAGCCGCTGGCAAGCTCGAGACCAATAAATCCCCCGGCCCTTATGGAATCCGAGCAGAAATTCTGAAAAAATCATCCCTGCAGAGCGACTGTCAGTAATATAGAATACGTATAACGCCTGCCTCGAAGCCGGAATACTCCTTAAACCCTGGGAAAAGTTACGTGTGGTGCTAATCAGTAAGGGAAAAGGAAATCCCAACTTGCCATCAGCATACCGTCCACTTTGCATACTTGTCAAATCAAGAAAGCTCTATGAAAGACTACTGAAATCGAGACTCGAAGCGGCTATCAAGGAAGCTGAAGGACTCTCCCCTAGATAACACAGCTTTAGACCAAGCAGATTAACACTAGGAGCTATAAAATGCGTCATTGAAAGTGTAGAAGCCGCAAAGCGTAGATAGCACAAATGCAAAGAATACTGTTGCTGGCGACTTTAGTTCTCGAAACACCTTCAACAGCACTAGATAGGTAGATATGATCGATTCTTTCCAAAAAAGCTTTAAAATCCCCGACTACTTCAGAGCTGTGGTGCAGAGCTAGCTACCTTAGTAACCGAAAACTGTTGTACACAACTAGAGAGGGATCACGACGGATAGCGGTCACGTTAAGAGCAGCATAAGGATCCATTCTAAAGCCAGATTTGCTGAACATCAGCTACGATGCTATTCTAAAAGTCGAAATGCCAAAAGAATCGTACTGAATTGATTACGTGGAGGACATTGCAGCAGTAATTACAGTACGAGACACAGAAGAAAAGCTTAATTAGATAATGATATGGACGCAGGAATGGCTCGACTCACACAATCTTCAGCACGCTACGAAAAAAACAGATCTATTCCTCAAAAAGCAAAAGCAGTAAACTACTTAGGTGTAAGACTGAACGCCAGACTAATCTTCTGTGTAGAAATCCAGGAAAGGAAAGGCGAAAGTCAACTTACAACTTAGCAGACTAATGGCCCACGTAGGGGTCCCCAGCCAAGAAAAGAGAAAGCTCCTAATTTTTTCGACAATTAGCGTCCTATTATACAGAGCTGAGATCTGGGAAGATGTGCTTAAAAGGAAAACCGAGAGAGTACACTGCACCGCAGCTCTCAGAGTTGCATTAGACTACCGAACAGTGTCAGGTGATGGAATATTGTATTAGTTATAAGCGGTAATGACCGATTGACCTTCTAGCATACGAAAGGAAAAAGCCTTGTGAGCTAAAGAAAATATCCGAAAATAACAAGAGCGCAACAGAACAAATGATGAAAGATACAATAACAACATGGCAACGAAGATGAGAGAATGAGAGTCGCGACAAATGGACGGCCAAACTAAACTTATGAACAAGCCATAAATTCCTAGAAGTCGAATTTTACACAACTCAGCTGTTATCCGCTCACGAAAAAGTATCCCCACAGAATGGGAGAAGCCGAAGAGTCGTCATGTCTCTACAACGACGTGACAGAAGACGACGCTGAACACACATTCTTTAAATGTGTATGCTTTCAAGGAAAACACATCGCCATAGAAGACCTGGTTGGCCAAAAAAAACGCGAACAATTTCACCAGCGTCATGCTGGAGAGTGAAACAACTGCGGATTATCCAGAAACCTGGACGCAGGTGCGCAGATCTAAATCTCTCAGATTGCACTTCAAAGAACTTTAGTTTTTAGGAACTAATATAATTGCTATCCGGGCATAAAACATTAAATATATAGTACTTGAGCGATGAAATCTTAACTGACAAAATCTTAAAACATAACCTTTGTTGACCTCGGTCAGCATAAATATGCTGATAGAAATATTTGTTTGGAGCTTATTTTGAATAAAAAGAGAGACGGATATATAAACACATTATTTATTAGCAAAAACATATGCTTGTCCACCCACTGGCATACATTAAGGTCAACTATGCTCGAGAGTTTAGGTTTGGTACGAGTTTGTCATGTATGTACATACATACGTGTGTATGTGTGCGTGTAATATGTGTGTATGTGTGCGTGTATACACTTGTATGAGCTTTGCTCAGTGCATTGTGCCTGTGGCGAAGTGATTTTCAAACCACAAAATCTAACACATATGGGCAGCTATTAGCAGCAACAACCAAACAAGTAGACGACGAAGAGAAACGTCAATGAAAATAATAGCAGAAACAACTCCACAGTCATACGAGCAATGAAAAAGCTGGCCTGCGAAGTTGCATGTAGAAAGCGTGCTTGTATTTTTCTAATTTTATTTAATTTTTTATTGCTCATTTTTGCCATTAACGCACTTTGCTTATTGACATTGTTCGGTGCACTGGTTCAATGGCAAGAGTGCAATGTAAATAAATTCACAAATTAAACCAGCAATTATTACGTCAAATAAACACGAGATGCTGACGGCGCATGCTCCATTAGATGTTGCCTTAAATGAGCTCGACGCGCATGCGCATGCGCACAATTGTTGTTATGAGCGTGTGAATGACAAGCAGTGTTAACATAAATACAACAACGGCACTCAAACAATGGTTGTGTAGCATGGGTACATAACAATAACAACAGAAAAAAGCAAAACACGAGTTAGCAACACATTAACCAACAGCAACAAAGTGTACAATGGTGCAATGATGCTTTCCTCGCGATGTGCTGTTGTTGCCATTGTCTTGTTGGCTTTATGCCTTTCATCGATTTCCATTTCATTATTAGATAATTGCGTCCGCTTTGTTGTGTTGTTGAGATTTTCTTTTCGAAAACCTATTAAGAGAGATACCGTGACACTCACTGTCATGTCAGCATTTAATTACTTGTACCGTTGCGTGATGATTTGGTGCAGCGATTACGCCGCCACAAACCGATTTAAAATGGGCTTCTGCGCCTCTTTGTGTTTGTCAGGCGCCAGTGGAAATTGTCCAGATTTGTCGCTGGCAGGTCAAACCTGTTGATGCTGGTTTCTAATGATGTTTGCGCAATATTTTTTATTTTTTGGAAAGCATCGTCACT
Organism: Bactrocera correcta; assembly: GCA_027475135.1. Lineage (NCBI taxonomy): Eukaryota > Metazoa > Arthropoda > Insecta > Diptera > Tephritidae > Bactrocera > Bactrocera correcta. The sequence continues at coordinate 36,491,701 of CM050327.1, forward strand.
GGGTTTGTGAAGCAGAAATGGTATTGTATTCGATTTCAAATCACTTGAGGCTTGATCGTTTTGCTGTTATAAAAAATCATTATTATTTATTGCAACTTTAACTTCAACAAATTTAATATTCGTTATACTTTTCGCTTTTTAAGTAAATATACAGGGTGTATCACTTGTCCCAAAAAGGTTTGTGTATATAAAAATGTTGTCCCAACAAGCTTTTTTCAAGCTTTTCAATGTTGTAAGGTAATTAACCAGTTTCGCCTTACATAAAAAATAAGTTATATATAGTATTATATAAGCCAAAAGATCCTAATTCAGATATATAGGAAGATCGGTTATAATTTGAGATATACTGAAATGAGCAAAAAATAGTAATGCTTTGTTCATTATTTTAAATTTCTTAATTTATTTTTTAAAATCTATGTCGTCCGACTCAAAGTAATCCTACTTAGTCCCAAAACACTGCCAACGTTTTCTCCGATACTCGAAATGGTTGTTGAAGTCAATTTTCGAAATAGTCTTCGATGCGCGTAGTGATTCACGTTTAACGTCTTCCATTGACCGGAATTGAGTTGCTGAATAGCCAGAAGTCCGAAAGAGCTAAATAAAGCGAATATGGTGGTTGCGGCACGATATTGGTTGGAAATTTGGTGGAAAAACTAACGAAGAATCAATACATTCTTCTTGGCGTAGACACCGTTTACGCGATTATAGCCGAGGCGACGGCACATTATTGTGGTGCAAAAACCAAGAGCTGTCGACCTATAAATACGGCCTCTTTTTACGAATAGCTTGGCGCAAACGCATAACACTCAAACAGTAGAAATTAATTCGGAGTGCACCACACCTCGATAATCGAAGAAAACTGTCAACATAGCCTTGAATTTTGGCTTGCTTTGATGTGTTTTTTCGGCTTCGGACTCACCTCTGCCACTATATTCGGCCGATTAATCTTTAAATCTGGGTCGTAAGCATAGATCCAAGATACATCATAAGTAAAAATATGTTTTATGATTTCCTGCTAGTCGTAAAGCATTGTTTCACAGACGTTAGCGCAACGCTGTTTTTCGAAAAAATTTAGTGATTTTGGAATCAATCGTTCAATCACTTATCTTCGGCGCAAAAGATCTTTCAAAAAGGTTTTCACTAATTTCCGATATTCCAACGATACCAATAAGATCTCTCGTCGATTCTCAAGCACCAGTTCCTTTATTTTATTCAAATATTGATCATCAGTTGATGTTGAAGGCCGTCCTGAACGTGGTTCGTCGTCGAGACGTTCTCAACCCTCTTTGAATAATTTTTACCAATCAAAAACACTTGCTCGCGAATACCCTTTCCAACATTCTGAACATTCTGAGGAACTAGTTCGCGTATATACGAACAGAAGGGCCTGACTAAATCGACTCAGCTCGTCGCGCTGATTATTTACATCCATAATGGGTTATTCAATAGGGACGCTACAAAAGCAGATCGATAGGGACAGCAAATGACGCCATATTTTTTCCGGCATCCTCTCACACATTGTTTTCAAGCATTGGGCATCTCTGTGGCATCGTTGTGACGAATTTTGCGAAAAGATCTTGACCTACATCATTAAAAGATCAAATTGACGCAAGAATTATAGCCGCTTGGCCACCAGAATCGTTTTATGTTCGTGAATTGCGCTAAACAACAGTCTGAAAATAAGTCTGGATAATCTTGAGCTATGAGGCTCATTTCTGGCTAAATGGCTTCGTCAATAAGTAAATTATGCGTTATTGGTCAGGCAGTAATCCACACGTACTTCATAAGTCACTATTGCATCCTGAAAAAATTACGGTTTGGTGCGGTTCATGAGCCGGCGGCGTCATTGGGCCGTACTTCTTCCCTGATGATCAATTCCGGCACGTTACTATGAATGAGAATCGAATAACCCAATATTTTTGGTCCGAATTGGATGATATGGACTTGGACAATACGTGGTTGCTGACGGCGCCACAAGTCACACAGCGAATGTCACAATGGATATATTGAAAATCAAGTTTGGTTAACGTGTTATCTCACGAAATGGCCGCCTCGGTCGTGCGAATTGACGCCGTTAGACTATTTTCGGTGGGGCCACGTCAAGTCTATGGTCTATGCCAACAAGCCAGCGACGATTGATAAACTTCGTACGATTCTCGAACGTGAAATTGCAGCAGTATCGGCCGATTTATGCTTGAAATCGAAAATTGGGTTCAGCGTCTGGACTTCTGCAAGCGTGCCCGTGGCGGCCATGTAAAAGAAATCGAGTTCCAAACATAACAATTTTTTTAGTGCTCTTACTGTTATATACTTTATAGGGTCTCCGCCGTTTCCTGTTGGATGTCACTCGCTTCTTGGCGAACTTAAAATACGTATACCCAGGATATAATAAATAATGAAGGCTTTATTCGAAATTGTTCAAACTGAAGCTATTGCAAAAACGCAAAATTTTATGAGGGAAGACCTTTATGACGCCGATTTTAATTTATCTTCCAAGTATATATCTTCCCTTTCCAATTTACTTTTAATTAATAAATCAACTTTTTTTGACTGCTTTGCGGATATACTCCATATTAATTATAATCTAGCTGGAGGTTAGATAATACAAATGACATAAGGTGTACCATTTACATACTCTTTTTAGTCTCTACATTACTTCAAGAGAATAATAAAATAATATAGCCTTTATAAGATTAGAATTTTTGGAGATGGCTCCGGCGGCAGCTGTGTTTATCAATTTTATGGAAATATCAATTTTTAAACCTATTTTGGAATTGTACTTGTATCTTGATACATTACATGTTGACTCTTCGAGTTATGAGCAGCTTGCGCCTGACTTAAATATTTATGAGAAGCTTTTTGATGCCACATTTTGCATAAACAGGGATTTAAGCCCACGCCACACTGTGTACCTGCCACGCACAACCGAGCGATACAGACAACATTGAGAGATAACTTCCGACACTATAAATACAATAGCGTCAGCTTACTTAGGCGCTTTGCACGAATTTATTTTTTACAGATTCAAAATGATAAAATGCTTTAATGGAAAATTTTCTCACAGTCGTCTTACTCTCAGACGAATGACTAAACATGAATTGAAAATTAGTGAAATAACAATTTTAGCTTCTTTCTCGAAATGTTTCTTACAAAAAATTGGTTGATTTTAAATTTTACAAATTATGGTAATAATGAAAACTGCAATTCATAAAATTCACAACCGAACAACCGAACGAAGTTACATAACAATTAACGAATGCAAGTCAAAAGCAAAGATTAAAATTTTAAATCTCGTAATGTGAGGAAAAAACTAAGTGGCAACTTTTTCCAAGGGATTTATGTGAACCACTGTCGTTTGTTGTAGTAAAAATGTGGATGGCTTTCTTGGTGCCATTTATGCAGCGCAAAGAAGTGTCAAAGACCCAGCTTAGTGCGATAGTTAGACGGGTGTTAGATGCTCTTTGTATGTCTGTCTGTATTTATGCAAGCCTTTTTGTATTTGCAAATTACTGTGACTAGCGAAAGTCACTTGTGGCAAGTAAACGTGTGACACTAATGCTTGCAAACAAAAACACAAATCATAAATAAAAATAAACGAATCATAAAAAAGCATGCCGAGCATGCGCAGCATCTTGTCAATAAATATGTATTGTATGTTGAACACGCAAATAATGAAGACTACAACAATATTTTATTTATTGTAACTATATAAATGGTTATAAGTGCGTTATGTTGTTTAATGCAGGGGTTCCCAACGAGATTTATATGTAGTATGGGCTTCCTTGTGAAATACAAGGCTTAAGAAAGATAATTAGTAAGAGAGTGAGAGAGTGAGAGAGAAGGCGAGACAGAAAGAGAAAAGGAGGAATATAGATTTGTAGGGAGAAAGATCCAAATAACGAGTAATAGAAGAAGAAATTGAACAATCGGATGAATATACCAGAAAAATATTTTCACAACTGGTGCAAACATTGCCAGAGAAAAGTTCTTACAAGCTTTTCAAAATTATGATCTGAAGTTGGATTCAGTAGCATTATACAGTTCTTAAATATCTTTGGATTTTATAATGATAATTAGAAATTACTTCATACTTTCTTGGGAGAAAAGAACAATAAGCTTAAGCGCTTACCATTTTGATAGAAGCCTTTTCATATATCAGATTTATTCTCAGCAGTTTGGTTTTGGCGACTAAGGTAATTACTAAATTATTGTGGACAAAGAATAGTAAGACATTTTAATTTAATTTCGTGCGAAAACACATTTGACGAAATTTTTTTTTCTAGGTTGGCATGATGTCAGTGGACTCTAAGCCGAATGCATTCGGCGATTTTTACGAAGAGTGAAATTATTCAACAAAGAAGATCCATTAAATTATGTGTGCGAAATCAAATTTCTAGTGCCGAAACGCTCAGAATATTGGAAACAGCCTTTGGTGATAGTTGTTTGTCGCGAGCAAGTGGTTTCGATTCGCAGAAATTATTCAAAGAGGTTGGAAAACGCGCTGACGATGAAACACGTCCAGGACGGTCATCAACATCAACTGATGATCAACACGTCAATAAAATTAAGGAATTGGTGCTGGAGAATCGACGATTAATAATCAAGGATCTTACTGGTATCGTTGGAATATCGAGAGGATCAGTGAAAACCATTTGGAAAGATTATTGGGCGTATGAAAAGTTCAAGCACGATTTATTCGCATTTATAGGCGAAGTTTTCATTGGGAGCGTTTTTTAAATGGCGGGTCTCAAATCCACCGCATAACCCTGGGGAGACATGATTAGCCTTCTCACTTTAGCTCACCTCCAAACCGAAGTTATTTGGCTACCCAGAGGATACTTGATCTATGACTGGAAGTCGTGAGTTGCTTGAGCCATATGTAAAGGAATCGTTTCTGGCCACTCTTAAGTGATTGAAAAACAGAGAATATGACTCCATCCTCCTGGATCTATGCTTACTATCAGGAAATTAACGATCAATCGGCCGGATATCGTGGCAAAGTTGAACCGAAGCCGAAAAACCCACATCAAAGCAGGTCAAAAAAAGGATTTTCACAGTTTTCGTCGATTATGGAAATGTGTGCACTTCGCATTCCTTCCTCGAAGTGCTGTTATATTCTTAGGGTTCATTAACGGGTTCATTAACGGTTTCGTGATTTAGACCAAAATATATGTAATAAATTTGAAATTAAATGATGGTACTTGTTTTCAGATAGCTAAGCGGCAACACCAGCCTTGAACTCATTCACAGTGCGTTCAGGGTTGGTCGAAGAATGTCTAACGTCGCTATGTCTAGCAGCGACAGCTTTTGTGATAAGATTGGTATGGGTGCCGGGCTACAGCGGAATCGCAGGTAATTGCAAAGCTGATGAGCGAACAAGGAAGGGCACCCTAGAATCATTATCGGTAGAATGGGAACGGGTAGGTGCTCCTGTATCCTCTTGTGTTCTACTACTAGATAGCTGGGCCTCGCGGATGCTTTTGGGAGGTCAAGACTAAGACACTTGGAGGTGCATACCTTCGGATATTCCACCGAACTAGCGGGTGTTGAAGTTAAGCGCCTTTGTAATTATGTATTGGCTACAAAGCGCTTCGCCAATCTCTAAGTCCGAACACGGGAGTTCTTTTCTTCATGACTTCACAAAGGACTACATTATTAGTCTACGCGTGATCTCTGATCAACCATCTAACCTAACCTAACTTTAAAAGTTATCCATCTAAGTGTTCAACATTGATTGTTCTAATACTTGCTTCTGTGTTATAACCGATTTCGCTGCGAGCGTCAGAAGAAACCAGAGAAAATTTTGAAAGAAAAAATATTGGGAACCACTGACTCTCACAATTTCTCCAGCTCAACCAGGCACAATCATCTAATCAGCGCAATGTAACAAAAGTCCAACTTCAGCAGCGATACCAAAACATGAGTCCACCACTACTTACTTTTTATGGCAGTCCACTTGACAGTTGGTGAATTGTGCAACAACAACAACAACAAAATATAGCAATAGAAAAAAAAAGAAGAAAGAAAAACAGCAGCATTGACTTCACTTGAAGTGCAGAGTGGCATTAAATAGAAGGCGAAGGCGAAATCTACCAAAACGAGACATGACAAGACCAACGGACAAGACAAGGTAAAACAACCAAAGCTAGTCATCTAGGTAAGTAGTTACAGCAGATTGCGGCGGCGACAAGGGTTAGGCGTTAGTAGCGACACACACACACACACACTCACACACGAATTTAGCTTTACATATAAGACGATGCCAAGAAGAAACTTGCTTTCTTTCAGCCATACTTCATTTCGCCAGCAGCCGAGGTTAACAAAGCAACGCAGCGGCTGCGGGGAAGTTCGTGAGTGCCGCGCAACGCATCCCACTGTGGCGCTGCTGGGTGTCGAAGGCGAAGTTGTGCTATGGTTTGGTTAGAAACTCTGAGCTTATGTATGTATAGAAGTTGATTCATATATGTATATGTGTGTGTGTCGTTGGCTACTGCAAATATGAATATACATAAATACTCATATATAGAAATGGCAAAGGGGCAACGTTCGACTGTGCATTTTCCCAAGACTCGTTTACCTTGGGAGTTGTTCGACATGAACAGGCGGACGATAGCTGCGCGTATTGGCGCTGCGGTTGCGCGACTGCGCGATGTCTTATCTTGGCGCGCTGACAAGAGGTGGTTGCGGAGCTGGTGGGTGATATGGGCTAGCTGCAAGCGCATGTGTGTGTGGCATGTGCCTATGCGTGCGCACATACTCACACATACACAAATATTTATTATTTTTTGCAAACTTCTTTGTGTTTGTGTATGTAGCGGCGCATTCTGCCTCCGTTTGGTGCTGCCTCAGCTGTTTTTTGGGTGTAAATATTCGCATTTGCATGCAAGAAACCCAACTGCTTGCCGAACGCAAACGCTTGTGCAACCACATACAGCCACACACATGGTTACGTGTAGGTTGGTTGTCAGCGACTTTTGTTCTGGCTTCTCCGGCAGCTCCAGCGCACCGGTTGTTCGTGCTGCAAGGCGTTCTTCGACTGGTTTGTGCGGCGCACGTAACAGTGGATTGGGCGGTGCCACCATCGATAGGCCTCCTTGCATGCCAGCTACGTGTATATGCATCGATTATTGCATATCTCCACGCATACACATACACGCACACTTATGTATATAGTAGATTATGCGATATTTACGCTTTTACAAGTCTGCATGCAAGGCATGTTCTTAAGCAACGTAATCAAGTGCTGCATTAACTACTTGTAATACGCCGCTGCAACATATATACCAAACATTTAGATGTAGCGTGTTGTGTGGCAGTCAACTCACGTCTATATGTATAGCTGTTTATATGTATATGCAATGATTATGCATGTATTATCGCTGGTTGCATACCGAGGCATCCATTTCTAAGAATTTTAATTGAAATTCACTTGAAAGTCTTTGAAATAATAAAATAAATCAAAATTGATGGTCTCTCATACAATGCGACGCTTACATTATTTTTGGGAATTCTAATTGCAACAACGGTTTTACTTGGATAGGATTGCGTGAACCTTCCTTTCGTCTATTACGAATGATTTATATGCTTTTTTATGGAAAGCAATTAGTAGTTTAGAAAATTCGTATAGTTTTCCTAAATACAGTATTCAACCGATAATCCACCCGACGAAACATGTGAAAGAAACAAACTTATAATTTTAATCTAAGGCCTCTCAATTTATGATATGAAAGTGAAGTGTTTTTGGTCGGAATAAGAAATGTCGCCACAAACTAAATACTTCTCGAGATATTCGGTTTTTAAGGTAAGGCTTTAAGAATTTTTATAGATGATATGTATTAAAAAATCTATGAACATTGCATTGTCTTACTTAAAAATGTGAATATCTCGAAAGTATTAATGATAGCGATTTTGACCCCGGTCCTTTTTTATAGCAAATAAAATTTCGTACAAATTTGTCATGTACATATTTTCTATAGCTCCTGTCATTTACGAGATATATACAAAAAAATGCGAAATTCTTGGAAAAATCGGGTTTAGAGCCCCTTACTACCTAGCCGGTGTGAGTTACGACTTTGCTGCACTGGACACTTTTGTAGAGTGAACAATTTTGAGAAATATGCGTCTAAGGTCATATCGATGCCATAAAATACCTCTGATCTGTGGGGATTTAAAGATAAAAACTCACGATTGTAGTGTATTTTCTATGGAAAATTTTTACAGGCCTTGGTCCAGTTCTTAATGTTAATATTAAGGGCTAAAATTTTCAGGGAATTTTTTTTAGGGTATTTTCAAGGAAATTTCGTGAAGGGACTAAAAAACAATTAATAGTTCAAAAAAAAAAAAAAAAAAACAAACACCCTAATTTACATATCGTCACCTAAAATGCAAAATAACATAACAACATTTTCGAAAATTTACGGTTGCGTGAATGAAACACAAAATAAAATGGAACAAGAGTGAATAAAAATTTAATATTGTTTAAAACTGGTTCATATATGAACGCAGCACCTGAAAATGTTGGACATACATATGTAATATTATGTATGTAATTTGAAGTAGTCTATCGTAATCAATAGGATACTCAATTTCGAATTTTTTGATGATACGTTATTTTGCATTTTAGGTCACGATATAAAGAAAATTTTGTCAAAGCTTCATAATATTTCATCCAATCGTTGTGAAGTTATTGTTCTCAAAGTGACGCAATCTTTGATGCTTTTGTTTATAATGAAAAAGTGAGCCTCGTTTTTTGATAAAACAGTTTTTAATGAGAAAAACAAAACAACTGTGATGCGACAATTCTGTCATTTAATATTTACAGCTCAACCGATTTGCTGATTTTCGTCATGAGTTTTAACACGATTGGTAAACCTTTTTTTAGAAACGCTCCAAGAGGCAAGAACGCACTGCCGAATATCTGTGCCTGCTGGATGACCATTACATGCATGTTATTTCGAAAAATAAGTTCATACATTCAAAAGAACATTATTTTATTCATTCAAAAAAATTTAATCATTCACTATCATCCACGAAATTAATCTTTATGAGGTAATATTTTCTACCAGATTTTACAAAAACCAAATTTCTATTGCGTTTTTCAAAGGTATATAATACAAGTTAGTTAACGAAATTTCTATTGTGTTTTTCAAAGGAATATCATACAAGTTAGTTAACGACAGGTGACGGATTCCGAGGTGGAAATGTCTGGAACAAAAAACTGACGAACATTTTCGATCCATTTATTCAGACACGAAAAAAATGGCGTCAGAACTGAAATTTGTCGAAGAAAAACCAAAAATCTGCGGTCGGCAAACAAAACGCGAAAATTTCTTCGTGATACCTGGGAAGAATACTACAGGATCTCAGTGTACATTCCTTTGTTGGACACAATCAGCGAAAATATGAAGACGCAATTTTCTAGGGAAGTATTGAATTGATTTCAACTGAGTTTGCTGCTTGCAGAAAAAGTGCTTTGAAAATCGAAGAAATGGAAACTCTTACTGATTGCTTGATAGATAGATTCAAAGGCTTTTTGGATAATGACAACATCGTGTGACGTTTGAAGGTCAAAGTTGAACTTGATTACTGGCAGTACCATTAGGGGCAGAGGCAAAAGTCAAAATAGAAGCTACCGACTACTGCATTGCATACATTGAAGAACTGCGATGTAGACCAATACCCATAATTCATAGTTCTATACGCATATTCTGCACACTTCCTTTGACGAATGCGTACTCTGAACACTATTTTTCGACGCTTAGCCGCATAAAAACTTGACTGAGGACGAACATTCTGCAAGATAGATTGATCGGCCTGGCGTTGCTACAAACGCCTCATGACTTAGTAAATGTTTATTAGTGATCGAATTTTGTTTTTTGTCAAACAACGCGCATTTGAAGATTCGTCAAGATATATCAATTTTTACTCTAGTTACTGCTTGCACGGACAAACAAACAGACAGACAGACAGTCACCCGAATTTCAACTCATATAAACATATCATCATATAAACATAACACTATATCTACTATATATCACTTCGATTTAAATGATACATTCAACGGTTTGTTGAACAAAACTATTATCCTCAGTAGAAACATGTTGTAAGAGCGTAAAAACGGGAGGATAATTTTGTTTTTGATTTTATAAGTCCGGTTCAAATTCTAACATATCCTCTCATGTGTTCCATATCCAATTCAAGCATAAGTAGAATATATATATATTTTTTTTTGTACACTATGAACTGGCTAGCAAGCGTGTAATACTATGTTCAGACCGACACTTAATCACACGATTTCGGCTGTTGAATGGATTATCCCACTAATCTTAAAAATTTATCAAGATGACATTTCAATGAAATCATTTGGAACTGATCCACGCTAAATCTCTCTGTGCGACTCTGATTTTTCGCAATCTACTTGTCAGCACTGGAAATCTGTTACATTATCCCAGCTGATTTAGACACTACAAAGGGTAAAAAATGTAGACAAACACATTTTTTTTAAGCAATGAATCTAATTTCACCTGAAAATCGACTTAAAAAATGAAAAAATGCATCCATTATTTCTATTATATGGAAAATATTTGAAAAAGACTGCTTTTATTTCAAAGTAATATATGACAATCTTTTCTTTTGATAAATATTAAGTGATGTGACTTCATGAATGACAATAATAGCGGTTTTTTTGATCTTTCTAACGGCATTGAGAACATTTTTGGGTTATGAAATGCTTAAATGTAATCTAATCTTTTAAATTTTTGGTCTGAACATAGTATAACATCCAGAAGGAAATCTCGGAGACCCTATAAAATACTATATGTTTATTTCATCAGAGTGACGAACTAAGTGGATTAAGACAAATTCATCTGCCTATACTCTCTTCAAGTAGCCGCTTATTTGAAGAAACCGCCGATATCAGGCCACTATATCATGTAACTCTCACACAAACTCAACGTTCAAAATTAAGTTCCTATGTGGAAACTTCTTTATTTGTGAAGTGCTTCAGTGCAACCGAAGTTAACGTTTTTTTAATTATATTCAATAAAACCTATATGATTACTTGAAAGTGAAACGCTGAAGACTTTAATTTAAGGGGGTATTCTAGTCTAAAAATTTAAAAAAATTAATTTTTTTTACATTTTCAAAGTTTAACTATTCAAGAATATGTGTACAAGAGGATTTTTCAAAATTCAAATTATTTTCGGAGTTATAGGCATTTTTATGACCCGGCAACCAAATTAGTTCGGCCGGAACGGGAACCTTTAAACGCGTTTTTCTCAAAACTGACTTTTTCGGAACGATACCCACGATTTCTCAGGTTCTACTGGACCCATTTACTTAAAATTTTTATTGAGTCTTCTTTATAGACTTGTCTATGGTGGGAACTAGCCCCATACCCAAATTTTTATTTCTATTATTTTTAAAAAATTCTAAACAGTCAAAAAAAGTGATCCAAAAAAACTTTTTTTTAGGCAGTCGCCATTTTGTTAAAAAAAAAAATTTTCCCACTTTTCCGTAGCTCCGGCTATTGCGACATTATTCTAGATTAATAATTTGTTTTTTTTATTTTTGGTTGCAGATAACTAGGAGAGTTGAAATCATGGGTATGGTCACGTGGAAATTTTTAGAGACCACCCACTTTGTCAGCTCATAATTTTTGAAATTTTTTACTTTTTTTAGTTTTTAATTTTTTTCTCTACTCTTCTAAAATTAACAAATAACTAATAAAAAAATGGATGGTAAAAATATTAATTGCCTTTTTTTTACGACACTTTAAAAATTACCTGAAATTCATGCTTCTAAACTAGAATACCCCTTAATGTTTGTACATTTACTGATTATTATGGAATGTACCAGCTCTTTGTTTATATTTATCGCGCTTGCGATATTGACTGGGTGTGCGACACGAACGTGCGCATTACAGTATTCTCAAATCTTATCTCAGATGACAAATATAGTATATTAACAACGATATTAATAAGCACAAATACAAATCATTAAAAGTTCTTAAAGTAAATGATAAAATCAGTAATGTTTGTGATACAGAGAGCTGTAAATTTACGCATAATATATAGTATACATACTACAGTGACTCGAATAAGTAGTGTGAAGAGCGATTTTAACAATTATAAAAATTAGTAATTCGTCACTCTGCCCTAACGGAGCAAAATATTCAAAATTAGTTGAAATGGGAAGAAAAGAGGGAAGAACATGACAGTCCTGAAGAGACTATAGTAAAGTGCTCAAATGTGTTACTTATAACCACACATCAAACTATGGGGTTTTACCTAAGAGAACCTGAATTTAGATCTGTCTAAAGGTCCATTCTACAACAATATTAACACAGTAAATTGAAGGATGTCAAGACTTTAAACTTTCTAAATCCACCTATATCTTGTAAGTTTTATCAGAAATTACAATCTGAACAACAAGACATTAGCGGATTTTTTCAAATATAAATCTCATTTACTATGTCAGATGATGATCAATAGCCGATCATAACTTTAAATACTCCCAGGATGGGATTTATTCGATTTTTTCATTATAAACACAAAAAAGATATCTTTGTTTTGGCATTAATTTAATAAATGATGTAGAATCTATTTTGAATGCAACTCTGAATGCTTTGTATACGAAAATTTTTTGACAAGACATGACAAGTTTTCCTTAGACGCCACGCATTACTAATTACAGCGAAATATTTACCCAAACTAACAGCAAATTGTAGTTTAGTATGTAAATAAGATGCTGAAGTACAGTTAATTTGTTTATAACACTGATGTAACGAGAAGCACACATAGAAATAGAAGAACCACTGCAGAATAACCGCACGACTTTCAAGCCTCAACAGTGTGAGTTGATTTGCCGCACAATTTTGCTGTTATTGGGCTATTATTTATTTTCTGATACTTCCGCACATTTTTAGCATTGCAGACTAACCGAATATCAACAACTCGCACACTACATTCTAACTAGAATTAGAATTAGAACTAGAAGAGCTCTTTTGGCTGTTCTTTTTTAACTTCAACGATAATGCCGTACGCCGTATATGCTGCCACTCCCCATCCCGATCTGGGTAATTGCCCAGTACCGGTTTGCGAGCAACTTAGTCGTTCAATGGCAATAACAACAACAACAACAAGACAGCTAAAGTATAATCATGCGGTCATAATGATGATGCTGCCGATGCGCCGACTGTTGATTAAGCTGATGTTGAGGCTACACGCGGTAGGGAAGAAGCGGGGCTGTCTGCGTGGAAGGTGCGTCTTGGTAAAAACTTTTTCTACCACATTCTGATTAAAGTGTGTAAGAAGAAGAAGCAGCAGAAGAGTAAGCAGCGGCAGAAGCCACCACTGCTTGGGCACAAATGAGCAAAAAGGAACTCAACCAAAATCATTAAATTTATTATAGTTCGCTTGAGTCCGTTCATTTGGTTAGCATGCCAGAGCAGCAGCAGCAGCTGCTGGAATAACAACAACAGCAACGCCTTAGCTGCTCCGCATTATTATATGCTGTTTCTACAATAAATTCAATCACTGCAGGCCAACACAGATTTTAGCCATTTTTACGCCCTGCCGTGTGTATGCGTGCAGAGCTAGCTGTTTTTGCATTTGTTGCTGTGCGCTTCTGTGTTTTCTTCTTCCCTCTTTTTCTGCTTCTTCTTCTGCCTGATTTGTTGTTATCGTTTAACCTCCATGCGAACGCTGAGTCAGTTGTGCTGGTATTTTTGCTATAGTTGCTGTTGTTGTTGCTTTTGCCAATGCATAGAATAGAAGATCAAGTTCGTTGCTTAAGTCTTTTGTTTCGCAGTCGCTGTTGCTGTTGCTGTTGCTGTTTCTGTTTTTGCTATTTTGTCACTTCCCTTGCGCATTAAAATATCCGCAAACGGCGCAACCGCAGGCACAGCAACAAAGTAACGATTACAATAACAACAAGAATAACAACGTTAGCATCTGCAATACGAAATTGAACCACAATTTTGCCGTCATCGGGCATTCCGGCATACGGCAGCGGCAGCGTCATCGACAGACGCGAGTCATTAGCGCTAGCGCCCAACAGCAACAGCAACAGCAAGCGCAACGGCACAACTGCCTCAAGTAACAGTAACAACAACATGCAATTGCTACGGCCGTGTCATTTAGTCAGTTGGCCACAGCTCTAAACACTATTATCATCATCTCCAAACACATACTCTACATATGTATGTATATGTATGTGTGTATGTATGTAATCGTAAAGGCCGTTTAACGCTTGTGCTCGGTGCGTGGCTGAGGTCGGTGGTTAAAGGAGGTGTTCATAGAAGGCCGTCCGAGCAGCAGCCGTCACCACTGCGACCGCTTGCCGGATTTTGAATCGTCGAAACACTTTTGTGATACACAATTTTACCTTTTCTCTGCTTCTCTGTTGTATTTGGTTTGTGCAGCTGATCGCCTATGCAATGTTGTTGCTATTTTATTTAGATATTTGCTGCTTTTTGTGTTTATTTGTTTGATTGTCTTTCACAATTGTTACGTAGTTTGAAGTATCATGCTTGTTGTTTTTGTTTTTTGTGTGTTTATTTGATTTGTTGTATTTATATTTTATGCACTGCTAATTATGTATTTCATTTCATTTGTTTTTTGTTGTTGTTGTTTCGGTTTTTTTTCTGTTTTGTGTACTCCAAGGTTGCATTAAATCGATTTTCGACCGCAGTTACCGTTATGTGGGTTTTTTCGATTTTAAGTCTCTTTAAAATTACTTTGTAATTTTTTATTTTGAATTATTTCTGGTTGCTGATGATTTTTTTATGGGAATTACTGAAACCAATGTTTTGAAGAAATTTGTTATTTGTATAAGAAATTTGTTATGTTTAACTAATTAGTTTTCTATGTAATTAATTAATTAATTATTTTAATTTGTTGATTATATTGTTAATCTTGTTTTTTTTTTTAATTTTTATAGACTTTTTAATATTAATTTTCTAATAATTAATTTTCTATGTTATTTATTAATTATTTTTTTTAATTTTTATTATCATTAGAAGTTTATAATTTTTATACTTTATTTAATTTACTAATTTTTCATTAATAATTTCTTTTCTATTAATTTACTATTTTTTTATTAGTGTCTTTCATATTTTTTATAATTTTTTTTCTAATAAATTAACTGTTTGCAAAATTTTTCATTCTTAATATTTTTTTATTTTTCATTATTTTTAATTAATTAGTTTTCTATGTAATTAATTAATTAATTATTATAATTTGTTGATTATATTGTTAATCTCTTTTAAACCAATTTTTTTAATTTTTATAGATTTTTTAATATTAATTTTCTAATAATTATTTTTCATTAATTAATTTTCTATGTAATTAATTAATTATTTTTTTAATTTGTTGATTATATTATTAGTATCTTAATTTGTTTTATTATATCATCAGAAGGTTATAACCTTTTTAATTTATTTAATTTAATAGTTTTTTTATTAATATTTTTTTCCTTAGTAATTTACTAATTTTTTTTTTATTAGTGTTTTTCATATTTTTTCATAATTTTTTATAATTTTTTTTTTTAATTTTTATAATAAATTAACTGTTTGCAATGTTTTCATTCTTAATATTTTTTTATTTTTCATTATTTTTAATTAATTAGTTTTATATCTAATTAATTAATTAATTATTTTAATTTGTTGATTATATTGTTAATCTCTTTTAAACCAATTTTTTTAATTTTTATATATTTTTTAGCATTAATTTTCTAATAATTAATTTTCATTAATTAATTTTCCATGTAATCAATTAATAATTTTTTTAATTTGTTGATTATATTATTAGTATTTTCTTATTATGTCATTAGAAGTTTATAATTTTTGTAATGTATTTAGTTTAATATTTTTTAGTTAATAATTTCTTTTTCATTTTAATTTACTAATTTTTTTTATTAGTGTTTTTCATATTTTTTGTAATTTTTTATATTTTTTTTTTAATTTGTATATTAAATTAACTGTTTGCAATGTTTTTGTTCTTAATAATTCTTAATAAATTCATTTTAAATACTTTTTTAATTTCCTTTCATTATTTTTTTTATTTTTGTAATCATTTTATTTTAATTTTTTTCACTCTATTCTGCTTATTTCTTGACTTTTTTATTCTGTTAAAATTATTTATAATAATAACCAAAAATAACTGTTTTTCTTAATGAATTTATTTTAATTTTTTATTATTAATTTGCTACTTTTTGAATATATAAATTTTTTCTTATTTTATTTTATTTTTTTGTAATAATTAACTGTTACCAATGTCAAGTTACTTAATTTTTATCAATTTTATTTTTTAAATATTTTTCCATAATTTTTTTAATTTCTTAACTTTTTAATTTTTTAATTTATTTTCAATGAGTTTTTATTTTATTTTCTATTTTTTTTCTAAATATCTTTTAATTTAATTTTAATTTTTTTAATTCATTTTCCATTAACTTTTCATTTCAGTAGCTTGCGAAAAATTTTTATTGCCTGCTTAGTCAACACACTTGATATTTGCTGTAAATAATTAATTAATTAACGTGAAAGCAAGTCGAATGCCTTGGGTGTTTTCTTCCTCTTTTGCTTTTTCTTCAACCCTTTTCTCCAATTTGCATAATATTCCATGTAAGTTATAAACAGAGCAAGATGTTATTATTATTGTTATAGACAAAAAAAAAAGAACACACATACACACACACGCGCACAAAGCGAGCTGGAAATATGAACTGTATCTTGCGTACACACGTTCGCCTCCTCAAGCCAGCGGTTACTTGTCTTCGTACCGCACAAGCTACACCGTCGATAAAGCGCGTTCAAAACTATAACTGACCGTCGCGCATGCCAAACAACAACTGATTGCGGCAAACACTCAGCCACGAAGAGGCAGAGACTTTTTTGCTGCCAACCACCACTACCAACGCGTAGCACTTGAGCGGCGCACCAACGCGCCAGCGGCAGCCAAAAGTGTTGCTGTTGTCTGTTGTACCACTCTGTGGCTGTGGCTGTGGCTTTTTCTTCGAGTTTGTATAGCTCAGCCAACTTCGTGGTGGCGCTGCCATTCTGCTAACTCGGGCTTATGTGTTTAAGCATAGCAGCTGAAACCTTAGCTATGGATGCGGCGGTAACCGCAGCGCGCTACTCCGCAGCCACGCAGCTCGGCAGCATGATGCAACTCGTTCCGGTGTTTGTTTTGTTGTTGTTCTAGATGTTGGCATGCTACATTGCTACGTTTT
>CM050327.1:36510929-36814536 GCA_027475135.1 Bactrocera correcta
CTGTTGATGACTGTTTTTATCTTTAGCAAGTAGGTGAGCCGCGCATAGTTCCAGTTTTGGTAACGTTTTCTTATTTGTACTTGGATTCACTTTAGTTTTACCAGCAACAATTGTTATAACTGATCCAACTTTAGCATATATAAATGCTGCATAAGCTTTCTCTGAAGCATCTGCGAATCCATGTAGTGCAATTTTAAAATTGTTTTTAATTTCAAACCATCTAAGAATTTTTATTTGTTTTATCTCTGGTCTATGCTGCATAAACTGTTGCCATTCTTTTGTTAGATTCTCGTCAAGTAATTCGTCCCAGTTGACTTTCATCAACCAAAGTTTCTGTATAAATAACTTTGCTATAACGGTTATTGGTGAAAGCCATCCCATTGGGTCGAAAATTCGCGCTAAATCAGACAAAGCTTGTCGTTTTGTAACTAGCTTTTGCGATGAAAGATTCGTATTAAATCCAAACATGTCTTGGGCAGGATCCCATTGAATACCCAATGTCTTTATTGTTTCGTCCTCTGCTATTTTTATTACTTCATTTGCGTTATTTACTGGATGGAATAGTTGCTATGATTTCACTGTTGTTTGACATCCACTTCCTTAAGTGAAATCCATATTTTTGTTTCGATATTTCATACTGAATGGCCTTACATTCATCTATTGAATCTGCTCCAGTCATTAAATCGTCCAGGTAGAAGTCGTTTTAATGACGTTTGAAAGCAAATAGTTGTTGGGTTCGCATAATTTGATAATTTCTTGTAAATTTCTCGTTGCCAAGAAAGGAGCTGATGCTGTCCCATATGTAACTGTTTGTAGTTTGTATTCTTCTATCGGCTCTCCTTTTGTTGCTCTCCACAATATACGTTGGTAATCTTGATCACTATTTGTTATTTTAATTTGTCGAAACATCTTTTCAATATCACTTGTTAAACATATTGCCAAAGTCTCCATTTGATTATAATGTCAAATATATCTTTTTGAAGTCTCGGTCCTATGAAGAGAATGTCATTCAAACTTGTACTTCCATTTTTAGTTTTTGCGGACGCATCGAAAACTACTCGTAGTTTAGTCGTTCTACTGTCTTCTCGAATCACTGCTTGGTGTGGCAAATAGTATTTTCCGCATCTATTTTAACTTGCTTTTTCTATGTGGCCCATTTCTGAATATTCTTTCATAAATTGCACATATTGTTTCAACTCGTCATTTGTAGCGAACCTTTTCTCAAGATTAAGAAACCACGCCATAGCTTGTTTGCGAGAATCGTCCAATTCTTTTTCTTGTTTAAAATGACAATATCGATTCGATCCGATTTATTGAAATTGGGATCAGCTAAAGTGTAGTTTTTCAATTGTTCTACATCCCATTTAAACGTTTTGTCTGGTTGAGCACTCGCTAATTTCGGCAAAATTAGTGCTTCGACATTGTACGCCTCTTTGCTTAGGAATCTCGGCTTGATTTTAATGATGATTTTAAATTTGGACACTCTCACTTTGGTATTTCCTAAACCTTGTAGTTCAGTTACTTCTCTTCTTTTTGGTAAATGAAGTATTTGAGCTGCTTCTTCGGAAATAGTAGTCTTTTGGGATCCTTGCTCGATTAGAGCTCGCAATGTCACATACTCTCCATTTGCTGCCTTCACCCTTATCTGTGCTGTTGCTAGGAGTATCGCCGTTTCCGAATGTTTCGTCATCATTGCGGAAGAAGTTTTTGTGGTATTTTCTTCACTTCCTCCTTTTCCTTTTTGGAATTCATTGAAGTGCAATAAATTATGATGATTTCTTTCACACTTATTGCACTTCTTGTTATTACATATGTCTTTATATACGTGATCAAGGCATAGCTTGTTGTTTGTTATGAATTTTCTTCGATTCATCGTAGTCAATATCTGAAACTTTCTGCATTCACCAATTTGATGCCTAGGAACCTTGCAGTATACACAATTTTTTTGTGCCTCTGTTTAAAATGTAGGTGTTCGCTGTGGCTGCTTTTGATTATTCCATTTAGCTGGTTTTCTGTCTCGTATTGCTTCTAGAGCTTGATATTGCTGCTCCAGAAAACTGAAGACGTCATCTAGGCTTTATATATAGTTTTGGTGTCATAAAGAGCTCAACTTCTTCTTGGCTCTTTATGTCAACTCTACAGTTAAAAATGAAAAACACTGAGCTTCTTTGCTTCTAATCTTCAACTGAATTTTTCTTTATTACAATTAGTTGCTTATATTCTAATTTGAAGTGCGCGCAAGCACTTATACATGTGTTTATATTTACTTACATACACACACACATCTACATGCACGCCAGAAGAATTTGTTTTATCAGCAGAAAATGTGTAAGCAAACTTGATTCGTTTCAAGATAGAGTTCGTCTATGAATGAATGGAATATTGCTTTATTATTTTTTTTCTAGGGAGTGTATATCAATATGTGACTCCTCCACCCCTAGATTCAATGGCATTGAATGCTGCCAAGTTTTCTTATTATTACTAGCCTTTATAAAACTTACTTATGATTGTAGAAGTATATTTATAATTTTGAGCTTGACATGGGACCATTTATTTTTCTAGTGTTTTCCTCATTTGAAAGAGGTTGAATATGTAGCTCTACATTTAAATTTGTATTTTTATTTCTCTTATATATTATACATTTTACCAATATTCCTATTTCTATTAATAATATTATTAGTATGCTTAAGCCATAATTTACATTTTTGTGTATTTTTAATTCTTCTAACTTGTTAATATTTTTTTCTAGATTTATTATTATCTCTGAGAAATGTATTGATTTTTCAAACTGTACTACGTCAGTTTCTTTTTCAGGGACAATATATCTTCTACAGTAACTTTTTGGTTTTGGAATGATTTATTTTTTATCTCTACTTTACAATTATAAAAATTTATAAATGCATTTCCTTCGAGGACAATTTCTCTATTGTCATAGTTTTGTTTAATTTCTATTTTATATGCATTTTTAATCAGGATAATGTCATCTTCGATATCTTCGATCGTTGTGTTATTGTTATATTCGTATTTACATTGTTAAAACAAACAGATGTTAATTATTTTTTAAGTTTTTGAAATGTGCTCCTTCTGTATATTTATATATTTTGTTTCCTATTGTAATTGCATATTTCTGTTCTTCTATCATTTCAAAATGTTGCCTATTAGGTAATGGCGTTACTAGTATTGTAATTTTCGCCATATTAATCCTGAAATTTAAATTTTCGTTTAACTTGAGTATTGTATGCTTTTTAAAACTTTGAAGTTTTAGATATTAAATGATTTTCCTCTTCTTTAAAGTTGTCTACTCCCTTGTACCTTGGTTGTGCTTTGTTTACTCTATAATTTTTTATATATTTATTCTGAAAATCTTGTATGTTTACCCTGTTTTCTTTTTTATTGATATTATTTATTACATTTTCGTTTTGCTTTTGTAGTTTTTCCGCGAATTTGTTTAGTTCTTGTTCGGAAAGTAAGTTATTTATGAAGTCAATTGGCCTCTTTTTTGTCGTAGAATGTATGGTATTATTATAAGCAGTTATTGCTTTGAATACTTTCTCTTTCAGATCGTCGTTGTTATTTGCATCAGCATTAAAAGGTCCTAGGTGTTCATTCAAAGTAGTGTTGTCTTTCAACATCTGCATTTCCTGTTTTATTATAAGTGGTCGTTAGGTGTAGGTTTATTTTATTATCTTTTAAGAATTGTTTTATTGGTACTCTATCTAATTCATTGTCTGTTGCTAAAATTTCCGGTTTGCCTAAATATTGAATTCTTTCCTTTATGGCATTTACAATTGATTTCCAAGTGCTGTCCTTCAATGATTTGGCTGTTGCATATTTTTTTAATTTGATGCTTGTAAGGTGCATTACGCCTCTTTGTAGGTACCAAATATCAAAATGAACAATTTCATTATGTTTTTTAGGAGTTTCCGTAATATTTAAACTATGTTTGATATGGTTTCTGTCGAACTTTGCCTTATTGCATATTTCATATTTATTGATGTATTTCTGTATTTATTTTTATAATTTGGGGTAGTATTGTGTTTTTGTTTTATTTCCTCAAATATTTCATTTATTCCCCTGTGATTATTTTCCAGATGTTTCTCTTCTATCAATGATAATAGTTCTCCTTTGTCTGCTACATCTTTTAAAATTATGTTTGATTTCATTATTTTTAGATTATTTGCGAAAAAGTTTATGTACATATAACTCTTGAATTTGTAAAAAGAATTTGTTATCTGGGCAGTAAATTACGATTAATCCTTTTTCCGGTAGGTTATCTTGCATTATTTTTAAAATGTCCCAGTGTTACATTTATTATGTTTCTTATTTTTCTTTGTTGTTGATTGCTTTTGCGGTCTTTGATTATAAGTTGATTTATATATATATTGATTGCATTTTCTGTTATTTTTATGAAGTATGTACTATCCGTTTCTGCACTATGTACAGTATCTATGTCACCATCATTGAATATTTTATTTAAATTCAATTCTATCATATTATTATTTTCATAATTTAGTCTGCTTAGACCATCTGCAATTACATTTTCTTTACCTTTAATAAATAAAATGTCGAAATCAAATTCATTGAGTTTTATTTTCCACCTTTGTTATTTTGAATTAGGTTCCTTTATATTATTTAACCAAACCAGTGGGCGATGATATGTTTTAATGGTGAATCTGCGACCAAAAAGGTATGGGCGAAAATATCTCCTAGAACAAAATTACTCGCATCTGTCACAAGAGTAAAAGTTTTTGTGAAATCTGGGTGGATTAAAATGGGGTAATTTTTTGTCAACATTTTTAATTTAAGAATCTTTGTAATTTTGGTCATAAATGTTTATTTCCGAGCCCTTTTTTAAATATTTTATTAAATGGTATGCTATTTTAGAGTAATCTTTAATAAATCTCCTATAGTATCCCGTAATACTTAAAAATGCTTTTATTTCTTTAACACTTCTTGGAAGTAGAATCGTTTTTATTGCTTCAAATTTTTGAGGGTTTGGTTAAATACCATCTTTTGTAATCAAGTGACCTATTAATTTTGTTTCTTGTCTTAGGAAATCGCATTTATTTAATTGGATCTTTAGATTTTTTTCTTTTATTTTCATTAAAATTTTGCTCAATGATTCTAGGTGCTCTTCTACGCTTGTAGAAAATACTACACAAATACATGTACACAATGCAAATTTTGCCGATATATTCTTTTAATATATCGTTCATTAGCCTTTGGAACGTTGCCGATGCTTTTCGCAATCCGAAGGGTATTCATAGAAATTCGTAATGTCCATTTGCAGTGGAGAACGCTGTTTTATGTATTTTGCGTTCGTCCATTTCAATTTGCTGAAAACCTTTGACTAAGTCGAGAGTTGAAAAATATTGACATCTTCCCGATTTGTTAAATATATCGTCTATATTTGGAATTGGAAATCTGTCTTCCGTAGTTACGCTGTTCAACTTCCTGTAGTCGATCACAAGACGCCATTTTTGTTCTTTGGTTGCGTCCAGCTTCTTTGGTACCAGCCAAATAGGGCTATTGTAAGGACTAGAGGATGCTCTAATTATACTTTGGGTTAACATTTGGTCTATTAGTTTTTCTATTTCCGGTTTGTGTATTTTTGGGTATCGGTAGATTTTAGGTAAACCGGAATATCATTTTTGGTTATTATTCCATGTTTTGTTGAACTTGTAAATGTTTAATTAAATATTTATCGTTGTAAAATACGCTTTTATATCTTTTTAGTATATTTATAAGTTTATTTTTATACTCTCGCAACAAAGTTGCTAAGGAGAGTATTATAGTTTTGTTCACATAACGGTTGTTTGTAAGTACTAAAACTAAAGAGTCAGATATAGGGTTATACATACCAAAATGATCAGGGTGAGGAATAGAGTTAAAATCCGGTTGTCTGTCTGTCCGTCCGTGCAAGCTGTAACTTGAGTAAAAATTGAGATATGATGAAACTTGGTATACGTATTTCTTGGCTCCATAAGAAGGTTAAGTTCGAAGATGGGTAAAATCGGCCCACTGCCACGCCCACAAAATGGCGAAAACTGAAAACCTATAAAGTGTCATAACTAAGCCATAAATAAAGATATTAAAATGAAATTTGGCACAAAGGATTGCATTAGGAAGGGGCATATTTGGACGTAATTTCTTTGGAAAAGTGGGCGTGGGCCCGCCCCCTAATAAGTTTTTTGTACACATCTCGAAAACTACTATAGCTATGTCAACCAAACTCTATAGAGTCGTTTGCTTCAGGCATTTCCATATACAATTTAAAAATGGAAAAAATCGGATAATAACCACGCCCACCTCCTATACAAAGGTTATGTTGAAAATCACTAAAAGTGCGTTAACCGACTAACAAAAAACGACAGAAATACTAAATTTTACGGAAGAAATAGCAGAAGGAAGTTGCACCCAGGCTTTTTTTTTAATTGAAAATGGGCGTGGCTTCGCCCACTTATGGACCAAAAACCATATCTCAGGAACTACTTGACCGATTTCAATGAAATTCGGTATATAATATTTTCTTAATACCCTGATGACATATACGAAATATGGGTGAAATCGGTTCACAACCGCGCCTTCTTCCAATATGACGCTATTTTGAATTTCATATGATGCCTTCTCTGTATAATACATACATATAAATGAAAATACAATTCAAGTACACAAATTGATCTAATCTAATTAATTTTACAGCAAAATTAAAAAATGTGTAAATGACGGATAATGAAATCTCGATTATCACTTTATCATGCGAGAGTATAAAATGTTCGGTGACACCCGAACTTAGCCCTTCCTTACTTGTTGTCTATACCGTTAAGGTGATTAGTGTCAACGAATTCTGTGACGCATTTATTTTTTATGTATTACAGAAGATTTCCACCTCATTTTCTTTATAGCTCATTTCGTTATATATTTCTTCTTCTTTTGTTAGATAAAAAGTCAGTATTTTTTTTTTTTTTTTTTGTTTTTATAATTCTGTTTGGGTAGTCTATTATCGCATTTATCTTCGTTAAGATATTGTTACCAATGAGTCCGTCAAAGTTTTTGTTAAAATTACATTCCAGCAATTCACATATGATTTCTTTTTCATTAAATTCTTTAAATATTGGGAATCTGCAAAGTTTCTTTTTCTTCCCATGGCTATGACTTGCACATCCACATCCCTCTTCCATTTCGGGTTACAAACATTTTCATTGATCAAACTGAACTCTGCTCCAGTGTCAGTGATGAAATATAACTTGCTTATGTGTGTATCTATTATTATATAGGGTAATTGTTTTGTGGATCCCACTGAAAATTTGTATTTGCATTGCCAATATCCATAGGTTCTGGTTTATTGCGATTTGATATTGCGGATCGATTATAATTTCCTGATTGGTTGTAATTCCGCAATTGATTCCCGTCTCTTTGCTGATTAAAGTTTCTCTGTGCGTTATAATTTGTGTTTGTTATCTGGTTTGACATTCCAGTTTGGCTTGATCCGTTGCCACTGTTATAGTTATTACCTACATTCCTCGGGATATAACCACCGTTATACCTGTTTTGTGGCACATAATTGTTGTTGTTATTATTTTCGTTTCTTGGGACATAGCCACCGTTGTACCTGTTTTGTGGCATATAATTGTTATGTCTCTTATAACTACTATTATAAGTGGGGATATTATTTGTATTTTGGTTGGATTTGGAAAATGCTCTATTGTTAACGTTATCGCTAAAATTAGTCCTACGATAGCTATTTGGGTTAGGATCTTTCCTTTGTTGCCCTAGCGCTGTGAAGCCTTGATGTCTATTTTCTATGCTATCCAGGAGATGTTCCTTAAATGATTTCAGTGCTATCCTATCAACTTCATTCGTTGAGAAATTTAGATCATTATGCGCTAATATTCTATTATTTAGTTTATTCCTAATTTTATTTATTTTAAAATAGTAATTTTCTATTTTTGAGTCAAGATTGATGATTTTCAACGCATCCATAAGTTCCGCTGAACTTCTCTTTTCCCCGAAATTGCTCAGAAATATTTGTTTCAATGTTTCCCAATTACTAACTTCTCCATATCTGTGAATTATTTCCCTAGTTTTTTCTACGCATCTTCCTTTCTGAATATTGAATAAAATTTTTTGATTACCTACATCAAAAATTAGTATTGTGGGTAATATGTCATCAATTTGCTTAATGAAGTCTGTTAGTTGGTTTGGATCTCGTCCATCAAAGTCTGCAATTCCGTCAATACAGTTCAAAGTGAGTTGAAAAAGTGGTATGGTAGATGTTTCCATTTTGAGAAAATTTTAGTTCGAGTGAAAATTATATAACAAAAAAAAAGGGAATTATTAATTATTTCATATTTATTTCAACTTAGTTTTATGTAATAAGTTCCTACCGTGTATTTTAATTGATCTTGTATAGTTTGAGAAGAAATCTAGTCGAGACACATTAGCAATTTTATCATTACAGTTTTAGAGTCACTGTTTTAGTGAAACATTATTATTTGTTTTTGATTTTGCAACACTCTGTATACGCACGATTGAATTCTTATTTTACACTATTGTGCGATAATTTTTACACATTCTTTAGTATTTTCTTACTTACTATAAAAAATTTTAATACATTTATATATATATGTATTTTTCTTACTCTTATTTGTTCTGCTATTGCTTTTATTGTAATGCTGATGTTGCTTTATAGGTTGCATCCGAACCCAGATAACCGCTACCGCTGTACAAATGTTTTTCAGTAAAAATCACACTTTATTTATTTATACATTTTGAAGGTTCATTATTTGCTGATATTGTTTATGGTTTTCTTGCTGCACATTTAACACTATTTAAATCTTTTCATAATATTTTAGCAATGTTTTTGTATAATTCTATTAATGCTTTTTTTATTAAATATATTATTGTTTTCCACAATTCTATTAACATTTCCACTTTTTTCTTTGCACTATTAATGCTGTCGCTTTCACTAGGGAAGATTTTTAGTTTAAGAGTGCGTTATCAACTCTTTTCCAATTGATTAATTGTGAATTCCTGATTGCCTTATCGTCAGTTGTGGTTCACTTACTAACTTCCCAAAATTGTTAGTTTATCCTCGTCGCCAGTTTTGGTGTCATAAAGAGCTCAACTTCTTCTTGGCTCTTTATGTCAACTTTACAGTTAAAAATGAAAAACACTGAGCTTCTTTGCTTAGGTCTAATCTTCAACTGAATTTTTCTTTATTACAATTTGTTGCTTATATTTTAATTTGAAGTGCGCGCAGGCACATGTGTTTATATTTACTTACATACATACACACATCTGCATGCATGCCAGAAGAAATTGTTTTATCAGCAGAAAATGGCAAACTTGATTCGTTTCAAGATAGAGTTCATGTATGAAGTCTATCTTGAAATCAATATTGCTTATTTATTTTTTCTTTCTAGGGAGTGTATGTCAATATGTGACTATATCCCTTATTTTTTTTTAATTTTTTTCTCGTATAAACGTAGACTTTATTTGTCTAGTTATCGAACCACTATCCGAGGTATGATGGCATGTTCGTCATTTAAATTTAGATTTAGTCCCTTTAATGCATAAATGCATTCTTTGGTGGTACCTAACAGCTACTTCATGCTTGCTGCACTTTCTCCATTTGCTGCCGGTTGATCAAGTAGTCTGTCTACTTGTGCTGTGAATTGTAGCCTTCTATTCTTATATCTTTTCTTGAGAATTTGCCAAGCAGCTTCATAATTTGTTTCTTTTACTGGAAGGTGATGAATTAATCTACCAGCTTCTCCACCTAATGATGTCGTCAATCGGAACATCTTTTCCACTTCAGTAAAGTGCTTCGAATTATGCACTAAACTTTTAAAAAGATCGTGGAATGACGACCATTGTTTCATTTCTCCATAGAACATCGCAATTTTAATTTCCTGCAGTTTATTATTGGAACACATTGTTCGTGTTATATTATAATTTTTTCCGTTGTTTCTATTAATTTGATATTTTGAGTTTCAAAATATGCTTTTTCAACATTCTCAAATTGTATTTCAAGCTTGATTTTGAATTCTCTCCTTTGCTCGAGAGAATTCAATTCATTTTCTTGAATTTCATTAAGTGTGTTTTTGGCCTTTTTTGCTCGATGTTAATATTTTCTTTCAAAGCCAGAAGCAGCATCAGGTGGTTCGACCTGAATAGTTTGGGGCTGACAGACTTTCGGCAGTACTTTGAATTCTTAAATTCTGAATAGAATTCTCCATTATCTGCATTACATGCTCGTAGTAATTCTTCGCAATGTATTCCTCTGCTTCTTAACCTTTAGTCATTATTTTGTTATGATTTGCAGTAAACTCTTTCATAACAGTCTGAATATGATCCATATATTCCAGACATGAAGCCTTTCTTACCTTTCCGTTCAGAATTTTCTGCTCCTCCAACGCAGCTAGATCGCCCAATTCCTTCTGTCGTGTTAGCAAATTCTTCATATTTGCTTCTTTATAGTTGTTTTTTGTAGATATGTATATATGTATATATTTGGGGTATTCCATACCAAATCGACCACTTTTGAACCCAACCCCTTTAGATTTTGCTGAAACTTATCCATCCTTTTCTACCCTTTGAAAATCATTTTTGAAAATTTGTTCAAAATTTTTTGCCCAACTTCAAAAAAGTTATGAATTTTTGCTAAAAAATGGTTATTTTATTGTCAAAAAGCCACAACTTTTGTAGAAATTGACTTTTGGGGACCTTTTTTTTAAATTTTTGTTTTTAAATGAACTTTCCGAAAAAATACACGAAAAAAATTTAACCCGATCAACTATATAAAATAATCGGTTTTTTAAGTAAAATCATAATTTTTTTTTGGAAGTTCGGCATTTTTTTTCCTTAAAAAAACTTCAATTAATTTGACAACTATCCCTGCTAATCCCGGAGTGGGCCGATTTTTTTTATTTATTTAAATAAAAAAATAAAAAAAAAAAAAATTTCCGTAGACTTTATTTCTATCATATAAAAAATATAATTTAACGATTTTATGATTTCACAGAAACAATAAAAGGGTAGAAAAGGATGGATAAGTTTCAGCAAAGTCTAAAGGGGTCGGGTTCAAAAGTGGTCGATTTGGTATGGACCCCATATGTATATATATTATTTTGTTTGCACTTCTTCTTATTGTTAAGACTCTTCTTTTTAATCCGTTCTGTGAGAGTTCACGTTTGACTCTGAAATTCTTTATTTAAATTTGTTTCGTCAATACATTTCTTAATTCTAATCTCTTAACTAGGTACATATGTATGTATATGTGTGTATGCTCAATATACATACACATGTGTAAATATGTATTTTATTTTTATTGCATTCTTCAGATACCAACGCATAGATAATAAGCTGTCAAAAAAGTCTTACGGTATTTTTATTGAATCAATTCTTGTGGCACCTATGCATCGAGCTTCTTAGCGACTCCAAGCTCCTTCAAATGGTTTATAACGGTTTGATGACTACTATGCCGGTCTCTTTCGACCAATTCAGCGATTTTATCGCAATTTTCGACGATAGGCCTTCCGGAGCGTGGCGCATCTACGACCACCTCTACACTGGAACGAAAACGTTGAAACCATCGTTGTGCGGTGGAAATGGAAACTGTATCGGGTCCATAAACTGCACAAATTTTTGCCTTTATCGTCGTAGTGCTGTAAAATATGCCGTATTTTCTCTTTATTTTGCTCCATGTTTGCGACGCTATAACTCACGAACGACTTAAAAGAAACGACAATCAATCAAACACGTGTTAGCGCGTGAAATGAGCTTTCCAAAAGTAATAATAAATTATCGGTATAGCATGACCCAATGCGACGAATAAAACTACAACTACGCGATTTCAGCGCCAACTAGCGAAAATACCGCAAGACTTTTTGACAACCTAATATTTTACAGCTATTTATATTAGTGCATCTAACGCATTTATACACATACGTACATACGCCTGATACTTTCTTATCTGTTGCTTGTGTGCATTAATATTTGGAGTATGTATGTTTTGTATATTAATATTAGTATTATGTATATTCTAATTTATGGGTTTTCTTTTATATGCAATGATTTTCGCATTTTTATGAGTAAGTCTCATATTACAATTTTGTTGCTTACCATTGCACTTGACATTTAGTAGACTGTATATACTTTTTATTTAATTTATTGCTTACATGTGTATTTTTATGTATTAATGTATTTGTATCAAAAGTATAATGTTCTACATATAATTCAATCTTAATGTAATAAGACTTTCATGTTTATATATTTATGAACACGTTCTTTCTTTTCTCTTAATTCGCCGAACTATGTCCATGTAATTGTATATCTCGTACAGCCCATTTTTCCATTGACTGCGGTAATCGGCGTTGGGAATGGGCAAAGGACCATAAATCCTTCGCAGAAAATTTCTCTCAAAAACTTGTATCCCCGACTCATCAAACGTTGTCAACGTGCATGCCTCTGTACCATAAAGGAGGACGGGGATGATGAATGACTTGTAGACTTTGGTCTTTGTTCGTCGAGAGCGAACTTTACTTCTCAATAGCCTACTCAGTCTAAAGTAGCACCTGTTGGCAAGTGTTATTCTATGTTGGAATCCGTTGTTGTTTGTTTAATGCTGGCTCTAAAATAGACGAAATTATCTACGACTTCGAAGTTATGACAGTCAACAGTGACGTGGGAGCCACGACGACTATTTCTTTGATTACCGGAGATATTTCTTCTTGCTCTCGCATGGTGAATATTTGGTCAGTTTGTTGACGGTGGGCTTTAATCTTTCACACAGTACGCTCCATAGAACCTTATATGTCATGTTGAGGAGGCTTATGGTAGTTGGAGCAGATTATGGGCTCTCCCTTTTTGTGGATTGGGCTGAGCATACTTATGTATATTCCAATCGTCGGGCACCATATTCTACAAAGAAGCTGATTCTTATCCCGGCCGGATATCCATCGGTCCGGCTGCCATTCAGCAGGTTGAAGAAGTACTACCCATTTAAAAAAAAAAGTAATTTCATAACGAACGTAAAATTTGTTTTACACAACGATTACAGATTTCAATAAATTTCCCATTTTATTTTGCTTCACTTCTATAGTTCTTCAATAGTTTCAAATACTTTAAATCGTAGTCATCCCGAAAGCAAAATCCAGTTATAGTATCCAGCACAAGTTTACCTGTAACTATTATGCATTAGTCCTACACAATTGGGTGTTAATTCCGAAATTGCAAGTGTTTTGATTTTGGAGTATAAAATTATCAATTTAGTTTTTAATAATTAACTAGAAAGTTAGCTATGCTAACAGGGAGTAACTGAACTACCTGAAAATTCACCTGTATGTTTTAACTTTTTTCAGTGGCATCACATATGTTTATTTAATAAATATGATTTAGAAAACTAAAAATCATTATTCTAAAGCATATTAAACGGTAAAGGAAAGTTTAAATAATATAGTTCAATACGCGAACTAAACAATGAAAAATAATTGTTAATATAAACTGATAGTAATAGTCTAAGACCCAAAGGGCAGCAGATTGAAAACCCAGCAAAGGAAGCTATGACGTCACTAAGGCATTTCAGGTACGTAAATTAGAAGAGTTTCGAAAGTATTTTAACTAAAATACAGATTGGACATATTAAAGAGTATAATGAATGCAACGTCCGAAATTAATAGCGGACAGTTTTGTTAGTTCTTACATCGTGGCAGACGTCTTGCAACTTGTTGCTACAAGTAGATAGTTAGATAGATCTAGGCTTATGTATATAAAAATGATCAGGATGTCAGAATGATGAGGATGAGTTCGTAAAAAGGCGTAGTCGGACCACTGCCACGCCCACAAATCGGCATTAACCGAAAATAAATAAAGGAACCTAAGTTAACACTACATTAAGATATAAAACTGTAGTTTGGTATAAAAGATCGCAGTAGAAAGGGACACCTATGGACAGAAAATTGTGAAAAATGCACGTGGCTGCAACAACATAATTTGCTGAGTGCAAATATTAAATTGTGAAAATGGGTGGAACCGAAAGATGACCCCGCTCACTCCCCATTTAACGGTACTGTTCAAAACTACTAAAAGCGCAATAATTCAATACCAAATTACGCCAGAGATATTAAATTGTCCAAAAAATATTCAAATTCAACAAAAACTGCTCAAGCCCCTAAGTACTAAATATGTCGAATATGTGGTATTTTTTGAAATTCATTCATCTCATATCAGGATTTTCGAACATCCGACTGACTTTACTCTATATGATTGGTTTTGGGGAAAATAGATTAAATCGGGCCGATACTACCGCAACTCCCATATACGTGTAATTATTTTCGTTTTTCTAACAAACCTTATGTGTCCTTTGCTTTTTATACCTTAAAATATTTCCCTGATTTTGATTTTTGCAAGTTGCAAGAGTACAAAATGTTCAGTTGCACCCGAACTTAGCCCTACCTTATACCTGTAAAAACAATACCATATATGGCACAAATACCATATGTGTGCCACCAAATACTATCAAAATACCATATGAGCAATGTGGTATTTTGCTGGTAAGTTAGGTTAGGTTAGATGGCTGATCAGATCGCACGTGGACTAATAGATGTAGTCCTTTCTGAAGCCATTGAAAATCAAACTCCCGTGTTCGGACTTAGAGACCGGCAAACCGCTTAGTAGCCAATACAAATGTGCAGAGGCGCTTAATTTCTATGCCCGCTAGATGGGTGGAGTGTCTGAAGGTATGTGCCCCTAAGTGTTTTAAGTCTTGATCTCCCAAAAGCAGGGCAGTGAAGAATGAAGTGCTGGCTAGTTTCTACCGCATCTTCTGCATGCGGCGTCCGGTAAGATCCCCAGTTTTACAGCATGTATGCCAATAGGGCATTGGCCCGTCAAGCCTTACTGAGGGCAAAGAGATCACTAGATCCAACCCAACCCTGAATGCACTGTGAATGAGTTCAAGGCTAGTATCGCCTCTCTGCTATCTGAGTGAATGGTCACTTCTTTGAAGGTAGACACTCACTTGAGCAGCAAATCTGCTGCTACCTTGATGGCTGCAACCTCAACCTGGAAGACACTGCAATAGTCGGGAAGTCTGATGCTGGATTTGATAGAGAGGTCCCGATAGTAGATCGCTTCACCAACCTTCCCCCCAAGCTTTGACCCATCCGTAAAGAAGCTTACTGCCCCTCTCCTCTAACGGCTTCTTCCCTCCCAAACCTCCCTCGTCGGTATATGTACAGAGAAGGAGCCACCGGAGTTCGATTTTGCTGATAACAATACTATGATATTTCATTGCGGTATTTCAATAAACACAGCTAAAAAAAGTAACAAACTTTGCTAAAAGCTTTAACACAAAAGCTCTTCAAAATATTTTGTCAAAATGACTTAAAAAATTAATAAATAAAATAGAAAACAAAACATTTTCACAATTTTTTTTGCGGAAAAGCAAGAAATGCCTCGTTTTATGTAAGGTTTTCAGGGAGTCTTTAACCAAACCGTTTTTTTTTTTGCGGTGAAAATACATTAAGTGTAGAGTATTATTTTAAATAATTGTACTTATTTTCTCCATATATATTGTTTAAAAGTTTTTTTTTTTTAATATTTCATGCCTATGAAACAAAGCTAGTATCTGAGTTTACTATATTGCCATGTGTGTCACAACGTAGTAAACAGAATACCATGACACCTTTATTATGGTATTTTTACAACAGATCTGTCACGGGTGTTACTTGTTATAAATATTATTTTAATACTTTTATTAGCGTATTCTTAAAACGGAAGACGTTTTGTTATGTTTTCACATATTTTTCGTTGATTTTGAACAGATATCCCCACATAGGAAAGTCAGCTTATCTGTTTACATGTGCACAACAGATTGCTTAGAACAGAATTTCATACTACCACCAATTGCTTAGCAATAAACATACATTACTTACGTCGGGCATAGCTTTTTTAGTCCAGTATCAAAGAAGCAACACATTTTCCGTCATAAATATATTTAATATTGCAAATTTAATTTTAGACATTTTTTCCGTGAATCACAAAGAATGTCGATGAAATTGAAGTGTATTTTCTGTACCGGATGAAAAGGTGCTTTAGTTTTCTCAAGAAATATCGAGAAATTTTGCAACAATGTATATCTTATAAACTTAAATATAAAAATTCTGTTTTAATTGAAGAAAGCTTTGAAGAATTGACCTCAAAATAATTGTTACAGTTCATTTAGAGCATTATTATTATTTTTTTTTTTAAATAAGTTTAAGGAGTTTTATCCAAGGACCGTAACAGTAATGAGAAATGTACAAAAAATCAAGTTTAATACTTATCTTTCAATTTATAATTTTCCCTGGCAAGTAATCATAGTATTTCAATTTTTATTTTTTTCTTACAAAATAAGTCTTTTTATATCTCTTATTTATTGCTGACAGAATAATAGTTATGCGGTGAGTTTTATTTTACTCTGACGCAATAAGAGTTGAAGAATAAGCTTTTTGTTTTGCCTTGACAAGTAATACTCTCACGTTATTACTTTCAAATGGCAAAGCCGTAAGAGTTTGTTGATGAAGTTCACAACAACATATTTATTATTTTATTTCAATTAATTCATCGCCATTTCAGTGGTTTTAGCAACGATGAAACAGAGGGTTGACATTCTTAAAGAGTTAAATCAACCCAATATACCAAATAAGGTGACATTTGAATTTAAACTGCGCGCGTCGAAGGATTTGGAGAATTTTTTTTGGGGGTTGTTAGTACTGTCAGTCACATTTATGTCAAATTTGATGACAAAATATTCATTAGTGTTTGAGATACGTGTCGTTTTGTGAGCTGCTAAAAGTGAGTTTTTCGTTTTTTGCGATGTCGAAATTTGTTGAGCAAAGAATTTGCATTAAATTTGGTTTACGGAATCAATTTTCTGCTGCGGATACATTGAGAATGGTGCAGAAAGCCTTTGGTGATGAGGCTATATCTAAAACAAATGTTTACAAGTGGTATAGTGAGTTCTAAGCCGGCCGTGAACGTGTCGAAGACGAAGAGCGTCCAGGGCGACCATCAACCTCAACCGACGAAACTCACGATCAACAAATAAAAGATTTATTGTTGAAAACCCGTCGATTAACAATTAGAGACCTTGCTGATGAAGTTGGCATATCGAAAGGCTCAGCCAATACCATTTTGAAGTTGAAGTGTCTGAAACGATGCTTTCCGACTATCAAGGTATCATGAAATGCATTATAACTGGCAATGAGACTTGAATCTATGCTTACGATCAATTGAGCGAATAACGTGCCAAAAGAGAGCTGAGACCAAAAAAATCGCGCCAAAGTCGCTCAAAAATCAAGGTCGTGTTGACTGTTTTCTTCGATTATCGTGGTGTTGTGCATTATGAATTCCTTCCAACCGGTCAAAGAGTCAACAAGGAATATTATTTGAACGTTATGCGTCATTTGCGTAATGCTATCCGCCTAAAAAGGCCGGAATTGTGGAAAGACATTTCGTGGTTTTTACACCACGATAATGCACCATCCCATACTGCCCTTGTAATTCGTGATCATTTCGCCAAAAACTCAACCCATATCGTTCCGCAACCACCGTATTCATCTGATCTGGCGCCGTGCGACTTCTGGCTGTTCACCAAGCTCAAAAAACTGTTCCAGGGACACCATTTTTACACGATTGAGGAGATTCAAGCCACAGCGAAGACAGAGCTGAAGGCCATCCCGGAAAGTGACTATAACTAGTATTTCGAAGATTGGAAAATCCGTTGGCATAAGTGCATTGCATCGAGAGGAGACTGCTTTGAAGGGGATGACATTGATTTGGAAGAATAAATAAAGAATTTTCAAAATAAATACAATGTGACCTTTTTGGGCTGATAAACAATTGCAAAAATTGCATAAAAACTGACACTCACTGAAACCTCGAAAGGAAATTCCAATTTTCAATACTATTTATACATTTTGCTTCGTTCCATATCATGCTATTTTCTTTCAAGGCAATAGGAAAAATTATTGATGATTATCTACTATAATGGTTCTTATATGTATATCGGTATAGAGGTTTCTGAAGAGGAAACAGAAGTATTCGCAAATAACTTACTTGTTTTAAAAAATTTAACTGATATGACGTTTATCTCGGAAATGGTAGGTGCAATAATTACAGAAATCGGACATAAGTAATGCTGATATGAAACATTTTAAGGAGAGTTTAAAGAGTAATTAGATTTAAAAGATTCAGCAAACATATTGTATTAGAAATTTTGTGATTGTCTTGACGGAAAATTAGAAATCTTGCATTTGGAGTTGACGAAGTCATAGAACAATTTTGGCTTACGTATAATATTATTTATGCTTTGTTTATTTAGTTAATATAACATATTTTGTAAAGTTCAACAAACTGTGACACAATTTAGGATATTTTGAATAGACAATAACCAAACCAGTTTTTTTATTTTAGCTTAAAAGCACGAGATTTTTTCTAAATTTGCATAACTTTCACCAAAACCACAATTAAAACAATAACTGACTACCAGAGGTTACAACCAATGCAGCGGGCGGTTTGAGATGCACTGTGGTACACGAAAAATAAGATATCGCAAAACGCTGTGAACAAAGATGGAAAACGAATGAATAAAAGAAATAAATTTAAGTGAAAAAATATAAATTGGTATTAAAAGGTTCTATACGATGTGCACTTTTGCGGCCGCAATTTTGACCTAAGAAAATATTTCAAAAAGGTTATTATTTTTTTTTTTTTATTTTGACAAAATGGTGGCGGTTTAAATAAAAGGTATCAAATTTGGCCCTTTTTCGACGGTTTTTCGTAGAAAAAATTAGGAAAATTTCAAATAGAAAAAGAAAAGAAACTTCCAAAGCACGATAAAGAATGATGTTAAAACTCTCTCTCTCTCTAGAAGAACTGCTGTAGCGACCGTAATAATTTGAATTTTGGTTGCAATGTTTATTACAGTGTATAGTATTTATTTCTTAAATATGGATTGAGTAGTTACAGACATTTGTACATTATTTACTACACTTTTAACCATGTAGGGAAATTTTTTCATGCAGAAATGTGGAAGCATAAGTCGCTAACAGAGCTTATCCGAAAATAAAAATCCAAGAAAAATTAGTCAAATTATAATTAAATCTTCCCCTCGCCCTTCTCTGATAATTATTTTTTTTCATTTAAATATTACTGGCGGCCATTGAAGTGAAAACTGCTATTTTCCACTAAAAAATTCCGCCATTTTGTGGATGGAAAACACTTTTAATGTAAAAAAAAACAATTATTAAACGATATTTTATATGTCAAAATGTATACAAAGTTTGAAATGAATCGGTTAATCAGTTCTGAAATGACACTAAACGCGGACTTTGAAAAACTAGTTTTGAGAAAAACGCGAATAAATTTTAAAAACTAGCAAAGTGACAAAAAATAAAATTACTCTGCATTGTCAAAAGTATGCTCAATAATGTACAAAAGGTCCAATTAAAATTACTCAATCCATAGTTAAGAAATAAATGTGCCTAAAAAGTAATTTTTTATCACGAAAACCTTGGTAAACCTTGCTTGGATAGAAGAGTTCCCTAGACTTCTTACTATTTACCTGGGGCCGGAAGAACTTTGCGACTGCACAGCTGCTACATCACCGACCAGCGCTTGCTGATTGAGTTTGAAACCAAATAGTTCAGTAGTCCGATGAAGAAGTCTAAACATCCGTGCACTAGTTTTGAGCACACGATCAAGGCGCAAGGTTAATATCGCTTCCCTACTATCCGAGTGGATAGTCACCACTCTGAAGGAAGCTGCGCTCCAAAGCAATAAATCTATTGCTACTTTTATATCGTCACTAGTCAGGTAGACACTGGAGTTGATGGAAAGTTTCCGACAATGTTCTCCTCCGTCAACTCTTCCCGCCTGCTTTAATCCATCTGTAAAAAAAAAGCTCACCGTCTCCCTTCTGCAGCGAGTCCTTACCTCCCTTGAAGGTATACAAGCAAAGAAGAGTCAGCCAGGGCCAGGCCCGGTGACCTGTTCAAGGAGTCCAGAGTGTCCAGGCTCACAATCATCTAAGTACCTAGATTCTCTAAGTCTAGGGGCAATTTTCGCAGCAATACACGTCGTAGCTATGTCCACGGGTACTATAAGCAACACGATATTCCGTGTCATTGTTAGTTTAGATCATGGTGCACCCCAAAGACTGATGAGAACAGCCCGTTGAACACTCGCTAGTGTAGTTCCAGAGTTCCGTAGAACATTATAGGCTTAACTATGGTTTTGGTGAGAGTCCGATGATTTCATACTATTTTATTTTAAAGTAATATGAAAAATTATTGATGATTATCTACTATAATGGTTCTTACAAGTATATCAGTATAGAGCTTTCTGAAGGGGAAACAGAAGTATGCGCAAATAACTTGTTTTAAAAAATTTAACTGATATGACGTCTATGTCGGAAATGGTAGGTGAAATAATTACAAAAATCGGAAATAACTATATTTCATAGCGGACGGAAAATTAGAAATCTTGCGTTTGGAGTTGACGAAATCATCGAAAACTTTTGGATTACGTATAATATTATTTATGCTTTGTTTATTTAACTAACATAACATATTTTGTAAAGTTTAGCAAATTGTTACACAATTTAGAATATTTGAATAGTCAACAACTAAACCAGTTTTTATTTTAGTCCAAAAGCACGAGATTTTTTTTAATTCACATAACCCTCACCAAAATCACAAATAAGAACTTATTCTTTGAGTAACACCACATTTCAGAACATACCTTTCAAATAAATTGAAAATAGTTTTATTGAAATGTAAGACAGATTACTCAATAGTGCCACTGTAATCTGACCAAGTTACTGTAGAAAGTTCGCAATTAATCTTCTTAAAATTAGCTTTATTATGACATCGGACAACAGACAATATTAAAGCGCTATCAAGGCTAAAGTATCTAAGAACTTACCGAACTTGTTTGAAATTAAATTAATTTGGTTAGGAGCCAACTTCGACATTTCATCTAAAAACTCGTTAAAACATAAGTGAGTACTAACAGGAAACAAATTATAATCAAATCTTCCCTTCATACTTCCCTGATAATTTTTTTTTTTTCATTTAAAAATTTTTGGTGGCTATTTAAGTTGAAAACTGCTATTTTCCACTAAAAAATTCCGCCATTTTGTGGATGAAAAACACTTTTAATGTAAAAAAAAAATTATATTATACGAGGGGGGAGGACGTATTTTATATATCAAAAAGGTATACAAAGTTTGAAATGAATCGGTCAAGCAGTTCTGAAATGACACTAGACGCGGACTTTGAAAAACTAGTTTTGAGAAACGCGAATAAAATTTTTAAACTAGAAAAGTGACGAAAAATAAAATTACCTTACACTGTCAAAAGTATGCTCAATAATGTACAAAAGGTCCGAATAGAATTACTCTATCCATATTTAAGAAATAAATGTGCCTATAAAGTAATTTTTTTATCACGAAAACCTTGGTAAACCTTGCGGGGAGCGAAGAATTCTCTAGAATTCTTACGATTTACCTGTAGCCGGAAGAACCTTGCGATAGCACAGCTGCTACATCTCCGATCAGCGCTTGCTGATTGGGTTTGAATCCCAATAGTTCGGTAGTCCAATGAAGAAGTCTAGACATCCGTGCACTAGTTTTGAGCACGCAATCACGGCGCAAGGTTAATATCGCTTCCCTACTATCGGAGTAGATAGTCACCACTCTGATAAAAGCTGCGCTCGAAAGCAATGAATCTATTGACACTTTTATATAATCAACGGTCAGGAAGCCTAAAACTGGAGTTGATGGAAAGTTTCTGACAATTTTCTCCTC
Organism: Bactrocera correcta; assembly: GCA_027475135.1. Lineage (NCBI taxonomy): Eukaryota > Metazoa > Arthropoda > Insecta > Diptera > Tephritidae > Bactrocera > Bactrocera correcta. The sequence goes on from CM050327.1 coordinate 36,532,783, forward strand.
CATCAACTCTTCCCGCATGCTTTAACCCATCTGTAAAAAAAAGCTCGCCGTCTGTCTTCTGCAGCGAGTACTTCCTTCCCTTTCCCTAAACCATAAGAGCTATGTATATGGTCTACATAGACACGGCAGCCGACTTTCCCAACTCCGCTGCAATCATTCGATCGCGGAGAAGTTTGAGGATGAGATGCTTAAGGGTCTAAACGTGGTTGAGTGCCCCTTGATATCGAGGAATTTTTCCACTGCAAACTCTTTGATACTTATGGTCCTTTCGAGTCAGGAAGCGCAGTCAGTCTCAGGCGCTCCAAGAGGCAAGAAAAATATTACTCAGAAAGCGAGTGTCTAGGAGCAAGTTAATAGTGTAATGACTTGTTATGATTGCCAGACCGGCCTTGTACAAAGCCTATTCGGTAGTTGTCCCATTTTAGTGGTCTTTGTTGAAAAGACGTCTGCAAGAGAATTTCAGTATCCAACAGAAACGCTTCCCTCTGCCGCTTGGTAAGGTAATTGAACAAGAGCTCTCTAGTGAAGCTTTACATGTCATGCTGAAGACTTCGACATTTTTATCCATCTAGTCGGTAGAGAGCAAGGATTACTTCCCCGCGCGCATGGAAAGGCCAGTCGGAGCTTTCTGTAGAAAAGGTTGGAGTTCGTTTTTCTGATGTTCCTATAGGTTGGCGGTAGTTTAACACCCTGCTACCTAGCGTCCCGTTCCGCAGCCCAAGCTACTTTTTTCTACTATTCGTGGGAGATGAACCATCACCCATTCTGCGGTCATATACGCCACGTTCGATGGATAGCACACGCTTCACAATTTCGCTAAACGTTGACTAACTTCTCCTACATGGCCGTTTACAGGGCTTGCCCGGAAGGTAATAGGACTGGTTTTCTTTCGACGCGACTGTACTTCGGAAAGTGCGCACACCGACTGAATTCGGTAGAGAGAGCGTTCCTAACTAAGGAACAAGTGGCTCGTCAGTTGTCTCCGAGCACCTGGAAAATCAGGACAAACATTTTCGGCCAACTTATTTCAGTAAGTGGTGCAAGCCGAAAAAGCAGCGTTCATTAGAGCAGAGGTACGCGAGTAAATTCTGTGTGAAACTCGGTAAATCTGTAACAGAAGTTTTGATATGATCAATGATGTTATCTTTGCAATAAGTGGTGTGTTTCGGTGACACCAGGCCATTTTGGAGGGCCGTGAAGAGGACGCTGATGAAGACCGGAAAAATATGCAAATAGAAAGCGAAAACGATGCTCATTATCTTTTTTGGCATCAAAGGCATCGTCCACCATGAATTTGTTCCTATTGGACAAACCGTCAACGCCAAATTTACGTGGAAGTCCTCAAGAGACTCAAACAAAGTATCAATCGGGTCCGACAAGACATCAAAGCCGATTGGAAATTGCGCCACGACAATGGTTCGGCTTACACCGCCTTTCTTGTGAACAGCTACCTAACCGAGGCCGGCATGCCAACGCTTCCGCAGCCGCCCTAAAGTCCAGATAAGGCCCCCAGAATTTTATTTCCTTTCTTGAAAAGGCCGATAAAAAGCAATCCAAGCAGCATGCACCTCGGCTCTCAAGGTCATTCCGGAGAATGCCTTCCGTGACGCCTTTAATGCTTGGAAATCCCGCTGGCAGCTCTGCATCGATGTAGAAAGAGCCTATTTCGAAATTTTTTAAGGAATTATAACGATTGATTCGATAATTTTTTTTAAATCGACTCAGTCCTATTACTTTTCTGACAAACCCTATACCTTCTCCTTTAAGTGACCTTTGCCGCTTCATTGATGTCCTTTTCGGTTACCCGACTGCCATTTCCTTTGCTCATTGCTCGGCTGTGTAAGGTTTTTAAGATAAAAAAGAAATTTTTTTGCGAGTTTATTTCTTAAATGTGGATGCAGCTATCTTATTCGGACTTTTTTTTACATTATAGGACATACTTTTGACAATCTAGGGTAATATTTAATGTAGAAATAGTGAGGCATAAGCCGGCAACAGAGCTTTTCCCGGCACCTCTTTAAAAAAGAAAACCATAACTAGGCTGAAAATTAACTGAAAATAGGAAACCAAGAAAAACTAGTCAAATTATAATCAAATCTTCCCCCATCGTTTTCTGATAAGTATATATGTAAGTATATATTTTTTCATTTTAACATGTTTGGCGGCCATCTAAGTGAAAACTGCTATTTTCCACTAAAAAAAATTCGCCCTTAATGTAAAAAAAAGAAAATATTTCATATGCCAAAAATGTTTACAAAGTTTGAAATGAATCGGTTAAGTAGTTTTGAAATGACAGTGAACACGGACTTTGAACATTTGAAAAATTTTACGAAAAAAACATTTCCCTATATTGTCAAAACTGTGCTCAATAAATAACAAAAGGTCCGAATAAAATTACTTAACCCATATTTAAGAAACAAATTCGCACAAAGAGTAATTTTTTACCATAAAAACCTTACCCCTCCTTAATAAGAAAAGATATATTTTACGAAAATCTTGATTTTGATCAATCTTTGGAATAACAACTAGTTGCTTTCGTGTTCCGATCTGAAAATTTTGTCAGGAGATTTTTAGATTTGGGCTTACGCCAAACGAAAATGAAAATGTCGTTTCATTGTCAATGTCAGTTTTTAAGGCAGAGTGGTCTAGAGTGGTTCTATTCTATAGTACATTAGGAACAATATGTTTGGAGAGAGTAGCCATTCATTTTACGATAATATGTATGAAATTTTGTCAAGATGACTCGTCAAATTAAAAATGGTGAACTTGATTTTGAGAGCAGAGTTTGGATAATAGCTGGTAAAAATAGTTTCACTTGAAAAATATGTTCACATTTTGGAAAACAAAAACAACTTTATTTTGATCGAGGAATTTGTTTATCATATAGTAGTCCGATATTTACGGAAAAACTGAGGGACTAGTTCGCATATATATAGAAAGACAAATGGACATTGCTAAATCCCCTGTTACGCTTTATATAGTAAGTATGTACTTATGTACTTAAAAAGGTCTGCGACATTTCTTTCTCGGTATTACAAATTTTGTTTCAAATTTACAGCACTTTTCTGCGCAATTTACAAATTCAACACCTTGATAATTTGTCAAGATTTTTCAATTTATCAAAATCATAACAGGATTCTGTGACGTAACATCTTTTCACTTTTCTTGATCATTTGTCAATATGTCAAATTCTCTTGACAGTGATTTTTACAAATCGAGCATCTGTTTTACTGTTAGCTTAGTTGCGAACAATTGGTTGGATTGAAAGATTTTTTTGTTTATGTTTGGCGATGTCGGAAATTACAAAAGTTGGAAATTACAAAAATAATACGTATACAAAATTTTGGTTTGACGCGTAAAATTTTCCGATGTCTCATTGATGAACTGGCCTTACATGACAACCATAACAAACAAAAAAAACATCACTGACTTTAAGGAGGTCGTATAAATGTAAATCGAATTTCGTCATTCCCCATGGGAATATTTACAAATTTGTGACTTTGTTATCGTGAACTTCCCGAGGGCAAAAATCTCCCGTATTCGAAAAATCCTATTAACTAAATACAGTTGACGTTTTTGGTTAAGCAAAGACAAAGAAAAAAAGGAAACAATGATAAAATGCATGTATTTGGAATGATTATTTCATTCGTCCTAAAGCAAGGGCAATCGGAATCAATTTCTGAATGGAAAAATCATACGAAAATCCGATTCGATCAAAAAGTATATATAAAATATATTATTAAAACCAAAAATAATTAAAAGTTAACAATTTCAATGCCACTAAATGAAAACAAAGCCATATGTGATAAATGGGCAATAAAGTGTTAAGATGTTGGAAAAATAAATAAAGATAAATATATAGTATTTCACAATCCAGTGATCAATCTTAAGAGGGAATTACAAGGTAGACGATTTATAGACAAATCCGTTACACTACAAAACTTTTATATAAATATCAAAAAATACGGGTTTTATTTGAAAAATTTGCTATTTACTATGGTTTTTTTTAACTAACCTCGTTATTATTGATTTTTTTAATGAGCTCAATTTCAAGCTTTGAAGACATATATTTCTTTAGAAGTTAACTTTGAAAAAACGGAAAAATTACTTTTTTTTGGCTCCGTCTGTGAGTGAGTTGGTCCAATACCCAGTGGAGTAAAGCGTAATAGTTTTTATATAGAACTAGCTGACCCGGCGAACTTCATACCGCTCTATAATAAAGAAACAGCTGTTACCTTTTTATCTGAATGAAGTTAATTTCTTTATTAAGTATAACTGACCCGACAGACAATGTTCGGTCTTCTTAACTGTGATTATTGAATGCTAATTGGTATATTAATAAATCAAAATTATTCCAAAAGCAAAGTGTTTATTATTCTAATGCTTTATGATACACAATATTCTTAGTTTTATTTTCTGGCGCGTATATAAATAGTTGTTGGTTGTCGACACGGGAACAGGCGACATATAACCGGCCATGTGAAAAACATATATTTTCACGATTAATTCCACAAACACTTTGCGTTGCGACCCTTGTGATTTATTTATTTAAGTCTATGAACATTAATTCTTACAGACTAATGAAAACTAGGATGCAAATTAGAAATCTAATATGTATGAATAATTAAATTACAATAACATGAATAGATAACTTAAACTAAAAAACAGAATTGAGGGTATTAATGAAGGATACCCTAGAGTGAGAAAAGTCTAGAAGAACTTTCTCGGAAATCGAATTAAACTCCCACAAAGCACGCTTGAGAGGAGCATATCCAGCAAAATTAGTACTTTCCTTTTTATAATAAAATGGGGAAACATATCTGAGACAACGCTGAGGAGTATTGAAGTTAATTTTCCCTAGTAAATAGGGACAGTCAATATCTCCATTAATTACATTGTAAACAAATGATAGGCTGAGAATGGACCGGCGATTTTCCAGCAATTTAAGATGTAGAAGCAATGTATACGATGGTAATGGGTCAACGAACTTTAAGGAGCGGAGAGCAAATTTAAGAAAAATCTTTTGAACACGCTCGATCCTATTAATCGACGAAATGCAATATGGTCTCCAAATGAACACTGCGTACTCCAAAATGGACCGAACAAAACAAGTATACAGTAATTTTAACGTGTAGGGGTCGGAAAAATTCAAAGCATTTCGACGGACAAAGCCGAGCACAGAGAATGATTTAGAAGTGATGTAGTTGATGTGATTACTGAAAGAAAATCTGTTGTCAAAGATTACCCCAAGATCTTTGATTTCAGTAACACATTTTAGGACGTAATTAGAAATATTGTAACTTGAAGATATGATGCTACGTCCCCTACCATAAGAGATCTGGGAGCATTTATCTAGATTCAGAAGAAGCTTCGATTTCGTGCACCAGTCATAAAAAGTATCAATATCACACTGAAGATTGAGTACATCTTGTGGGTTTTTGATTGTTGCAAAAATTTTTAAGTCATCTGCGCAGAACAGGAAGTTAGCGAAAGAGAAGCAACAGGAGATGTCATTGATAAACAACACAAAGAGAAGTGGACCCAAAACGCTTCCTTGGGGCACTCCCGATGACGCAATGAATGAATCAGACGACACTCCATCGACACTGACAACGCATTGTCTATTGTGTAAATATGATTTAATCCACTGCAAGAAGACCGAGTGAAACCCTAAAGATGATAATTTTTTAATTAGAATATTGTGTGAAATTTTATCAAAGGCCTTAGAGAAATCTGTGTAGACACAATCTACCTGAAATCCAGCGGAGAATGCAGACATACAATAATCACTAAAAACCGCTAAGATTGATACAGTTGAGCGTCCTGAGACAAACCCATGCTGATTGACATTAATTATTGATTTTACTGCAAAAAACAATTTATTTTTAGCAGAACACTCAAAAATTTTCGAAATAGTAGAAAGTTTAGAAATAGGTCTGTAATTGGAGACTATATCCTTTCTACCACCTTTGAGAATAGGCGTAATGCATGTTGATTTCCAGTCAGAGATAAAATTCCCAGAGGAAAGAGATTTGTTAAAGATAAGCATGAGAGGATAAACCAAGGCAGTACAATTTTTTATAAGTACAGGCGGAAGCCCATCCAAATCCAATTTGGAAGAAGATTTAATATCACCAATAGCCTTGGCATATGATATTGCCATATCATCTCATATCATAATTTGATTTGAAAAATTCAGCAAACAGGTTGGAGATTTCGCCAGGAGTACATGCTGACTTATCACCCCAGCATAGAGCAGAGGGAATGGCCGAACACGCTCTTCTAGATTTTACAAAGTTCCAAAAGAACTTGGGGTTCGACTTAATTGCAGACTCCGTACTAAAAATAAACCTTTTATAGAGAGACTTATCCAATTCATTAAACAGCTTTGTGTAGTGCTGATATTGAACAAAGAAAACATGAGATTTTGTTGAAGAGAATTTTCTGTAGTATTTATTTCTAAGGTTTTTGAACCGTCTAAGGTCCTTAGTGTACCAAGGCAACTTATATGGCTGCATATGTTTGAGCGGGATATTATTATGACAAAATTCCTGAATTGATATCTTAAAGATCGAGAAACTATTAGATGTATCTAGTCCCGAAAGTAAATCATCCCATTTTATTTCGGAGAGCAGATTGTTGAGTCGTTCAAAATCACAAAATGCAAAATTAAAACCCAGCCCATCAATAGGTTTAACAGGAGCGAAAAGATAAGTATCCACTTCAAACGCTAGCGGAGAGTGATGAATGGTGGCAGGAGTAATTGAAGATAATCCATCAAGAAACCTAAATTTTAAATTGTCGCTGAGAAAGACTAAGTCAAGAAAACGATCGAGGTTATTTGAATATGAGTTGACTTGAATCAGATTGAGACTAAGCAAGCTGTCAATGAGAAATAACTCCTGAGGAGACGAAAAATTGGAAGGAATAAGAGCGGGACTATAGGAACAACCAGACCAGGCGATATTGCTTAAATTGAAGTCACCCAGTACACAGATATTATTCTCTTTTACCTTATTAAGTACCAGCGAGGAGATATTATTTGCATGCAACTTATACAACTCAAGAGGACTATTAGGAGGGATGTATGAGACTGCAATGAACAGAGCGTCATTGATACAAATACATAGTTGGTCCAGAATGGAATCGTCATTTTCAAGCATAATAAGACGAGGACGATATTTGCGATGAACTACTAGGAGAACACCACCCCCTCTTAAACAGCCAGTTTTTTCCTGATCTCTGTCTTTACGGAAGACGTAATAGAGATTTGCATCAAAATATTCACTATCAAAGTAACTGGAATTCAGCCAAGTCTCAACAATAACGATAATATCGAAATCCGAATGTGAAGAAAAGTTGCGAATAATATTTGTTTTACACCTAATACCCGATAGATTTTGGTAGTACACCTTAAGACAGGAGCTAGTAGAGAAAGGTGCAGAAAACTCATGAAAAAAGTCGTTACTAACAGGCACATCCACTAATCTGCAGCGCTGATTTCCCCTCCCTTTGGAAAAAACTTAAAGGGACGCAACTTAATGCCAGAAGGCCACACTCAAGGGGAGAAAACGGCGTTAAAACAAGATGGGGACACACCTAGCTTAAAGTTCATCCTCTTAAGATAATTAACATCAGTATCTTTCTTAATTAACTTATAACATAAGAGATGCTCTCTATCAACATTAGCATGTTTAACGACAAAAGATATAATATCTTCTTCGGTAACTGAGTTTTTAAAGGCCGACAAATGAATCCATTTCTTCGGTATGACGGCATCGAGATCACAATTGGCATTAACACCAACAACAGTTGAGACAGTTGAGGATTTTTTGCTCCTAGTACTCACTTTTAGCTTCACATTTCCATTAGCATTAGTTGAAGTCGAAGGGTTTAGATTAACAGAGTCATCGATGGCAACTGATTGAGCAGCATTGACAGCGACAGAGTGACGAACTGGTTTAGCAGAAACTGTTCGATTGTTTTTGGGTTTCGAATGAGTGTTGCTATTCATAGCAACAGCATCAGCGTATGTACTGGCATAATTAATAGCATTGGGAGCAGCTGTATTTGTACCATTATCAGCAATCATCGAGAGAGTGGAGCAAGCAGCAGACGGAGCGGCAGAGATTGCTTTCAGTGTAGCGAGAGCGAGATAATCCATTCTCACCTTATCAGTAGGAACAGAAACAATAACGTTAGATGACGGTGCATTTGTAGAAGTGCGAGTGGAGTTAGCAGTAGTAGAAGCTGTAGAGTGTGTTTTCAGTATAGTGGGAGCGAGATAATTCACACTCTCATTATCATCAGAAACAGCAGCGGTAGGCGGAGAAGCGGTTGAAGAAGCATTTGTATGAACAGCCGTCGCAGCAGAGAGAGCATTCGAAGCTGGTGTAGAGAACTTGCCGATATCGGACAATTTCTTTTGCACAATGCAGAACTCTGATTTAAGTTCGTTAAGCTTAACGATTAACGAATTTCGATCATCATTGAGTTGTTGTAATAAAGTGAGCGCCTTCGATTGTTCACTTCTCAGTGAACTAACTTCCGAGACCAAAGAATTGAGCACCGCGTTAACCATATTAAGGCCATTAGCCTCTAACAATGGTTCGTTCACTTCACTGTGTGATTGAGCAATGCGCACTGATGGCGACGCAGGCGGCGAGCGAATCGAATTTCTGCGTTTCTGTGTTTTTAGACTTCACCAAAAAATCAACGTCAGCATGTGATAAATTCACACACGACATGTGGAAGAATTCGTTACATTTACTGCAGCTGATCTTGGGCTGGGCTCGATCGACTCTATTACCGCAAACACACAGCATTAATAAGAATTAAACAATAGAATAGAACGCGGAGCAGAGAAAAAACACGTCCGTTCACAGCGACGACCGAACAAGAACTATTTATTTACGACATTGCAAATGCTAGCCTAGCCGATCTGGAAATTCTAACCGCTTAAAGTCGAATATGTCTTTCGGAATTAGAGGAATCCGTGGAATTAAAACGTCTTCGCCTATGTACTTCCCTTTCAAAATTGTGGCTTTTCTATCACGTTATTCATTAATCTCTTCACCGCAAAGTGTCACTGGCTCCCAAGCCTTTGCAAAGAGGTGGCTGATTTATATTCCGCAACATGATTTTTATTGATCCGATTTTTAATTGCAGATTATGAGTTTATTATCCGGGTAATTTCAGCGAATTTAAGAATTCCGTTGGATAGTTAACAATGTCATCTTGGTTAGTGACTGAATCAATCGATTTGTATGTAATCAATTCCCCAGTTATCTTATTTTAAATTTGAAAATTCATTTCATTAACATCAATGTTTTTTGCTGCCAATATAAGGCGATCGCTCATCCAAACATGATCTTTATAATTTTGTGCAATATTTTGGAAAACCTTATCAATAGTTCTGTCTTAGATTACATAAAGTGAAAGAAATTGGTAGTGAACGTAATGTATTCAGACGATGAGTCAACAGGTATTTTTCCATTATCAATATCGAGCAATTGCTTTGAAAAAGTTTCTCCAGATTAGTCATTCTGCAGTTTGACTCCCATGTTCATACTTAATTTGAGCGTTTTAACATATTTCCATAAAATGGATGACTTTAAGCATGTATTAAATTCATCGGCTGGCGTTGATCGTGGTATTACTGGCAATGTTTGTAGAAAATCACCAGCCAACAATAACACTGCACTACCAAACTGGTTTTGGTTCTTTCGCAAATCTTGCAAAGTGCGGCCTAATGCTTCTAACGATTTTTTGTGTGCCATTGTGCACTCATCCCAAACTATTGATCTGCGTTGCTGCAACATTTGGGCCATTGCTGAATTTCTCGAAAGGTTGCTGGTTGGAGTGTCATTTATTTGCATGTTCAAGGGCAACTTGAGTGCGGAATGCGCTGTCCGACCGCCTTCCAACAACGTGGCTGCAATACCTGACGAAAAAAGTGCAAGTGCAATACCTTTTTGAGATCTAATTGTTGCCAAAATTAGTGAAATCAAAAATGTTTTTCCAGTCCCACCAGGAGCATCTAAGAAAATCGTTCAATACTTTCATAAAATTATCGTAAGCATATTTTTGTTGCTCATTTAAAAGAGGAACGTTTCTTTGAACGGTTTCTTTTAATGCCTCGGAATCATATTGAGTTTCGCGCCTCAATTCTACATTAAACACCTCATGTATTGAGCAATTGGGCGTTGTCATTCCTAATTGTATTACTAATTTGTTTGAAAGCATCAAACACATGTCTTTAATTAAAATTAATGCTTCATTGTGAATTTCTTCGTTTAATTGCAAATCTGCATTCAATGTTCTAAGTCGTTTCTCAGGTAATGTGTCATCGATCGGTGTTGATGGAAAGCATGTAGACAAAATTATTGAAAACAATGTTCGTATTTGGTTAGCATTTGACGAAATCACAGTATCTTTAAGAGTGTGGATCCACTGAGCGCCATTCTTTAACAACCCCAAACGTTAACAGGCTTCTCTGTATGTCCCCCACAATACATCATTAACACTTCGCAGATGTTGGGCCACGAACATTAGAACACGCAGACTAATAGCGCAAATAAAAACACTTCTTCTTAATTGGCGTAGACACCGCTTACGCGATTATAGCCGAGTCAACAACAGCGCGCCAGTCGTTTCTTCTCTTCGCTACGTGGCGCCAATTGGATATTCCAAGCGAGGCCAGGTCCTTCTCCACTTGGTCCTTCCAACGAAGTGGATGTCTTTCTCTTCCTCTGCTTCCCCCGACTGGTACTGCCTCGAATACTTTCAGAGCTGGAGTGTTTTCGTCCATCAGGACAACATGACCTAGCCAGCGTACCCGCTGTCTTTTAATTTGCTGAACTATGTTTATGTCGTCGTATATCTCGTACAGCTCATCGTTCCATCGAATGCGATATTCGCCGTGGCCAACGCGCAAAGGACCATAAATCTTTCGCAGAATTTTTCTCTCGAAAACTCGCAACGTCGACTCATCGGTTGTTAACATCGTCCAAGCTTCTGCACCATATAGCAGAACGGGAATTATGAGTGAATTACAGAGTTTGATTTTTGTCTGTCGAGAGAGGACTTTGCTTCTCAATTGCCTTCTCAGTCCGAAGTAGCACCTGTTGGCAAGAGTAATCCTGCGTTGGATTTCTAGGCTTAAATGTTTGGTGGTGTTTACGCTGGTTCCAAGATAGACGACATTATCTACAACTTCAAAGTTATGACTGTCAATAGTGACGTGAGTGCCACGTCGCGAGTGCGACGACTGTTTGCTTGATTACAGGAGATATTTCGTCTTGCCCTCGTTCACTGTCAGACCCATTTCTTTTGCTTCCTCGTCTAGTCTGGAGAAAGCAGAACTAACGGCGCGGGTGTTGAGGCCGATGATATCATGATGATTGAACTATTTTCTCCAGAAGCAGGTTGAAAAAGTCGCACGATATGGAATTGCCTTGTCTGAAACCTCATTTGGTATCGAACGGCTCGGAGAGGTCCTTCCCGATTCTGACGGAGCTTTTGGTGTTGCTCAAAGTCAGCATACATAGCCGTATTAGTTTTGCGGGGATACCAAATTCAGACATCGCGGCATAGAAGCAGCTCCTTTACGTGCTGTCGAAAGCAGCTTTGAAATCGACGAAGAGGTGGTGTGTGTCGGTTCTCCTTTCACAGGTCTTTCCAAGATTTGGCGCATGGTGAATATCTGGTCGGTTGTTGATTTGCCAGGTCTAAAGCCACATTGATAATGTCCAATCAGGTTGTTGACGGTGGGCTTTAATCTTTCACTCAATACGCTCGAGAGAACCTTATATGCGATGTTGAGGAGGCTGATACCACTGTAGTTGGCGCAGATTGCGGGGTCTCCTTTTTTATGGGTTGGGCATAGCACACTTAAATTCCAGTCGTTGGGCATGCTTTCGTCCGACCATAATTTACAAAGGAGCTGATGCATGCTCCTTATCAGCTCTTCGCCGCCGTGTTTGAATAGCTCGGCCGGCAATCCGTCGGCCCCTGCCGATTTGTTGTTCTTCAGGCGGGAAACTGCTATTCGAACTTCTTCATGGCCGGGTAAGGGAACGTCTGCTCCATCGTCATCGAATGGGGAATCGGGTTCGCCTTCTCCTGATGTTATGTGTTCACTGCCATTCAGCAGGCTGGAGAAGTGTTCCCTCCATAATTTAAGTTTGGTCTGGGCATCGGTGACTAGATCACCGTTGGGGGTTCTAAGAGAGTATGCTTCGGTCTTGAAACCTTCTGTAAGCCGCCGCATTTTTTCGTATAATTTTCAAGCATTACCCCTGTCGGCCAGCATAACAAGCTTTTCGTACTCACGCATTTCCGCCTCTTTCTATTTCTGTCTGCAAATGCGTCTCGCTTTCCTCTTCAACTCCGGGTATCTATCCCATCTCGCACGTGTTGTGGATGATCGTAACGTTGCGAGGTAGGCAGCCCATTTTCTCTCCGCTACGACACGGCATTCCTCGTCGTACCACCTGTTCTTTTGCACTTTCCGAAAACCAATGGTTTCGGTTGCAGCTTATACCGAGTTGTTGACGAGTGTTCTCAGAGAGCAGGAGTGCAAGCCGAGTAGAAAATCGTTCGGCTGTCTGTTGTGAATGAACACTCGTTTTACTAAAAAAGTGAAATGTTCTAGTTTCCTGCGCAACTTTTGTAATTTTTTCTTCTCCTAAGAATAACAAATAATAACAACAAAAAAAGAATTAGTGAAATCGGTCCAGTCATTCACGCGTGATGCCGTGACCGAGGGAAAAAAGGATTCATTTTTATATATATAGATTAATAACACTAAAATAATACAAAATCTTTTTAAATTTAAATTGAAGTTAATATTTTTTTATTCTTTTAGGCTTTGGAGCATCCGGTTCGTACAAATCAGATTCCACGTCAGATTCCAGATCAATCGATTTATACACAACCAATTCCGGGAATTATCATGGGAGGAGTTCTACCTTTTGGATGTATATTTATACAGTTATTTTTCATCCTTAGCTCAATTTGGTCCAGTCAAATGTATTATATGTTCGGTTTTTTATTTCTTGTTTTCCTAATATTGGTTATAACATGTTCTGAAACAACAGTTCTGCTATGTTATTTTCATCTTTGTGCAGAGGATTATCACTGGTGGTGGCGATCTTTTTTAACGTCTGGATTTACTGCCGCCTATCTTTTCTTTTACTGTTGTCATTACTTTTTAACTAAACTGTCTATTAAAGATGGTGCGTCAATGTTCTTGTACTTTGGTTATACTTGTATTATGGTGTTCCTTTTCTTCTTACTTACTGGAACGATAGGTTTTATGGCGTGTTTTTTTTTTATACGCAAGATTTATAGCGTTGTAAAAGTTGATTAATTTTGCCTCACTTTTATGTCAGATAAAAAATGATAAACAAGAATTTTAGGAATCATAATTTTTAATTTAATTATGTATTGTATATGGTAAATAAATTAATTTGTAATCAAGACAACTAATAAATTTTAATGAATTGATATAGCAAATAAAAAGTGGAATAAAAACATGAACACAATTATGCTAACAGTCGATAGTTGTCCGTTCGGTGTAATGACCAAAATGAGACGAACTGTGACTCTACAAAGTAATTTTTTACCGGTATTTTTTCAAAAAATTTTAAAGTTTGTTTTTTTAGGATCTAGTAGAAAAAGATTGCGTAAAATTTTTGAACAATCTGGTTGACTTTAAAGCTATTCCCAATTAATAAATTTCTTTTTTTTATACTATAACACGTTTGTGGGAGTAAAAGGCAAATTTTCAAATGCGCCGTTCTTATCAGTTTCCTGCAAGGGTATAAGACAGCATAAAATCTGTAGTGCAAACTAAGCAGTGTTGGCCGAAAAAAAGCTATATAAATGATTAGGATTACGTTTAATGCACATATCTCCAAAGCCATTCCAACTACAATAAAGAAATTCGCTCAATGTAATTATTTTTGGCATTCCTACCCAACCTGTGAGGTAGGTGAATTCGATATATAACTCCACCCACAGTATCAGATTTGATCGATTGGTGTGCCACACCAACTAAATTCCGTAAGCAATAATATTAGCCTCTGTGCAGCAAAAAACGCACGCCAACAAACACAAGGAAGGTCCGACGTCGAGAAGCTGCAATCACAACAGACAGCCGAAAGATTTTCCACTCGGCTTGCACTCCTGCTCTCTGAGAGACTCGTCAACAACTCGGTATAAGGGAACTGTGGGACGGCAGTTCAAACTCCTTACGTACAGCTGCAACCGAAACCATTGGTTTTGGAAAGTGCACAAGAACAGCTGGTACGACGAGGAGTGCCGTGTCGCAGCGGAGAGAAAACAAGTTGCCTACCTCGCAACGTTACGATCGTCCAGGGAAGCGAGACGCAATTGCAGACAGAAAAAGAAAGAGGCCGAAATGCGTGAGTATGAAGAGCTTGATAAGCTGGCCAACAGGGGTAATGCTCGAAAATTCTACGAAAAAAGGTGATCTAGTTACCGATGCCCAGAGCATACTTAGATTATGGAGGGAACACTTCTCCAGCCTGCTGAATGGCAGTGAACACATAACATCAGGAGAAGGCGAACCCGATTCCCCATTCGATGACGATGGAGCAGACGTTCCATTACCCGGCCATGAAGAAGTTCGAATAGCAGTTTCCCGCCTGAAAAACAACAAATCGGCAGGGGCCGACGGATTTCCGGCCGAGCTATTCAAACACGGCGGCGAAGAACTGATAAGGAGCATGCATCAGCTTCTTTGCAAAATATGGTCGGACGAAAGCATGCCCACCGATTGGAATTTAAGTGTGCTATGCCCAATCCATAAAAAAGGAGGCCCCGCAATCTGCGCCAACTACCGTGGGATAAGCCTCCTCAACATCGCGTAAAAGGTTCTATCGAGCGTATTGTGTGAAAGATTAAAGCCCACCATCAACAAGCTGATTGGACCTTATCAGTGTGGCTTTAGACCTGGCAAATCAACAACCGACCAGATATTCACCATGCGCCAAATCTTGGAAAAGACCCGTGAAAGGAGAATCGACACTCACCACCTATTCGTCGATTTCAAAGCTGCTTTCGACAGCACGAAAAGGAGCTGCCTTTATGCCGCGATGTCTGAGTTTGGTATCCCCGCAAAACTAATACGGCTGTGTAACCTGACGTTAAGCAACACGAAAAGCTCCGTCAGGATCGGGAAGGACCTCTCCGATCCGTTCGATACCAAACGAGGTTTCAGACAAGGCGACTCGTGCGACATTTTCAATCTGCTGCTGGAGAAAATTATTCGAGCTGCAGAACTGAATCGAGCAGGTTCAATCTTTTATATGAGTGTACAGCTGCTGGCGTATGCCGATGATATTGATATCATCGGTCTCAACACCCGCGCCTTTAGTTCTGCTTTCTCCAGACTGAACAAGGAAGCAACGCAAATGGGTCCGACAGTGAACGAGGGCAAGACAAAATATCTCCTGTCTTCAAACAAACAGTCGTCGCACTCGGGACTTGGCTCTCACGTCACTGTTGACAGTCATAACTTTGAAGTTGTAGATAATTTCGTCTATCTTGGAACCAGCGTAAACACCACCAACAATGTCAGCCTGGAAATCCAACGCAGGATTACTCTTGCCAACAGGTGCTACTTCGGACTGAGTAGGCAATTGAAAAGTAAAGTCCTCGACGATCAAAAACCAAACTCTATAAGTCGCTCATAATTCCCGTCCTGCTATATGGTGCAGAAGCTTGGACGATGACAACAACCGATGAGTCGACGTTGCGAGTTTTCGAGAGAAAAATTCTGCGAAAGATTTATAGTCCTTTGCGCGTTGGCCACGGCGAATATCGCATTCGATGGAACGATGAGCTGTACGAGATATACGACGACATTAACATAGTTCAGCAAATTAAAAGACAGCGGCTACGCTGGCTAGGTCATGTTGTCCGGATGGATGAAAACACTCCAGCTCTGAAAGTATTCGACGCAGTACCCGCCGCGGGAAGTAGAGGAAGAGGAAGACATCCACTACAGTGGAAGGACCAAGTGGAGAAGGACCTGGCCTCGCTTGGAATATCCAATTGGCGCCACGTAGCGAAGAGAAGAAACGACTGGCGCGCTGTTGTTGACTCGGCTACAATCGCGTAAGCGGTGTCTACGCCAGTAAAGAAAAAGAATAATATTAGTCTAATATTTTTACTAACAATGCTAAAATGAGCGAATTCAGACAAAAACCACGCCTACTTCCCATATAACACAATTTTAAATTCCATCTAATTTTTTCCTCTTCCAGTATACAAATCAACCTATTTTTGATCTAGGATCTCAGGCACCGAATATTCCTATTGCGAACTTTTTATCTAAAATTATGTATTATAGAAATTCGGAGAAAATCCTTTCCTGATTCCTGATTATTTTCTTAGACACAATGATTTCCGAACTTCTGGCTGACTTTATTCCGCATATATCGGCAAATATGATAACTCATATATTTGCCGATATATAACGTAGTAGCTGCGAGACCGTATTTTCTTAATAAGGGCACTTTTTTTTAATGAAAAAATCGATGAAATTGTGGATAAAGTGTACAAGTTTTCTCGAAAAATTTCTGGTTTAGCGCTTAATATGAAGATATACAAGGTGCGTTCCAAAGTAAACCGGACTTAAAAAAACAATATGTTTTTTTTTTTCGTCAAAATTTATTTTATTCCAAATAGTCTCCTGCTTCAATACTGCTTTTTGCACGGCCCAAAAGCATTTCGAACGAGTGTTTTATCTCGTTGGCCGGTATGGCCGCCAATATGCCAGAGCAAGCCTTTTGAATGGTATCTATCGTACGTCTGCATAACGCTTTCCTTTCAGGGCAAATGCATTTCCGAAAAAGAAGAAGTCGCACGGTGCCATATCAGGTGAATTCGAGGAGAGGTAATGGTTAAAATGCGATTTTTTGTGGAATAATAAGCGTCGATCGATGAAATGGATTCCGACTTTTGGTCAATCTGTGTGGAACAATCCGTGCATACACCTTTCATAAGCCCAAAAGTTCGGTTAAAATGCGATAAATCGATATTTTGGAGATGTTCAATTCCATTTCTACGAATTTCAATGATGGCTTTGGCCGATTGATGAATTCCCGCACCGTTTCGATGGAATTTCTGGTGATGACGGATTTTGATTGGTACACATGTTGACCGTCATTTATGTCCTCTCGACAAACGTTGAAAACGTTGAAACCACTCGTGCACCCTGCTACGGGATAGGCAATCATCGCCATGAACTTGTTTCATCAATTGAAACGTTAAAATAAAAGTTTTACCAATTTTAAAACCAAATTTAATATTGGTACTTTGTTCGAAGCACATTTTCGCACCGATAACACAAACATACTGACACTTAAAACGCAACAGCTTCACCTCCATTCTCACTGGACAATCAATAAAGATAGCAGATTATAACGCACCAGTTGACATACAGATGGCGCCATCAGGGGCGCTAGATTCAAAAATTCCTGTTTACTTTGAAAAGCACCTTGTACTTAAACCTTGATTCAAACCTGGTAGATCTAATGTCATAAAGTCCCAATATATTAACCCCAGAACACACACCGAGAAAATACCACGTAAACACACACCCGGGATACGTTTGTACCCGGGACCCTATTTTGTGGTTTTTTTTTTTTTAATGCTTATTCAACCGATTTCTATGATTTTTTTTAAATGTATATTTTAATATATAACAAGTATTTTGTCTTTTGTTTCATTCGAATATTTCTACTGGTTCCAGCAATATTGGCAAATACATAAAGTCTGGACATGCAACAGTGGATTTTTGTTTTTGTTGTTGTCCTGATAAATGGAAACCAAAATAATATAATTTATAATAATATACTTCTAGAGTAACAACGAATACACATTTTGGTTTTTATTTCATTGAAATATTCTACCTGGTTCAAAAGAGGGTGCAAAAAGGTCGCGTATGGGTACGTAGGTAGCAAATACACTGGTATAACTGGTTTTTGTATTGTTACAAAAAGTAGTATTAAGTTGTATCTGTATTGCTATATGCATCCCTTATTACGAACAATAGCTGTAGGTATATGGAATAGCATTTGTCTTGTTGTAGACATCTGGCGCCGCGGCTGTCTGCTTGCGTCTGGCGCCGTATAGCATTATGTTCTGGTAATTTCCAGACGCGATATTCTAGAAGGACACGTCTGCATCAGCGAGAAGTGCGTGGCTATATAAGCCGTGGCAGCGCGAACGTAATCGATCAGTGCTAAGAGTAAACTGCTATAGTGTAGATGAGTTATGAAATAAAGAGTAGTTGAATTAAATTAAACAGTTGTAGTTTTATTTGTCAATCCAGAGATACGAACCTAACAAAGTGAACTAGCAAGCAGTAAAATCGTAACAATTGGTGTCAGAAGTGGGATTGTCAAATAATCCAAATTCAAGATGGTTAAATTCGGAGAATTGAGAATTCAGCAATTAAAAAAGGAACTGGAGGAGCGTAATTTGCCGATAAGCGGGCAAAAGGCGGATCTGCAGGCACGATTACGTGAAGCAATGGAAGCGGATGGAATTAATGTGGACCAGTTCGAATTTGTTGGGCCAGAAACTTCTACAAAGGTAGAAGAGAAAGTAGAACAACGAACATCATCAAGTGTAGACATGAACACGTTGTTAGTGGCTATTAAGCAAATGGCAGAAAATGCAGTGCAAACAGAAAATCGTCTGGCACAGCAAATGACGCAAATAGCTGAAAATACATCACAGTTAAAGTCTTGCCTTACACAACAAATGACTGAAAATAATACGCAGTTAGAAAAGCGTTTGGTACAACAGATTACAGAAAATACTTTACAAGTACAAAAACAAGTGCAAGAGAAATCAACTGTGGAAAAGCGGGTCACTTTGCCCGAAATTGCAATATAAAAGTAAACCCATCAAAACGGAAACAACCAACAGATAACGAGGACGAAGCATCCACATCTCACAAGTCGTTAAACGAAACGGAACATCGAAAGGGGATTCACCACAAAAATGCGGATGCATTATCACGTCGCCCTTGTCCACTGGAATGTAAACATTGCTCCAAATCAGAGGGAAAAGAAGGTATAATCGATGTGCGATTACTGAATATCGAACCTGAAGATGATTGGACTCCTCATCGCATCAGAATCAATCAGCTGGAGGACCCTGATCTTGTGTTGTCCACAAGCCACGGACAACAGCGTTACATCCACAATCAGATGGAATGGTGGAGAGATTCAACCGAACGCTCGAAGAACATCTGCGGAAAATCGTTGATAAAGATCAACGGAATTGGGACAAGTGCATCCAGATGTTCCTGCTGGCGTATCGTTCAGCGAAGCACGAGACAACTGGTTACACGCCAGCAAAGATTATTTTCGGATCTGATCTGCGACTCCCTGCTGATCTTAAGTTTGGAACGAATCCTACAGCTGTAAGAAATGATGGAGATTATTGTTCTGCCTTAAAGGTAAAAATGAATGAATTGCATCTAATGGTAAGACAGCACACGCATCTGATGAGCAATAAGATGAAGGACCGGTTCGATCAAGCGGCAAATTCAAAAGGTTTTGAAGAAGGTGATCTGGTCCTGTTGTACAATCCACTTCGAAAGAAAGTCTTGTCCCCGAAATTGCAGACAGCCTGGGAAGGACCCTATATGGTGATGAAACGACTTAATGACGTGGTATACCGCATACAAAGAAATGGGAAAGCACGATGTAAAATGAAAGTAGTGCATTTGGAGAGGCTCGCCCCATTTGGTTCAAGAGGATTTGTGCCTAATCGGGACGATTAGGCTTTAGTGGAGGGCAGTGTTACAAAAAGTAGTATTAAGTTGTATTTGTATTGCTATATGCATCCCTTATTATGAACAATAGCTGTAGGTATATGGAATAGCATTTGTCTTGTTGTAGACATCTGGCGCCGCGGCTGTCTGCTTGCATCTGGCGCCGTATAGCATTATGTTCTGGTAATTTCCTGACGCGATATTCTAGAAGGACACGTCTGCATCAGCGAGAAGTGCGTGGCTATATAAGCCGTGGCAGCGCGAACGTAATCGATCAGTGCTAAGAGTAAACTGCTATAGTGTAGATGAGTTATGAAATAAAGAGTAGTTGAATTAAATTAAACAGTTGTAGTTTTATTTGTCAATCCAGAGATACGAACCTAACAAAGTGAACTAGCAAGCAGTAAAATCGTAACAGTATTTTATATGCAGCTGCAAGGGTTGTTTTCACACGAGGTGTTGTTATAAATACTGCCTGATGATATTTTCATTATTGTTTTGGTGCTCAAAAGTGTAAGAAGTGAAAATATAAGTGAAAATAAATATAACTAAAACTATAAATAACTGGATACGAAATGACTTCAAGAAGAAACGAATATTTATCAAGTGCAGCATATAGAAGGTAAAAAATGTAAAATAAGCAACAATGTAAACATATACTAATTTTTTTTATTATGCAGGCCAATTGAGAAATAGCGATCATCCTGATTATTTTCTTAGACACAATGATTTCCGAACTTCTGGCTGACTTTATTCCGCATATATCGGCAAATATGATAACTCATATATTTGCCGATATATAACGTAGTAGCTGCGAGACCGTATTTTCTTAATAAGGGCACTTTTTTTTAATGAAAAAATCGATGAAATTGTGG
Source organism: Bactrocera correcta (assembly GCA_027475135.1). NCBI lineage: Eukaryota > Metazoa > Arthropoda > Insecta > Diptera > Tephritidae > Bactrocera > Bactrocera correcta. The sequence continues at coordinate 36,553,480 of CM050327.1, forward strand.
ATAAAGTGTACAAGTTTTCTCGAAAAATTTCTGGTTTAGCGCTTAATATGAAGATATACAAGGTGCGTTCCAAAGTAAACCGGACTTAAAAAAACAATATGTTTTTTTTTTTCGTCAAAATTTATTTTATTCCAAATAGTCTCCTGCTTCAATACTGCTTTTTGCACGGCCCAAAAGCATTTCGAACGAGTGTTTTATCTCGTTGGCCGGTATGGCCGCCAATATGCCAGAGCAAGCCTTTTGAATGGTATCTATCGTACGTCTGCATAACGCTTTCCTTTCAGGGCAAATGCATTTCCGAAAAAGAAGAAGTCGCACGGTGCCATATCAGGTGAATTCGAGGAGAGGTAATGGTTAAAATGCGATTTTTTGTGGAATAATAAGCGTCGATCGATGAAATGGATTCCGACTTTTGGTCAATCTGTGTGGAACAATCCGTGCATACACCTTTCATAAGCCCAAAAGTTCGGTTAAAATGCGATAAATCGATATTTTGGAGATGTTCAATTCCATTTCTACGAATTTCAATGATGGCTTTGGCCGATTGATGAATTCCCGCACCGTTTCGATGGAATTTCTGGTGATGACGGATTTTGATTGGTACACATGTTGACCGTCATTTATGTCCTCTCGACAAACGTTGAAAACGTTGAAACCACTCGTGCACCCTGCTACGGGATAGGCAATCATCGCCATGAACTTGTTTCATCAATTGAAACGTTAAAATAAAAGTTTTACCAATTTTAAAACCAAATTTAATATTGGTACTTTGTTCGAAGCACATTTTCGCACCGATAACACAAACATACTGACACTTAAAACGCAACAGCTTCACCTCCATTCTCACTGGACAATCAATAAAGATAGCAGATTATAACGCACCAGTTGACATACAGATGGCGCCATCAGGGGCGCTAGATTCAAAAATTCCTGTTTACTTTGAAAAGCACCTTGTACTTAAACCTTGATTCAAACCTGGTAGATCTAATGTCATAAAGTCCCAATATATTAACCCCAGAACACACACCGAGAAAATACCACGTAAACACACACCCGGGATACGTTTGTACCCGGGACCCTATTTTGTGGTTTTTTTTTTTTAATGCTTATTCAACCGATTTCTATGATTTTTTTTAAATGTATATTTTAATATATAACAAGTATTTTGTCTTTTGTTTCATTCGAATATTTCTACTGGTTCCAGCAATATTGGCAAATACATAAAGTCTGGACATGCAACAGTGGATTTTTGTTTTTGTTGTTGTCCTGATAAATGGAAACCAAAATAATATAATTTATAATAATATACTTCTAGAGTAACAACGAATACACATTTTGGTTTTTATTTCATTGAAATATTCTACCTGGTTCAAAAGAGGGTGCAAAAAGGTCGCGTATGGGTACGTAGGTAGCAAATACACTGGTATAACTGGTTTTTGTATTGTTACAAAAAGTAGTATTAAGTTGTATCTGTATTGCTATATGCATCCCTTATTACGAACAATAGCTGTAGGTATATGGAATAGCATTTGTCTTGTTGTAGACATCTGGCGCCGCGGCTGTCTGCTTGCGTCTGGCGCCGTATAGCATTATGTTCTGGTAATTTCCAGACGCGATATTCTAGAAGGACACGTCTGCATCAGCGAGAAGTGCGTGGCTATATAAGCCGTGGCAGCGCGAACGTAATCGATCAGTGCTAAGAGTAAACTGCTATAGTGTAGATGAGTTATGAAATAAAGAGTAGTTGAATTAAATTAAACAGTTGTAGTTTTATTTGTCAATCCAGAGATACGAACCTAACAAAGTGAACTAGCAAGCAGTAAAATCGTAACAATTGGTGTCAGAAGTGGGATTGTCAAATAATCCAAATTCAAGATGGTTAAATTCGGAGAATTGAGAATTCAGCAATTAAAAAAGGAACTGGAGGAGCGTAATTTGCCGATAAGCGGGCAAAAGGCGGATCTGCAGGCACGATTACGTGAAGCAATGGAAGCGGATGGAATTAATGTGGACCAGTTCGAATTTGTTGGGCCAGAAACTTCTACAAAGGTAGAAGAGAAAGTAGAACAACGAACATCATCAAGTGTAGACATGAACACGTTGTTAGTGGCTATTAAGCAAATGGCAGAAAATGCAGTGCAAACAGAAAATCGTCTGGCACAGCAAATGACGCAAATAGCTGAAAATACATCACAGTTAAAGTCTTGCCTTACACAACAAATGACTGAAAATAATACGCAGTTAGAAAAGCGTTTGGTACAACAGATTACAGAAAATACTTTACAAGTACAAAAACAAGTGCAAGAGAAATCAACTGTGGAAAAGCGGGTCACTTTGCCCGAAATTGCAATATAAAAGTAAACCCATCAAAACGGAAACAACCAACAGATAACGAGGACGAAGCATCCACATCTCACAAGTCGTTAAACGAAACGGAACATCGAAAGGGGATTCACCACAAAAATGCGGATGCATTATCACGTCGCCCTTGTCCACTGGAATGTAAACATTGCTCCAAATCAGAGGGAAAAGAAGGTATAATCGATGTGCGATTACTGAATATCGAACCTGAAGATGATTGGACTCCTCATCGCATCAGAATCAATCAGCTGGAGGACCCTGATCTTGTGTTGTCCACAAGCCACGGACAACAGCGTTACATCCACAATCAGATGGAATGGTGGAGAGATTCAACCGAACGCTCGAAGAACATCTGCGGAAAATCGTTGATAAAGATCAACGGAATTGGGACAAGTGCATCCAGATGTTCCTGCTGGCGTATCGTTCAGCGAAGCACGAGACAACTGGTTACACGCCAGCAAAGATTATTTTCGGATCTGATCTGCGACTCCCTGCTGATCTTAAGTTTGGAACGAATCCTACAGCTGTAAGAAATGATGGAGATTATTGTTCTGCCTTAAAGGTAAAAATGAATGAATTGCATCTAATGGTAAGACAGCACACGCATCTGATGAGCAATAAGATGAAGGACCGGTTCGATCAAGCGGCAAATTCAAAAGGTTTTGAAGAAGGTGATCTGGTCCTGTTGTACAATCCACTTCGAAAGAAAGTCTTGTCCCCGAAATTGCAGACAGCCTGGGAAGGACCCTATATGGTGATGAAACGACTTAATGACGTGGTATACCGCATACAAAGAAATGGGAAAGCACGATGTAAAATGAAAGTAGTGCATTTGGAGAGGCTCGCCCCATTTGGTTCAAGAGGATTTGTGCCTAATCGGGACGATTAGGCTTTAGTGGAGGGCAGTGTTACAAAAAGTAGTATTAAGTTGTATTTGTATTGCTATATGCATCCCTTATTATGAACAATAGCTGTAGGTATATGGAATAGCATTTGTCTTGTTGTAGACATCTGGCGCCGCGGCTGTCTGGTTGCATCTGGCGCCGTATAGCATTATGTTCTGGTAATTTCCTGACGCGATATTCTAGAAGGACACGTCTGCATCAGCGAGAAGTGCGTGGCTATATAAGCCGTGGCAGCGCGAACGTAATCGATCAGTGCTAAGAGTAAACTGCTATAGTGTAGATGAGTTATGAAATAAAGAGTAGTTGAATTAAATTAAACAGTTGTAGTTTTATTTGTCAATCCAGAGATACGAACCTAACAAAGTGAACTAGCAAGCAGTAAAATCGTAACAGTATTTTATATGCAGCTGCAAGGGTTGTTTTCACACGAGGTGTTGTTATAAATACTGCCTGATGATATTTTCATTATTGTTTTGGTGCTCAAAAGTGTAAGAAGTGAAAATATAAGTGAAAATAAATATAACTAAAACTATAAATAACTGGATACGAAATGACTTCAAGAAGAAACGAATATTTATCAAGTGCAGCATATAGAAGGTAAAAAATGTAAAATAAGCAACAATGTAAACATATACTAATTTTTTTTATTATGCAGGCCAATTGAGAAATAGCGATCATACATACAATCTTTATTTGATGAAATTTGTGACGATGACGCTCCTTATGACTTTGACTCAGAAGATGAAGAAGAAATTCAAATCAATGATATTGAAATCGCTGATGGCGATGTTGAAGTTTCGCAAAGTGCTGAAGAAGTATTACCTGATTATGCGGACTATGAGGATGATGAAGAAGAAGAAGTAGAAGAGAATAATGAATTACATGCTAGTGCCGAAAAATTTGTTGCACGTGATGGTACTGAGTGGATGAAAGAACCAAATGTAAGTCGTCAGGTACTCAGACAAAATATTATAAGAGAACGTTCTGGACCAGCTAGATGCACTGAAATGTTGTCAATAGAGCAAACATTTAAATGTTTCATGAACGTTGAAATGGCTGATATAATTATGCGCCACACAAATAAGTTAACAAAAGAAACTTATAATGCTTACAACAATGCGCATCCAAACACAACTCCTAAGTCATGGACGCCTGTGTCAATAACAGAGCTGTATGCATTTTTTGACTGGTGCGAACCATAGCAATGGAGAACATGTTCGAGATTTATGGAGCGTCAAAAACTATCCTTTATTTCGCACCACAATGGGAGTCAACCGTTTCTGTTCGATATTGCGGCTCCTAAGATTTGACGATAAAAACATTCGTGCAACACGCTTACTAACTGATAAAGCAGCACCGATTAGTGAGTTGTGGACGATGATGAACAATAATCTTGCTGCACATTACAAGCCCAGCTCATGCTTGACGATTAATGAACAATTATTTCCTTACCGTAGACGCACACGGTTTACGCAGTACATACCGTCAAAACTTGCTAAATATGGTGTCAAGGTTTGGTGGATTTGCGATGCCCCAAATGCATATCCACTGCATGGACAAATATATACTGGCCAAGCAGAAACTGGTAGGGAAACGAACCAATGAGTGGTGAAGGATTTGTCTGCCAAATACCAAGCAGTGGCCGAAACATTACAATGGAAAATTTGTTTACGACCTTGCCAGTTGCAGAACTGCTTCTCACCTGGAAACTCACGATCGTTGGAACTTTGCGCAAAAACAAATCGTACATTCCTCAAGAAATGAAGCAGAACAAAAACAAGACAATTGGTTCAACGACATTTGGCTTCAAAAATAATGTGGCAATGTGCTCTTATGTTCCCAAAAAAATAAAGCAGCAATTTTGCTTTCGACCATGCATAATGATGCTGAAATAGCTGACAATGGGAAACCTGAAATAATTGAATATTATAATCATACCAAAGGTGGTGTTGATCGGGTGGACCAAATGTTTGCGGAATATCCAACACAAAGACAAACAAAACGATGGCCACTAGCGATGTTCTTCAAGATGTTGGACATTACAGCTCTTGCAGCCTACCTTGGATAACAAACAAAAAGCGTAAGCAGATCCTGCGCAGCTTGGCTGAAGCATTGTGTATGCCCATTATTGAAGCCAGAGCCATAAATCGTCAAGTGACGCGAAATTTTTCGACAAAAATTGCTATTGAAGCATATTTCAACCGACCGGTGGAATCAATGGTGTCAACAGCAGCATCAACATCTGCCGCAGCGCGCACGCCAAAACCTGTGTCCGGGTCTTGCTATTTATGTTACGCACAAGAGGAAAAACGCCATAGAAAAACCAGAAAGCTGTGCGCCAAATGTAAGAAGCCAATGTGTCTTGAACATTCGGTCACATCAACAAATTGCTCTATTTGCCATGATTTTCCTTAGATATAAGATGCATTTTTATAATTTTTATAATAAAAGTCAAAAATATAATGTGTGAAATGAATATTTTTAATTTTTCAAATAAAAAAATTATATAAAAATGTTTTTTTTTTATTATTATTATGAGGATTTTTACTATTGGGGTACAAACGTATCCCTGGTGTGTGTTTACGTATATAATGTGTTTTGAAGGCTGTAGCTCCTGAACAAATGGTCCGATCTGGTTCAAATTTTGAATTCAAAACTAAATAATCTTCTTAAATCCGAAGTTAGCGGTATAGAGGTATAGCGGTTCAAAAGTTACAACACTTCAAATTTGAAAGTGGATACATTTGTACCCGGGTGTGTGTTCTAGGGTTAAATTTGGCTTATTCGATTGAGTTTATATCAGAGAATAATTTTAATATTATTTTTATAGACGGGAGTTATAAAACTAATATAACTTATGACCTATAATATAAATAAATAAACTAAAAATTGGTTTATAATCCATTTTATCGAACAATCAATGTTGAATTCTTTCGCAATATTTTTCAAATCAAGTGTGGCTTATACGTGAAGGTATTTGCCGGGCTTTTATTCTGAAAAGTTTAGAAAGAATGAAATATTCGATTGCACCCGAAATTAGCTCTTCTTAACTTCGGGTGACACCGAACATATAGTCTTGCAACTTACAAGAATCAAAGCCAGGGAAATAATTTATGGTGTAAAACGTCAACCTGAGGGTCGAAATCCAAGCAATTTTATATATACGTTACTCCTATACTGACAGTGGGAGTCATTGACCCGATTCAAGCCGTTTTTAACATACAGACATACCACTGTCAGAGAAGTACTATCCTTGAATTTGAATTATAGATCACACACATTTTCGAACAAAAGTCAACTATAGGAACTGGGTTCCAAATATTCGGTACCTAAGGGCTTGAACAGTTTTTGTTGGATTTAAACAACATAAGGTGACATACCTTAAAAGCATTATTCGTGCAAAGTTTAATCCCGTTATATATATTGCTCCTTGGTTTGTGTACTGGAAAGTAAAATATGAAAAAAATACCACATACAAAATGCTGTCAGTCAGATCCCGAGACATGGGATTCCACCAAAAAGTTAGCGGTGCCACGCCGATCGTCCAATTTTACTCCGGTCCCTATAAAGCCTTGTTATACCATCCCGACGGAAAATTTTTGGGTCTCTGGTGTATTTATTTATTTAATGCGCTTTTAGTAGTTTTGAAAATCACCGTTATTTCATCCGATTTCGTCCATTTTCACACTACTGGTAGAAATATCTTGTAATATACATGCTGAAAAAATTTGATTGTTGTAACTTTAGTGGTTTAGGAGATATATACATTAAACTTATAAGAACGCCCACATTTTCAAAATTTTATTTCCACAGGTGCCCCATTCTACTGCGAACCTCTGTACCAAATCACAACTTTATATCCTAATTTAGTGCTTAGTTATGGCACCTTATAGATTTTCGATTACGCTCATCTACGAACTCGACCTTTTTTCTAGTAAGAAACCTGCATACCAAGCTTCATCAACATATCTGAATTTTTAATCAAGTTACCGCTTGCACGGACGGACAGTCAATCGTATTTCAATATCTTTCGTCACCTTGATCATTTATATATATAAATTATATATTTGTCGTTTCAAACAGATTTTATTAAATAATAAATTTTATAATCATAGCAATTTTTGGGAGTACAACTTTTATTATTAAATTTTATGGGGATTCAACTCCTCTTGCTGATCGCCACTTTTATAATGATTGATTCAATGATTTTTGCATTTATTCATAACCTTCTGACGCTGTCAACTAGCGTCAGTATTTTTCCACATTATTAGTACCGTTATGCATTTAATGTGTTAGAATTCCAGGAATATGAACGTCATCATCACTATTTACTTTGTGGTTGATGCAGGTTTGCTGCGTTTGACAGCAAAGCATCAAAATTCTTACGTTATTCCAGGAATAAGAAAATGAAGAACAAAATAGATGAGTCAAAAGCGATTTTCAACATAACCCAGCATACGAAAATGAGTAGCAAAATCAATTTGTAGCAACTGGTTGCAAGAGTGTAAAAATTGGCATCCTCTGCTTTACTGAAGTAGACGACGCTTACGCGGTTATAGCACAGTTAATAACGCGCCAGTCGTTTCTTCTTTTCGCAATCTGGCGCGAATTCGAGATACAAATAGCAGGCAGATCCTTTTCCATCTGATCTTTTCAATGTGAAGTGAAGGTCTTCCTCTTCCTCTACTTCACTTAGTGGGTACTGCATCGAATATAGTACTTTCAATGCTGGATTGTTTTCATTCATTCGGACGATATGACCTAGCCAGCGCACAGAGGAGCATTTGATCTCAAAAACCGCACAAAATTATTTAAAGTGATTTTATGAATGAAAATGAATAAAAATGCATGATTAAATATAATAATGCAATATATTAAAATAAAGCAAGTAAGGAAGGACTAAGTTCGGGTGCAACCAAACATTTTATATTGAATTTATTTGAGAAGAGGGTAGTGCCGACCAGATATTTTCTTGCTCATCCCACACACTAAATAAGAACATGTTCCTCGGTTTCATTTAGGTCCTTACATACAATCAGAAATCATATGGAGCAAGGCCAAGTGGATGTCCGAAAGTCTTGATAATAGTTATGTGGGGGGGGGGGGGGGGGGGGTTGTGTTGGAGGGGTCAAGTTTGCTCGCAATTGCATCTATTTTAGACGCAAGGATACACTGTTATGAATAAAATATGATCCGCAATTTTCATTGAGACATGACTCAAACATTGGCAGATATATCCATCATAAAGTGACCTAGAAGTTCTAAAATCGTTATACTGGGTATATGGGGGCTCAGGAAAGTATTGACCCGATTCAATCTATTTTTGACACAATTAAATACTATTGCCAGAAAAGGATTCTTTCGATAGGAACTAAATTTTCGGTCAAAAGTCATCTATTGGTATCGAGTTCGCATATTCAGTGCCTAGGGGCTTGAACAGTTTTGGTTGAATTTAGACAATTATTGGTCAAAAGGTGGCTTACTTTAAGGAATTATTACCGCAAAATTTTATTTCATAGTAATTATATATTTGTGTACTGGAAAGTGAAAGAATCAAGTGGAATTTTTAATTGTGTTATATGGGAAGTAGGCGTGGTTGTAGTCCGATTTCGCTCATTTTCACAGAATGACACAGGAAAATGAAAATAATGTTACGTTCCAAATTTTGTCATTGGGTCCCGAGACATGGGATTTCACCAGAAAGTGGGGGACAGGCGGGGAAATGTTTAAGCTTATATGTTAAGTAGAAACCCTGTAGTTTTCTGGGAAAAATAATTCATAGCTCGACCTCGCCCAACACCATAACAAAAACCACTAATTTCTAAAAAATAAAAAAAAAAATTAGTTCTTTTAATGATTCATTGTTTTCCCGAAAAAAACATAGTGATACATTTACTAAATTAATTTGTATATCATTGATATTAAATACATACCATATTGTCCTGAATCCATAAAAAATATTTACAAAAATTCCGTTCACGCAACAAAAAAAATCCACTTGTGATTTCGAGAACAATGGAGAGTTTCGCGAATAAGCACGTGAGTTATGTGTACACTATCATCCCAACCAGACACCAGACAACAAAATACTGTAAATTGGACAAAATAAAAGATTAAAGAAAAACAAGTAAATATTACAGAAAATAAGACAACAAGTAGAGATAAAGAACATAATGCAAATGCATACAAACATGTTTTGGTACTTATGTTTGACTGTAATGATAACCCAGACATTATCGGGTAAACCACACAATCATGTTTGTTTGCATTCAATAGAAAATAAGACTACATTTAACAAATATTGTATTTCATAAGAAAATAAAAAAAAAAAAAACAACAAAGAAATAGATTAAGAAAATTGTAATCACTTTAGTAGTTATATAAGCAGAATATAATTTGAAATAGAAAGAGAATAAAATATAATGTCACAGAAGTAACATTGTCGGCATTTTTATTTCTCCGCTTGGACAAAACCAAAACTGGCGCAGTCGGTAAAAACAAACTGCAAAGTTGAGCGATACTAAAAACTGAAGTTTTTAAGTTTCGTAAGCTTTAGCAAGGGGAAGCAAATCCTAAGATTAGCTTCCATTTAAAAGATCTCTTATATATATATATAAATATATAAGTCGGTCGGCACAGATAGCCAAGTTTAAGAAACTTAAGTTTCCACACAAGTTATCTGGAACGTCGGAGAGCGACTCCGAGGATTACAATTTGTGAAGGCGAAGAATAGCTTCATTCCGCCCATCAACATTACCAGGAAAACTGGGATTAAAGATTAATGCCCCACACACAGAAGACGCAGAGAGAGCGAAGTGCACCATACAAAGCAACAACAAAAAGTTCAGTTGTATTAAAAGAGGATACATCAGCAATGAATCCAGGCGAGCAGCAACCACTTCCGATGACAGGATCGCAAATTTTGAAGGAAGCTTCAAGAATCATGGACTTTGACGGCAGAGATTTATCATCGTTCATCAGGGAAGTTGAAATGATTCTTCCTTTATTCAACCCCAACCCATCAATGTTGGACTTTGATACGTCAAAACAAAAATTAAAGGAGAAGCAGGAAGTGTCATCCGGCTTTTGGGACCTACACCAACATGGCAGCAAATGAGAGAAGAACTCATAAAGAATTTTAAAGTAAAGGAGTCGTACCACACCCTTTACAATCAGGCGATTGTACTACGAAACTATAGCGTAAGTTAATATTTTCAAAATTTAAAAGATATTTTAGATAAACTAAATTTAAAACATGAATTCGATAGGATAAAGCTCATAGAATTTTCTCCAATTAACAACGAAAGTTAAATTCTAAAAACATTTTTAAATGGGATACACCCCAACTTAAGCAGTGTAGTGATTAGTAGAAATAAAAGCACCATTAGAGAGGCTTTTAGCGTTTTTCAAGAGACAGGTTTGCTAATTCAATTTGATAAAAGACAAAACAATTATCAAAGAAATAATTGTAGAAATTCTTTGTCTTACAATTTTGGCAATTTCAAGAATAGACAGTATATGCAAAATTCCAATAATTTTCAATTTGGACAAAATCAATTTCGTAACAACTCTAACCAAAATGACAATTATCAACAATTTAACTTTGGACAAAGTAGACAAAATAATTCTGAGCAATTTAGCTTTGGACAAAAAAGGCAAAATAATTCTCAACAATCTAGAAGATATAATTCAGTCCAAAGGAGACAAAACCCCCCTCGAACCGATGGAAGTAGATCACGTTCAAGAACAAGCAAAATGTTCGGTTGCCAGCCCAAATCAATCGTTACCGATAATAGAAGTGACCATAAAAAATTTAAAAATTAAATGTCTTATTGACACAGGATCTACAACGTCATTATTAAAATATATAATGTGTTAAAAGATTATGAATGCATTGAGCTTGATAAACGAATACACTTTAGCGCCTTAACGAAAATTTTTCCCTAAATATTGAGTTAATCACCCCAACCCGAAACGAAGTCAATGAAAAAAGTTGTATACATTGGAAACTAACCAACACAAAAAATAATAACTTTGATGCTATAATAGGACAGAATATTTTAAAACCTATTAAAGCAATAATTAATTTAGAAATGGAGTATGTAGAAATAAACGGCAACAAAATTAAATTTATAAATTCATGCCCTTACAATTACGAAGATATTAATATACTTACAGAATGTAAAGAGAATTAGCTAGATATTTTATCAAATAGTGACATGAATGAAGAAGAAAAGCAAAAATTAGAATATATTCTAAAAGCAAATAGCGATTTATTTTTCCAAGAAGGTAAACACATTTCTCATACTCATGAAATTCAGCTTGAGATTGTTACAAAAACAAGTAGACAAACTTATAATAAAATTTATAGATATCCCCAAATTCAAGAAGAAGAAATTAGTAGACAGATGAACGAAACGTTGCGCCAAGGTATAATTAAAGAAAGTAATTCCCCGTACAACTCGCCTCTTTGGATTGTATTGAAAAAGCAAGACAATTCAATGAAGAAAAAATGGAGAATAATTATTGACTACAGGAAGCTAAACGAAGTCACTATAGATGACAAATTTCCAATACCCCATATAGAAACAATACTGAGCAAACTTGGAAGAGCTCAGTATTTTACAACATTAGATCTTGCAAAAGGCTTTCATCAAGTATTACTAAAAGAATAAGATAGACCAAAAACAGCTTTCTCTACACCATAAGGACTCTTTGAATTTATAAGAATGCCTTTCGGACTAAAGAATGCACCAGCAACTTTCCAGCGTTTAATGAATTCAGTTCTTAGGGAATATATCAACAAGATATGTGTAGTTTATTTAGACGACATCATAATTTTTAGTTCAAGTATTGAAGAACATATCCAAAATATCAACAAAATATTTTCAGCATTAAGAAAACATAATTTAAAGATTCAGGTAGATAAATGCGAAAACAACTGAATTTCTAGGTCACACTTTAACAACAGAAGGGATACAACCAAATTTAAGCAAAATCAAAAACATACAAAAACTAAAGTTGCCTACTACATCAAAGCAAATTAAATCATTCCTATATAACAGGTTATTATAGAAAATTTGTAAGAGATTACGCTAGAGTAGCACATAGTTTAACAAAATATTTAAAAAAGGATATTAAAATAAACACTCGCGATCTTCAGTACATATCATCCTTTGAAAAACTTAAAAATCTATTAGTAAGCCCATCAATATTGAAATATCCAGACTTTAACAAAAAAATTGGCATTTCAACTGATGCAAGTGACTTTGCAATTGGCGCAGTATTAACCCCGGACAGTCATCCTATAAGCTATGCTAGTCGAACACTTAACAAACACGAAAAAAGTTATTCCACTACAGAAAAAGAACGTCTAGCTATTGTCTGGGCAGTGACATTTTATAGACCATACATTTACGGCAGAGCATTTGATCTCTTAACCGATCACCAACCACTTAAGTGGCTCCAAATAAAAAATAAGGGAAAAGACAATAACCCAAGATTGCAAAGATGGTTAACTAAACTACGTGAATACAATATTAATATAAATTATGTGAAAGGAAAGGAAAATAACGTAGCCGATTTTCTAAGTAGAATAGATAGTAACACAGGCGAGATTCATTCGTTGGAAGAAGACAACATAAGCACAAATGCTACAATCCACTCTCAAGAGGAGGAAGTAAATAATCATTTTCCAATTTTACATACTATTGTAAATCGCTTCAATACACAAATAATTTTAACAAAAAAGAAAATTATGGAATCTGACGAACTAGGCAACACGAAGAAAATTTTTATTAGCGCATAAGATATAAAAAAATAATTTCATAGATCTTTGTCGTAGGCACTTAAATAGTGGAAAAGTAGGTATTTTTTCTTATTTAACCGTTAATCAGTACAATATAGTTCAACAAAAGCTTATTTAAATATTTAATAGACAGGTAAAGTTTTTTAGATGTGAATTCCATGCTAAAGATATGAAAAATGAAGAACATGTTTATAAATTGCTCAATATCATAAAAATGAAACAGACCATGCAGGTATTAATGAAAATTATGAAAAATAGAAAAAACTAATATACTGGAAAAATTTGAAAGTTTTGATTCAAAAATATATAAATAATTGCGATGTTTGCAATAGAGCAAAATATGATAGAAAGCCTTTAAAACCAAAATTTCAATTAACGAAAACACCAACAGATATAAATGAAATAGTTCACGCAGATACATACATAAATAAAAAATGCTACTTTCTTACTTATATAGACAAATTTGCGAAATTTGTTATGGCATTTCAGCTAGAAGATAGAAACGGTATAACTATCATAGAAAAGCTTAGATTATTCTTTTCTATCAAAGGAAGACCCAGAAAGTTAATATTGGATAATGAATTCAACTCAATTAACATAAAAGATTTTTTTAGGAAAAAAGAAATAGAAGTTCATTTTACAAAACAAAACAGTCATACTGGGAATTCACATATCGAAAGATTTCATAATACTCTCTCCGAAAGAATTAGAGTCGTAGAAATTGAAAAACCAAGCCTTTCGACAGCGGAAAAAGTTTTTCAAAGCATAGAATAAATCTTATCACAAAAACCACACCTCTTGTGGTTGTAAATGGAAAAACTGATAAAAATTTGATTAAATACACTATTCAGAAGACTAAAGAAAAATACACAGGAAAACTAAAAAAAATATATAGAAGAGTTTAATAACACTCAAAAAGAAGGTTACATAAAAAATTATAAAGCGGTTCGGCACAAATACGAACAAAGGTATAGAAAATTGCCATTAGATAATATTCACCCGACAAATATTAAACGTCCAAACAAATTTTTTAGTCAAATACATCTTCAAAATAACATTGATGATAGCAACTGTAATAATTAGTAATGCAGCCAAACTGGAAGTACATCAAATACATACCGACAATGGATACGCAGAAATTATCACCAACACTAAACAGATTGTTACATCATCTGACCTCGTAATTCACATAATTGACCCTCACGAAATTCTTTACATACTAAATAATATAACAAAAATCTCGCAAACATATTCACATCTACATTACTACACCCTATCTAATGAAATTTAAATCTTGAGAGGTAAAATCAAAATATTAATCCCATGAAAAGAAGTTAGTAGAAAAAAGAGAGGTTTAATTAACGGTATAGGTTTTGTACATAAATTTCTATTTGAAACTATGGATGATGGAGATAGATATTGAAAATTACCTTAAGAAAGTAGATGAAAATTTACATAAAAGAATAATAGAAAAGAAGTTAGTAGAAAAAAGAGAGGTTTAATTAACGGCATAAGTTCTGTATATAAATTTATATTTTTAACTATGGATGATGGAGATAGATATTGAAAATAACGGTATAAGTTCTGTACATAAATTTCTATTTTTAACTACGGATGATGGAGATAGATATTGAAAATCACCTTAAGAAAGTAGATGAAAACTTACATAGTTCAATTACAGCTCTCAACCACCAAATAAAAATTAATAATTTCTTTTCGGACACGTTCACAAAATTAAAACAAATTATTGAAGATGAAAGAAAGAATTCCTTAATGTATCAAGAGAGAACAGACAAAATATTGATTTTTCATGAACAAACAATAAACATTAACATTCTCAAAGACGTAGTAAACCAGATTCAGGAAAACATTATTTCAGCAAAAAGTGGTATTTTTCACCCAAGCATTTTAACAAATGAAGAAATTTATAATTAAAACATAGACCTCAACAAACTTCAATATATAAAATTATGCGCCTTGGAATATAAAGAAAATTTGTTAATGTTCGTAGTCAAAATCCCAAACGAATTTCAATCGGTACAATTAAAAACTATTATTTTTATACCAAATACAGCAGGCAAAGAAATAACAGCAGAAATTGAAAATGTCACTTATAAATTCGAAGAAGCTAAAACACTCAATGAACTACAAATTTCTTAACATTGCATCTACTTATTAAATTTTGAACTTATCAAAAATAGCATTACAGAAATTTTTCAAATTGATGAAGAAACTATTTTAATAAAAAATGCAAATGGCATAGAACTAACCAGAACTGCAACAACAGTAAAATTAAATTGAAAAACACTACATTGATTCATTATAATAACTGCACAATTAAGATCCAATACCAAACATTCTCAAATACTAAAATATCATACAATCAATGATTTTATTATCCAAACAATGATACTCACAATTTCACTAACAAAATTACAATTAACGACCTTGTATTTAAAAACGAAGAAAATTTAAAAGAAATTAATGAATTAAAATATCACAAAAATATCTCTCATATTGGAATATCAATTTTAAGTTTTATTGTGATTATAATAATAAATTTAATATCTTGTAAAATTAAAAAAAAAAGAAAAACAATACTATTCAAACTCAGGAGAGTTTTCCATTAAGGGAGGGAGGAGTTATGTGTACACTATCATCCCAATCAGACATCACACAACAAAATACTGTAAATTGGACAAAATAAAAGATTAAAGATAAACAAATAAACATTACAAAAAATAAGATGACAAGTAGAGATAAAGAACATAATGAAAATGCATACGAACATGTTTTGGTCCTTATGTTTGACTGTAATTGTTGCGTCAAGCGACAAAATATATATTTAAACCTAAAACTAAAATTAAGTAAATTGATTTAGAAAAATTATAAAATATTGAATTATATCATTGTATACTTACCCTAATAGTGTTAAATATAAATTTACGAGACGGAGGTTTATTTATTAATTCATTTTACTAGGTCGGCACTATGTGCCTATATTATTACCTTAAAATTAGGTATGTTTTTTAGCGGCACTATGTTCCTGTCGAGTTTATTAACTTAAAAAGACTGACTACACTTAACTTTAAAGTTTATAATCTAACCTATGCTTGAGCCGGCCTACGTGACCAAAGATGCTTGGTCAGCTAAAAGGGTTTGCGCGTCTAGCGCTCACCTGCAGCTATTTGGTTTTGGGGGAGAAGACATGGTTGCGCGTGTTTCGCTTACTTAAGAATTTAGCGGATGCGCGTTTAGCGCAATTGCACTTTTGGTTGTAATAGGACTCCAAAGTATGCAAACGGTTTGTATGTTTCTAGCATATAATGTGGGAATAGAATTTATGTAGAAGTTCATAAAATATTGTGTTAACTTATACTCAATTTAATCTAGTACCATTAGTTAACGAAATGAATTATACTTACCTCCTTTTTGTGCATACAACTGTTTTTTTCCCGTTAGCTTTAAGATTTAGGCAAAGTCATCTAGTTGCTGAAATAAAGGAGTTAATTGTTATTAGACCGCTATAGAATCCGTACGCGTTTCTATTCCTTTCGCTAATCTTTTCGTAATTTCCGCAAGTTCGAGTGTTCGGTACAGGCAATTGGCAAAGTTTTCTAATAAGTGAATATTTTAAAAATATTAACCAAACACGCATCCCGAAAATACTTCAATTCTCAAAAACGCTTGAGAATATTCATGGCGCTCGAGCAGAGACTAATGCGTGTTTAAAAAAATTTACCTTAAAATTTACACACAGTGGAATAATAATAGTGCAAAAATTGTGTTCGCAACCAATTGCCAATTGTACCCTTTTCGGTGTTCGGATTTCGGAATTCGGTGTTCACGGTGCAGTGAAGGTGCAAAAACAACAAATTATAAAACAAAAAAAAAAAGTATAAAAAGGATTAAAAATCTAAGTACACAAACATGTATTGTACATATATATGTATTTGAAGTGCGTGCAGTGAAAACTTCCACACAAAAATATATACCGACATACATATGTAGTGCGTGCAGTGGAACCTACAATAAAAATCACAAAATATACATTTACATATGTACATATATAAGTGCAGTGGAAATCTGTGAAAAAAAATATATATACACACATATAGTGTAAAATCGAATGCCGAAATACTTACCTCAGCCTAAAACAAAAAATTAAAAGGAGAAAAATTGTGGAGTGTGTGCATAGTGTAAAGTGAAAAATTCACCAAAGCGAAGAATAACGAATTAAAATAAAAGGTGGTACTTGATAAGTACAGTGCAAGGTGAATTATTTATGCGGAACAGTGGTGGGCGCAAATAAAAGCTAAAAAGTTTTTGAAATACCAAAAAATAATATTATAATTACGTTCAGTTAAAAAAAAAGAAACAGTTTTATAAACTGTTTAAAGTGCCGCATAATTAAAAAACCGGTAAAGCCAAAAAACCGGTAAAAACCAAGGTACCGGTAAAAAACACAAACCGTTTCCACCGCTATACGCAACTTTTTGGTGCTTGCTATTGGTATTTTCTTGCTATCATCACGTCGCTGCTGCCATTACTCTGCTACTGCTGTCGTCGCTCCGCTGCTGTTATAACTCCGCTGCTGCCATCACGTCGCTGCCTTCAATCTGTTGCTGCTGTCGTCGCTCCGCTCCTGCCATTACTCCGCTGCTGCTTAAGTCGTCGTAGGAATGAGCAGCCACTGCATCTTGTGCCAGAGAGACGTAAGCGCCGGCAAACAACCGACGCACCAGGTAACGAGTGCGAGTTATTGAAAGTGGTGCAAACAAAAAAAAAAAAAAACAATAATAATAAAACTGCAAACGCACACTTTCAGTTTTCACATTACACGCTTATTTATACATATATATACTATATATTATACATATACGTATTATATACTATACATATATTTGAAGTGAATGTGAAGGGATTGCGGATTCGCCTACATTAAGGTGCGACCCTTTTGTAAATCGCATAATTTTGAAATTTTAATTCGGTCAGTTTTTTCGCATATTATCTCGGGTTTTCGCAAATTTCATTATTGGACAATATTTTTTCGCGTTAAATTTTCAATTGTGCTTGCTGTTGCTCATTTGCACAACTCATTGGTTTGGCTTTCGTACACTTGGGAATCGATATTATTTTTTCTCGCTTTCGTAACCGATTCCAAATATATTTGTTGCCAACCTTTATTGCTATTGGTTTGGCTTTCGTATATTTGGGAATCGATACATATATATTTTTTCGTTTTAGTTATTGATTTTTAATATATCTGTTGCCAACCTTTGTAGTCTTTTTTTCGGAAATTCAATTTAAACACGCAAAATGAGCAAGCCAAAGCCAACTATCGCCAACCTCTCTCCAAGTAAGGAGTTGATCTACTTAAAGTCATTAAAGCGTCAAAGGACGGTAGCAAAAAATAGTCTTTTGCGAATAAAGACGGGCCTTTTAGAAAAAACCATGTCGTTATTTCCAATTGAATTGGAATGTCGGCTCGACATATTAAATTCACATAGCGAAAAGCTAATGAAATGCCAATCTAAGATTGAAGAGATTGATGAAGACGACATGGCGCGAGGGGAGTTAGAGGACATAATTGTTGAAACGAAATCAATAATTAAAAATATTTTAGCCAAAAATAGAACGTAAATTACCGAAATATCTTTCTCACAGCTCAAGACTCCCTACAATGAATTTGCCGAAATTCAAGGGAGAATATTCAGAATTTAAAAACTTTATGAGTTTGTTTGAGAGCTTGGTTCATAATGATCCAAATATCCCAGATATAGAAAAATTTAACCATTTGGTAAATTGTCTATCTGGAGAGGCTCTGGGAACAGTTAAAGCGTTTCAGTTGTCGGATGAAAATTATCCGAAAGCGTTGGCAAGCCTCAAGAAAGTTTATGATAATAAATGTTTGATATTTTTTAATACAATATCTAAACTTTTGAGCTGCCAACCATCCCAAAGCCATCCGCGCCTTCATTGCGATCAATGATTGATGAAGTGTCTGCTGTTTATGACTCTTTGCTATCTCTGGGCGATGAGAAGCAAATAACAAACGCCATTATAATACATGCATATAGTTATGACAAAGGTTGACTCTGCTACCCGATCCAAGTGGGAAGAGCAACTTGACTACGATCACTTACCATTATGGAAGGATTGCGAAGAAACTTTAAATAGAAGGTTTCAGCAATTAGCAGCAGAAGGATCATCTTGTTTGAGGACGAAATCTGGAACCACAACCAGCATGAGCCACATGAAGCAGCCACACATGCACCGGACAAAATCAGCTTTAGTCGCCACAGATGCAAGGCAGCCAACTTGTCAAAAGTGCAAGTCAAAGGAACATGCTTTAACTGCCTGCCCCACTTTCAAGACGCTTCCTGTACAACAGAGGTTCGAGTTTGTGAAATCGGTGCCCTTATGCATAAATTGCTTGCGTAAGGGGCATACGGTATCCAAGTGCAGAGCGAATCGATGTCGTGATTGGGTGCAGAAACCTTTTTCGATTTGTTAGCGGTTGGCCAAATTAAAAGTGGCCCCAACCAACCAACGCTACAGAAAACCCTTTTAGGGTGGGTTGTGTCTGGCAAATATGCCAGCAATCTAAGTCCTCCTCCTTCTGCAATTAGCAATTATGCCAATCTGAAGATGACTTAACGTCAATTAATTCGGTGGTTCAAAAGTTCTAGGAGTTGGAAGAACTACCTTCAGAAACGAATGGCATCAAATTCACACAAGAGCAAAAAGGGTGTGAAAAATTTTTCGTGAAAACAACTCAAGTATTGCCTTCAGGACGGCTTCAAGTCAGAATGCCATTTAAAGCTGACCGTAAGTTACTCGGTCACTCTTATGAAACCGCAGTTCGGCGATTTCAGGCCCTGGAGAGAAGAACGTTGAAAGATCCAGAACCTCGTAAAATGTATCTGGACTTTATGAATGAATACAGAGCGCTGAGTCACTTGAGCCCAACAAACAATAAGATCCCGAGTGAGCCACACTATTTCATTCCGCATCAATGCGTTTTAAGACCCGAAAGCACAACAACCAAATTACGTGTTGTTTTTGACGCTTCGAGTCGTACTTCATCTCAAATTTCATTGAATGAACTTTTGATGGTAGGCCCAACCATCCAAGAAGAATTGTACTCAACTCTTCTCCGTTTTCGTTTGCACAAGTACGCTTTAACGGCAGACATTACTAAAATGTACCGCCAAATAATGGTGCACGAAGAAGACAGAAATTGTTAGCTTATTGTGTGGAGAGAGCATCCTTCTGAGCAAATTCAAATTTTTCGTCTTAACCACCATTTCCCGCAACACGGTGTTTGAAAAGGCTGAGTGATGCCAATACAACTAAATACCCACTCGGTTCATTGGCCATTAAAAGAGACTTTTATGTCGATGACTTATTGACAGGATCTGAAAACTTTGAGTCTCTAGATCTTATAAGAAGTGAAGTAATTAAAATATTAAACTCGGCAGGATTCACTTTAACAAAGTGGTTTTCGAACCACCCTAAATTTTGCGACAGTGATTGCACTGAAAGGTCATTGAGTTTCAATGACAAATATTCAACCAAAACACTAGGAATCCACTGGTTGCCGAAAGAGGATTTGTTTCGATTTGTTTTGGATGCCAACTTTAATGATGTGCGAGCCACTAAACGGAACATATTGTCAGTCTCCGCTCGCCTTTGCGATCCTCTTGGATTATTAGCCCCACTAGTTACCAGAGCAAAAATCTTATTGCAAGAGCTTTGGATTCAAAAAGAATAAGTCGATTCTATTGCGTCTCAACACTAGCTGGCAGAATTCCAAAGCCAACCTACTGCAGCTCTCGTCAATTAGCATTCCTCGATATGTAAACCTAGATCAGACTGCTACATGCCAAATTCATGGCTTCTCCAACGCTTCAATAAGAGTGTACGGATGCTGCATATACATACGAAGCCAATCTGCTCGTGGTGTCAAATGTATGCTGCTTACTGTCTAGAGTCTAGAGTGGCTCCGCTGAAGACCAAGTCTCTTCCGCGTTTTGAGCTCTCGGCAGCACACCTTCTTGCCAAATTATGGTCACGAGTTGCACCAATGTTGAGTCGACGATTCGAGAAAATTACATTTTGGACATCCATCTTCATTACAAACCTTTGTCGCAAATAGAGTGTCCGAAATCCAAGAATTGACTGACAATGTACAGTGGCGACATGTGCCAACGAAACGAAATCCTGCGGATCAAGTGTCACGGGGTTGTAACGTGGACGAATTGAATAATTCTATATGGTTTGGCGGTCCACAGTTCCTCCTAGAAGACCCCGCTTTATGGCCAATTAACGCTTACTTCCAGCTCTCCCCAGAAAACGAAGCCTTAGAGAAGAAGAAAAACGCTGTCACATTTTCTGCAAATGTGAAAGATAACACTATAATGGAGCTGATTGAAAAATTCTCTTCTCATCAAAAGTTGCTTCGCGTGGTCGCATATTTATTACGATGGACCAGACGACCAAAAATGTCTACTGTGGGAAGAGCTCTGACGGCAGACGAGTTAAACTTGAGTTTTTTGAAAATTGTCCAGGTGATTCAACATTCTGAACTCAACCTGTTCTTGCATGAGTACTCGGATATGTCGCTTTCCTTTAAATTAATCTGAGTAGGAGGTCGCCTATTAAATGCACCTCTCCCATACGATGCTAAGTTCCCATTATTACTGAATAAAAATTCGCATTTCGTTATTACTTATTTACGGTTCCTGCACTTTCGAAATCACCACGCTGGGGCAAAAGTGTTGGTTGCGCTTCTTCGAGAACGCATATGGCTAATTAATGCCAGAGAAGCTTGCAGTAGAACCGTAAGAAATTGTACACACTGCTTTCATTACAAGCCGAAGTTGCAAACCCAAATAATGGGAAATTTGCCAGTTGAAAGACTTCGAGCGTTACGACCCTTTTTGATATATGGCGTAGATTTTTGTGGTCCCATATATACAACGTTAAAAATACGTGGTCGACCACCCTTAAAGACTTATATAGCAGTTTTCGTTTGCTTCACTTCAAAAGCAGTACATTTAGAACTAGTCTCGGACCTGTCTACTAATTCTTTTATTATCGCCCTTAAAAGGTTCATTGGTCGCCGAGGAATGCCACAGAAAGTATTCAGCAACAACGCAACCAACTTTGTCGGCGCCGACCGCAAGCTGCGCGAGCTGAAGGAGGCCTTTATAGCGCAAGCTCCAGAGCTAATGGGATTCGCAGCCGAAGAAGGATTCAGCTTCGGCTTTATACCACCCAGGCCGCCGCACTTTGGCGGATTATGGGAGGCGGCGGTGAAGTCCGCCAAGCATCTGGTCGTTCGCGCACTCGGCAACGCTCTACTAACGACGGAAGAGCTCTCAACGCTATTGGCCGAAATGGAGACCATCCTCAACAACGCCGGCGAGGCGTTAACACCAGCGAACTATTAATAGGATGCTCCCTGCGGGCATTACCCCCAGAGAATGTACCAGAGGACCCAGTACGTTGTTGCGAGAGATGGCAACTTGTTTGCTGTCTCAAGCAACAGTTCTGGCGACAGTGGTCCAAAGTATATCTGACGGGCCTTCAGGAGCGCAACAAGTGGCTGCACCCCAAACACAATATGCAGCTCAACGACCTTGTTCTCGTCCACGAAGACAACGTGCTGCCGCAGCAGTAGGTACTAGGGCGCGTCGTCGCAACCGTCGAAGGGCAAGACGGCAAGGTGCGAGTCGCAGAAATAGCAACCAAGACGGGCACGATTAAGCGCCCCATCCACAAACTGGCCGTCCTTCCACTGGATATTGAAGGAATCTGATCCTGTCGAGGTGGCCGGTGTTGCGTCAAACGACAAAATATATATTTAAACCTAAAACTAAAATTAAGTAAATTGAATTAGAAAAATTATAAAATATTGAATTATATTATTGTATACTTACCCTAATAGTGTTAAATATACTCACCTTAATCTATTACCATAAGTTAACGAAATGAATTATACTTACCTCCTTTTTGTGCATACAACTGTGTTTTCCCGTTAGCTTTAAGATTTAGGCTAAGTCATCTAGTTGCTGAAATAAAGGAGTTAATTGTTATTAGACCGCTATAGAATCCGCACGCGTTTCTATTCCTTTAGCTAATCTTTTCGTAATTTCCGCAAGTTCAAGTGTTTGGTACAGGCAATTGGCAAAGTTTTTTAATAAGTGAATATTTTAAAAATATTAACCAAACACGCATCCCGAAAATAATTCAATTCTCAAAAACGCTTGAGAAATTTCAGTAATGATAACCCAGCCATTATGGGGTAAACCACACAATCATGTTTGTTTGCATTCAGTAGAAACTAAGATTACATTTAACAAATATTGTTTTTCATAAGAAAAAAACAAAGAAATAGATTAAGAAACTTGTAATCACTTTAGCAGTTATATAAGCAGAACATAATTTGAAAAAGAAAGAGAATAAAACATAATGGCACAGAAGTAACATTGTCGACATTTTTATTCCTCCGCTCGGACAAAACCAAACCTCGTGCGTTTTGAACGAAGTTTGGTTCCGACTACTTGTGTGGCAATATAGCGGCCTGAAGGTCATTCAAATAACCGGTTCATTGTGGAACTGTTATTTAGGTACCAAAAGAATAATAATTTTGAGTACCATCGCTGAAGTTTGTAATTTTCAATTTTGTCCGGTTTTTGAGGATAAATGCTCCTATATGCAGCGTAGCCGCTGTCTTTTAATTCGTTAAACTATGTCAATGGCGCCGTATAACTAATACAGCTCTCCATCGAATGCGATATTCACCCTTTTTCAATGCGCAAAGGACCATAAATATTCCGCAGAACGTTTTTCTCGAAAACTCGTTACGTCCACTCATCAAAGAGAAGACTTTACTTTTCAATTGCTAATTTTTTCCGAAGTAGCAACTGTTGACAAGAGTTGTTTTGCGTTGGATTTCGAGGCTGGCATTGCTGTTGCTGTTAGAAAATAGGTTGATAAAACTCGCGGCACTTACCCGTTGACTTGGCGATGTCTCTGTGGTAGCGAACAAACGGAGAAAAAACTGACGACTGGGATGACACGCACGTGTAGGCGCACGGATCGTATGAGAAAGAGGCTTGGCCTCGTCCGCCAGTTCCTTTTGTTGATTGTGTGTGGTGTCCTCATGTGTGGTGTAAAAGATGATGTGTTGAGTGTGGTACGTAGTGTGGGATGGCCGGAAATGATCCGCATGATGCCAATGTGTTGAGTATAGGATGTGCAGTGTGGGGTGAAAATGTGTTGATTATGGTGTGTATGTGTGGGGTGTAGTTATATTATATTTAGAGGGGGGTCAGGTGCTCATTTAGCCATCCCGGCCCCCCTAAACGACTGTTTAGCCTAAAAGGCGCTGCAGCTGTTGCAGCGTTGCCGCAACGCTGCTCAGACCCGTAGATCGACGCGATGCACTAAGGGGTATTTGACACAAAAAACCGGTCATAAGTGGTTTTACTAAATTTCGCCAAATGGTATTTACGCTGCATGTTTTACTATTTACAATAACCGCTCCAACCTGCGCACCCCTCCCTCGCCCGCTTTTTACCTCTCTCTCGCCACGGATCCAGTCGGAACCCAATCATTGAGTGTAACGCGTGTCTCTGTTCTCGGCGTTCTCGATTATTTACATAATTTCCCTTGGTTGATACGGCTGCGCGTGGAGATTTACTTGGAAATTTTTTATTGAATATGGAAGTAAAAGGTATGTACTTATGATTAAGACGTATAACAGTCAATTTATTCTTAAATTTAAGCATTTAAACTGATGTTGTTAGTTGCCTTTGCAAGAATGTAGTATTTTTTACAAAAAAAGTATAACATTATTGTTTTTGATTATTTGTCGGGATTTGTCGCGCCAGAATTCTGGTACGGAAATTTAATTTGGACCTTCTTCTATCCGAAACCGAAGTAAAATTGTCCCCCAACCCACCCCATTTTTATAGGTATTTTTTTAAAGTGCACGGTGTAATAGGATGTTGTTCAGATTTCTGAACAGTTCTTAACGGCTACAATTGTAAAGAAGATATTTTTGTTATGAAACAATTGTAATAGTTCAAATATTTATGTTCATTATCGCCAGCGTATACAAATCTAGTCTTAAACGTAGGTATCTATTTACAAATACCCATTTCTATCAACAATGTAATAAATGTTCATTTCGGGTATATTGATTAGAGACCTTAGTATTTAATGTATGCAATGTAAAGGATTGTTTGCCCTTGAGACCGCAAATGATCCTAAACGAAAAATAGTTAAAAAACAATTGTGTTTGCCGTTGAGAACACTTATGCTTAAGATATGTGTACCTACTTCGGCAGGTACAGTAGATTAGTGTTAAGATGTGTGTATGCATTCAGCATGTGGTGCATACCTGAATTAGGATAAGGAATGCTATAAATAAAGGAGCTCTGGGCAACCAGAGCTGAGTACTATTTTATAACCGAAACCAACGCGTCTCATTTTTAACAGATGTTATAAGGTTTTGTTTTTTTTTCACAAATTTTTCAGCAATGGTAAAAAATATCACCCGAATGGAATTATACGATATTATAAAGGAGTACAAAGGAAAAAAAAATGGACGAAAAATTCACCTTTCTGGAAGATAGAATTGCTCAGTTGACGTCATGCCCAACAGAGGATAGAAACGTTTTGTCTCGTTCTTTGAGACATTTCAAGACAGATTTTAAACAAAAATGGTCAGCAGCTCGTAACACTGATGAGAGGTTCGTAAAAAATAACGTAGAATGGCTAAGAACATCATTAGAACTTCCTTCGTGGTCGCACAAGCCTGGTCGTCCAGTCAAAGAGTTTCGTGGATTAAGCGAAAGGAGTAAGCGGCGCAGAACTGTAGATTTACGGGCTCACGTACCTGTCGAGGAGTTGACTTTCGCTGCATGTGTAACTCAGGGCACTTCCGGAAACATACACACTTCAAAGATGATTAAGGAAATAACTACAACACCTACGAGAGCCAAGAAGATCAGAACGATAATTTCATCTAAAAAAGACCACGTAGAAAAAAAATATACTATAGAAGAAGCATTATCCTTATTTGTTGAAGGTAATTTCACAAGAAGTCAGTGGAATTTATTACAAGGCGGACGTAAAACTATCTATCCTTGCTACTCTTTGCTGCAAAAGGCAAAAAAAAGTGCTTACCCGGAGGAAGATAAAATAACGGTTACAGAGACTAGCTTTAATGTAGAACTTCAAGCTTTGCTGGATCATACGGCTTTGCGCCTCATCCAATATTTAAAAGAAGTCATAGATACATTAACTGATATCAAAATGGGGGTGCGATGGATCACACCAAACTCCATTTAAGCAAAAATTTGAAAATCTTTCTGGTGACGATTCAAGTATATTTGTGAGCTCGATTGTTCCAGTGAGGTTGGTTGTTACTTTCAATGGTGAAACAACAAAAACCATTTAGCAAAACCCTACGCCATCTTCGGTGAGATTCTGCAGGCCTATTAGAGCTCAGTTTACTCACGAAACAAAATATGTAACAAAACAAGAAATAGAATACATCGAAAATCAAGCCAGAGATCTGGAAGCTACAAGAGACAGTGAAACATCAGCGCACATTATTCATAAAATATTACTGACAATGGTAGACGGGAAAGTTTGTAACGCTGCAACGGATACAACCTCTACTATGCGATGTTATGTATGCGGTCAGACTTCAAAAGATTTTAATAAATTAAAAAAAGGTGTCATAAATCAAGAAGCTTTAAAGTTTGGCCTCTCAGTACTCCACGCCCGAATACGGTTTTTTGAGTTGTTGTTGCACTTAGCATATAAAGAACCCATAAAGAATTGGCGAGCCCGTACAGCAGAAGACAAAAAGATTATTAAGGAAACAAAAGAGACAATACAAAAACGTTTTAAAGATGAAATGGGTCTACTGGTTGATGTTCCTAAACATGGTTTTGGAAACAGTAATGACGGGAATACATCTAGGAGATTTTTCGAAAATGCAGAATGCTCTTCTCGCATCACCGGTATCAACATCGAAGTAATAAAAAGATTTAAAGTTATTCTTGAAATAATATCAAGTGGTCATGAGATTGATCCTCAAAAATTCGATGATTATGCCCAAGACACGGCAAAATTGTATGTGGAAATGTACGGTTGGTATCCAATGTCGCCAACTGTCCACAAAATCCTGATACAAGGAGCGCAGGTGCTGCAAGAGGCAATTCTTCCAATTGGACAATTATCCGAGGAGGCTGCTGAGGCCCGAAATAAACATATCAGAAAATATCGGGTAGATTTTGCCCGAAAGTTTTCGAGAATCGAGTGTAACAGAGATGTTTTGAATAGACTGCTTTTAACATCCGATCCACTTATCAGCTGCAATCGTCCAAAGAATAAGAAGAAACTCGTGCCATTTTCCGAGGAAGCAAAATCAATTTTAACTGCAGCAACACCTAATCTCAATAGGTCAGACGAGAATACTGTCGAGGAAGAGGATTCTGATGTAATCAGCGAACTAGATTATCCTGAAACTGATTAATTTTTTTTTAAATTATATTATTTTATTTTCAGTTATTTTTTTATATTCTAATCATGTATTTTTATTAATAAATGCTATATATTGACTCAATATTGCTTTTTATTATATTTTAAAATAATATAGGTCCCTAAATAATTATGACCGGTTTTTTGCATCAAATACCCCTTAGTGCGATGGTGGCCCAGGCTGTCGACGCCGCAATGATGTTGCACTCCGCTGGGGTGCGGAACGAGCTGCGGGTTGGACTCGGGGTATGCGGCCGCGATGGTTGGTTGGCCGGCTCACTTCGCGTGACGAGCTGCGGTGTAGCAGCGTGTGATGCGGCCGGTGGCACATTTGGCACAGCCCACGTGACTCACACTCTGTAGTCGCATGAGTGTGCGACAGGCAGTTGAGGCAATGCCCGTGGGCCTGAGCCACTTGCTGCCGTTGCAAAGGCCGCATACCCCTGAATATTCCACAATGGTGGAGACGATGAGGGCGTCGACAGATGGGACACCTTATCCGACGGGTCTCTGAAGTCCTCGCTGCAGTCGATGGTGGTCGGGTGCCACCACGAGGTGCGGGGGTAAGCACCGCTGCGGGCGCGGTTGCCGGTACATGTGCCGGTGTTGTTGCCGGTGCAGTTGCCGGCGTTGTTGCCGGTGTAGTTGCCGGCGCTGTTGCAGCCACAGTTCGGGGCGCTGGTGTAGGCCCGGTGCGTGGCGTATTGATAGCCCGAACGGTCGACGAGGTTGCGACTGATGTGTCTACATCCATGGTGATCTATGTATAAAGGAGATTGTTAATTAGAAAGCTGTCATACAATTGGATATTGGCAATCGTGCCACGATATGTGGCATGAATGGGCCGTCGTATGGATCGACCATTTTTTGTTAGTTTTCTTTACGGTTTGTTATTTTTATTTACGGTTCGTTATTTTTATTCACGGTTTGTTATGTTCGGACGGTTGTTATTTTTGTAACGGTTGGTATTGGCGTATTTCTCGTTTTCATTTGATTAGCTGATTGGGACACGATAATATCGGTTTGTTTTTGCGGTTTTCGGATTCGCGGTTGTCGGTGGTTGGTAAAAAACACAGCTTCACGAGCGGTCTGGTTAGTGTTCCGTTTTGGGTACGGAGATCCACGACTCGTATGTGACCGTCGGAGCCGTAATGTAGCTTTTCTATACGGCCAAGCCGCCACTCAGTAGGGGGTAGACAATCATCATGAATGAGGACGCAGTCTCCGAGTTTAGGCGGCTGTTCAGGAGTCTTCCAGCAGTATCTTTTGTGGAGATCCTTTATATATTCGTCCTTCCATCGGCGGCTGAAATCATGATGGAGAATTTTAATTCATTCCCATCGATTTAATAGAGATAGCGACTCCACGCCTGGCTCAGGAATGGCCAGGATGGGTGCTCCTTTTAGAAAATGCCCTGGAGTTAAGGCGGTGAAATCTGAGGGGTCTTGTGATAGTACTGTGAGTGGCCGTGAATTGAGAACGGCTTCAATTCGATTTAATAGCGTCGTGAACTCTTCGTAATTGAATTTATAATTTCCAGCTACCCGTTTGAAATGGGTTTTGAAGCTTTTTACAGCTGATTCCCATAAACCGCCCATATGGGGAGCGCTTGGGGGTATAAATTGCCAATTGATACCTTGAGGGGCGTACTTTTGTACGATGTCGGGTGACACTTGTTTTAAAAAATCCACAAATTGCTTTTCTGTGGCTCGTTGAGCTCCGATAAAGGTTTTGCCATTATCGCTCACGATTTTTGATGGGTAGCCACGTCGAGCGACGAAGCGAGCAAATGCCGCGAGAAAAGCATCCGTCGTCAGATTACTACATAGCTCAAGATGTACTGCCTTTGTCGTGAAACATACAAAGACAGCCACATAGCCTTTCATGAGAGTGGGAGACCTTAACATGGACGCCTTTACTTGGAAAGGCCCAGCAAAATCAACACCTGTTGTGGTGAAAGGCAGAGCGAAATTGCAGCGTTCCGGTGGAAGTGCTGCCATAATCTGCGTTCGCATCTTCTGTTTGTGCATAGTGCAAATCTTGCATGTGAAGATGCACTTCTTGATTTGCGGCTTAAGACGGGGGATATAATACTCCTGGCGTACCATCTGTTGCATGAGACGATGTTCGGCGTGTAGCATTAAGGTGTGGATGTAGTGGAGGAATAATGTGGCAAATGGTGACCTCTCTGGAATTATTATGGGGTGGCGTTCATTGTATGTTAGGCTCGAATTAGCGAGCCGACCATTGGCACGAAGCAGACCTTTCGTGTCCAGAAATGGGTTGAGAACTAAGAGTGAGCTCTTTTTATCAATCGGCTTCGACTCTCTTAGTACTGATATATCGCGGCTGAAGTAGCGCGCTTGTGTATATGCTATTAGTGCGACCTTTGCCTTTTGTAACTCTAGGTGCGTTACTGTGTTGCATGGGAAATTATGTGATCCCTTAACTTTGCCTTTGAGTTGTTCTATGAATTTGAACATGTAAGCAACTACTCTGAGAGCTCTTGGAAACGATGAAAATCGTTCAAGGATGTCGGTATCATCCAATAGTGTGTGAAAGGTGGCGATTTTTCGACCTTCTGGGGCGATAATGTTACGCATGGGGGATTGTGGCCAAGAATCAGGAGATTCTATCAACCATCGGGGGCCATTCCACCAGAGGGTGGTAGTGGCAAGGTGCAGTGGCTTGCACCCTCTTGTACCTAGATCGGCAGGATTGTCAGCACTGGCTACGTGACGCCACGTGGCTGATCCCACTAGGTCAAGAATTTGAGACGTTCGGTTAGAAATATACGTCTTCCATGCATGTGGTGGTTTTTCCAACCAGGCTAGTACAATTTCGGAATCGGACCACATATATAGTTTGCATTTTGTCATATTTAAATGCTTTTGCACCATGGCTACTAATTTTGAAAGTAGTAGTGCGCCACATAACTCAAGTCGTGGGAGACTTACAGTTTTTAAAGGTGCCACCTTTGCTTTTGCTACTAATAAGTGGCTTGTGGTCGTGGTGTCACTTTGCGTGCGCACATAGATAGTAGCGCAATATGCCTTCTCTGAGGCGTCACAAAAGCCATGTAATTCAACTTTGTGATCGGGAGAGTAATTTACCCATCGTGGGATTTGAATCTGAGAAATGTCATTCAGATTGCTTGCGAACTGGGACCATTTTTCTAAGCGAAGAGGTTTCACTTGTTCATCCCAGTCGGTTCCATCTAACCATAGTTCTTGTATTAAGATTTTCGCTTGGATCATAATTGGCGAAAGCCATCCTGCGGGGTCGAAAAGTTTTGCCACCGAGGATAAAATCTGTCTTTTCGTTATGGCTGATAATGCGGATATGGACTCTGTCGTGTATGAGAACTGGTCCGATATCGCATTCCATTGGATGCCTAATGTTTTTGTTGTACTTTCCTTTTCGAAAATAAGGAAATTAGTGTCCAATAAATTTTCGTTTGGAATATTTTTGAGTATATTCGGGTGATTTGCCGTAATCTTTTTTAATGGAAACCCTGCGGATTTGAGGGCTTTAATTACCTGTGATAAGGCTTCGTATGCTTTTGGAAGAGTATGACTTCCAGACAAAATATCGTCTACATACGTTTGAGTTTTCAACACTTCAGTTGCCAGAGGAAACTCTGACTTTGTGTTGTCTGCCAATTCGTGGAGAGTACGAATGGCTAAATATGGTGCACAGTTAACGCCAAATGTAACTGTTTTTAATCTGAAGTCGCGTAAAGGACTGGTGGGGGATCTTCGGAACATAATACGTTGAAAATCCTGGTCGTCTTTATGTACGACTATTTGCCGATACATTTTTTCAACGTCTCCATTGAATACGTATTTGAATATACGCCAGTTTAATATCAGAAGCATTAAATCTGGTTGGAGTGTGGGTCCCGTAAATAGGATATCATTTAGGGAATTCCCTGAACTAGTGGTTCTCGAAGCATTAAAAACAACTCTTACTTTTGTTGTTTTTTTGTCTGGCTTCACTACTGCGTGATGTGGCAGATAAAAGGAGTAGTATTTGCTGTTGACGATTTTCTCCCCTGGGTTTACTTCCTCCATGTGATCTAAATGGAGGTATTCTTCTAACACACCATCATATTCAGATTTGAGTTCGCCTTTTTTAAGTAGGTTTCTTTCCATACTTAAAAACTGCTGAATTGCAGAGGTGCGAGAGTGACCTAAGGCGAGTGTGTTAGGAAATTGTTGCTTAAGTGGTAGTCGTACGACGTACCGACCATTTTCTGATCTAGCAGTTGTGGCTTTGTAAAAATCCTCACAATACTGATCTTCAGGGGTTGTGACTGATATGGGGGGGAGTTCTTCTAGTTCCCAAAATTTTCTCAATTGTGAATTGAGGTACTCATTTGAGACTTCCTCAACTTGAGTTGTTAATGTTGTAACTGGTTCCGCAACTAGTCCGCTTAGGACCCATCCGAAAATGGTATTTTGCGCCAGAAGTGTTTCGGTAATTTTTTCAATACCTTCAAGAATAATTTGTGGTATTAGATCGCTGCCTAATAGTAGATCTATTTGAGCGGGGGTGTTGCAGTTGGGGTCTGCTAGCTTTAGGTGTAAAACCTTTTGCCAATGTTTGCTATTTATGTGATAGCTGGGTAACATATTGGTTAATTGCGGTAAGACAATAGCTTCTGCTTGTATGCGCTTATCCGCTTAGGGGGAAAAGAGGGTAATGGGGCAGATTTTATTTGAGTTTTGAACAACTCTTCCGCCCATTCCCGTGATTTCAAAGTTGGCCAGTTTTGTTGGTAACTGTAGCCTGTTTTGTGCCCTAGACACTATAAAGGATCGTTGTGATCCTTGGTCTATTAAGGCTCTGAGTTTAAACAGTTCTCCTCGGTGCTCGATGGAGACAACTGCTGTGGGTAAAAGTACCCTACTGTGATTTTCGCTATGTAGCGATTGGGTTTTTAATGCCTTTGAGCAGCATGGTGCTCTTGGCAGATTTCAGAATTTGCTGTGGCAACTAATCCTGTTGCTCGTTTAACGTTTGCATTGTTTGGGGGTGAGCTGGAAAAATTTGTTATATGTAACATTGATGTCTTTTATGGCAGTAAACGCAATTAAATTTGCTTTCGCAATCTTTAAGCGCATGCGCATGTGACATACAGTTGGTACATAATTTTTTCGATCTTACGAAATTGTTTCGATCGCTAACATTCATTTTTTTGAATTTTTCGCATAATTTTAATCTGTGACCTCCTCTGCACAGTTCGCATGACGTTTGTTTATATTGTTCGGAAGAGAACGATTGATTTTTAAAAAGGTTTCTATTTGAATTATTGTGGCTATTGGCTTGGGGCTTGTGGAAGCTTCTATTGAAGTCTTGCTGAATACCTTTTGGTTTACTTGTATTTATTTTTTTGTCTACCCTTTCTGCGATTTCGTACTGGGTAGTGAGAAAATCTTTCATTTGTTGCCACGTTGGACACTTTTTACGTGATGAGAGCGATTGCTCCCACAATAGTAAAGACTTTTCTGGTAATGCTGCTGTGCATATATTCACCAGTATAGGGTCCCAGTTGTCTGTGGGAATCTTTTGGGTCGATAAAATCGACAAACAATTGGAAACAGTGGATTGAAGTTTGATAAATTCTTCACTGGTTTCCTTTTAAATTTTTGGCAAGTTCATCAGAATTGTTATCTGCTTATCGACCAATATTCGTTCATTCTCGTATCTTGATTTTAAAGCTTCCCAAGCCATATTAAAATTGTCGTCATTTAATGCGAACTGTTTTACTATGACGCCAGCTTGACCTTTCGTTTTGTATCGGAGGTGATACAATTTTTGCGCATTAGATAATTTTGGGTGGTTTATGTAAACGGCTGTGAACATGTCCCGGAAGGACGGCCATTGTTCATAACCCCCATGAAAAATTTCTGTGTCACATGCGGGCACCTTGAGGTGGATGCCCGAACTTGCCTCGTGACTTTGTACTTGTGTCATCTCTACTCGCGGAAGTGGAGTAGGTGCAATTGCATTAATTAATTTTAGCTGATCTGAAATCATAGCTTTCGTCTCTTCGTACTGGTCTAAGCAGTTTTCATATTTGGAGTATGCTGAAGATTTGAAATTTTCAGGTAGATCTGATTCGTCAGATTCTACGATTGCGTCATATGCCGCTTGGAGACGCGTCCAAAAATTGTCTAAATTATCTTTTTTGATTTCTAAGACCGATTCAGAATTGTCTTGAATCGGTGAGGATGAAAGTCGAGTGCAGTATCGTATCAAACTGTCACTCTCAGCAATGAATTTTGCATACGAAATATCTTTACCCCTCTTTATTTTTGTAGCACCTTGCTTTGAGCGTGTAGCCTCAGCAGGTGTACATGGGCTCTTTTCATCTAAAACCATTTTTGGAACTTTTAGTGACTGTGTTGTTTTAGATTCTTTTGAGTCTGAACTCATTTAAAGATTTATAGAATGAATTAAAACGTCTTAGTAAAAACTAGACTTGTAGATATTTAGAAAACGTGTATAAAGTATACTAGTATATAGTATATAAAATGTTGAAAAGAAGACTCTTTTGTATGTAAGAGTTTCAAAAAATCAATAAAACCAATGGCTTTTTGATAAATCGAGATTTCGAAAAATATTTTCGTTTCTATATGTATTTATATATGTATATGTGTAGACGTGAACTCTTAAATAAATAAGAGTTTTGAACGAACTTAATATGATAAGACGCTTTACGTATTTTATAGGGTTTGTAACCGCGAACTCTTTTAAGTTAATAAGAGTTTTGACCGAATTGTTTAGACGTGAACTCTTTTATATAAATAAGAGTTTTCCAAATCACGTAAAGAATATCGCTTAAATTTGATTTTGTTATTTATTATAGACCGGAAATTTTTTTTTATATGTTTATTCTTCTATGTATATTGTTTTATATATTTTATGTCCAAATTTCCTATAGGGTATATCTATAGGTGGATCTTTTATTTATTATGTGCTAATGAGCGCTCGTTTTAGAGATCACTGCACTTTGTACATATGCATGTATGTACATACATATGTATTACGCTTTTGGTTTTTGCACAATCCTGCTTGTTTTTGTTGATCAAAAATCAAGGGGTATTGCGGGAATATGCCAATGTGGACTTTGAATATATTTTATACGCAATCCTGCTTGGTTTTGTTAGACGAAAACCAAGGGGTATCGCGGAATATATGCCAATGTGGACTTTGAAGCAATGAGCGTATCTACATATGAGACAATACACTTTTGTACAAATATTTATTTATAAAAAGAAAGTTGTTATGAAAAAAAATCTTTTTGTTATAGAATTTTACCCGATGTCGATCGGGTATACTTTTCAGTATGTCTTGTATATATGATATTTATATGCACTCGTATGTGCATATATATATACGTTACATATTCACATACATATATGTATATATGTTCGTACGAAGAAAACCACGAAAGAGAATTTACCGACCGCAGGTAATTTTCTCAAGTTCACTCGTGTTTATGTATATGTATGTATATATTTATAATCGCGCCGCATATACAAGTATATGTACATATATGTATATGTACATATGTTCGCAGAGATAAGAAGCCGCGAAAAGAATTTAATAGTCTTTTAATATTCGATATGAATGTAATATATGTATGTATATTGATGTGGGTATGGTTAAACTAGTAAAAGAGCAAGTTATGCTCTTTGGATGTTATAAAAATATATATGTGACATATATGTATGTATGTGTTTTATCTTCAATTTTAATTGCGCATATGTTTGCTTTTTTTTTTTTTTTCTTATGATTGCCGTTGCTTGTTTTAAGCAATCCTGCTTATACTTGATTAAGTATAAGGGGTATTGCTGGAAAATTGTGCAAGTAGATACTTTAATTATTATTTTTTTTTTGAATAGTTTCTGTGTTATACCACAACGGTAAGCATTTACCGGCAATCAATAATCCGCTATATACAGTACCAAACTGCTTTGTTTGCGGTTTCTAGGTTTTTACCGGAAAATAAGCCGGATACCGAAAACAGTTTGGTAACGGTTTTCTGTCCCTTCTTTTTTTTTTGTGAACGGAATTTTGGTCAGACCGTAAATTTAATTTTTTGAAATTAAATCATACATATATGCGTAAAATATACAAAATGTAAGGAAACGATACAACTCACTTTGCTTTCCTCCAGGGGCTTTTGGGGAGAATGTGAGCTTCGTATGTATCTGTTTGTGTGGGCCTTGTGCGTGTGCCTGTGCTTGTGGTTGTGCTTGTGCCTGTGCTTCTGCGTGTGCCTGTGCTTGTGCGTTGCCTTCTTTTTCGTGTTTCTCCCGTCCTTTGGATGCCGGCGCTTTTGTTGTGCTTGTATTTTTTTTTTTTTGTATGACCTTTTTTTTCCTTTTTTTTTTCTTTGGGTTTGTCACTGCACTATCACTTTATGTATGCAAGTATGTTGCAGGTGTGCTTATGTATATATATATATTTATATACATATATATATACATATAGTTTTTTTTTCTTCACTGCACTTTTGTCACCACACTTCTCTTTAGTTTCTTAACAGCACTTATGTATACTTATATAGATGTATGTATATGTTTCCTTTTATTTCTTTTTTTTTTCACTTTTGTCACCACACTTCGCTTTAGTTTCTTAACAGCACTAATGTATATTTATATATATGTACATATGTATATGTTTCCTTTTATCTCTTTTTTTTTTGTTTTTGCACTTTTGTCACCACACTTCGCTTTAGTTTCTTAACAGCACTAATGTATATTTATATATATGTATGTATATGTTTCCCTTTTTTTTCCAATTTGTTGGCACCAACTGGTCTTGTTTAAACCGTGTAGGTCACCACCGTTGTTATCCCACAATATATGTACATATGTATGTATATATTATTATTATTTTTTTTTTTAACTGTCACTCCACCACCGTTGTGTTTCCGCAATTTTTTAGCACAAGTTTTTATTTTTTATGCATGTGTTAACCAACTTTTTTTTTTTTTTTTAACTGTCACTCCACCACCGTTGTGTTTCCGCAATTTTTTAGCACAATTTTTTATTTTTTATGCATGTGTTCACCAACTTTTTTTTTTTTTTTGTTTTATTTAACGCGACACCGTCACCGATTTTTATTATAATTGTTACTTTTGTTTTATGTATTTTAAAATTATCTTTTTTTTTTGTTTTTTCCACACCTGCCGTCCGGTACGGCTTCGAAGGACCATAGAAAATAGGTTGATAAAACTCGCGGCACTTACCCGTTGACTTGGCGATGTCTCTGTGGTAGCGAACAAACGGAGAAAAAACTGACGACTGGGATGACACGCACGTGTAGGCGCACGGATCGTATGAGAAAGAGGCTTGGCCTCGTCCGCCAGTTCCTTTTGTTGATTGTGTGTGGTGTCCTCATGTGTGGTGCGAAAGGTGTGGTGTAAAAGATGATGTGTTGAGTGTGGTACGTAGTGTGGGATGACCGGAAATGATCCGCATGATGCCAATGTGTTGAGTATAGGATGTGCAGTGTGGGGTGAAGATGTGTTGATTATGGTGTGTATGTGTGGGGTGTAGTTATATTATATTTAGAGGGGGGTCAGGTGCTCATTTAGCCAGCTGTATTCTTTAGTGTAATACTGGTTTCAAGATGAACGAAATTACCTACAACTTCCAAGTTATGACTGTAGATCGAATCTTCTCTATTTAGATCTGCAGCTCGTATTATTTTTTCCAAGAGCAGATTGAAGAAGTCGCAAGAAAGGAAGTTGCCTTGTCTAAATCCCCGTCGGGTATCGAACGACTCGGAGAGATCCTTCCCGATCCTGACGGTGCTTTTGGTGTTGCTCAAAGTCAGTTTACATAGCCGCATTAGTTTTTCGGGGATACTAAATTTAAACATCGCGGCATAAAGGCAGCTCCTTTTCGTGGTGTGGATTTCCTTTTCACAGGTCTTTTCCAAGATC
Source organism: Bactrocera correcta (assembly GCA_027475135.1). Classification (NCBI taxonomy): domain Eukaryota; kingdom Metazoa; phylum Arthropoda; class Insecta; order Diptera; family Tephritidae; genus Bactrocera; species Bactrocera correcta. The sequence goes on from CM050327.1 coordinate 36,591,086, forward strand.
CAATCGTCGGGAATGCTTTCGTCCGATATTATTTTACAAAGAAGCTGATGTATTCTCCTTATCAGTCCTTCGCCGCCGTCTTTGAATAGTTCGGCCGGTAATTCGTTGGCCCCGTCGCTTTGTTGTCCTTCAGACAGGTAATTACTATTCAAACGTCGTCGTGGTCGTACAATGAATCGTCTGCTTCATCGTCATCGATTGAGGGATCAAGTTCATCTTTTCCTGCGTTCTGCTTTCCTTGCCATTCAGCACTCTGGAGACTGTGTTCCCTCCATAATTTTAGTATGTTCTAGGCATCAGTCACTAGATCACATCCAGAAGTTCTACAAGAAAAAGCTCCAGTCTTGAAACCTTCGGTTAGTTGCCGCATAATTTCGTAGAATTTTCGAGCTTATCAAGCACTTCGTACTCATGCCTCCTATTTTTCTGCCTTTTCGCCTCTTTCGTTTTCTATCTACAAATGCATCGCGCTTCCCCCTTCAACTCTCGGTATCTATCGCATCCCGCACGTTTTCTGGTCGATTGTAACGTTGCGAGGTAGGCACTGCGTCACGGCACTCTTCATCGTACCAGCTGTTCTTTTGCATTTTACGAAAACCAATAGTTTCGGTTGAAGATGTAGGTAAGGAGCTTGAAATGTCGTCCCACAGCATGCTGTATGCTTTCAGAGAGCAGTAGTGTAAATGGAGATAGTGGTCCGAATCAATTTTAGGACCTCGGAGCGTACGCGCTTCCAAAACACTGGAAACGAGTCTTTCGCCTATAAAACATGATCGATGTGGTTGGTGCCAGGTAGCTTGGTGATTTTTCTTTGCTGGTACCTAGTACTACAGATTACCATATTACGCAACCCGGCGAAGTCGTTCAGCCTCAACAATAATTTCGCTTTGATGCGGATTGTGGCTAGACGTTCATAAACCGGGGTAAATGACAGTACTAAGTGACGATGTCTCTCCCACCACGAATCCCAACCCAAATTTGCGAACCTTTGTATGGCCATTATAGCAAATGCCACAAAAATCTACTCACTTCAGTCCTTGTTTCGTCCATCGCATTTTTTGTCAGCCTTTACTCTAAGCAGGACATCGAGCAGCTGGGCAGCGACAGCGGTGCGTGCCCTTAAATAGTAATCCTTAATGTGTTTGCCATGGTTTTCATCAAAAAGAGAGTTTCTCTTCCGACGATGTTGGTAATTTTTCTTAGGGGGCGGCTGTACCACCGTAGAGGTCAAAGTAATGGGTCCATTCGTACTACAGCACCTTCGTTATATATTTTATACTCCATTGTTGAGCGAAAATGAAATGGGAACAAGTGCAGAAAATATTTCACTAACCCTTTCATGTCAGAATGAAAATGGGCGTGGTTAAAAATATTTTGATGGCACAAGTTTATTAGTAGAGTCTTGAATATGAAAATGAAATAATATTATTCAAACTTCTAACTGTGCTGGTTTTGGCGTTTTTAATGGCGTTTATCTTTATTTAGTTTCAATATATTTCATGTGTGATATATAGAAACTAATTGCTGATGGAAAACCTCTTTTCTGTAGATTCATATGTGTAATATTAGACGAGTATGGGAGCTCGTTTGAATTACTCAATTGGAAATCCAACAATGACATTTGCTTTGTATTTCCGTCATAGCTCTTGAGGTGTCGTCTATACACTAGCCAACTATTTACTACTACTGTGTTAAAGCACCAGTATACGATTGTCATGTACCATTTTTAACGGTGTTTGATTTTTATAGCTCTGACAACATTTCAGCCAGGTCTACGCCTCCCTTCTGCTTGTTATGGCATTCAACAATAGCCCGTCTAGATATGATTGAGAACTTATTTTCTTTTCGGCACCAGCGTTTGCACTCAGAAACCGCTCTTGTTGTCAAGCCAGCCCCAGGCAACTAAATTATGTCTATTTATAATTTTTGTGCTTTGGAACATTGGAACCCAAGTACAATACAATGTCAGATGAAATTCCCAGTCCAAGAGAGGGACAAGTTCCTTATCCTATTTAAAGAGCAAAGTTCTATATGATTCCTGTCACACCAGCTCTTGTAAAAATGTTATTTTCTCATAACTTGTATTACGCCCAGATACAGAAGGACGCCAAAAATCATCTAATCTCAGATGGTCAACAATCTAGCATCATACCTTTGTTTGCATGGAATAAAGAATTGCTTCACTGCAAATTTATTAACTCTATGACAAACTAGTACTTTCCAAAGAGTGTCGCTATCGGTAGGATCTCAGGTACCGAATATTGCTATTGCAAACTTTTTATCTAAAATGATGTGTCATAGAAATTCGGAGAAAATTTTTCCTGATTTTTGATTATTTTCTTAGGCACAAAGATTTCCGAACTTCTGGTTGACTTTATTCCGCATATATCGGCAAATATGATAACTCATATATTTGCCGATATATAACGTAGTAGCTGCGAGAGCGTATTTTCTTAATAAGGACACTTTTTTTTAATGAAAAAATCGATGAAATTGTGGAAAAAGTGTACAAGTTTTCTCGAAAAATTTCTGGTTTAGCGCTTAATATGAAGATATACAAGGTGCGTTCCAAAGTAAACCGGACTTAAAAAAAAGAAAAAATGTTTTTTTTTTCGTCAAAATCAATTTATTTTATTCCAAATAGTCTCCTGCTTCAATACTGCTTTTTGCACGGCCCAAAAGCATTTCGAACGAGTGTTTTATCTCGTTGGCCGGTATGGCCGCCAATATGCCAGAGCAAGCCTTTTGAAAGGTATCTATCGTACGTCTGCATAACGCTTTCCTTTCAGGGCAAATGCATTTCCGAAAAAGAAGAAGTCGCACGGTGCCATATAAGGTGAATTCGGTCACAAACATCGAACGATGAAATGGATTCCGAGCAATTTTTGGTCAATCTGTGTGGAACAAACCGTGCACACGCCTTTCATAAGCCCAAATGTTCGGACAAAATGCGATAAATAGATATTTTGGAGATGTTCAATTCCATTTGCATGAATTTCAATGACGATTTAGGCTGATTGATGAATTTACGCACCGTTTCGATGGAATTTCTGGTGATGACGGATTTTGATTGGTCCACATGTTGATCGTCATTTATGTCCTCACGACCAATTTGAAGACGTTGAAACCACTCGTGCACTCTGCTACGGGATATTCAATCATTGCTATAAACTTGTTTCATCAATTGAAACGCTTAAGTAAAAGTTTTACCAATTTTAAAACAAAACTTAATGATGGTTCTTTGTTCGTCACAATTCCGATTTCTTTGGCACCGTGATTTGAAGGTACCGTTGGAAGGAGAAAGTCCTCCTGATTAAAAACTATATTGGGACCGCAAACGCTTAGTTTACGAGATATTCGACCGTAAAGTTCAAAAATTCACAAAGTTCGAACATTTCAAGAAGCTGTTTCACTACATTTAACACACTTTATTAACATTTTTCACTTCAAACTAATTAAATTACACTATAAACTTTGAAATAAAAAAATCTTTATTTTAAAAATTATATTTTACACTTGTTTTAACCTCATTTTTTTACCAAAAATTACAGAAATTCCTCTTTTTCGCAAAAATTCCTCTATCCATGCATATGTAAATTTTCTTTTTTAAATTTATTAAGCAAATAAGGAAGTTAGAGTTGGTCTTGCTCTAAAAAAATTATAATAGGCCGCCAATTTCATAATAAGTTTTAGGTGATAGTGTAATACATGATATTACATTATGTTATATATGTTTGTAAAGGGTGATTTTTTAAGAGCTTGATAACTTTTTAAAAAAAAAAACGCATAAAATTTGCAAAATCTCATCGGTTCTTTATTTGAAACGTTAGATTGGTTCATGACATTTACTTTTTGAAGATAATTTCATTTAAATGTTGACCGCGGCTGCGTCTTAGGTGGTCCATTCGGAAAGTCCAATTTTGGGCAACTTTTTCGAGCATTTCGGCCGGAATAGCCCGAATTTCTTCGGAAATGTTGTCTTCCAAAGCTGGAATAGTTGCTGGCTTATTTCTGTAGACTTTAGACTTGACGTAGCCCCACAAAAAATAGTCTAAAGGCGTTAAATCGCATGATCTTGGTGGCCAACTTACGGGTCCATTTCTTGAGATGAATTGTTGTCCGAAGTTTTCCCTCAAAATGGCAATAGAATCGCGAGCTGTGTGGCATGTAGCGCCATCTTGTTGAAACCACATGTCAACCAAGTTCAGTTCTTCCATTTTTGGCAACAAAAAGTTTGTTAGCATCGAACGATAGCGATCGCCATTCACCGTAACGTTGCGTCCAACAGCATCTTTGAAAAAATACGGTCCAATGATTCCACCAGCGTACAAACCACACCAAACAGTGCATTTTTCGGGATGCATGGGCAGTTCTTGAACGGCTTCTGGTTGCTCTTCACCCCAAATGCGGCAATTTTGCTTATTTACGTAGCCATTCAACCAGAAATGAGCCTCATCGCTGAACAAAATTTGTCGATAAAACACATTTCGAACCGAACACTGATTTTGGTAATAAAATTCAATGATTTGCAAGCGTTGCTCGTTAGTAAGTCTATTCATGATGAAATGTCAAAGCATACTGAGCATCTTTTTCTTTGACACCATGTCTGAAATCCCACGTAATCTGTCAAATACTAATGCATGAAAATCCTAACCTCAAAAAAATCACCCGTTATATGAAAAAGTGTTCACATTTCTTTCACTTTTGGTGTGTAAGGTGTGGCAAAGCTGGTTTTCCTCGTAAATATAAACACTAAACTTTTCAGCCATAAGCTTGATAACGGATTTTTAAATTACTAAATTTAGCTGAAAAATTACAAGAGTGTATTAGAGTGTATATAAATATACAGAGTAAAAAACGTGAAAAAAATTTAGTGAAACATAGAGAAATATCATGTGTTCTCAGTACAAATTTGTGAATTTTTAAACGTGAATATTTTAATAAATATTAATTATTTATATATTATTTTTGGACATTCCTCCTCTGGAGAAGCTCCCCTATTCGCACATACCCAATTTATGCCATGTTCGTACCGACATTGAAACATGTTTTCGTGGGAAAAACTGGTTTTCGCACGAAAACGTGTGTTTTCGTTCATGTAAAATCTGTCAAACGAAAACACAGTTTTCGCTGAAAACTACTTGAAAACTTACATTCCACTCATTATAATCGGTGCCGGCTCTAGTTTAATCAACACACAACAACAAACACACGCATAAAATTATTTGCAATGGCTGTAAAATATGTCAGACCAAAACCCATGTTTATTTTCGTGCTGTCACATATCACTAGATTCTGCAATGGGTGCTCTCTTGGCCTTGCATATTTCGGTATAGGATTTTTGCATTTTGTGTCATCGTGCAAGAGCAGGAGAATGCCGGTATCGATAGTTGTCAGTGAAAACTCATCGAAAACACACAATGTCGGTCCGAACGACTTAGATTCCACAATATACAAATATGTTTTCAAAATGTTTCCAATGTCGGTCCGAACATGGTATTATACGGAAATTCGGTTTTTTTTTACCCCTCCACCAAAGTAATCGGAATCGTGCCCCTTGTTCGAAGCACATTTTCGCACCGATAACACAAACATACTGACACGCAATAGCTTCACCTCCAATCGATAAAATGTCATGAAATTCTCATTGCCCTAGAATCAAAAATTCCTGTTTACTTTGGAAAGCACCTTGTATTTAAACCTTGATTCAAACCTCGTAGATCTAATGTTATAAAGTCCCAATATATTAAATTTAGTTTATTCGATTGAGTTTATATCAGATAATAGTTTTATTATTATTTTTATAGGCGGGAATTAAAATACAGTTATAAAACTAATATAATTTATGACCTATAATATAAATAAATAAAATAAAAATTTGTCTATAATCCATTTTATCGAACAATCAATGTTGAATTCTTTCGCAATCTTTTTCAAATCAAGTATGGCTTATACGTGAAGGTATTTGCCGGGCTTTTATTCTGAAAAGTTTAGAAAGAATGAAATATTCGATTGCACCCGAAATTAGCTCTTCTTAACTTCGGGTGACACCGAACATATAGTCTTGCAATTTACAAGAATCAAAGCCAGGGAAATAATTTATGGTGTAAAACGTCAACCTGAGGGTCGAAATCCAAGCAATACATACGTTACTCCTATACTGACAGTGGGAGTCATTGACCCGATTCAAGCCGTTTTTAACATACAGACATACCACTGTCAGAGAAGTACTATCCTTGAATTTGAATTATAGATCACACACATTTTCGAACAAAAGTCAACTATAGGAACTGGGTTCCAAATATTCGGTACCTAAGGGCTTGAACAGTTTTTGTTGGATTTAAACAACATAAGGTGGCATACCTTAAAAGCATTATTCGTGCAAAGTTTAATACCGTTATATATATTGCTCCTTGGTTTGTGTACTGGAAAGTAAAATATGAAAAAAATACCACATACAAAATGCTGTCAGTCGGATCCCGAGATATGGGATTCCACCAAAAAGTTAGCGGTGCCACGCCGATCGTCCAGTTTTACTCCGGTCCCTATAAAGCCTTGTTATAACATCCCGACGGAAAATTTTTGGGTCTCTGGTGCATTTATTTATTTATTTAATGCGCTTTTAGTAGTTTTGAAAATCACCGTTATTTCATCCGATTTCGTCCATTTTCACACTACTGGTAGAAATATCTTGTAATATACATGCTGAAAAAATTTGATTGTTGTAACTTTAGTGGTTTAGGAGATATATACATTAAACTTATAAGAACGCCCACATTTTCAAAATTTTATTTCCACAGGTGCCTCATTCTACTGCGAACCTCTGTACCAAATTACAACTTTATATACTTATTTAGCTCTTAGTTATGGCACCTTATAGATTTTCGATTACGCTCATCTACGAACTCGAACTTTTTTTCTACTAAGAAACCTGCATACCACGCTTCATCAAGATATCTCAATTTTTAATCAAGTTACAGCTAGCACGGACGGACAGTCAACCTGATTTCAATATCTTTCATCACCCTGATCATTTATATATATAACTCTACATCTATCTCGATTAGTTTTAGGTAATACGTACGGTTAGGTGAACTGTAGCAACTGGTTGCAGGAGTATAAAAATTGGCGTCTTCTGCTTTATTGAAGTAGACGATGCTTACGCAGTTATAGCACAGTTAATAACTGCGCGCCAGTCGTTTCTTCTTTTCGCAATCTTGCGCGAACTCGATATACCAATAGCAGTCAGGTCCTTCTCCACCTGATCTTTCCAACGTGAAGTGAAGGTCTTCCTCTTCCTCTACTTCCTTTAGTGGGTACTGCGTCAAATATAGTACTTTCAAAGCAGAATTGTTTTCATTCATTCGGACGACATGACCAAGCCAGCGCACATAGGAGATTTTGGTCTCAAAAACCGGACAAAATTATTTAAAGTGATTTTATGAGTGAAAATGAATAAAAATTCATAATTAAATATAATAATGCAATATATTAAAATAAAAAAAAGGTCAAGTGGAGGGGTCAAGTTTTCGCGCAATTGTATCTATTTTAGGCACAAGGATACACTGTTATGAATAAAATATGTTCCACAATTTTAATTGAGACTTGACTCAAATATTGGCGGATATATCCATCATAAAGTGACCTAGAAGTTCTAAAATCTTTATATTAGGTATATGGGGGCTCAGGAAAGTATTGACCTGATTCAATCCATTTTTGACACAATGAAATACTATTGTCAGAAAAGGATTCTGTGTGAATTTCTATTTCATATCTCATGCATTGAACGATATTTTCGGTCAAAAGTCAACTATTGGTATCGGGTTCGCATACAGTGGCGTAGCTAGGGGAGGGCGGCAGGGGCGGCCTGTCCCGGTTAGGGGTGACACCCGAGCTCGACTATGACAATCAGTTCTACCTATAAATAATCGTAAATCTGTGGCAGAGAGCATAACCGCCACAAATCAAATAATCTAGGTAACTATAATATCGTACCACGAGCATAATAAATTGATATTTAAAAACAAAAAAAAAACCAAAATTTAATACCCCGTTCACGCACAACCAACGCTAGTCAGGGGATTCCCTTGATATAGAGCTCGTCACTTGTATTGTGGATTGGGCAATTTCTTTTGTTTCCGACCGCATTTATTTCAATATTTCAATTCTTTTACGTGAATGTGTGAAAGTTTAGTGTAAAGTGTTTGTTAATTATTAGATATTAAAAACAACAACTTTTGTATAAACCTGAGTTAGTAGCCGATTCTTGAGGAAATAAACAAGGTAAGTAAAGTATTTTTGCTATTATTTTCTAGTCATACCTACTTAAATACATATTTACACCCAGATGCAGGTTTGTTAATTTATATAAAAATATATTTCACAAAGCTAGTTACGTAACGTGTGCACGGAGAAAAAAATATCATAAAATTTATTTAATATTCGAGAAAAATTAATATATTTAGTTAGTAATTTCAAAACAGGATTAAATTTAAGAATAATTACTAAACCTAAGGGAAAATTTAATTCCTCGGTTAAATAAATTATAATAACTAAGGTTTCGAAAAATTACTGACCAGTTTATAAAAATCAAAAACTGTACAGCAAATTGTGTTATCTGCATTTTAAATAATAATAGAATATCATTACAATTATTAGTATTTTGTGTAACAAATATTCAAAACCTCTCCTTTGAAAATTTATATTCTTGTATACTAAAAATTACTAACAGCGGATAGAAAAAAATGAAATACAGCGTAGAGACATACGTTATCGGTGTAGTTTGATACGTTGTTTACAAATTTTCTTGTGGAAGCATACGGAAGCATGTTTTGATATTTGTTTTTATTTGATTATGCGTATGCTACGGACACAGCGTGTGAGTAGCTTCTTATTTCAAATAAACAAAAATGTACAACAAGAAATTGCTTTACATTCCAAAACAATTCATCTTACGGTGTTTGCAGGTTGACCTATTACTACCGTTGACATAAGTACAGGGTAGGCCATTTAAAGTTGACCCATCTGGCAACGCTGTAACTTTTAACAGCGCTGACAAATCGGCTAATGTCATACCGCGTTAGAAGCGTCATTCGAAGACAATTTATACCATGGAACAGTACACTCCAAAAGAACGCGCTGAAATTGTTGAGCTTTATATTCAAAATAACTTTTCAATTGTGTTAACTCAACGTGCGTTTCGCAAAAAAAATAAAGTGAAAAGTGCTCCAGTTAAGAACACAATTAAGTCTTTATACGCAAAATTTGTGAACACCGGTAATCTCAGTAATGCCAGTCATGCATCCAGACAACGCACAAGACGTTCTGATGAAAATATCGAAGCTGTACGAGCCAGTATTGAGGAGACTCCATCGACATCGAGTTATCGCCGCTCTCAGGAATTAAACATCTCTCGCACCACTCTCCGACGCATAATTCATAAAGATTTGAAGATGTTTCCATATAAAATTCAAATGGCACAAAAACTAAACCCAGCTGATTATCCGCGACGCCTTAATTTTGGCAAATGGACCATCGAAATGGCTGAAAACGAACTTGACTTTTGGCGAAAACTCATCATGTCAGACGAGGCACATTTCTCGTTGAATGGAGGCGTAAACAAGCAAAATTGCCGATTTTATGCCACCGAAAATCCTCAATTAATTGAAGAACAGCCTCTTTACGACCAAAAAGTAACAGTTTGGTGCGGTGTTTGCGCGAATATGATCATCGGACCGTATTTTTTCGAAGACGATGATGGAGCCACGACAACAGTCAATGGTTGGCGTTATCGAGCCATGATAACGGATTTTGTGATACCCATTATTCGCGAAAATGACATGGATAACTTCTGGTTTCAACAGGACGGGGCTACATGCCATACAGCTCGACCAACAATCAATTTATTGCGACCATTTTTCCCCGGGCGATTGATATCGAAAAATGGTGATGTTGACTGGCCACCGAGATCACCAGATTTGACGCCACCAGACTTTTATTTGTGGGGTTATTTGAAATCCAAGGTATACGCTAATAAGCCAAAGACCTTAGCTCAACTGAAAGCCAACATTCGACGTGAAACAGCCGCCATATCATCCGAAACATTGGCCAAAGTCATGGAAAATGTTGAAAAAAGAGTGCATTTAGCTGTCAAAGCTAAAGGTGCCCATTTACGCGATCTAATTTTTAAATATTAGCTGAAACAAATCCCCTTGGACCAAAATAAATTATTTTTGAAATGAACAAAAAACATTGTTTTCTTTTGTTCTTTTTTTTTAGAAACAAGTGGGTCAACTTTAAATGGCCTACCCTGTACATACGCTCCGCAAGGAAACATGGAGTACCACGGACATTGCTAGATTGACTTATAAAATTATTTTATAACAATTCAGTTTTGAGAGATTTTTCCAATTTGGCCATCTAACGAACGTTATTATACTAGAAATCGACATTACAAACAAAATTACAGTATTGTTTATAAAAATGTTAGAATATATTATATAACAAATGCTAAACTCAAATTAAATTTTACAAACCGTATAGTAAAATTTCGAGTTTGTATATTATTCTTTTCACTAGAATAGATATCAATCTTTATACATCAGAAAATAAAAATATTTAGACAAACAAGAAAGTATTTTTTTCTACACATATATTAAAAATTAGTATAAGTATGCTTACAGATAGTATTTGTAATATTTGTAAAGAGAATAGCAATTATTTATAAATTGTGTAGTTATTATTATAATCGATTAAAAAGAAATATTACTATATATTAGTAAAAATTTCAATGCCGACATAGCACTCATTGTATTACAGTTCATATAATTTTAAGTTCTCGTAATCAAATGGTAATAAATTAAATGGAGTCAGTACTTTTTGATGTTATGAATATAATTATTTCATATGTTGTAAAATTTACTATTTCAGTTATTAATTTATTATATCAGCTTTTAATTTTTGATAAAAAAATTTAATTTTTAAGAAGATATATTATTTTTTTGTATTTAGATTTTAAAATTTATTAATTTTTTCACCGCTGTTTTCTCCGTGTAGGTGTCTATTTACTGCTACCATTTCTTTATGAAATCAACGTATCATTTACTAAATAAAAATATTTTTAGGATACCCAGAACGAAATATGCCGCAGGGAATTCATACATCGAAAAGACAAAGCGGGTTTCAGCAGAGAAAAACCAAAAAGACTAAAATGGATAAAATTCAGAGCATGTCTGGATCTCTTTTCAAATATGTCACAAAAGCAGATAGCGGCCAAAGTTAAAGTAAAGTACCTGAGTCTCCTACTGACGAAAGTAATGATTCACATCTTGAAGAATCACATTCAGATAGCAACATTGAAAATACAGAATCAATGAAGATGACCGATCAAGTGCAACACTTGATAGATGTTTCACATTGGAGTTTACCGGTTCCCAATAATGTTCGCATTGAGATAATAAAAAAGGGCAGTGAACATTTCCAGAACAGAGGATGACCGTTTTCTGCTGTATCTCGTCATGGTTCAAAGATTAAAGGTGATTGTCATCATCTTTCACAGGAATGGTTTTATAAGGAGATGCCTAGTAGTGAAACAATTCTACGATTATGGATGGTATTTTCTCCGATATCAAATAACCTGTACTGTTTTTGCTGTCCTTTATTTGCTGCCAGTAACATACAAAGAACACTTACAACCGTATTTCAAAAGTGGTGGAAACTAAATCCTAAAGTATTGGACCATGAAACTTCATGTGAACATTTAGAAAATTTCGGAAAGTGGAAAACATTGGAAATGAGATTAAAATCTCACACCACAATAGATGACGCAACCTTGCAATTAATGAATACGGAAAAACAGAAGTGGAAAAATCTTTTATCTAGATTATTTGATATACTCGTAACTTTGTTTTTGGCTAAACAAAATCTAGCATTTCGTGGACATGATGAAACCGAAGGGTCTTCCAATAAAGGTAATTTCTTGGAACTAGTTAAATTGCTGTCAAAGTATGATGCTGTACTCAAAGAAAATATATTATATTTGGAGCATCTCCTAAATATATCACCTAAAGTAACATATTTATCACTGGAAATACAAAATGAGTTCATAAATGTTTTAACTAATCACGTAAAATGTCGGCTTGTCAACGAAATTAAATCGGCCAAATATTTCGGAATCATGTTTAATAGCACACCTGACGTTTCACATGTCGATAAAGTGTCTGAAGTAATTCGTTATGTAAAAATTAAGAATAGAAAAGTAGAAGTCGAAGAAGTATTCTTAGGATTTTTTCCCTCACATTACAAAGCAGCTGATTAAAGCGCGAAAATACTAAAGAAGCTTGAAAACGATGGCTTAGATGCCGCAGTTATGAGTGGTGTACACGGGAGAGTGCAAGATATTATAAATGAAAAAAACAATAAAGCAATTTTTATTAGTTGTATAGATGATCACTCAATTAATTTGCACAAAATGTGACTTGTGTTACATTTTTCGAAGCAGTGGAGATAATATTTAAGTTTTTTTCAACTTCCACAAGCCGCTGGGAAGTGCTCCTCAATCACTGCAATGCATATGTTAAAAGACTTTCGACAACGCTGGAGTGCTCATTATAGTGCAGTTTTGATATAATAATATCTGCAATTGAGGAACTATGTGACCAAGACGTAAATTTAGAAACTAGAGGTTCTTTGTTTTCTTTTCTTTTGGAATGATATGCTAAAGGAAGTGAACAATGCTCAGATTGCATTGCAAAGTAAAGGTTTATGATGAAATAATAATACAACTAGAAGCACTTCGTCTATTCATTAGAGACAATTTGGTTGCATCTAGCAGGATAGGCAATAGATTGTGCTGTACAAAAATCGGAAGAATACAGCATTTCTATGGAACGACGAATTCGTCGCAAGAAACGCATGCCCGGTGAGTTAGCCACCGATACTGGACTTACACTTAGAGCGGAACTTTAAAAGGACATATTAGAATGTCTTGACAGATTCAATGTTGAACTCGACACACTAGTAAAGTCCATTAAAGACGTAGCTTCATTGTTTGAGGTTGTGCAGTCAAAGACCTTGCTTTTGGCAAACACTGAACAGTTAACATTAGTTATACTACTGTGCCCAAAACATAAGGTGACATTGTATTTATTTTGAAAATTCTTTATTTATTCTTCCAAATCAATTTCATCCCCTTCAAAGTAATCCCCGCCCGATGCAATGAACTTTTGCCAACGGATTTTCCAATCTTCGAGACACTGGTTGTAGTCACTCTTCGGGATGACCTCCAGTTCCGTCTTCGCTGCGGCTTGAATCTCCTCAATCGTATAAAAACGGTGTCCCCGGAGCGGTCTTTTAAGCTTGGTGAAGGTCTCAAATTGTTAATCGACGGGTTTTCAACACCAAATCTTTTATTTGTTGAACGTGAGTTTCGTCGGTTGAGGTTGATGATCGCCCTGGACGCTCTTCGTCTTCGACACGTTCACGGCCGGCTTAGAACTCACTATAAACATTTGTTTTAGACATAGCCTCATCACCAAAGGCTTTCTGCACCATCCCCAATGTATCCGCAGCAGAAAATTGATTCCATAAACAACAAATTTCGACATCGCAAAAAGCGAAAAATTCACTTTTAGCAGCTCACAAAACGACACGTATCTCAAACACTAATGAATGTTTTGACATGACATAAATGTGACTGACAGCACTACCAACCTAAAAAAAAAAAATAATTCTCCAAATCCTTCGACGCGCGCAGTTTAAAATCAAATGTCACCTTATTTTTTGGTCACAGTAGTATATGAAAATTTACTAACCTTTACGATGAAGTATCAGAAATAGAACTACTTTTACCAAGATTGAGAAGACATTTAAAATTTTGAAGACGTATTTTCGGAGTTTGCAAGTGCCAAAGCTAGAAAGAAGAAATTTTAATTTTTTCACATAATATACTAATATTTGCAATACTTGTGCTTTAATAAAATGTAAATGATTATTACTTTTTTTATTTTAAAAGTTTTGATTCTGTTTTGGGGTGACACCTTCAAAATCCGCCCCGGGTGTCACCTATGCTAGCTTCGCCACTGTTCGCATATTCGGTACCTAGGGGCTTGAACAGCTTTGGTTGGATTTAGACAATTATTGGTCAAAAGGTGGCTTACTTTAAGGGAATTATTACCGCAAAATTTTATTCCATTATTTTAATTAATTATTTATTTGTGTACTGGAAAGTGAAAGAATCAAGTGGAATTTTAAATTGTGTTATATGGGAAGTAGGTGTGGTTGTAGTCCGACTTCGCTCATTTTCACAGAGAGACACAGAAAAATGAAAATAATGTTACGTTCCAAATTTTGTCGGTATCGGTCAGTCGAGTCCCAAGATATGGGATATCACCAGAAAGTGGGCGGTGCCACGCCCATTTTCCAATTATCACACCGGCTCCGATAGAGCTCCCTTATACCATCTATATAACACCCGTATAGATTTCAGTATTTAAAACATAATTAAAGCAGTACTCATTTTATGTAACCGACCAACTTTTTTCAAAGCGCTTTTTTAAAGGGGGGGAAAGACGGGGAAAATGTTTAAGCTTATATGTTAATTAGAAACCCTGTAGTTTACTAGGAAAAATAATTCATAGCTCGACCTCGCCCGACACCATAACAAAAACCACTAATTTCCAAAAAATTAAAAAAAAAAAAAACGAGTTCTTTTAATGAATCCATAAAAAATATTTTCAAAAATTCCGTTCACGCAATAAAAAAAAACCACTTGCGATTTCGAGAACAACGGAGAGTTTCGCGAATAAGCACGTGCATTCTGAACGAAGTCTAGGTTCCGACTACTTGTGTGGCAACATAGCCGCCTGACTATCATTCATTTAACCGGTTCATTGTAGAACGGTTATTGAGTACCATCGCTGAAGTTTGTAATTTTCAATTTTGTCTGGTTTTTGAGGATAAATGCTCCTATGTGCAGCGTAGCCGCTGCCTTTTAATTCGTTAAACTATGTCAATGTTGCCGTATAACTAATACAGCTCTCCATCGAATGCGATATTCACCCTTGTCAATGCACAAAGGACCATAAATATTCCGCAGAATGCTTTTCTCGAAAACTCGTTACGTCAACTCATCAGAGAGAGGACTTTACTTCTCAATTGCTAATTTTTTCCGAAGTAGCAACTGTTGACAAGAGTTGTTTTGCGTTGGATTTCGAGGCTGACATTGCTGTTTCTGTATTCTTTGGTGTAATACTGGTTTCAAGATGGACGAAATTACCTACAACTTCCAAGTTATGACTGTAGATCGAATCTTCTCTATTTAGATCTGCAGCTCGTATTATTTTTTCCAAGAGCAGATTGAAGAAGTCGCAAGAAAGGAAGTTGCCTCTAAATCCCCGTCCGGTATCGAACGACTCGGAGAGGTCCTTCCCGATCCTGACGGTGCTTTTAGTGATGCTCAAAGTCAGTTTACACAGTCGTATTAGTTTTTCGGGGATACAACTTGTCAGTTGTTGATTTTCCTGGTCTAAAACCACACTGGTAAAGTCCAATCAGTTTGTTGAAGGTTTAATCCTTTACACAATACGGTTCCCACGGTAGTTGGCGCAGATTATGCGGCCTCCCTTTATGTGGGTTAGGCAAAGCATACTTAAATTTCAATCGTCGGGAATGCTTTCGTCCGATGATATTTTTCAAAGAAGCTGATGCATTCTCCTTATCAGTCCTTCGCCGCCGTGTTTGAATAGTTCGGCCGGTAATTCGTCGGTCCCCGTCGCTTTGTTGTTCTTCAGATAGGCAATTGCTATTCAAACTTCTTCGTGGTAGTAAAATGGACGTCATAAACCGGAGTGAATGACAGTACTAAGTGATGATGTCTCTCCCACCACGAATCCCAACCCAAATTTGCGATCCTTTATATGGCCATTATAGCAAATGCCACAAGAACCTACTCGCTTCAGTCCTTGTCTCGAACCATCGCATTTTTTGTCAGCTTTCACTCTAACGAGGACATCAACCAGCTGGGCAGCGGCACCTTCTCAATTAAGGGACCGGACATTCCAGGTGCGTGCCCTTAAATAGTGATCCTTAATGTGTTTGCCATAGTTGTCATCAAAAAGAGAGTTTCTCTTCCGAGGATGTTGGTAATTTTTCTTAGGGGGTGTTTTTTACCTAGCGGGACCCAAACCCAGCGCACAACCCTTTGGAGGTCCAAGCACTTAAAGTCGACAAAGATGTTCAACTGCATATTAAACCATTTAATTAAATACTTCTTTATTTGTATGCATATATTTTAATTTTTAGAAACATTTGATAAGTTAAATCGCGGTATTTGCAAGAACACTGCAAAAACAGAGGTGGTGAGCTTTGCGTTCCCACGTTCGTATATGTACCTTAAAGTACGCGGTGTCACTTCCATTGCCCTATTTTTTTTTACCGCTTCACATACAAACTTGCTGTACCACCGTAGAGGTCAAAGTAAATGGGCGCATTCGAGCTACAGCACCTCCGTTATATATTTTATACTCCATTGTTGAGCGAAAATGAAATGGGAACTAGTGAATAAAATATTTCACTAACCCTTTCATGTCAGATTGTAAATGGGTGTGGTTAAAAATATTTTGATGGCACAAGTTTATTAGTAGAGTCTTGAATATGGAAATGAATTAATATTATTCAAACTTCTAACTGTGCTGGTTTTGGCGTTTTAAATGGCGTTTATCTTTTTTTAGTTTCAATATATTTCATGTGTGATATATAGAAACTAATTGCTGATGGAAAACCTCTTTTCTGTAGATTCATATGTGTAATATTAGACGAGTATGGGAGCTCGTTTGAATTACTCAATTGGAAATCCAACAATGACATTTGCTTTGTATTTCCGTAATAGCTCTTGAGGTGTCGTCTATACACTAGCCAACTATTTACTACTACTGTGTTAAAGCACCAGTATACGATTGTCATATACCATTTTTTAACGGTGTTTGATTTTTATAGCTCTGACACCATATCAGCCAGGTCTACGCCTCCCTTCTGCTTGTTATGGGTTTGAGTACTTTTTTTCTTTACGGCACCAGCGCACTAAGGGGTATTTGATGCAAAAAACCGGTCATAATTATTTAGGGACCTATATTATTTTAAAATATAATAAAAAGCAATATTGAGTCAATATATAGCATTTATTAATAAAAATACATGATTAGAATATAAAAAAATAACTGAAAATAAAATAATATAATTTAAAAAAAAATTAATCAGTTTCAGGATAATCTAGTTCGCTGATTACATCAGAATCCTCTTCCTCGACAGTATTCTCGTCTGACCTATTGAGATTAGGTGTTGCTGCAGTTAAAATTGATTTTGCTTCCTCGGAAAATGGCACGAGTTTCTTCTTATTCTTTGGACGATTGCAGCTGATAAGTGGATCGGATGTTAAAAGCAGTCTATTCAAAACATCTCTGTTACACTCGATTCTCGAAAACTTTCGGGCAAAATCTACCCGATATTTTCTGATATGTTTATTTCGGGCCTCAGCAGCCTCCTCGGATAATTGTCCAATTGGAAGAATTGCCTCTTGCAGCACCTGCGCTCCGTGTATCAGGATTTTGTGGACAGTTGGCGACATTGGATACCAACCGTACATTTCCACATACAATTTTGCCGTGTCTTGGGCATAATCATCGAATTTTTGAGGATCAATCTCATGACCACTTGATATTATTTCAAGAATAACTTTAAATCTTTTTATTACTTCGATGTTGATACCGGTGATGCGAGAAGAGCATTCTGCATTTTCGAAAAATCTCCTAGATGTATTCCCGTCATTACTGTTTCCAAAACCATGTTTAGGAACATCAACCAGTAGACCCATTTCATCTTTAAAACGTTTTTGTATTGTCTCTTTTGTTTCCTTAATAATCTTTTTGTCTTCTGCTGTACGGGCTCGCCAATTCTTTATGGGTTCTTTATATGCTAAGTGCAACAACAACTCAAAAAACCGTATTCGGGCGTGGAGTACTGAGAGGCCAAACTTTAAAGCTTCTTGATTTATGACACCTTTTTTTAATTTATTAAAATCTTTTGAAGTCTGACCGCATACATAACATCGCATAGTAGAGGTTGTATCCGTTGCAGCGTTACAAACTTTCCCGTCTACCATTGTCAGTAATATTTTATGAATAATGTGCGCTGATGTTTCACTGTCTCTTGTAGCTTCCAGATCTCTGGCTTGATTTTCGATGTATTCTATTTCTTGTTTTGTTACATATTTTGTTTCGTGAGTAAACTGAGCTCTAATAGGCCTGCAGAATCTCACCGAAGATGGCGTAGGGTTTTGCCAAATGGTTTTTGTTGTTTCACCATTGAAAGTAACAACCAACCTCACTGGAACAATCGAGCTCACAAATATACTTGAATCGTCACCAGAAAGATTTTCAAATTTTTGCTTAAATGGAGTTTGGTGTGATCCATCGCACCCCCATTTTGATATCAGTTAATGTATCTATGACTTCTTTTAAATATTGGATGAGGCGCAAAGCCGTATGATCCAGCAAAGCTTGAAGTTCTACATTAAAGCTAGTCTCTGTAACCGTTATTTTATCTTCCTCCGGGTAAGCACTTTTTTTTGCCTTTTGCAGCAAAGAGTAGCAAGGATAGATAGTTTTACGTCCGCCTTGTAATAAATTCCACTGACTTCTTGTGAAATTACCTTCAACAAATAAGGATAATGCTTCTTCTATAGTATATTTTTTTTCTACGTGGTCTTTTTTAGATGAAATTATCGTTCTGATCTTCTTGGCTCTCGTAGGTGTTGTAGTTATTTCCTTAATCATCTTTGAAGTGTGTATGTTTCCGGAAGTGCCCTGAGTTACACATGCAGCGAAAGTCAACTCCTCGACAGGTACGTGAGCCCGTAAATCTACAGTTCTGCGCCGCTTACTCCTTTCGCTTAATCCACGAAACTCTTTGACTGGACGACCAGGCTTGTGCGACCACGAAGGAAGTTCTAATGATGTTCTTAGCCATTCTACGTTATTTTTTACGAACCTCTCATCAGTGTTACGAGCTGCTGACCATTTTTGTTTAAAATCTGTCTTGAAATGTCTCAAAGAACGAGACAAAACGTTTCTATCCTCTGTTGGGCATGACGTCAACTGAGCAATTCTATCTTCCAGAAAGGTGAATTTTTCGTCCATTTTTTTTTCCTTTGTACTCCTTTATAATATCGTATAATTCCATTCGGGTGATATTTTTTACCATTGCTGAAAAATTTGTGAAAAAAAAACAAAACCTTATAACATCTGTTAAAAATGAGACGCGTTGGTTTCGGTTATAAAATAGTACTCAGCTCTGGTTGCCCAGAGCTCCTTTATTTATAGCATTCCTTATCCTAATTCAGGTATGCACCACATGCTGAATGCATACACACATCTTAACATTAATCTACTGTACCTGCCGAAGTAGGTACACATATCTTAAGCATAAGTGTTCTCAACGGCAAACACAATTGTTTTTTAACTATTTTTCGTTTAGGATCATTTGCGGTCTCAAGGGCAAACAATCCTTTACATTGCATACATTAAATACTAAGGTCTCTAATCAATATACCCGAAATGAACATTTATTACATTGTTGATAGAAATGGGTATTTGTAAATAGATACCTACGTTTAAGACTAGATTTGTATACGCTGGCGATAATGAACATAAATATTTGAACTATTACAATTGTTTCATAACAAAAATATCTTCTTTACAATTGTAGCCGTTAAGAACTGTTCAGAAATCTGAACAACATCCTATTACACCGTGCACTTTAAAAAAATACCTATAAAAATGGGGTGGGTTGGGGGACAATTTTACTTCGGTTTCGGATAGAAGAAGGTCCAAATTAAATTTCCGTACCAGAATTCTGGCCCGACAAATCCCGACAAATAATCAAAAACAATAATGTTATACTTTTTTTGTAAAAAATACTACATTCTTGCAAAGGCAACTAACAACATCAGTTTAAATGCTTAAATTTAAGAATAAATTGACTGTTATACGTCTTAATCATAAGTACATACCTTTTACTTCCATATTCAATAAAAAATTTCCAAGTAAATCTCCACGCGCAGCCGTATCAACCAAGGGAAATTATGTAAATAATCGAGAACGCCGAGAACAGAGACACGCGTTACACTCAATGATTGGGTTCCGACTGGATCCGTGGCGAGAGAGAGGTAAAAAGCGGGCGAGGGAGGGGTGCGCAGGTTGGAGCGGTTATTGTAAATAGTAAAACATGCAGCGTAAATACCATTTGGCGAAATTTAGTAAAACCACTTATGACCGGTTTTTTGTGTCAAATACCCCTTAGTGCAGCGTTTGCACTCAGAAACCGGATTTTTGCTTATGTAGTTCGAAATGAGTTGAGCGCTCTTGTTGTCAAGCCAGCGCCAGGCAACTAAATTATGTCTATTTATAATTTTTGTGCTTTGGAACATTGGAACCCAAGTACAATACAATGTCAGATAAAATTCCCAGTCCATGAGAGGGACAAGTTCCTTATCCTATTTAAAGGGCAAAGTTGTATATGATTCCTGTCACATCAGCTATTGTAGAAATGTTATTTTCGCATAAAGATAAAGAATCTGCAATAGCAGATAATCTTGAGTTTGGTCACCAAACCATCCGCATATTTGGAACTTGTATTACGCCCAAATACAGAAGGACGCCAAGGGATCACCTAATCTCAGATGGTCAACAATGTAGCATCATAGCTTTATTTGCATGGAATAAAGAATTGCTTCACTGCAAATTTATTAACTCTATGACAAACTAGTTCTTTCACAACATTTTTCGTTTCATTTTCAACTTCCTGATTTTCATCTCTATTACGTCCAGTTAAATTTATTTCCAGGTTTTCTCCCCTCTTCTTAAAGAAATCTATTGATTCAACAATGACTGCCTCAAAAATATAAAATTCCTATTCTCAATCAGCCTTATCTTCAAAATTATTCCAATCGAATTCAATACGCTTTATTTCTGCTTGTCTGAGACCTTTTGGATCCATTGCTACAGAAAACAAAAAAATTACTACTATGGACACTTGTTGCTTATAAGCAACATTGTGTTTACGACATTGCTGACACAAAACTAAAAATTAATTTTATGTTTTACAAATCTTTGTTCATTTTATTATTTTTTTTATAATAAAATTCACTTTTTTTAATTATTGTTTGTTTAATTTTTACGTATAACACAACTACTTTTTTTAATTTTTTTTATTACACCATACAATATACATCCAAATAAAAACGTGCGTGGACAAAAGTTTTGGCACAGAGGGTTTTGGTTTCTTGAGTTCTTCATAGATCCGTTAATATAAAAGGAAGGTTGAAATAATGTACTAGTCATTTACTCATCTTTATACTACCTATCACTGTGCTTAATTTCGTTTATGTAATGCTTGTGGTTCTTTTGTTACAATAATTTAAATAAAAAACGAATATATTTCTGTCGACAAAAGTTTTGGCACAGTTAGAATTCTTGGAAATAATTCCATTGATTTCGCTTAAAAAAGAAAAAAACTGACAACAACAAGTGATCGCATGATGCTGTACCACATAATAGAAACTGTTAACTTTTAAAGTGTAATATAGTCTTGCGTAACGTGCATTAGTTACTACAATTCAGTAAAATGGGTCGGAGGCGAACAGAAACGAGAGCAGAGGGGCGAAAAACTATTTTAAATCTTCATTCCGCCAACAAAAGCTATGCAGAAATTGATGAAATAATGAAGTTAAGTCGTTTTACCATTCGGAGCATAATCAAGCGTTTTAAAGATGTTCGTTGTCTCCAGAGATGCGAACGTTCGGGTCGTCCGCTCAAATTATTTCCAGAGAGGAGGCACATGTGGTACGTAAAATAAAAGAAAAATCCCAAACTGACTTCAAAAAAGATTGCTGCAGAACTCAAGGAAGAATTAAATAAACATGTGCATCCGAAAACAGTGCGGCGGGTGCTTATTCGTAACCGATACCAATCCAGAATAGCTCGAAAAAAACCTCTTATCAGCAAGGCTAACAAAAAGAAGCTTTTAGAATTTGCTAAAGAGTACAAAAACAGACCTATGCATTTCTGGGACAAAGTAATATTCACAGACGAAAGTAAATTTAACATTTTCTAAAGCGAAGGTCGAATACGGGTCTGGAGAAAGGCAAATACTGAATTTGACAAAAGCAATCTTAGTAATACTGTAAAACATGGAGGTGTAGGAGTCATGGTTTGGGGATGTATGGCGGCGTCAGGCTTTGTGAACTTAGTATTTGTTGATGGAGTAATGGACAAAACTTTATATATGAACATGTTGCGAGAAAGCTTGCAAGGAAGAATAGAAAAGCTGAATCTTGGGAATCAGTTCTATTTTCAGCAACATGTTCGTATGTGGATCATTCATCACGTTCCCCATGTCCTTGCAACTCCTCCTCAATCACCGGACTTCAATCCGATTGAGCACTTATGGGATGAACTTGGACGAAGGGTTGAAAAGCACAACGTAAAAGCCAATTAAAAGAGGTACATTGGATCTGAGGTGACAAGAAAATTGGTTTGAATACTCGTTTTTAAATTAGCATTATTTTCATTTTTAAATAAAGACTCAAAATGTGAAAAAACTTTTGTCCAATGAAATATATTCGTTTTTACAATAATTTAACAAAACAACCACAGATATATCATAAATGAAATTAACTATAGTGATAGATAACATAAAGGTGAGTATATTACTAGTACATTATTTGAACCTACCTTTTAAATTTACGGAACTACAGAGCACTGAAGGAACCAACATCAGCTTTGCCAAAACCTTTGTCCGTCAGTGAATATTTTAGGATTTATTTTGTTACAAAAATATTGAAAAATAACGAAGTTATGTGTTGTCTTCGGTGGTGCCAAAAACAAGTGCCCTAACTAAAATAAAGACAAACCAAAAGTTAAAACTTAAAGATATTTCCTATACAATAACCTAAAATTTTTGAAACATATCAAAAATTGACAAATTGGCGTAATTTTGAAAAAAAAAATCGTTTTTTATGTAAAAAATGGTTGTTTTTTCATGTTTGATAATATGTTATACATTTACATATAAGTATGTAGATATGCCATATATGTACATATGTATATAACATACTATCATAATATCCTAAAAAACTTAATATATTAATAATATTATACGCAAACCACACTTCATTTTGATTTTCATACGCATCTACATATCAGGACATAATATATACATATAGTGAACTAATAAAGTTTACGTTCAACTTGTTCTATTAAATTACAACACGTTTATTTGTTATAAAAGGAATAAATGTAATTTTTAGCTGTGCTTAAAACGGTTGTTAATATCAGCCACTTTCATTTACAACAGGATAACCAAAACACACGTCTTATCTTGTACGTGCATGGTTGTTATGGAATTTAAAATAACTCTATAGGTCCCGCAATCACTAGACATTAATTCTATTCAAAATATCTGGAATATTTTTTAAAAACCGTATCGAAAATATCGAATTTAATTAAAATAATGCCAAAAACTGGATCATCGACTTCTTCTTCTTCTTTACTGACGTAGGTACCGCTTACGCGATTATAGCCGAGTAAACAACAGCGCTACGTGGCGCCAATTGGATATTCCAAGCGAAGCCGAGTCCTTCTCCACTTGGTCCTTCCAACGGAGTGGAGGTCTTCCTCTTCCTCTGCTTCCCCCTGCGGGTACTGCGTCGAATACTTTCAGAGCTGGAGTGTTTTCGTTCATTCGGACAACATGACCTTACCAGCGTAGCCGCTTTCTTTTAATTCGCTGAACTATGTCAATGTCGTCATATATCTCATACAGCCCATCGATCCATCGAATGCGATATTCGCCGTGGCCAACGCGCAAAGGACCATAAATCTTTCGCAAAACTTCTCTCGAAAACTCGCAACGTCGACGCATAAGTTGTTGTCATCGTCCAGGCCTCTGCACCATATAACAGGACGGGAATTATGAGTGACTTAAAGAGTTTGGTTTTTGTTCGTCGAGAGAGAACTTTGCTTCTCAACAGTGACGTGAGAGCTATGTCGCAAGTGTGAGGACTGTTAGTTTGATGACAGGAGATATTTCATCTTGCCCTAACGGCGCGGGTGTTGAAACCGTTGATATCAATATCATCGGCATACGTCAGCTGTATACTCTTATATAAGATGGTACCTGGTCGATTAAGTTCTGCAGCTTGAACTATTTTCTCCAGAAGCAGGTTGAAGAAGTCGCACGATAGGGAGTCGCCCTGTCTGAAACCTCGTTTGGTATCGAACGGCTCGGAGAGGTCCTTCCCGGTCCTGTTGGAGCTTTTGGTGTTACTCAACGTTAGTTTACACAGCCGTATTAGTTTTGCAGGGATACTAAATTCAGACATCGCGAAAGAGACAGCTCCTTTTCATGCTGTCGATGGTAGCTTTAAAGTCGACGAAGAGGTGGTGTGTGTCGATTCTCCTTTCACGGGTCTTTTCCAAGATTTGACGCATGGTGAATATCTGTTCGGTTGTTAATTTGCCAGGTCAGTTTTTTGACGGTGAGCTTTTATTTTTCACACAATACGATCGAAAGAACCTTATACGTCGACGAGGCTTATCCCACGGTAGTTGGCGCAGATTGTGGGGTCTCCCATTTTATGGATTGGGCATAGCACACTTAAAATCCAATCGTTGGGCATTCTTTCGTCCGACCATATTTTACAAAGAAGCTGATGCATGCACCTTATCAGCTCTTCTCCGCCGTGTTTGAATAGCTCGGCCGGCAATCCATCGGCCCCTGCCGCTTTGTTGTTTTTCAGGCGGGTAATTGCTACTCGAACTTCTTCATGGTCGGGCAATGGAATATCTGCACCATCTACATCGATTGGGGAATTGGGTTCGCCTTCTCCTGGCGTTGTACGTTCACTGCCATTCAGCAGGCTAGAGAAGTGTTCCCTCCATAATTTAAGTATGCTCTGGGTTTCGGTGACTAGATCATCTATGTGGGTTCTACAAAAGTATGCTTAGGTCTTGAAACCTTCTGTAAGCCGCCGCATTTTTTCGTAGCATTACCCCTGTCGGTCAGCTTATCAAGCTCTTCATACTAACGCATTTCGGCCACTTTCATTTTTTTTTGCAAATGCGTCTCGCTTCCCTCTTCAACTTTCCGTGTCTATCCCATCCCGCACGTGTTGTGGTCGATCGTAACGTTGCGCCGTAGGCTGTCTGTTTTCTCTCCGCTTGCACTTTCGGTTGCAGCTGTACTAAAGGAGTTTGAAATTCCGTCCCAAAGTTCCCTTATACCGAGTTGTTGACGAGTGCTCTCAGAGAGCAGGAGTGCAAGCCGAGTCGGCAGTCTGTTGTGATTGCAGCTTCTCGACGTCGAACCTTCCTTGTTTTTCCTGACGCACGTTTTTTGCTGCGAGTGCGCTTCTTGTCTGCAACAAGATAGTATGCAACAAGATAGTACGCACGTCTAGAAAACTAGAGACGTGTCTTCCGTCTATCACAACATTATCGATCTGGTTGACGGCTTTTCGATCCGGAGCCAACCAGGGAGCTTGATGTATTGTCTTGTGCTGGAATCTAGTACCACAGATAACCATATTTCGGGCCCCGGCGAAGTCGATCAGCCTCAACCCATTTGGGGATGTTTCATCGTGGAGGCTGAATTTACCGATCGTAATGCCAAAGATACCTTCTTTGCCTACCCTGGCGTTAAAGTCGCCAAGCACGATTTTGAGATCGTGGTAGGGATATGTGAAGAATCTCGTTTTGAAGCGGATGTGGCTAGACGTTCATTCACCGGAGTGAATGACCTTACTCGGCGACGGAGTCTCTCTCCCACCACGAACCCCACACCAAACTTGCGCTCCTTTATATGGCCACTGTAGCAAATGCCACAAGGACCTAATCGTCTCTGTCCTTGTCCCGTCCATCGCATTTCTTGGACGGCGGTAATGGCAGCCTTTATTTTCACGAGAACATCAACCAGCTGGGCAGCGGCACCTTCCCAATTAAGGGACGGGACATTCCAGGTGCATGCCGTCAATTCGTAATCCTTATTTCATTTGCCATGGTCGTCATCAAAAGGGGAGTTTCTCTTTCGTGGCTGTTGGATATTTTTCATTGGTAGTGTTTTTTACGTGGCGGGTCCCAAACCCAGCGCACAATCTAAGAAAGAGGATGTTTCACTTTCTCACTTTAGCTCTCCTTTAAACGGATGTTCTTAGGCTACCCAGAGGATACTTGGTCAAAGACCGGAAGTTGTGAGCAGCTTGAGCGATGTGTAAAAGAATCGTTTCTGGCCACTCCTAAGTGTTTGGCGATCAGAGATTTTTTCTCACTTGCGTGAACTTCTTCACATGACTCTATTCTCTGACATATTGGCCTAGTGATCGTGAGGACATCAACCAGCTGGACTGCCGCACCTTCCCAATTAAGGGTCCGCACATTCCAGGTGCATGCCCTCAGTTCGCAGTCCTTATTTCGGAAGTCGTGAGCTGCTTGAGCCATATGTAAAGGAATCGTTTCTGGCCACTCCCAAGGCGATCATAGAACTTTCCTCACTTGCGTGAACTTCTACACATGTCCTCCCATCATCGACTCAGTGGGTCAAAATATCCGGAAATAACACTAGAAATCGAGTGGGGAGCATGCGTCGACGTCTAGGGACAATAATTCCAACAGAATACAGGCCAAAGACCGCTAAAACTTTTGTAATTACTTTTGAATTATATAAATAATCATTGGTGTACGTAAACTTTTTTGATTTTAAGCTTTAGCATTATGGTGAGCGATATCGCGCAATGTTAACTGAATTTTTCTTCAAGCAAATTGACAACGTTTGGTTGTAGCAGGACGGCGCTACGTGCCATACAGCAAACGCTACACTCAATCTTTTACGCCCTATCTTCGAAAATCGCATAATCAGCAAAAGAGGTGATGTGAATTGGCCTCCCAGAAGCTGCGATTTAACTCCGTTGGACTATTTTCTGTGGGGAAGTATTAAAGCTAAATGTTACGCCAACCATCCAGAAACAATTCAAGATTATCTAAAGTACGAGATTCAAGCTGCTGTAGCTGCGATAAGGCCTGAAACCATCGAGAAAGTATTCCAAAATTGGGTGGATCGGATAAGCTATTTGTCTTTTGAAGATGTGAAACGAAAAATTAATCTCTTGCGGACAAATTATCGCCGCAAAAAAAAAAAACTGGCCGAATGCAGCAGAAGTGGAGCTGGTGCCGAGGACTCGTTCGAGCCTACTTTGTTTTACTTTAACGAAATGCAGTTTTTAAATGACGTCGAAACACCCAGCACATCAATAAATACAACGGTAAGTAAAATCGATAAAAAATAAAGTTTTTATTTCATTCCATTTGTATATTAAAATAATATAGTGATTCATGTTTGTTAATTTGTGAATTTTGTTTGCCAAGATACTGCACCTTCGTTGCTAAAGTATTCAGCGAAAGTATCGCGAATTTGTTTCGCTTTATTTGAGGAATTTCGTATTTGCGTACATTCCAGAGCATTTAGATCTATGTCATTGCGCCAGCTTCCTTCCATTAAATTTCCTGTGTTGGTACTTTCTTGGTCAATTAAGTTTGTAAATGCATAGGTTTTTTTTGGCGCAAAAAATTGTGCAAATAGCAACAAGCTAAAACAATAGTTTGTGCTTTTTCTGGTGTGAGTGAAATAGTTGTATTTGCAGAACGCCAAACCTTGATGCCAATATTCCAAATACATTTTCTACAATTCTGCGTGCTCTGCTCAATCTATAATTGAAAATGCGTTCTTTGGTTGTGAAATTGGAACCGGAAAACGGTTTTAAAAGATGTTCCTGCATTTGGAAAGCATTATCTCCCACAAAAACATACGGCAGCACCTTGTCGCTGTTTGGTAGTTGCGATGGTGGAGGTATTGGCAAAGATTTGCTATAGAGTGCTCTCCCAAAATCGGTATTTTTTATTACTCCACCGTCCGAAATACGACCATTCGTGCCTACATCAACTACTATGAATTCGTAATTTGCATTAATCGTTGCCATTAGTACAATACTATGAAATTTCTTATAGTTGTAATAGAATGGGCCGGATTTAGCCGGTTTTATAATTGCGATGTGTTTGCCGTCAATAGCTCCTATGCAATTGGGGAAATTCCATGCTTCATTGAAATCATCTGCAATTTTTTTCCAATATGATTCTGATTGCGGCACCTGAAAATAAAACATATACAAAAAATTAATATTTCTTTACTATAACAAATAACACATGAATAATATATTTGTATTTCTTTATAATTTCAGAATCCCAGTAAACAGCCCGTCACAAAGTCGGCGAAAAGAAAACCAGATGCTGTTGATGCTCTATTAGAAGTTGCAACAAAAAGATTTGCCGAAAAGGAGCCCAAAAAAACCACAGCGATAACCGATGCCTGGGCGGTAAAGCTAGAGCGAATGCCTGCAGGTCAAAGAATACTTTGCGAAAAGTTTATAGAGGACATTTTGTTTGAAGGGCAAATGGGGACCCTCCACAAACACTCCATAAAAATTAATGAGCCAACAGCAGAAAATTTTCAAAGCGGCAGTTCGACTCCTCTCACCTACAAGGGCAGCGGCACCTTTAACAATGGCGACACACAGTCATCAATATCAAGCTTTTTTTCTTTTAAAGAATAATTTGTGTGTATATTTTCAAGAATAATTTTTATGGCTTTAAAAATTATAATAAAAAATAATATATTATAACATCATTGATTGATATAATTTATTCACTTACCTTTATAAAACTGGAAAGCCTTGAAATAAGAGCTTCACAAGTTTCTATTACAATCAATCAAAGAGATCTTGCGGATATTGCTGTAATGAACTTTAGATTTTCAAATTTATCTCCGGTAGCCAAATATCTGAGTGTTGCGGACAATCGCATGTTAGGTGCAATAGCTTCTCGCATTACTGTGTTTTGCTTTTCTATTAATGGCTTCACCATAGTTAAAAGTTCATTGAAGGTTTCTGAGTCCATTCGTATAAAGTTATGATAATCGCTTTTGCTTGATAATTTTAATTCGTCTAATAGATTTTCATGAGTAAACTGCTTCCGTTTTTGGTACCAAACTTTCATCCACTCCGTTTTCTTTTTCCTATTT
The DNA here is from genome assembly GCA_027475135.1 of Bactrocera correcta. Taxonomy (NCBI): domain Eukaryota; kingdom Metazoa; phylum Arthropoda; class Insecta; order Diptera; family Tephritidae; genus Bactrocera; species Bactrocera correcta. The sequence goes on from CM050327.1 coordinate 36,620,264, forward strand.
GTTTTCTTTTTTTTCAACAACACTGCCGCAGACGCTAATAAAAGTAAATCGTCTTCCGATGACGACATGATAACCGAACGCTATGAGTACAAAATAAAAATGATGATTGCCGTGTTTATTTGAACGTTTGCGGACAACACACGAGCGAACTTCACTCACACATATGCAATGCTTGACGTAATTATTTGATCGTCTCGCCAGGCCATTAGTTTGGTCGAGAAACGGCCTACATTGCGGCGGCACGGTTTCCGCTCTGGTTTAGTGCAACATTCTTGTCAGTATATTTTACTAGCTACGACAACTTTGTTGTTGTATATTTTGTTAGCTATGCTAGCTGTTATAACTCCAGCATCAGCGTCTCGCTGATTAAGAATTATTGTGGGAGTGGGAGAAATTCCAAAAAAAAACCCTCAAAGGGTTTGACGTTCGTATGTATGTTTCAGTGTTTTTATGACCTTTTAAATTTTTTTACAATTTCTATTGTTTTTATTTCTTTTTATTCAAAAAAATGTCATTTATCGCCTGTTTTTATAAATTTTCCTCAATAACTCTAGACCTCTGACCATAAACTACTAAAAAAATAAAGTAAACATTTTTTTTTTTAATATTTAAATTTTTAGGAAAAAAATACTTTTTTCCCTTCATACATTCATTTTTAACTTAGAAAGTGTAGCACATATAGGAAAACGGTATAGAAACAGATTAGAGAAACTGTAATTCTTAATTTTTCTAAATTTGTTTCATCAAAATCGGACAAGTGATTCGCGAGTTATGTTAAACTACGTTTTTTTTTAAATGTTTTAGCCAAGCGAAAAAACATCAAGATAAAGAAAAAATTTAAAAGGTCATAAAAAAAAAAAATGACACATACGAACGCCAAACCCTTTGAGGGTTTTACTATACTGACCTAGTACCATCACCCTGACTTGAAATTTCTCACCCCCCAGATTAGCTGTTGTACTGTGTAATTAATTCAATTATAGCTTGGTTTACATATTGGTAATCGCAAAGCGCTTTTTCTCCGCTAAGGATCTGTGAAATGCAATGAGTTTTATTTAGTCTTTTAAGTTGGTTTCTCTTGCATATAGTAATATCATCTACTTCATTGCAATTTCCAAGTATGCCATATTTGTCGTTTTGGGATATGAAAAGATTGGTGAATTGTAAGTATACTCGTTTAAGGTGTTTTACAGTCGAACGTATGATAATATTATTGTAAAGGGAATCTTCGGTTTTTGGAAGTGAAATTACATATAAAAGAAGTGAGTCTTTAATAATCATAGAAGGTTCTGCATATTTGAGTGCTTGCAGTTCATTTTTAAAAGGTAAAGTCTCAGTTTGAAAGAGAATATTTGCGATATCTTCTTTATTTTGAATTTGATAATGAACGATTCATTGTTTTGCTAATTGGGTTGCCATTATAATTTTTACAATTTCATCTTGTACGATATCTAACCTATTAAATAATATTTGTGCGAATAATTCCCTATTATTCTTACTTATTTCTTCCACAATCATGTTATAACTATCTAATATTTTATTATTTGTTTTGATAAGGTATTGGTTTGTGGTGTACTGTACATTACTGTTTTCACTCAGATCATGTGTTGTGGAAAGTATTTGGTCCCAGTCAGTGGCATCGGGATTTCCTGCTAACCATTTCCAAGCAGATCCTATCCAATTGATTGATATATTTTGAATGGTTGCATTTATTGTTCGCAGTTGGCTTAATAAGCTATATATCTCGGAAAGTTGATGTATTATTCGTGGTAGTAAGTCTGACGTCGTTGGTAATTTTTTCGTAGTCGTCCAAGTCGAAGGTGTAGATAATTTTATACGTCCCTTTTGTAATCTTTCCTAGTCCTTGTTTGATCGTCACGAGCGGTTCGTAGGTGTCCACTGTTGCAGTTGTCCAGAAAGGTAAGAGTCTAAAGAGTAAATGTCAGTTCGTTTTTTAAATGTGATTTATGAATCTTTCTGTTATCTTTAGTAGTTATTGTGACGGTATTGTCTTTAGCGACAGTTTCTTTTTTAAAACAGGGTTTCTTTTTCTTTTTAATTTGTTTGTTCTTTTTAAATATAGTATCGCCAGGTTCGTAATTCCTTATTTTTGACCTATTTTTGTTGTGATAATTTAGTGCATTTTTTTGGTTTCTGGCTATTTCATTTCGAAGGTCAGAATTAACTATTTCCTTAAAGTTTGTTAAATTTTGGTAGTTGATTCTCTGTGTTCTTCCAAAGAAAATATCAGCTGGTTTCCTTTTCGTAACTCAATCTATCATGTTATTATATCTGTCAACGGCAATGTTGACAATTTCTTTAGTAGAGTAATCAGGATATTCCAATTGGAGACATCTGATTATTTCAATAATAGTGGAATCCGCACGTTCTATCGCACCATTGACTTCGCTTTTCTGAGGTGGTGATAGATAGATTTCAATTCCTAAATAGTTCAGAGTTATTGGGCTTATAAACCTGCCTTCATTGTCCATGACCAAAGTCTTTGGTACAGTGAAATAGTGTAGAAGCTTTATCAATTTATCCCTGATATGCAGTATTGATTTATTTTTTATCCTGAAAAATTTTACAAATTTAGTGAATTTGTCAACGCACAAGGTATATTTTTCGTCGGACATTTCTATAATGTCGATATGCAGTATTTCTGTTGGATACGAATGTATGGATGTTGCCTGCAACTTGGGTTTTTGTGGATGCTGGTCGTACTTATTACATCCGCAAATTTTACATAATTTAGTATATTTTTTTTAATAAGTTTAATCATTTGTGGAAAATAGTATTTTTCCAATATCTGGTCTTTATTTTCTTTACCATTGCCATGGGCTCTTTTGTGTTCTTGTTCTATTATTTTAAATTTGACATCTTCGTCTGCGATATCGGTAACTACTTTCTGTGTTATCCTGATACGAAATTATAAGAAATTTTCCTGATATATTTGCTGTAGTAAAGAAATGTATTTCTTTTGGATTTTAATTCCATTGATTATGTTTGGGTTTAGAACGCTTTTCAAGATTTTACTTGGGTTTTCTTTATCGCAAACTTTACATTTAATGAGGTGTCTGTGGAAGCTTGGATGAGGTTCTTCGTGTGTAATTTCCTCCTTTCCTTCTGTTAATATAACTTGATTTTTAAATACGTTGATTGGAGCTTCACAGTGAGGAATGAGCTTTGTACTATCCTCTTCTGCGCTATGTTCTGAATTTTCATCCGTGGATGTTAGCGTATTAACTTCTATTGGTAGCCGTAATAACGCATCGGCGACTACGTTTGTTTTTCCTGGTTTGTAAATTAGTTTATAATTATATTCTTCTATCCTTGTTTTCCACCTTTTTAACTTGACATTGTTATTACTGTTGTTTAACCCAAACGTCAGTGGCTGGTGATCAGTAAGAATTTTTATTTCTTTAGCTCCTCACAGGTAAGTCCTTAATTTGTCGAGGGACCATACTATGGCGAGCATTTCTTTCTCTGTTGTCTAGTAATTCTCTTCGATTTTATTGAGTGATCTAGAGATGTAAGTTATGGGTTTGTCTTGACCGATTATCGCTTGTGAAAGGACTGCTCCGATTGCAGTATTGGAAGCATCTGTCGTCAGAATAAAGGGTTTGTTGAAGTCTGGGAATACCAGAATTTCAGAAGATGTAAGCAAATATTTTATGTCATTAAATGATTTCAAGCCTTCCTCTGTTAGTGAAATTTGTATCCGTTCGGATTGACTTGCTTTTATTTGAGCGTTTTCACCTCTAGTTAAATTGGTAAGTGGCTTGACAATTTTTGCAAAGTCTTTTATAAGTCTCCTATATTACGATGCTAAACCCAGGAAACCTTTTTATTCTTTAAGGTTAGCAGGTGCGGGAATTTTTTTAATAGCGGATATTTTGTCAGGATCTGGCAAAATACTTCGCCGGTAACGATATGAAGTAGAAAATTTACTTCTGTTCTAAAAAATTTGGATTTTTCCAGATTGACTTTTAAATTTTATTTGTACAAAAGCATGAACACATCGCATGTTATGTGCAATAGCTTCTCGCATTACGGTGTTTTGCTTTTCTATTAATGGCTTCACCATAGTTAAAAGTTCATTGAAGGTTTCTGAGTGCATTCGTATAAAGTTATGATAATCGCTTTTGCGTGATAATTTTAATTCGTCTAATAGATTTTCATGAGTAAACTGCTTTCGTTTTTGGTACCAAACTTTCATCCACTCCGTTTTCTTTTTCCTATTTGTTTTCTTTTTTTTCAACAACACTGCCGCAGACGCTAATAAAAGTAAATCGTCTTCCGATGACGACATGATAACCGAACGCTATGAGTACAAAATAAAAATGATGATTGCCGTGTTTATTTGAACGTTTGCGGACAACACACGAGCGAACTTCACTCACACATATGCAATGCTTGACGTAATTATTTGATCGTCTCGCCAGGCCATTAGTTTGGTCGAGAAACGGCCTACATTGCGGCGGCACGGTTTCCGCTCTGGTTTAGTGCAACATTCTTGTCAGTATATTTTACTAGCTACGACAACTTTGTTGTTGTATATTTTGTTAGCTATGCTAGCTGTTATAACTCCAGCATCAGCGTCTCGCTGATTAAGAAATATTGTGGGAGTGGGAGAAATACCAAAAAAAAACCCTCAAAGTGTTTGACGTTCGTATGTATGTTTCAGTGTTTTTATGACCTTTTAAATTTTTTTACAATTTCTATTGTTTTTATTTCTTTTTATTCAAAAAAATGTCATTTATCGCCTGTTTTTATAAATTTTCCTCAATAACTCTAGACCTCTGACCATAAACTACTAAAAAAATAAAGTAAACATTTTTTTTTTAATATTTAAATTTTTAGGAAAAAAATACTTTTTTCTCTTCATACATTCATTTTTAACTTAGAAAGTGTAGCACATATAGGAAAACGGTATAGAAACAGATTAGAGAAACTGTAATTCTTAATTTTTCTAAATTTGTTTCATCAAAATCGGACAAGTGATTCGCGAGTTATGTTAAACTACGTTTTTTTTTTAAATGTTTTAGCCAAGCGAAAAAACATCAAGATAAGGAAAAAATTTAAAAGGTCATAAAAAAAAAAACTGACACATACGAACGCCAAACCCTTTGAGGGTTTTACTATACTGACCTAGTACCATCACCCTGACTTGAAATTTCTCACCCCCCAGATTAGCTGTTGTACTGTGTAATTAATTCAATTATAGCTTGGTTTACATATTGGTAATCGCAAAGCGCTTTTTCTCCGCTAAGGATCTGTGAAATGCAATGAGTTTTATTTAGTCTTTTAAGTTGGTTTCTCTTGCATATAGTAATATCATCTACTTCATTGCAATTTCCAAGTATGCCATATTTGTCGTTTTGGGATATGAAAAGATTGGTGAATTGTAAGTATACTCGTTTAAGGTGTTTTACAGTCGAACGTATGATAATATTATTGTAAAGGGAATCTTCGGTTTTTGGAAGTGAAATTACATATAAAAGAAGTGAGTCTTTAATAATCATAGAAGGTTCTGCATATTTGAGTGCTTGCAGTTCATTTTTAAAAGGTAAAGTCTCAGTTTGAAAGAGAATATTTGCGATATCTTCTTTATTTTGAATTTGATAATGAACGATTCATTGTTTTGCTAATTGGGTTGCCATTATAATTTTTACAATTTCATCTTTTACGATATCTAACCTATTAAATAATATTTGTGCGAATAATTCCCTATTATTCTTACTTATTTCTTCCACAATCATGTTATAACTATCTAATATTTTATTATTTGTTTTGACAAGGTATTGGTTTGTGGTGTACTGTACATTACTGTTTTCACTCAGATCATGTGTTGTGGAAAGTATTTGGTCCCAGTCAGTGGCATCGGGATTTCCTGCTAACCATTTCCAAGCAGATCCTATCCAATTGATTGATATATTTTGAATGGTTGCATTTATTGTTCGCAGTTGGCTTAATAAGCTATATATCTCGGAAAGTTGATGTATTAATTGTGGAAATAAAATATTTGTTTTGCTAATTTCGTGGTAGTAAGTCTGACGTCGTTGGTAATTTTTTCGTAGTCGTCCAAGTCGAAGGTGTAGATAATTTTATACGTCCCTTTTGTAATCTTTCCTAGTCCTTGTTTGATCGTCACGAGCGGTTCGTAGGTGTCCACTGTTGCAGTTGTCCAGAAAGGTAAGAGTCTAAAGAGTAAATGTCAGTTCGTTTTTTAAATGTGATTTATGAATCTTTCTGTTATCTTTAGTAGTTATTGTGACGGTATTGTCTTTAGCGACAGTTTCTTTTTTAAAACAGGGTTTCTTTTTCTCTTTAATTTGTTTGTTCTTTTTAAATATAGTATCGCCAGGTTCGTAATTCCTTATTTTTGACCTATTTTTGTTGTGATAATTTAGTGCATTTTTTTGGTTTCTGGCTATTTCATTTCGAAGGTCAGAATTAACTATTTCCTTAAAGTTTGTTAAATTTTGGTAGTTGATTCTCTGTGTTCTTCCAAAGAAAATATCAGCTGGTTTCCTTTTCGTAACTCAATCTATCATGTTATTATATCTGTCAACGGCAATGTTGACAATTTCTTTAGTAGAGTAATCAGGATATTCCAATTGGAGACATCTGATTATTTCAATAATAGTGGAATCCGCACGTTCTATCGCACCATTGACTTCGCTTTTGGTGCTAGATAGATTTCAATTCCTAAATAGTTCAGAGTTATTGGGCTTATAAACCTGCCTTCATTGTCCATGACCAAAGTCTTTGGTACAGTGAAATAGTGTAGAAGCTTTATCAATTTATCCCTGATATGCAGTATTGATTTATTTTTTATCCTGAAAAATTTTACAAATTTAGTGAATTTGTCAACGCACAAGGTATATTTTTCGTCGGACATTTCTATAATGTCGATATGCAGTATTTCTGTTGGATACGAATGTATGGATGTTGCCTGCAACTTGGGTTTTTGTGGATGCCGGTCGTACTTATTACATCCGCAAATTTTACATAATTTAGTATATTTTTTTTAATAAGTTTAATCATTTGTGGAAAATAGTATTTTTCCAATATCTGGTCTTTATTTTCTTTACCATTGCCATGGGCTCTTTTGTGTTCTTGTTCTATTATTTTAAATTTGACATCTTCGTCTGCGATATCGGTAACTACTTTCTGTGTTATCCTGATACGAAATTATAAGAAATTTTCCTGATATATTTGCTGTAGTAAAGAAATGTATTTCTCTTGGATTTTAATTCGTCAGTGGCTGGTGATCAGTAAGAATTTTTATTTCTTTAGCTCCACACAGGTAAGTCCTTAATTTGTCGAGGGACCATACTATGGCGAGCATTTCTTTCTCTGTTGTCTAGTAATTCTCTTCGATTTTATTGAGTGATCTAGAGATGTAAGTTATGGGTTTGTCTTGACCGATTATCGCTTGTGAAAGGACTGCTCCGATTGCAGTATTGGAAGCATCTGTCGTCAGAATAAAGGGTTTGTTGAAGTCTGGGAATACCAGAATTTCAGAAGATGTAAGCAAATATTTTATGTCATTAAATGATTTCAAGCCTTCCTCTGTTAGTGAAATTTGTATCCGTTCGGATTGACTTGCTTTTATTTGAGCGTTTTCACCTCTAGTTAAATTGGTAAGTGGCTTGACAATTTTTGCAAAGTCTTTTATAAATCTCCTATATTACGATGCTAAACCCAGGAAACCTTTTTATTCTTTAAGGTTAGCAGGTGCGGGAATTTTTTTAATAGCAGATATTTTGTCAGGATCTGGCAAAATACTTCGCCGGTAACGATATGAAGTAGAAAATTTACTTCTGTTCTAAAAAATTTGGATTTTTCCAGATTGACTTTTAAATTTTATTTGTACAAAAGCATGAACACATCTTTAATATTTCGTAAGTGTTCCTCTTTAGTTTTTCCCATTATTATAATATCATCGATATAAACTAGTAGGCTTTTCCTATAAGCGTTTTGAGAACATCATTGATCGTTCTCTGAAGAATGGAAAGGGCATTTTAAAACCGAATGGCAACCTAGAAAATTCTATATGTAGAAAAAGCTGTCTTTTCTATGTCCGTTTCCTTTATCCTGATTTGGTGGAATCCGGATGTAAGGTCGAGTGTAGTAACATACTTACATTCGCATAAGCTAGCGAGAGTGTTGTTTATATCAGGTATTGGTCAGGAATCAAGTATAGTTAGTGTGTTTAGCCTTTTAAAATCAACAACTACTCTTGTTCTAATTTCTGCTAATACAGTTGTGTCGATTGTCCCACTGTCGGAGACTGGTCCGAAAAGTTCCAAATATTTATTTATCATTTCCTTATTATTTATTTGTTTAGAGATATTTTGTTTTAGTGGCAGTACCACATCCTTGAGGGTTATTGTGTCATTTTTTTCTATTTATGATTGCTCCCAATTCTTTGAGGGTATCATCGCCAATGATGCCATCAAAGGATTTTAGTTGGGTAATGTAAAGCAATCAAAATTATTTGTAATACCTATACTTCCGATGAATGGTCCACGTAGTTTATGGGTTATATTTACTTGACCTATGGCTGAGTGAACCTTAAAAGGACATTCAAGTTTCTTTGAATTTTTTGAAAGTTTTTTGGAGACAAAGTTTTTATTAGCTCCCGTATCTACAAGGAACTTCGCGATATCCCCGTTCTTTAAAGTAAGTTCTAAATAGGGTAGGAGAGACAGGCGTCTGTCATCGTCTGTCTCGTCCTCTGGACATTAAATAGATTTTGGGATTTCCTAGGGATATTTGAAGAATAATTGGATGGCCTTACTATGGGCGTATTGTTCGATCGATTCACATAGTTTATTATTCGTGAGTGTATAGAAGGGTCCATCTCCATAGGGATTGGTGGTTTAGGATTGGTTGGTCTGGGTAGTGGCGGTGCTTGATTTTGCATGTTTTTATTATAGATTAAATTTTTTTTTCGGCAGGGTTTAATATACCCTCGGCACAAATATTGGTTTTGGATTCATTTGATGTTTTTACATTTAATTAGAGCTACCTCCATTTTTTTATATATTGGGGCGAGGAAGCGTATGCTTCGGGTATGTTGCTGGGGCTGACTAGCATTCTAGACAATTCGTCGTTTAGGCCTCTGATAAATATATGTATCAAGGGCTCGATTCCTATAGGTTTCCAGTAGAACATTATTTGTTTTTCTTGAATAATCATGACTCTTTATTTTGTTTATTATCAGCGATAGCTGGTGATTGACTCTTGCGTAGAATTGCTCTACGCTCAACTGTTTTTGGGATAAGGTTCCTAGTTCGTGTTCTAGAGTCCTAAGGTCGCGTTTGTCTGCATAGTGTAGTGACAAACAATTTTTGATTGTTCCCCAATCATCATTGAATATGTTGTAAGAGTTTAAGGCCGTATCTGCAGGGCCTTTAATTTTCTGTCTAATATGTCGTAGGATGGCTCTATACAGTGGCTTTGTTCTGACTATTTCGTAGTTCTGCAAAACAGATTCGACGTTGTGGATCCAGGATATGAATTGGATCGGATTTCCTTCAAATTTTGTGAGGCTGTTCACGTTGTCATGTAATCTGCTAATTTCTATGAAGTCTGACTCAGTTAAGTGAATATGGTTATTTGAAATAGAACTTTCGTTATGGGGACTAATTCTAAATTCTAACTGATTTATCCTATTGCTCAATATTTTTGATTGTTCTATTTGCGCATTAACAGCACCTGTTAGGTGTGTAATAGCTTCTTGAATTTGCTCCTTTACTATGATTTACAATTTCGACTATTTATTGCTATAACAATATGATACTTTATATATTATATATTTATTGCTATTAACAATTTTTTAGATTTTTTATATATCGGGTATATATTTTATTTGCTTATTAAGATTTTTAATATTTTTTTAATATATCGGGTACTTATTATAATACTTAAAATTTATTTGACCGATATTTATTGCTTTGCAGTATTTTTAATATATCGGGTAGTTATAATTTTCATGTAAACTTAATATTAACTTACAGGAGTATCAGCTTTGTCATTCTCTTTGGAGGGTCCACTTGGTCCTGTTTGAAGCGTTAGTCCTCTACTGGGGGGTGGATGGTGTCACTTTAAGCGTTGATTTGGCGGCTTTTTGTTTTAGTTGCCCACTTTATAAGTATTTTTAATTTGATTTGTCAAACACTTAGCTTTATTATTTAACAAATCTTAAGATATGTCACGACACTTGACGCGCTTTTTTTTCTTGTTGCGTTTGTTGCGTACACTTGTACTTAAATTTCCGGACAAGGTTCAAATACTGTTTCTAAGGACTTATGTCAAACTCGACTGAACTTTCCATAAACATTAAATTCCGTCGTTTATCCTTCTGGATAATGATATTTGTGCGTACATATTCGCTTTAATACTTTCGGTGTAGGCAACTTCAAGCTTTTTAAAGTTCTCGGGCTCCAGTTAATGGTTGTAAAGTTGAACTCAAATTTCTTTATTGAATAAATTTCTTTTATACAAGATTTTGCTTATTTACTATAAACTTACATGTGTACGAATTCTTACTTACTAGTACTTACTTATTTCTATATACTCTATAATGATAACGTAAGCAATAATTATAGCAAAACAGCAAACCTCAGTTTGGTCGAGAAACGGCCTACATTGCGGCGGCACGGCTTCCGTTCTGGTTTAGTGCCGACGAAATGTGCTGTTGTTGTAAATTTTGGAAATCAACTTTATTAAACAACAATGATATTGTTTATTTGCAGAATATTGCTGAATTGAATTTCTGTTTATAGTTGCAACATTCTTGTCAGTATATTTTACTAGCTACGACAACTTTGTTGTTGAATATTTTGTTAGCTATGCGAGCTGTGATAACTTAAATACATGCATATGTGCGTATGACATTCCCACATAAATAATGCATACACAAGCCCATATCTGCGTACACATGTAAATATATCACCCGGATAAACAACAAATATTGTTTTACAAAAACAAAAATCCTCTCAAATAGTATCAGCAGCGTCACATTTCAATATGGCAGCCAAATATTATATACCCAAATTTGTAGAAAAACATACAACAACAATATTTGCATACTTGCTTCATTCATAAGAACAAACACCATTACATCTCCCTGAGAATGCCTTTGCCTTCAGGCGTCTTTTCGCGACCATGACAAAAGCTAAAAATCATAATTTGCAATTTCTGATATTTGTTTGAGAAGGAAAAAGTGACAACCCCGCAAATATATGTAAGTATTAATATATATTAAATAAAATTGACAACATAGTTTTATTGTCGATTTTCAAGTCAAGAAAAATTTCAAAGAAAATATTAAATATTCCTCCGATTTATGTGTATTCAGTAGTTAAGTAGTACTCCGCTGAAATTAAAATCGTCCGTCTTAACTACCTATATCTTGCTGCATCTCACGGTTTGCTTTTTGAAATATATAAAAATTATAGTTTTAAGTACCACTCCCTTAGTATTCGCACTCGCTTATGTGCCATATTATATTTTTATTTTTAACAAACCACAAAAATCTGTATTTTTAATTGTAGCACACAACCAGATTGACTACATTTTTCAAGGAATGTAAAAAATATTTTTACGCGGTCGATATGTATGCAAGCTTACACATAAACATACTTATATACGCAGGTTTGTGACAGCGACAAGGGAAGCGGTGACAACCGACGTTTATTTGGCACAACCCGGATTTTCTACCAACAATACAATGTTGTGACGCTTTGCCGTCGCGTCAGTTCTTCGACATATTGACTCTTTGACAAACCGTGAGCTTCGGCCATTGGTTGTCCATGACAACGGAGATTTCGCATGAAGCAATAAGTGTAGATATTTACATACAAAGTATAATTTTTATATCAAAGCACACATGCATGTACGTACAAATTGAACTATTTCATGATGAATTTCTTAAAATCTTTCGGAATATATAATAAAGTCATACATGTAATATTATCTAAATATTTAATTAATGTAGGTTTAATAAGTTATATACATACATAATTATATATTTACTAGAGGACCCGTCCACGTTTCACTGTGACTGATACATAGATAATTCTACTACTAACATCTATATGATTTCTTTTAGTTGGATTATAATAGTTAATGAGATATAGCATTTCTGTGAAGCAACTTGTGTTAGTTTACATAAAAATGGATCATCGAGCATTTGGTTTTTTTTTTATATGTTTTTACGAGGAGGAAGCATCGAAAGCCTGAACCCCATGACAGTGTGGAACTTTAATCCGAACTAACCTCCTACCGTCATGTACCGTTCCCTCCGGTACCGGAAATCTACCTCACCGTGTGGTCTTTTTAACCATGGTTCGACATTGGGGATCAGTCGGAATGTCCACCGCCCGTTTTCGCTTTCCTCTCAGCGTTTTTGCCACTGATCTACTTGATCCCTTGATCCCTTGCTATTTCTTTCAATGTATTATGCCGTAACCTATCATTTGTACAGAATTGAATCTCCTTGGCCAGGAGGTCTAAAGGGTGTAAGCCTGCAATAACTAGAGCAGCATCTTTCGATACTGTGCGGAACGCAGAACATACTCTTAGCGCGCAAGTGGCATATATCGAAAACAGGCCACGGCGAAATGATTTTATTTCTAGGGCTTTTCCCCACATCTGGAAGCCGAACAGCGCGACTGACTTTAGTTCACCAGCTAATAGTCGTCTTCTATTTTGCTTTGGCCCACGGGTATTGAGCATTAACCGGGTCAAGGCTCTGCATACTTTTGTAGCTTTTTCGCCTGTGTACGCTAAGTGTTCCTTAAAGGGCATCCTTGCATCAAGTATGATTCCCAAGTATTTAATTGCCAGCTGTGTCGTGATGCTTACACCCTTTGTGTTGAACGTGGCAACTTCACGGACTTTTCTGCCAGCAATGAGTACCGTTTCGGTCTTGCTCTCCGCTATATTTTTTAAAGCCTTCGCTGTGTTGTATTTCAAAGTTCTATCTTCGAAATAACTTACTATTATGTTATAAAGGTATAACGACACGGATAAGCCTTTTCTCTTCTTTACTGGGGTAAATACCGCTTACGCGATTATAGCCGAGTCAACAACAGCGCGCCAGTCGTTTCTTCTCTTCGCTACGTGGCGCCATTTGGATATTCCAAGCGAGGCCAGGTCCTTCTCTACTTGGTCCTTCCAACGGAGTGGAGGTCTTCCTCTGCTTCCCGCGGCGGGTACTGCGTCGAATACTTTCAGACCTGGAGTGTTTTCATCCATCCGGACAACATGACTTAGCCAGCGTAGCCGCTGTCTTTTAATTCGCTGAACGATGTCAATGTCGTCGTATATCTCGTACAGCTAATCGTTCCACCGAATGCGATATTCACCGTGGCCAATGCGCAAACGACCGTAAATCTTTCGCAGAACCTTTCTCTCGAAAACTCGTAACGTCAACTCATCGGTTGTTGTCATCGTCCAAGCCTCTGCACCATATAGCAGGACGGAAATTATGAGCGACTTATAGAGTTTGGTTTTTGTTCGTCGAGAGAGGACTTTACTTTTCAATTGCCTACTCAGTCCGAATTAGCATCTGTTGGCAAGAGTAATCCTGCGTTGGATTTCCAGGCTGACATTGTTGGTGGTGTTGATGCTGGTTCCTAAATAGACGAAATTATCTAAAACTTCAAAGATATGACTGTCAACAGTGACGTGAGAGCCGTGTGATGACAGGAGATATTTCGTCTTGCCCTCGTTCACTGCTAGACCCATTTGCGTTGCTTCCTTGTTCAGTCTGGAGAAAGCAGAACTAACGGCGCGGGTGTTGAGGCCGATGATATCAATATCATCGGCATACGCCAGCAGCTGTACACTCTTACAAAAGATTAAGTTCTGCAGCTCGAATAATTTTCTCCAGCAGCAGATTGAAGAAGTCGCACGATAAGGAGTCGCCTTGTCTGAAACCGCGTTTGGTATCGAACGGCTCGGAGAGGTCTTTCCCGATCCTGACGGAGCTTTTGGTGCTGCTCAACGTCAGTTTACACAGCCGTATTAGTTTTGCGGGGATACCAAATTCAGACATCGCGGCATGGAGGCAGCTCCTTTTCGTGCTATTGAAAGCAGCTTTGAAATCGACGAAGAGGTGGTGTGTGTCGATTCTTCTTTCACGGGTCTTTTCCAAAATTTGGCGCATGATGAATATCTGGTCGGTTGTTGATTTTCCAGGTCCACACTAATAAGGTCCAATCAGTTTGTTGACGGTGGGCTTTAATCTTTCACACAATTCGCTCGATTGGCTGGTTTGTAAGGTTTCGGCAATAACATCAGGTTTTGCCTTTTCAATATGGTGGGTAAGCGGCCTTCCTGGATTTATGTATTATACATAGTTCGAAAGAGGTCTATGTTTCTAGCAATCGCTGTTTTTATCACTATATTCGGAATTCCATCTGGTCCCGGGGATTTAGATGGGTTTATGCTTCTCAGACTTCTTCATTCGAAACAACCGGGATAAACTGGGTTTGTGGTATTCTCACGATCTCCTGATGGAGTGGGGGTTGGATAGGGAAGAGAACCGATACAATTTTCTCAATTGTTGAGTAAGTTTGTAAGCATGTCCCCAAGCCTTGTTTCCGACATCGTCGCACAGTTTTAGGAAACATTCCTGTTTACTTTTTTTAATTGATTGTTTTAGTAATTTTCTTTTCTCCTTAAAGTGTTTTTGGAGAGTAATGTATTCAGGTGTACCACGTGACCTTTGGTATAATCGCCTTGCTTGCTGACATTCTTTACCTGACGATCGTCTCATTCCACCAATACACTGGGGAATGGTGTGTGCGTCGAGATAACTTAGACATTGAAGCGTCGCATGCACTCATAATTGAGTAAGCAGCTTTGTTAGCCGACGCCAAATAATCGGGAAGAGTAGTTGGTCTGAAAACTTCTTCAAAAAGGTCTGGGTCGAACATCGCCAGTTACTTCTTTTTAGGGTCGGTTAACGCTGTTGTTCGTGCTTGGTATTTATTTCGAATATAATTGCATAGTAACTGCTAAAAGTGTAATGATCACTAATTGGCCAGCGAGATTTGCGAACTAAGCTCGAGTGTACAAACGTTAGATCTATCACAGATTGTCGGCCACCTTTGTTAAATGTGCATTGGTTGCCAGCATTTAAAAGCTTCAAATCAAGAGAAGCAAAAGCTTCTAGTAAGGTTTTTCCTCTGCTGTTGGTTCTTTTGCATCCCCACTCGATAGCCCAGGCATTAAAGTTACCAGCTGTTATAACTTTCGTTTTGCATCTGGCATCGACCACTAGGTTGTCGATAATATGACGATATTCTTCGTCGTTGAGGCTAGGGGGTAAGTAGCAGCTATATACATTAATATTATTAGTTGTTGTTCGAACAAAACCTTCAGAAGAGAAGGGTGCTTCCAGTTGCGCAAAATTAGGGTTACATTTTCATATAACCACTTTATTTCGAGTGTCACTTATCCAGGTTACGCCTTGCCCTATTTTATATGGTGCACTTAGTAGAACCACATCAATTTGATTTTCAGCAACTGACTGTTTTAATAAGTCATGAGCCGCTTGACCGTGGTTTGCGTTCAGTTGTAGAAACTTCATGTTACCTGCTGAGCTGCCTTCTGGTATATTGGGCACCTGACGCTTCCAGTAAAGTGATTTATTTCCTTTGTACCGGCTGTAAAGCAGAGCAAACATTTTGGCTTGTTGCTGCAGTCCTTTGCCTAGTGCTCCCCTTCGCCCCATGTTCTCCAGAGTCTGGACTTGTCCTCATTTGTGCAGGTTTTTGCAGTGTGTCCATAATTGAGACATTTAAAGCACCGCTGTGGTTGTCTGTATTCTCGAATACGGCAATTTACCTATCCAACTTTCAACTTTCTACTTAGTAGAAGCTGTCTAGCTGCTTCAATCGGGAGTTTAATGAGAGCTGTTTGAATGTCTCCATAGGACTTTCTTAAGTTCTTAATAGTTGAGATCGTCAGTTCAGTGTTACCTAATTCTCTCTGTAGGCGTAAACAATTTCTTCCTTGCTTGTAATTTCATCAAGGTCTTTGCACTCCAGTAGGGTCTCCTGGGTCAAAATGTTAACGTGGGCTTGATCCCCTAGACAGTTCTTCTTCATGTTCTCCTGGAAGTCGGTTGGGATCGCAGTCCCACTTAGTTGTAGCAACATTTCACCATTTTGCGTTTTACGTATCTTAGTGACGTTATTTCCGAATCCGCTGAGTGTTGAGTCGGACTTGATTTTCCTAGATACTCCGCATAGGAAAGGTCCCTATTTCTTTGAAATTAATATCGCTTGTGGTTTTGTTTTTAGTAATTTTACTGTCTTCTGGTTGGCTTTCTTAGCTACTACATTCCACTGTTCCTCCATTGGATTATTTGTTGTTGCCTTATTATCAGGCCCTTTCGCTAGCTGCGTGCTTAATATTCTTGTTGTTGGCGACTTTGCCGTGGCTTCGAGCATTTGAGAACTTATTATCGATCGTTTGTACTGACCAATTAAACTAATTCTTTCTCGTGTTTTTGATAAATTGATGCATGACCGTTTGTTTTGTTGTAGGGTCTGCTCCTCCACCTTCATCAGTGAGTGTACTGCGACCTCTTTTCGCCTGGGCGATTGGGTGGATAGCCAATTCTCTAACTTCTGCTACTGTTTGTTTTTGCAGTTGCGAGATCTTGTCGATTATGTTACGCATGTGTTGGTTAACATGCCTTTCTTTTTGGCCATGATGAGCGCGATTAGCTCTTCTATTAGTATACCCAGATCAATAAGTGCGCTCTCTCCTTCGTTCACACTTATTGCTTCTTGTGAACGGACTTCCTTATTACCAGTAATGGCATATGCTGCTTTAGGTTTAGCTGACATTTCTTCAGCTATTCCTATAACACTCTACTAATGCAGCTGTTGCTCGTAAATTCCTCAAGGTGTAATCCCCAGGAATTCCTCTGTGTGTGGATTGTGTGATACAAGTAGGTGTGTAAACTTTCTCCCAAATAAATAGATATTTATGAAGTGTTTTAACACTCACTGCTTTTAAACCTTTTTTATGCTCTAGTTTCTGTTTTCGTTGAGTTGTTGTAGAAACTGTGTGTATTTCCGCGCGCTTAGGAACCAATTTTTAATTATTTCCTACCGAACTTGGTGCCATAAACGGAGCACCAGAAAAACACCTATCTTCACTAACACACTGTATAAATATCAGCATTTCGTGTGTTAACAAATCATTGTTTTTTGGACGAAAATACTGTTGAATTTCGGCTCAGGGATCCACCGAGGAAAAGATATTTGCTAAGCGGAGAGGAGAAAGAGGAGAAAGCTCTGTGCAAGGTGGGAGCCTCGCAAGTTCATAATCCAACAAAAACTACGAATAACTAATTCTGACAAGTGTTTGAGTGTTCTTTAGTCGTAATAAAACCGAACTTCTGCATCGTTGTGTGACAATAGAAACACAGCTTCATCATTTCCTACTGAAGTCCAATCAAGAGTCATTCAAGTGGACTGCACATGATAAACCGGTTCTCATGTGTAAAAACGAAAAGGTCGGCTACAGAGGTTATGACATAAATCTTTTGGGATGCACGTGGTAACATACATACTCAATGACTGATTACCGAGCCAGTTACAATCTATTTCACTGCATATTTGGTTGCACTTCTTTTCTACTATTCCAAATACTAAGCAATTGTATTATTTTTGAGGAAGAATCTGTTTAAAATTGTACACATATATTCCATTTATTCCTACAAACATGAATTTTGAAATCATTATTTTTTTAGCCAAAGGTTGTTTTATGAAATTTATTTCTGGAAAACAATTTCGGACAAACGACCACCACGGCAGAGTTTACAGTAGCTTATCCGATCCACCCAATTTTGGAGTACTTTTTCGATGGTTTCAGGCCTTTTGGCAGCTACAGCAGCTTAATGCTTGTACTTCAGATCTTGAATAGTTTCTGGATGGTTGGCGTAACATTTATCTTTAACAGCTCCCCACAGAAAATAGTCCAACGGAGCTAAATCGCAGCTTCTGGGAGGCCAATTTACATCACCTATTTGATGAGTGTAGCGTTTGCTGTATGGCACGTAGCGCCATCCTGTGCCCCAAATACGACAATTCTGCTTGTTAAGGTAACCATCGAGGTGGAAATGAGCCTCGTCCGAAAAGATGATAAAATTGGCCATCCTCGGTTTTTTTCAATATTTTCCAGTTTTCTTCTGGTGAATAGCGACTCATTTCGCAAATTTTCAACTTTTTACTGAATATCTGTCACTTTCCGAATGATATTTGATGTTTCCAATGTCGAAATATAGATAATTCGAATTGAAAACGTTAGATGGCCCACTCTTTATGTCCTTACCCTGGTTCTAAGCTACCTACCCACCAATTTTCAAGCAAATCGGTTCAGCCGTTCTTGAGTTATAAAGAAAAGTCAATTTCTACAAAGGTTATGGCTATTTGAAAATGAAAAAAGCCATTTTTTAGCAAAAAATAGCAAAATTCATAACTTTTTGATGTTGGACAGCAAATTTCGAAAAAATTCTCAAAAATGTTTTTCAAAAGGTAGAAAATTATGGATAAGTTTCAGCGAAATCTAAAGGGGTCGGGTTCAAAAGTGGTCGATTTGGTATGGAATACCCCATACATAGATTCGCTGGGCATTATATGTTTGATTACATATTGAAAGATCAAGCGGTCGCGCATATTCACTTACATATGAAATTATGTGTGCATGCAAACAAATTTTCAAGACCATACGCATAATGTTTGTAAATTTGTCTACACACAACTTTATATGTAAATGTGTTCAAATTAATTCCCGAGACGAGGGAATTTCAAAAAAATATATATTACAAAGAAGGTATTAAACTATTTAAAATGTATGTGCTCAATAATTTAGCGGCGAAATACATCTTAATGTAGTGTGAAACCAGACATAGAGGTGCGATAATTTCTTTTACGAAAATTAGCATTAGTTTTAGTCTGACATTTTCTACAGCCATTGCAAATATTATCTGCTTGTGTTTTGTCGTTGTGTCATCGCACAAATTGAAAAATTCTGAAATCGGTGCAAACCATGCACGGTCCAAGAGTTTTGCTAGAATAAGAGAATCTTTGCATTATATAATAAATATGTAAGGTATGCTAAAATACGGAATTTTAAAATTTATAATTACAACATAATTAGCAAAATAAAGAATGGTTCATTCCCAAATTTTAAATAAGTACTACTTCAAACTGAAGCACCACCTTTCAGAAACAATCTGCAAACACTTTTTTGCAATATCCTTTTTATTTATTAAATCAACTTTTTGATTTAAAAGTCTAACAACAAGTTATCTTGGAGTTTAAATATACTCGTATATTTAATTTTACTGTCTTCTACTTATTTCTTTACCATAGAAATACCACGGTCTTTATGGATATTTTCATTACGCATGTACCATGGTGAAGGCGTGATTGTTTTAAGAATTTTTGATTGGAACCTTTGTATGATATCAATATTAGTTGCACAGCTCGTACCCCACAGTTTAATGCCATACATCCGAATCGGCTTTATGACCGCATTATATAAAAGCACTTTGTTGTCTAGGCAAAGTTTAAAGCCAATTTAAATTTTGCAGCAATATGTTTTCTCCACGTAAGACTTCCATCTAGGTGAATACCAAGATAAGTTACTTCATTCGCTTGGGGTACTAAAATATTGTTCATATTTTACAGCCGGACGTATTTTTGGTCTTACCGAAAACATAACATGCTTATACTTTTGTTCATTCACATTTATACGCCAGTTGGCTAGCCATTCTTCGACAGACCTTAAGTGCTCGGCTAATATTCTTGATGCTGTTATGTGGCATTTATTACGGCTCACTAAAACTGTGTCAACTTCTCAAGTTGATGTTAATACTTTATTAGTTGTTGGAAGATTTGCTGTATACATGATGTATAGAGTTGGGTCTAAAACACTGCCCTGTGATATACCAGCCCTTATCTGTCGTTCATCAGATATGAAATCTCCCACTTTTATCATAAATTGTGTATTTTTGAAATAAGACTCCAATGTTTTATTCAATTCTAGAAGAATAATGTTTTTAATCTTATACAAAGGCCTTCATGCCACACCTTATCAAACGCCTGAGCCACGTCTGGAAGACGGTTTTGTTAAGTCTTTCCTAGGTTTGTCTAACAAGATAATCTGCGACTTTTTCCATGAATTAGGATAGTGTCCGAGATTAAGAATTGCATTAAAGAGCAAAGAGAGCACTTCTACGGCAATATTTGGTAACTCAATTAGCATTTTTGGGGTAAAATTATCATGTCCTGGTGACCTTTTTAGGTTAAATTCTTTTATAATTCTAGTAACTTCAGAAGTAGAAGTCCTAAAAGACACTAGCGACTCGTTTGAGGTATTGGGCAAGGTTGGCAACTCGAAGTTGTTCTTTGGGCAATTGGGTTGAAATACCTTTTCTAGGTGATTTGCAAAGCAATTTGCCTTATCCTCATCACTACATACCCAATTACCATTCAACTGTCTAAGAGACATGTTGGAATCTACTGGTGGCTTGAAAGACTTTTGGGCTTTCCAAAGGGAGTTTTGCTTGCGAGAATTTGGACACAGTTTCTTTATATAATTTTCAGTGTTGTGTTCCTCTTCGTGTTTAAGCGCTTTTTTTTAACTTTCGTACAGCAGATTTCAGTTGAAGCAGAGTTGAACGGGAGCGATTTAACTGCCATTCCCGCCTAGCTCTCCTTTTCTCATTTACAAGTTTTTCTGTTTCATTATTGGTGATCTTTCTAAAACCAACTGGTTTGTTGTTTCTTTTTGGTGTTGCCAATACAGCTGCATTAGATATTAAATCAGTAATTTCTCTTATATTTTTATCAATGTCTCTTCCTGCATTTATTTCGCAATCAATATTGATGTGGGTGCTGATATACTTTCTATATTTCAACCAGTTAGTTTTATGTGATGTTAGAGAAACTTTTGGCTCAAATATCATGGGCTGTTCGTATATGTAACTTTATTAGTACAGCAGAATGATCAGATGATAAGTCTGTACATGTATCAGCTGTCATAAGCGATCTATCTATATTTTTGACTACAGCAAAATCTATTAAGTCGGGTATTTTTCTTCTATCACTGGGCCAGTATGTCGGCTTACCAGGAGATATTATGTCCAGCTTATTATGCTTATTCATAATAGTGTAGTACAACTGTCGTCCTTTCGGATTAATAAGACGTGAGCCCCAATACGTGTGTTTTGCGTTGTAATCTCCACCTGCAAGAATTTTTTGACCTAGTGTTCCAAGAAAGTCTTTAAATTCGATTTCTGTAATCTTAAAACGAGGTGGACAGTATGTAGCAGTAAGGTTTAAGTCACAACCCCGATTTTTGAGTGAAATTGTTGTAGCTTGTGCATGCGATTCTAAGGCATAGTGGTTTAAACGATTTCTAATCAACACTGCCGTGCCACCACGCGCTTTTCCACCTGGATGATTTGTGACATAGACTCTGAATCCCGGAATATTGAAATTATTTTATTTGTTGAATGAGTTTCTGATATAAGCATTACATCAATATTCTTTTCAGACAGAGTTCTGATAATCTCTAATTTATGTTGGTTAACACCGTTAGCATTCCATATACAGATATTTAGTAAGCTCATTTTTTACTTAATAAATTTTGCAGCATTTGATTTTGTGATTTTATTAAATCTTGAACATGTTTTGCATGCTAGACATAAATTGTGTCATACACTGCGTAAGATTTATAATCATAGTCTCAATACCTCCATTTGGAGAACTTTGCGGCAGTTGCATTTGCACAGTGTTGTCTTTCACCACATTTGCAAAGCTTCCTTGCATATTATTATTGTCAGAAGTAATAGGATTTAAACTTTTGTCTTGGGTTGCTATAATTTCATTACATTTACATTTACAAGTGGGATGTAAATCACCACATACCACACAAACACTGCGTAGTGTGCAATATCCCCATATTCTTGGCAGTTAGTACATTGTAACGAACCGTCTCTTTTATGCGGTTCTTCAACAGTTACTCTAGGATGCAGCAAATATTTCAAGTTATACATATATTATATGTGTTTCATTTTTTTAAGTTAATTTAAGTTCGGCAACATTTCAATTTCAAACATTGGCTGTGGTACTTTGTTTCTATTAAATATATTTACAACTGTTTAAATGCAAAACCGCATGCTTCCAATGCTTCTTTGACTTCACTAGAGTCTACGGCGGACTCTGCACCCTTAATTTCAACAACTAGGGCCTTAGAGCTCTTTATTTGATTTGAATAATAGTCCTTGTTTTTATTTAACAAAAATTTAACTATTTCCATAAAACTTTTTTCAGTGTAGGACTGAATTTTTGTTTCATCTATGTATATTGCCTTTTTCAAAGGCACTATGTATATGAAAATTATTAGTACCTATAATTTCATTTAATCCAGCAACAAGAGCATTACGCTCACGTAAATATATTGGAGGTGGTTTGATATTAACGACTGTGGTGGTACCCTTCGCATCGACGTCTGATCCATTGCTTAGTATGGCAAATCTGTTGCTTTATTTTTAGTTGGTGTGCCGCCTTGAAATTTTTTACGATTGACCGCTGATTTAGAAGGACTTAATATCCTTTTTATATTGACGTAGCGGTCAATGCCTGTTTGTACAGACGGGCCTTTTTTTTTTGTTGGTACACTCTCACCTTGCTTTGTGATTTTCTTCGTTGCCTGCGCGTTTGGTGACACTTGTTGTTACCCGATTGTTGTTTTCGGCTGCTACTGCTGACTGCGTTCTTTGCTTCGATTCCTTTTCAGCTGATCGAAGTGGTGACTCATCATCGCCGTTACACTTTTTATTGCCAGTAGCTGTAGTTGTTTTTGGGTCGACAAAGCTGAATTAGGCATTTAAGGAATGCCTACGGCCTTGCTGATGAGGCTGCGAAGCACTCATTATTGTTTGTTTGATTTTTTGTTTTTTTGCTTTCACTTGTTGATTCGTGCACTAATTTTTTATGTTTATTATTATTAGTTTGTGTGAACTGTTTTTTAATGTTTGTTTACAATTTATAAATTGTTTTTTTTTTTTTTTGTTTTACTTTTTGCTTGGTTTTATGATTATTATTATTTTTTTTTTTTGTAAAGATTGAATTCACGTACCGAGTTAAATAACACGTCCGTACTCTTTGAACACTCGCTTTTGTTTACAGGTATATTGTTTGTTGTATTGATAGTGCATTTACAATGTTTGCTTACTTGCTAATAAGATAGTTTGGTGCAGTTTACATTTTCGCACATGCACTTGATTTGTTACATTTATGATGCTAGGCGAGACTATTGTTGTTGTTTGTTTAGGTTCCCAGTTGATAATTTATGTTTTCGGTACAAAAATGTGATAAGTAACACATGTTCCTTAACTCGCTTATGAATGAAAATGTTGATGTTGTATGTTTTTCTACAAATTTGGCCATCGACTATTTGGCTGCCATGCCTATTGACTTACGACGCCGCTGATGTTATTTGAAACCTTTGTTGTTTTTGTTGAACAATATTTGTAATTTTTTGCGGGTGAAATATCTACATATGTACGCATAAGTGTACAAGTATGTAGGTTTGTGTATGCATCATTTGTGTGTCATTGTCATAAAATATACGATAAAATATACGATTTATGTACATTTACCACTATTGAAATATATTTATTTTTTTTTTTAATATATTATTATAGTATGTTATAATTATTATAGTATGTTATATAAATAATTAAAAAAGTAGGCCTTATTTTCACATTAACTACAAATATTGCTTTGAATTAATTAAAGTGTATTAAATTGCAATTGTATTCATAAATACTTGTGTGCCCAAAACGAAAAGTTAGCAAAAATAGTTTTACGATCTCCGCGCCGTGAACCTTTTCTATGATAAAGGTTCTCTAATATAGAGAAGGTTTACCCCGTTGCCAATTTTACAATATTTAATTTTTCGAAAGGGTACTCTTTTCTATTAGTGGATTTCAACCCAAAAATATTATTAGCGGATTTCACCAACATTTAACATGAGGGGGTCAAAAATAGCAGAATTGAGCAATTTTAGTGTTAAATGAGAAATTCGATGCTAATTTCAATGTTTAGAAATGTACGCTTACAGATTAGCATGTTTGCAATGCACAAACGACTGTGGATATAATTTATAGATGTTCTCCATGTATTTGATATCGAAGCACATATTTATGTAAGTATACAAGGTGGGTTACAAAGTAAATAGAACTTTAAAAAAAGCAGAACAAGTGGTTTTTTCGGCAAAATCAATTTATTTTATTCAAAGTAGTCTCCTACTGCGTCAATACAGCTTTTTGCATTGTCCAAAAGCATGTCGAACAAGTGTTTTCACACATTGGCCGGTATGGCCGCCAGTATGCCGGTACAAGCCTTTTGAATGGTCTCTACGTCTGCATAACGCTTTCCTTTCATGGGAAAATGCGTTTTTCCGAAAAGGAAGAAGTCGCACGGTGCCATATCAGGTGAATACGGGGCGTGGTTAATGGTTAAAATGTGATTTTTGGTAAATAATCGGTCACAATTTATGTCTTCACGACCACATTGAAAGCCTTGAAACCACTGTGCACTTTACTTCGGGATAGGCAACCATCGTCATAAACTTGTTTCATGAATTGAAACGTTTCGGTAAGATTTTTACCAATTTTAAAGCAAAATTAATGCTGGCTCTTTGTTCGAAGCTCATTTTCGCACCGATAACACAAACATACTGACACTTAAAACGCAATAACTTCACTTTCAGTCGATTCTAACGCACCATTTGACTTATAGATGGTGCCACCAGGGGCGCTAGAATAAAAAAAGTCCTGTTTACTTCGGAACGCACCTTGTATATGTACGTGCAATTTGACATATTTAATGCATATAGATTTGATAAGTTGTATATTTATATAAATATGAATTTATTTGCTTTGGGCATTAGAGGACACAGATTCACATATGCATGTAATTACAAATGTATAAGTACATATGTATAAACAGATTTTAAAAATCCATACGCATAATGTTTACATATTCACATATGTATGTCTGTAATTTTGTGTGTACGTAAACAAAATTGAAAGAATCATATGCATAAAGCTTGTAAATTTGTCTACACACTACTTTGTATGTGAATATATGTATATAACCATTGTCTCCTACAAAATTTGTTTCCGAACTTCACGGTTTGTCAAAAAGTCAATTTATCGAAGGACTGACACCGGGGATAATGGGATGTCCAAAATATACCAGTGTGAGAACGCCTCAAAATAAGCGATTTTTATAGCATTTTCCATTGTGGCCAGATCGAACAAAATAAGTATTTTTCGGAATTTAAGTATTGAAACATTAAAAGTCAGTTGTTCTAATATACTATAAAATCATAAAAAATAATTTAAATAGTTTCGCCATTTATTAAAAGTCCAATATGTAATAATTTGCAATCGTAATAAATGTTGGGTGTTTTAATTTAAATGCCCAAAAAATCGTATTTTGTTCGACCTGGCCATAATAGAAAATGTTATAAAAAAACGCTTATTTTGAGGCGCTCTCACACTGGAATTAGTTGGGCATCCCATTATCCCTGGTCAAAACATTGTATTGTTGGTAGAAAATCCGAGTTGTGCCGAAAAAAATAAATGAACGGAAAGCGGTGACATCCCTTGCTGCTGTAACAACTATGCCTACAAACCAGCGTAAATATGTACATAGGGCAATTCAGAATCTTGTGCATCAGAGTTTGCAAAACTATACAATTCTAAATATTTACCATCAACAATGAACGCCATTTTTGTTGTTTCTGTGCAACCCTTGCAAATAACATAAATTCACAGCTGAATAAAAACATTGTTTGTAATCACAATTTTCGCACAAATTGGAAAATATGCCGAAAAAAAATTTTAGGGAAAAACTAACTGACGCTTTATTTCATGAAGCTGCTGAAGAAATTATGGACATTTAAGGTAAGAAATAATTTTATGCGGCACATAGCACGAATTTCAATTTTCTTAATTTTTCATTTACAAAATTTACAAAAATTTTTTCACAATATTTTTATTTTTGACAGCAGCTGATAATTTGCAAACCAGTGTTGCAAATAATACAATGGCGTTTTGCTGTTGCTCATTTGCAAGGGTGTAGCAGATGCATTGCTGTACATTTTGTTAGTGTAAAATCAAAAATATGCTCGCCAATTTGCTATTGCAAATATGCAAGCCCATTTGCACCACATTCTGAATTGCCTTTATATGTTTATGTGGAAGCTTGCACACGTATATATCGACGCAGATTTTTGCGAGCCGTGGAAATTGTAAATTATTTTAAATATTTTATTACATATATTTGAATCAACAGGGCCATACATCCTTTAACAAACATATGTGGGATGTCCACAATAATTTTAGATTTATTTTGAATAATTTACTGACACAAAATTTATAATCGAATTAAAATGGAAATGAAAATGGAAAAGATGCGACGTTCTTGCAGTCGTGATGATGCGCCAAGAAGAAGGAAAGATGGCGGGTCGTCAAGCTGACAGCTTATCCAGCTTTTTGGGTTGCCATATCTATAATATTTGCAGAGTTGCATTCGGGGTTGCCATATTACTTCGGGATTGCCACACTACTTTGGGGTTGCCACATCACTCCCCCTATGCGGGAAAACGAAAACGTACTCGACGACCAGATTTTGTTTGATACTTATCTTGAATTGTTTGATTCGACGGGGTTTGGCAATCCCAGCGACGAAAGCTCTTTTAACCGGTAGATGGAAATGTTTACGTCCTTTCCTCGGATGTTGACTTTGAAGAATTTGTCGCCGCGTTCGACTACGGGAAATGGTCCCTCATATGGTGGTTGAGGAGGTGGACGAATTGAGTCGTTTCGCACGAAGACTGATGGTGTTGAGTGTAAGTTCTTTTCAACGAATGGTACGTGCGCTGAGTTGTTTGTAGTTGGTGACGGCTTTAGTGACTGCATGCGTATGCGTAAATTTTCGACGAATTCACCTTCGTTGGCATTGTGCGTATGTTTTTCGGCAAAGAACTGGCCAGGTAATCGAAGTGTATTTCCCATCCATCAACCATCTCTGCGTGTGTCGCTCGTAAATCATCTCTCCATGAGGAACGAAAACCTAGAAGGATGATTAGGAGAACTTCGACCCTGTTGTCTGTCATGTAGCACTTTATCGCTGCTTCTAATGATCTGTGCCATCGCTCGATAATCCCGTTTGATGGGAGGTGATACGCAGTGGTACGTAAGTGCTTGATGCCTATTAGTCTGGAGAGTTCTCGGAATAGTGTAGATTCAAATTGTCTACCTTGATCCGTTGTTACTCTACTCGGTACTCCAAATCTAGCGATCCAATGCGTGTAGAAATTGAAAGCAATGGTCTCTGTCGTCATGTCTTCGAGCGAGAGTGCCTCTAACCATCGGGAATAACGATCGATTATTGTTAAACAGTATCGATAACCCTTGCAAGGTGGTAATGGTCCGACGATATCCATATTTATGTGGGCAAATCGGTTCTCTGGTAACGTGAATGTCGACAACGGCGCTCTGTTGTGGCGCTGCACTTTAGCTTTTTGGCACGGGATGCACTGCCTGGACCATAAGCGGCAATCTTTTCGGAGACTCGGCCACACAAATTTTTCTGCAATCAATTTAGTTGTTTTAGCGGCGCCGGTGTGTGTTGACGCGAAGATGCCTTTTCAAGCTTTTGCTGGAACCCATACTGCAATGGCTTGTGGTCGGTGAGGATGAAAAATTCTCTTCCTTCTACTGCTTTGTATGCCGCTTATAGTTCACGATCGTAAGTGCTGTATCTTGTTTGTGTTTCGGTAAGGCGTTCGGAATAAAAACCTACAGGTTGCCACTGGTCGTTGTCATGTTGTTGTAGTACAGCTCCTACAGCAATTCCAGTTGCATCCACCGTCAAACTGAGTTGCGCCCTGGGTTTTGGGTAAGCGAGTAAAGTTGCTTTGCACATATCGTTTTTGCATTGTTGAAATGCCTCCTTTGCTTCAACTGTCCAATCAACTGGCGATGTGTCGTTTTTCTTGTTCCCTTTTATGAGGTTGAACAAAGTCATTTGCCTTTCTGCGGCGCAAGGCAAGAATCTGCGAAAAAAGTTTACCATACCGAGAAATTTTGAATTGCCCGTACTCGTTCTTCAGGGGGTGAAATTTCACTGCTGTTTATTTTGAAGCCTAAAAATTTAACTTGTGGCTAACCTAGTATGCACTTCGAACGGTTGATAATAATGCCGTACTCGCGTAGCTTTTTAAACACTAGCTGTAAATGATGACGATGTTGATTCATATCTTACGATAATATCAAAATATCATCGAGGTATGTCCAGGCGAAATCGTATGCGGAAGATATGATCCATAAATCTTTGGAACGTTTGACTGGCATTCCTTAAACCAAAGCACATAAACGGAAATTCAAACATGCCGAATGGCGTTGTAATTGCAGTCTTTGGTCTGTCGTTCGGCTCCCCAGGAATCTGGTGGTAGGCCCGATGCAGATCAAGTGTGGAAAAAATTTTGCAACCGTGCAAAGAATGAGTGAAGTCGTGCAGGGGGTACCTGTCAGGCTCGGTGACGACGTTTAGTTGCCTGAAATCCCCACAAGGCCTCCACACGCCGTTTCTTTTCTTTGTCATGTGCAGCGGGCTTGCCCATGGGCTGCGCGATGGACGATAGATGCCTGCGTTCAGCAAGAGTTGTATCTCAGCTTTTGCGGCTTTTAACTTCTCGGGAGATAAACGTCTCGGTTTGGAGAAGACTGGTGGTCTTTTGGTGATGATATGATGCGTGACGAAGTGTTGTGGTTTTTTGACTGATTAGTTTTCCGTCGTGATGTCTTTGAATCCCCTCAGTAAATCCTGGAACGGCTGGTAAACGTTAGTGTAAGATAAATTGGAACCTACCTTTTTATTTTTTGATATTAAACACAGTCTGCTGGCGTTTGTGACGTCGTCGATGAGTTTGCGCTATCGTAGGTTGACTGCTAAGTTGAAATGCGATAGAAAATCAGCTCCGATGATGGCTTGTGACACATCGGCAATGATAAAATTCCAGGAATATTGCCGGCGTAGACCCAGATTGAGGAACATAGTTTTTTCGCCGTAAGTTTGTATGGTGGGCTTGTTTGCTGCGTAGAGGTAGTTGTTTTTGTCCGGGCATCTACGTTGTTGTTGCGTCGGTGGAAGTACGCTGACTTCAGCTCCCTTGTCGATGAGAAAGTTTATTGTGGATTTTTTGTCTCGAACGATTAAGCGGCGGTTTTTATTGTTGAGCCTGTCGTCGACCGCCATTGACGACAGACTAGTCAGTTTATCTTTTTTACGCAAGGGCTACGACATTTTTTGGCATCGTTATCAAATTTGTGGTGGTACCAGCATACACCATTCCAATTGTTGTTTTGCATGCCGGAACGTGACGTACGACGGTTTCTTCTGCGACTTCTATGCCGACAATTTATGTTCGCCTTTATTGAGGCTATCTCCTTTGTGATTTCGGCTAGCTGCTGCTCGATGCTGGATTGATTGCGTGTTGCTGTATCTGGAGTTTCCACCACGTGTACGTGTGGGGTGTCGCTAACTTCACATATTTTGTCCTCGAGCAGGGCAACTTTGTCGATCGGTTCGTTGCTGAAAGAAATTATTAGTCGCATGTTCGAAGGTAACCGACTCATCCAAATGGACTTTAGTATATTATCGTTGATCTCGCTGCCGGCTAGACTTCGCATTTCGCGCAAGAGCTGTGATGGACGCATATCACCGAGCTCTTGTTCCTGCAGTAGCTTTTTTACACGTTTTTGCTCCGAGTTCGCGAATTGTGTTATTATACGATTTTTTAGCGTGGTATACAATTCACTATTCGGTGGATTAAGAATTATGTCGCTTATTAGGGCTCCTGATGGAAACTTTGGCCACTTCCACGTTGCGGGTTTGGATGCCCTCTGCCCATTCGCCTCGATGCTGCAAATTCTCTGTTACCTGGCTTACCGCTTCCTCTTCCGTAATTTTTCGTCGGGGTCACCAATATGTGGGATGTCCAAAATAATTTTAGATTTATTTTGAATAATTTACTGATACAAAATTTATAATTGAATTTAAATGGAAATAGAAATGGAAAAGATGCGACGTGCTTGCAGTCGTGATGATGCGCCAAGAAGATTGAAAGATGGCGGGTCGTCAAGCTGACAGCTTATCCAGCTTTTTGGGTAGCCATATCTATAAACTTTGCAGAATTGTATTCGGGGTTGCCATATTACTTCGAGTTTGCCACATTACTTTGGGGTTGCCACACATACATCGCATGTGAGCAAGTGTAAAATCAACCCTTATTCGTGTAGAACTTGGCACGCGGTTATATGCCACAATCAAACATACAGATTTTTGTGGTTTGTTAAAAATAAAAATATAATATGGCACATAAGCGCGTGGTACTTAAAGCAATAATTGCTATGTTTAAAAAAACAAAAACAAAAGACCATGAAATGCAGCAAGACACAAACAGTTAAGGGATGATTTAAGAGTACTACTTAACCGGAATTGACTATATACAAAAATCAGAAGAATATTGAATATTTTCTTCGAAAAATTTTAGATTTAAATATAATATTCTTTAATACTTATTTGTTTGTTGTAACTTTTTCCTTCTCATACATTTTCAGAAATATATTTAATTTATGATTTTTAACTTTTGCCTTCGTCGGGAAAAACCGTTTGTAGGCAAAGGCATTCTCGGGGAGAGGTGTGTGGAATTGTTTTTATGAATGAATCGAATTTCCTTTTTGAAAGTACGTTGCGTTCATGAATGAAAATTTGGTTGTTGTGTAATTTACTATAAATTTTGACGTCGGCCATACTGATTTCTGATACTATTTGAGACGATTGTTGTTTTTGTAAAAGAACATTTGTAATTTTTGAGGATGACATATCTACATGTGTACGCATATAAGTGTGTATGATGGTGTTTTAGACGATTGTTGTTTTTGCAGAAGATGTTTGTCGTTTTTGAGGTCGACATATTTACATGTCAACGCATAAGTTATTTCTGTGAGAATGTCACACGCACATATGTACATATGTGTGTACTAGAACAGCGCGCGAGTTAATTTTTACATTAAGTAAAAATGAGTCAAAAGAATATATTTTGAGCTGCACCGAAATGTGTACTCTTTATTTATACTCTTAAGACTAACTTATTACATTGTTCTTACTTCTATTTATACTAACTAGTATGTTTACTTATTACTAGTTGATAGTTTGTTTAGATACAGATTATATTATTTGTTTAGGTTTGTTTACATATAATGGGTTGTCAAAAAAGTCTTGCTTTATTTTTATTGAAATTTAAATGAATTTTTGATGACTCATGCCCAGCTCTTGACCGATGTTACGGCTGCTACTATGCCGGTCTCTTTCGACCAATTTAGCGATTTTATCGCAATTTTCGACGACAGGCCTTCCGGAGCGTGGCGCATCTTCGACCACTTCTACACCAGAATGAAAACGTTGAAACCACCGTTGTGCCGTGGAAATGGAAATTGTATCGGGTCCATAAACTGCACAAATTTTATTGGCGGCTTGATATGCATTTTTGCCTTTATCGTAGTAGTACTGTAAAATATGCCGTATTTTCTCTTCTCCATGTTTGCAACGCTATAACTGACGAACGACTTAATAGAAACGACAATCAAACAAACACGAATTAGCGGGTGAAATGAGCTTTCCGAAAAGGTATAGCATGACCAGATGCGACGAATAAAACTAGAACTACGTGCTTTCAGCGCCAACTATCGAAAATGCCGCAAGACTTTTTGACAACAAATATATTTCTTACTTAGATACAATTGCTTTATTTTAAGATAAGGTTGTTGTGGTATTCAAACTCAATGTTGTTTTAATACTTATTTGTTTAGGATTGTTTGTTGTAGCGATAGTGCATTTCAATTGTTCCAACTTAAGGTTGTTTCTGCATTCTGTTTACTGAAACAAAAGTTTGTTTTAATGTTTGTTACTATTATAAGGAATACGTTCTTTAACTCGCGTATATTATATTACTGATAAATGATAATATCTTGATTCGAATTTGAATTGTACTTATCGATCTGCAGACAGCCAGGTAGCTTGATGTATTTTCTTGTGTTGGAATCTGGTACCACAGATAACCATATTTCGGGCCCCGGCGAAGTCAAGCAGCCTCAACCCATTTGGGGATGTTTCGTCGTGGAGGCTGAATTTACCGACCGTAGTGCCAAAGATACCTTCTTTGCCTACCCTGGCGTTAAAGTTGCCAAGTACGATTTTGATATCATGGTGGGGGCAGCTCCCATAAGCGCGCTCCAAGTGCTCATAGAAGTCATCTTTGGTCAGGTTGTCCTTCTCATCCGTCGGGGGGTGGTCGCGACTTAGCGATATGTTGAAGAACCTCGTTTTGATGCGGATGTGGCTAGACGTTCATTCTTCGGAGTGAATGACCTTACTCGGGGACGGAGTCTCTCTCCCACCACGAATCCCACACCAAACTTGCGCTCCTTTATATGGCCACTGTAGCAAATGCCACAAGGACCTAATCGTCTCTGTCCTTGTCCCGTCCATCCCATTTCGTGGACGGCGGTAATGTCAGGCTTTATTTTCACGAGAACATCAACCAGCTGGGCAGCGGCACCTTCCCAATTAAGGGACGGGACATTCCAGGTGCATGCCGTCAATTCGTAATCCTTATTTCATTGGCTATGGTCGTCATCAAAAGGGAAGTTTCTCTTTCGTGGCTGTTGGTATTGGTTTTTCATTGGTAGTGTTTTTTACGTGGCGGGTCCCAAACCCAGCGCACAATCTAAGAAATAGGATGTTTCACCTTCTCACTTTAGCTCTCCTTTAAACGGATGTTCTTAGGCTACCCAGAGGATACTTGGTCAAAGACCGGAAGTTGTGAGCAGCTTGAGCCATGTGTAAAAGAATCGTTTCTGGCCACTCCTAAGTGTTTGGCGATCAGAGATTTTTCCTTACTTGCGTGACCTTCTTCACATGACTCTATTCTCTGACATATTGGCCTAGTGATCGTAAAAAAATACCAGATTTAATTGATTTTGCTGTAAACAAAAATATGGATAAATCGCACATAACTTATCCATCTTCTGATCACTCTCCTGTGCTAATAAAACGATGTGAACAACCCACATTCGTTGATCCAAAAGTGGGTCTAACTTATATCGACATGATTGATTGTCTAAGAGATATTGACGGAGGCAAAAGGGAAGTCAATGATATAATAACTAGCGCAGCTGTCTTAGCAACACCAAACAAAAACTACAAGCCTGGTGGTCCCAGAAAAATCACTAACAGAGAAATAGAAAGCTTGTAAATGAAAAAGGCGTACAAGGCGTAAATGGCAGACAAATTGCTCTCCTTCCACTCATCCTCAATTGAAATCTGATGCACGTAAATTAAAAAAAGCGCTTAAACGTGAGGAAGAATTCAATACCAAAATGTATATAAAGAAGCTATGTCCACATTCAAGCAGGCAAAATTCCCTTTGGAAAGCGCAAAAGTTCATGAAGCCACCAACTGACTCCCAGATGCCTATACGAGACATGGGAGAAAATTGGGCTCGAAGTGACGAGGAAAAGGATAATTGCTTTGCAAATCACCTAGAAAAGCTATCTCAACGAAATTGCCCAAAGAACAACTTTGAGTTGTCAAGCTTACCCAACATAGTTAACGACTCACTCGAGTCGTTTAAAACTTCACCTTCTGAAATTCTATTTTATTATCAAAGATGTCTCCTCCACGAAAATAATATAATACAGACGCACCAATTCGGGTTTCGTAAAAAACAATGCACGATAGAGGAACTAATTAGATTTACTAACGAAATAAGAAAAGCATTTGAGCACAGAGAGTACTCTTCAGAAATATTACTATATGTACATAGCTCAGGCATTTGATAAGGTGTGGCATGAAAGTCCTTTATATAAGATTAACTTTAGAATTGCATAAAACATTGGAGTCTTATTTAAAAAGTATGATGAACGACAGATAAGGGCTGGTGTACCACAGGGCAGTGTTTTAGGCCCAACTCTATACATCATATATACACCAGACCTTCCAACAGGTAATAATGTATTAACATCAACTTTTGCGGATGACACAGCTTTAGTAAGGTCTGTCGAAGAATGGCTAGCCAACTGGCCGACGAACAAAAGTGTAAGCACGTTACGTTTTCGCTAAGACCAAAAATGTGTTCGGCAGTAAAAATGAACAATATTTTAGTACCCCAAGCGAATGGAGTAACTTATCTCGGTATTCACCCAGATAGAAGACTTACGTGGAGAAAACATATATAATATCTAACAAATTAACTTACATGAAGACAAGAGTTGCAAATTTATATTGGCTTTTAAATGTAAACCTCAAACTTATGTAGCCTAGACAACAAAGCGCTTTTATATAATGCCGTCATAAAGCCGATTTTGATGTATGGCATTCAACTGTGGGGTACGAGCTGTGTAACTAATATTGATATAATATAATACAAAGGTTCCAATCGAAAATGCTACGAACAATTACGCGTTCACCATGGTGCATGCGTAACGAAAATATGCATAAAGACTTCGGTATTCCTATGGTAAAGAAAGAAGTAGAAGATAGCAGAATTAAATATACATATGTATATCCAAACTCCGAGATCACCCAAACCCTTTGGCTAATGTTGTGGTACATTCCTGCGAGCAAACACGCCTTAAAAAAGAGATATGCCTGCGTACTAAGGAGCAACATATCACCAAAACAGCTCAATCACTTGCTTGAGCTTGTCTAGTTTTTAAAAAGATGTAAGATTTTATAACTTATTGTTAGGCTTTTAAACCAAAAAGCAGATTCAATAAATAAATAAAATATATTGCAAAGAAAAAAATCATAGTTTTAACGCTACCAATTGGTTGGTTTTAGGGCAATTGCATTTGTGCAGTATTGCAGGGGATTTAAATATTTTCATTAGAAGTAATATTCAACATTTTGTTACGACGTGCTTGAATGCCCTGTGACAACTTCGATTTCAAATCTTCATGTACAGGGCAACCCCTGTAGTTAGCAGAGTGATTTCCTCCACAATTGTTGCATTTTTTATTTAATTCCTCTTTTTTAAGAGTACATTTTGAAGTAGGATGTAGATCACCGCACATATACTCTTGGCAGTTTTTACATTGTACTGAACCATTTCTCTTATGTAGTTCCTCAACGGAGATTCTGCGATTAAGTAGATATTTTTAATTGTAAATTTAATTGTATTTCATTTTTCATTAGTTGGTTAGAATTTGGCATCAATTCTATTTTGAACATTGGTTGTGGTCCTTTGTTTCTATTAAATATAAAGGGTGATTTTTTAAGAGCTTGATAACTTTTTTTAAAAAAAAAACGCATAAAATTTGCAAAATCTCATCGGTTCTTTATTTGAAACGTTAGATTGGTTCATGACATTTACTTTTTGAAGATAATTTCATTTAAATGTTGACCGCGGCTGCGTCTTAGGTGGTCCATTCGGACAGTCCAATTTTGGGCAACTTTTTCGAGCATTTCGGCCGGAATAGCCCGAATTTCTTCGGAAATGTTGTCTTCCAAAGCTGGAATAGTTGCTGGCTTATTTCTGTAGACTTTAGACTTGACGTAGCCCCACAAAAAATAGTCTAAAGGCGTTAAATCGCATGATCTTGGTGGCCAACTTACGGGTCCATTTCTTGAGATGAATTGTTGTCCGAAGTTTTCCCTCAAAATGGCAATAGAATCGCGAGCTGTGTGGCATGTAGCGCCATCTTGTTGAAACCACATGTCAACCAAGTTCAGTTCTTCCATTTTTGGCAACAAAAAGTTTGTTAGCATCGAACGATAGCGATCGCCATTCACCGTAACGTTGCGTCCAACAGCATCTTTGAAAAAATACGGTCCAATGATTCCACCAGCGTACAAACCACACCAAACAGTGCATTTTTCGGGATGCATGGGCAGTTCTTGAACGGCTTCTGGTTGCTCTTCACCCCAAATGCGGCAATTTTGCTTATTTACGTAGCCATTCAACCAGAAATGAGCCTCATCGCTGAACAAAATTTGTCGATAAAACACATTTCGAACCGAACACTGATTTTGGTAATAAAATTCAATGATTTGCAAGCGTTGTTCGTTAGTAAGTCTATTCATGATGAAATGTCAAAGCATACTGAGCATCTTTCTCTTTGACACCATGTCTGAAATCCCACGTAATCTGTCAAATACTAATGCATGAAAATCCTAACCTCAAAAAAATCACCCGTTATTTACAGCAGTTTTAATACCAAAACCGCATTCTTCCAATGCTTCTTTTACTTCACTAGAGTCTACGTCGGACTCTATACCCTTAATTAGAACAACTAGGCCAATAGAGCTCTTCAGTTGATACGAATAATAATTCTTGTTTTTATTTGGCAAACATTTAACGATTTCCATAAAACTTTTTTCAGTGTCGGGCTGAATTTTTGTTTCATCTATATTGCCTTCTTTCAAAGACACTATATGAAAATTGTTACTATCTCTAATTTCACTTAATTTCGCAACAAGAATATTACTGCTATGATCGCGCAAATATATTGGAGGGGGTAAGGCATTAACGACTGTGGTGGTACCCTTCGCATCGTCGTCTGAACCATTGCTTGGTATGGCAAATCTGTTGCCATTTAGGATTTCTGGCTATTTACCATTTGGCGTGCCCGGTTGAAATTTTTTGGTATTGATCGCTGATTTAACTTAACTTAATTTTCCCCTTACGTTACATTTAAAAAATGCTTACGGCCTTGCTGGTGAGGCTGAGCAGCACTAATTTTTGGTGGTTTGATTATTTTTCTGTTTTGTTTTTACTTTTTATTTCGCTTGTTTGCTTTATCTAAACTCAGAATTCACGGAGCGAATTAAAATCACGTCCATACACCTTGAAAACCTCTTGTATTTCCTAGCCACATAACTAAACTCGTACCTAAGCTGACTGTCGAAATCGGACCACCGGGTTCATTGAAACTTTCGCTTCAATCGCCTGACAGTCTTTCTCTTTAAGGTTAACTTAATTTTACTAGCCAAAAAATTTTCACACCTCCTAAGAACCCTATTATTTACCCCCTAAATTACCTCATAAAGACGAGCAATTTGCTCGGCCACTCCCAACTCCTCAAAAACCCTACGCGATATTTCTAATACCGTAATATTTTTAATACTGCTTCCCTAACCAAGAGTCCTTATTGGTTCCAGTCAATGCCAGTAGTACTCCATCGCCATAATGGACTCTCATCCCTCGATGCAGGAGATTGATGAGTAACCATATTTTAAATAAAATTACGATAACAAAAACAAAAATGTTTTCACTCCTCATCGTACCAGCGTTTCTTTTGCATTTTCCGAAAACAAATGGATTTGTTTGAAACTATACGCAAGGAGCTTGAAATGCCGTCCAACAAATCCCTTATACCGAATTTCTGATGAGTGCTCTGAGAGAGCAAGAGTGCAAGTCGAGTAGAAAAACATGCCTCTCGACGTCAATAGTACCTCAAGATGTGTCTTCCGTCAATCACAACATGATCGATCTGGTTGGTGGCTTTTCTATACGGAGGTGGCCAGATAGCTTGTTGAATTTTTCTATGCTGGAATCTAGTATATAAATATCCATATTACGGGCCCCAGCGAAGTCGATTATCTTCAATCCTTTCGGGGAAGGGGGGTCTGTCATCCGAGGCTGTATTGTTCTTTTCGTTGAGGATGATTTTGCCGTGGCGGTTTGGTTTTTTTTTAATTAATAAAATATATATGTTCTTGAAAACTGTTAATGTATCCTTTCATATTTCATAGCATATTTTAATAGTCACTAAACGGAGAGGAGAGAAATTGAAACAGATGTTATACGTAATAGGAAATAGATAATCAGAGAGGCTTGACTAAAAGTTAGTTTCTCCCATTGATTTGTCCAATTTCTTTGTATACTCGTATATTTCATGAGAATTTCCACGGCTGGTGGAAGGCAGGTAATTTACCGAAAGACGGTTTGAAATACTTGTTGTATTTTTAATTTCGTTGTTTTCGTCTTGGTTTTTGTTTTCATTAATTAGACTGTTGAGTGTGAAGAAGAAAGTCAAGGATAGAAGGTGGCGGTTTTTGGTGTTTTGTTTATCTGTAATTTCATTAAACGGAGAGGACAGAAATTGAAACAGATGTTATACGTAATAGGAAATAGATAATCAGAGAGGCTTGACTAAGAGTTAGTTTCTCCCATTGATTTGTCCAATTCCTTTGTATATATTTCGTGAGAAATTCCACGGCTGGGGGAAGGCAGGTAATTTACCGAAAGTCGGTTTGAAATACTTGTTGTATTTTTAATTTCGTTGTTTTCGTCTTGGTTTTTGTTTTCATTAATTAGACTATTGAGTGTGAATAAGAAAGTCAAGGATAGAGAGGGAGCGTTTTTTGGTGTTTTGTTTATCTGTAATTTCATAGTGAAGTTTTTGCTGGTTTGTATTTGATTTTCGTGGACGGAGATAAAAGAGGAGGCGGTAACTGAAGAAATTTGTAATAGGTGTTTGTTGTTTATGCCAAATTAGTTCGCATATGGTTCATTTATTTCTTGTTTTTATTTTCAGTATTTCCTTTTTCTCTTGGTATTTTTTAAACGTGGGCGTTGAAGCCATGTGTTCCTCTCCACAGTTTTCACACTGTGATCGCGAACAGTTATTTGGAGAACGAGGTAGAAAATTACAATTGATGCATATAGTTTGATTCTTACAGTGTCGCTAAACAATTGAAAATTTTTGCAAAGCATGTATTGTATGGATTCTCGTACCTTCACTGTATTTCATAAGATAGAAAGTTTACTGGAGAGTGTGTAAGTTACCGCGAGAAAACGACACACCCTAAAGTTATCGGGAATAAACGACACACCCTAATTCCCGTCGTAATAAGAGCCTACCACTCTGCACATTTCGCTAGGTTAGCACATTTTGCGTGAGAACATTGGCCAGACATCAAAGTAAACTAACACCATGCACGAGGCGCAAGGTCAGCAAAACGTCAGCAGAGGAGCCACGACGCGATGCGGGTTGGTGGGTTGAGCTGAGTTAGGGATAATTATAAGTTTCACTTTATACTTGATAGCTAAGCCGAGATGACGGCAAATAAAGGAATTTTGAATTAAACATTACATTTGATTAACTGGCGCCCAACGTGAGGCCCGCGAGTGAAAAGTTTAATAGAAAAATATAAAGTTCTTAACTCGACTCGCGTAACTACGACTGCTGGCTCACTTAAAATCAACAACAATCAACTACTTGGACTCAACGTTGACTTAAAGAAGAGACAACCTTTGGCCCGATCAACTAACCGGAAGAATCTGAACCTAATCTTAATCTATTCAAATCCAATGAAAGAGTAAGTGAGACGCTCGTTTCCTGGAATAAATATAGCAATAATTGTGAATAAAATAAAAGAAAGTGACAGAACAAAAACTAATGAGTGAAGGTCTGGAAGACTTTTTTAGAAATGTAAAGTTAGGAAGTCAGAAAGCAAATATGAACACGGAACAAATAAGCGAGTTAATTAAGGCGGAAGTTAGAAGTGCTTTGGCAGCACAAAGGTTGGAGTTCGATAGGAAGTTAGGAGCAATCCAAAACCAGGTGACGGGCAGCAGGCTAAAGGTAGAAAAATATCTAAAGGTATCTGTAAATTCACTAGTGACATGCGACATAACGCTTGATGCGATCAAATCACTTCCAGAATTTCATGGTCACATAGGCACATATGTGTCATGGCGCGAGGTGGCGCATAACGCTTATGAACTGTTTAAAAGGTACGATGGCAGTGAACGACACTACCAAGCAGTTACCATTTTGAGGAACAAAATAAGAGGGGCTGCCGATGCGGTCCTCTCATCATTTAGTACTGTGTTGAATTTAATGCCATCATAGCATGTTTGGATTTCACGTACGCGGACAAACGTCCCGTATATCTTATAGAGCAGGAATTATCTACCTTAAGACAGGGTTTTAGGTCCTGTCTGGAATTCTACGATGAGGTAGGAAAGAAGCTAACGTCGCTAGCTAATAAGACTATAATGTCTTACGAGAGTAGCGTGGCAGAAATTATAAACGAGAAATATAGGGTAGATGCCCTAAGAGTTTTCATTTCCGGCTTAAGAAAGCCCTTATGCGATATTATTTTCGCTTCACGGCCGTCTGACCTTCCGTCTGCTCTTGCTTTAGCACAGGAGGTAGACTCAAACCATGAGCGGTATGCGTTAGCGGCCAATTTTGCTACCAGGAACGTCGAGGGCAGCCACATTGAACAAAATAGTAATATAATTTCAAGCCAGAACAACTATAGGACAAACACTTACGATCCACCCTCAGCTCATAAGAGCTCACACTACTATAGTAATAGGCAGTACAAACCCGGACATGCACCTTATTTTACGGAAAATCAAAGGGTAAATAACGGACGTGACAGCGACAGACTAGTTAGAGCGGAACCAATGGACGTTGATCCATCCTTATCAAAATTTAAACGCCAATCGTTTAACAGAGACCGAGGTACCTATCAAGGAAACAGTAATAGAACGCAACAGGGCTATCAACAAAAACGTCCAGCAAATTCTGGACGTTACACAGGACCAAAGATCCAACGTGTTAATCATCTGGAGGAGGAAGTTGAGCTACAGAGTGAATCATTGTACGGTGCTGAAACCGAACAAGCGGCGGATGACGTAAGTTTAGATCAACTTAATTTTTTAGGGGAAGGTCGCTCCTACCCTGGATTTCAAAGTCCCTAGGAAGGAAGGAAGTGAAACTCCTTATCGATACCGGTGCGTCGAGGAGTTATATGAAACCAACATCGGCTTTAAGGACACAACATTTCAGGGACACATTCTCTGTAAAATCTATTCACGGGGTTACTTCTATCATGGAAAAAGGCTACATAAAAATATTTGGCGTAGTGTCAGAATTTTTCATCTTACCGGACTTAACATCATTTGATGGCGCGATTGGGCTCGACATACTAAATAGGGTCCATGCGAACATTGACC
Organism: Bactrocera correcta; assembly: GCA_027475135.1. NCBI lineage: Eukaryota > Metazoa > Arthropoda > Insecta > Diptera > Tephritidae > Bactrocera > Bactrocera correcta. The sequence continues at coordinate 36,661,433 of CM050327.1, forward strand.
TTAAATCAAACACAATAAATCATGATTTTGGTGTGGAGGAAATCTTCTTCAGTTCCAGTCATGACGTAAGCCATCTTAGGCTTCAAACAAATCTAGTACAAACAGACGTTAGGGAAGATTTTTCTAGGATGATCAAAAGGATGAATGGGGTTTTTGCTGACCCCAATGAGGCACTACCATACAATAAAAAAGTGATAGCAACAATTCGCACGGAGGACGAAACACCAGTTTACTCAAGATTATACCCCTATCCACTGAGTGTAGGGGATTTCGTGGACAAAGAAATCAAGGACTTGTTAGCAAATGGAGTTATCCGGCCATCAAGATCACCGTTTAACAACCCTATTTGGGTGGTAAAGAAAAAAGGGGTAGACGAAAACGAACAGGCGAAGCAGAGATTAGCTATTGATTTTTGGAAGCTCAATGAAAAAACTATCGGTGATAAATACCCAATTCCTGACATAACAGGAATTCTTTCCAAATTGGGTGGTAGTAAATACTTCACCACTTTGGACTTAAAATCTGGTTTCCATCAGATTAAACTATTGGAACGTGATAGGGAAAAAACAGCTTTCTCTGTCAAGAATGGCAAGTATGAATTTTGCCGGTTACCTTTTGGATTAAAAAACGCGCCGAGCATCTTTCAACGCGCCATAGACGACGTATTAAGAGAGCATATTGGGAAAAGCTGTTTTGTTTATGTAGACGATGTTATTATTTTTTCGGAAAACAAACAGCAGCATCTGAAAGATATAGAATCAATTTTAAATGAATTATTTAGGGCCAACATGAGAGTGTCGGTTGAAAAATCCAAATTTTTTAGGACTGAGGTCGAATACCTGGGGTTCTTGGTTTCACAAGGAGGAATAAAAACGTGTCCAGACAAAGTCGACACAATACGAAGTTTCCCTGAGCCCACCACTCTAAGGGGATTCAGATCATTTCTAGGTTTAGCGGGTTATTATAGATGTTTTATAAGGGATTTCGCTAGAATATCAAAACCATTGTCGAGCATCATGAGAGGCGAAAACGGTCGAGTTACTGCGTCCCAATCAAAAAAAATCAGAATTGATTTGACTGATGAACTGAAAAAGACCTTCCAATTAAAGAAATTTTAGCGTCAGAGGATGTAACCCTGACGTATCCAGATTTTAACAAACCATTTAACCTAACTACTGACGCGTCGGCTCATGCTATAGGCGCCGTCCTCTCTCAGGAGGGCAAACCGATTACCATGATTTCTCACACTTTGTCCGGGAGCGAGGAGCATTACGCTACCAATGAAAGGGAACTATTAGCTATTGTATGGGCCTTGAAAGCTCTTAGAAACTACCTATATGGCGTAACAAAACTTAATGTTTATACTGACCACCAGCCGCTGACCTTTGCGGTTTCGGATAGGAATCCTAATTCGAAAATTAAAAGATGGAAAGCCTTCATAGATGAATGCAACGCAAAGCTAATCTACAAACCAGGAAAGGAAAATGTGGTGGCAGACGCTCTATCTAGGCAACATATAAATGCTCTAGATAACACGAGCGTCGAGACAATTCATAGCGAGGAATCATCAACCCATACAATTAAAAGATCGGAAAAACCGGTAAATTGCTTCCGCAACCAGATTATTGTGGAGGTAGGTACAGAACCTCAAAGAAATACTTTTATAATTTTTGTAAAAAAGACAAGGCATATCATTTCTTACCGAGGAAAAAAGGATTTATTAAAACTTTTACAGGAGGCCGTAAACACAACAGCAGTAAACGCAATACACTGCCATTTACATGCACTTGCGGAGTTTCAACACGAACTGGTCGAAATATTTCCAACAGTTAAATTCAGACAGACGGAGAAATTCGTTAACGACATTACGAATCCGAATGAGCAGCAGGAAATTATCGCTGCTGAACATAACAGAGCGCATCGAACAGCGCAGGAGAACACAAAAGAAATTCTAGAGGATTATTTCTTTCCAAAAATGGAGAAAAAAGTTAAACGATTTGTGGGAAACTGTCGAACTTGCTCGCGGGCGAAGTATGATCGGCACCCAAAGAAGCAGCTTATTGCCCAAACGCCCATACCAACATATTGTGGAGAAATTCTTCACATCGACATATTTTCTACCGGGTCCAAGTTCTTCTTGACGTGCATCGACAAGTTTTCAAAATTTGCGATAGTACAGTCGTTGAAATCAAGAACGATAGTAGATGTCAAACCACAGCTCCTTCAGTTACTCCACATGTTTTTCGGTACTCGACTAGTTTATTGCGACAATGAGAAGTCGCTGAATTCACACAGCATCAAAGGTACATTAAAGAATCACTTCAATATCGACATTTCGAATGCTCCACCACTACATAGTACATCAAATGGTCAGGTGGAGCGATTCCATAACACACTAATGGAAATAGCACGATGCCTTAAACTTGACAAAAATCTTGATGATGTTGAGGAAACTGTCCTTTTAGTTACGATTGAGTATAACAGGTCCATTCACACAGTAACGGGGATGAAACCCCTTACCGTATTTCGTTCAATTAAAGACGACAACCAAATACCATGTCGCTTAAGAAACGCACAGGAAAGAGAACTAACAACTCATAATAAGAACAGGCAGGATAGGGAGTTCCCTGTTGGAGAAAAAATACTTGTTAAAATAACAGGAGACTAGGCAATAAGCTTACGCCTCTTTATACTGAGGAAGAAGTGGAAAATGACTTGGGTACAACAGTTTTAATAAAAGGGAGGAGCGTCCATAAGGACAACCTTCGTTAAACTTAATCTAGAACCAAGGTGTTTCTAATGATAAACAATTAACAAAAAGTTTCATATATGTTTTTAGCATTTTCATAACTTTGGCCATATCAATATCGGCATCGACAGGAAGGTTAATCGACTATACCAATGCAAGGTACATTCCGGTGGTCGGTGAGGACCTTGTAATTTGGGAGAATTCAGGACACATCAAGCAGGTTACCAACTTGACACTTTACGAATTACTGAGAGACGAGACAATTAATGCCGCAGACCACTTTCCTCAGTCACATATGAGGAAGTTACTAGACGCGGACATAAACCAGATAAGTCGACTGATACAAATGATAAACGCTCACCAAAGACAGGCGAGAAGCCTGAATGCCCTAGGGACAGTCCTGAAATACATTACCGGAACTCCTGACCATGACGACTTTAATAAATTAATGAACACAGAAGAACAGCTAATTAACTCGCAGGACAGACAGTTTACCATAAACACTCAAGTACAGAAAGAAATCAATAACCTTACCATTACAGTAAATAAAATCCTGAAATTAACAAAAGAAAGAGAAATAAACACTGGTCACCTTTATGACATACTTCTGGCTAGAAACAGAGCAATTATTACGGAATTAAATAACATTATAACAGCTGTCACTTTCGCCAAAATTGGGGTCTTAAGTCCCATTCTCTTAGACAGTAACGAAATAAATTTCATAACAGGAGATGAGCACTTCACTGACCTTACCGTGGCCGATGTATAATACAGTATAATAACATAATTTACTTTTTAATAAGATATCCGATTCCTATGTTTAGATGTAAGAAAATTACTATTTTACCAGTAGCTCATGACCACCAAATCCTGCACCTTGAAGAATCCATCTTAGCCAAGTGTAGCCGTAAGAACTGCTGCGACACAACACCAACGTTTTGCTTACCATCTCCGACTACATCATGCGCTCTGCAGCTACTGACTCGCAACACCGCTAATTGCAGTACAACATTGAACAACCTCACACCAATTTCATCGATAAGTGACGGCCTTGTTGTCATCAATGACCAATTGGCTGTCATCGAGGAAAATAATGAGGTCCCTATTACCGTCAACGGAACATACCTCGTGGTCTTCAAAAACAACGTAAAGATTAATGGTACGACTTTTTATAACGAAAATTCTACGTTGCCTCTAAAACCTGAAACTCCATGGGCTTCTACAATCAACTTGACGCAGCACTCAGAAATATTAAGCGCTTCTTATGTTCACTATGTGAATCTAGAGAATGTTCAAAGGATCAATCACCTGCAGCGATCAATCCATTATGGCCACGTTACAGGTTTCTCGGCCTTTGGTGTCTTATTAATCATGGCATTCACTGTTTACGTCCTTCTCAGGATAAGGAAGACCAAGAGAGAGATTATCATAGCCAGGTCCGTTGAAACTGCAATTAAAACCGCTTCTTTGTGGACCGAGGACGTTCCCCATTTAGAGGGGAGGAGTTATCGCGAGAAAACGACACATCCTAAAGTTATCGCGAGGAAACGACACACCTTAATTCCTGTCGTAATAAGAGCCTACCACTCTGCACATATCGCTAGGTTAGCACATTTTGCGTGAGAACATTGGCCAGACATCAAAGTAAACTAACACCATGCACGAGGCGCAAGGTCAGCAAAACGTCAGCAGAGAAGCCACGACGCCATGCGGATTGGTGGCTTGAGCTGAGTTAGGGATAATTATAAGTTTCACTTATACTTGACAGCTAAGCCGAGATGACGGCAAATAAAGGAATTTTGAATTAAACATTACATTTGAATAACTTGTATAGTCAAAAGCTATAAGAACAACGCCAGTATGTCTAGGTGTACCATCTATAATTCTGCTGAACTTATAAACTGAAGTAATGTGTTGTGATTTTCGTTTACCGACAATCTCTTCCTTGTGTTACCGCTTCTTTATTGTGAAAATGTATTTAACATACATTATATACTTCCAGAGAATGTAAAAACATATGTTTTAAGTATTCTCATTGATAGGGTTACCATATTGGTCTCAGTCAAAATCTGTCCCGTTGCATATAATATAATAAAAGTAAATTTTTATCGCTGGACAAATACTTTTTTAAATCCTTAAAATTAATTTCTTTGAAGTTATATGTAGGGGTTTCACATAGCTTCATTAAGTTATAAGTTATAACGATCCGAAAACATACGTTCAGAGTTGTATTTGCGTAAACTTAGTTTAGTATGCAATGCAATAAATAACAAATTTTTTTAACTAGTATAAAAATTTATGATTTTATGATTTTACGATGCGTTATGACACGTTGTGGTTACTCCAATAGAACAAGTACAATATTTTTAACGGCCTCAACTGAGCGGCGGTTACGCTCGTTACTATTAAATTGGTTACATTGGCGGCTGTTTCAGTTTAAGTTTCTAATAACTTGGATGCCATTTTTTTTTTTTTTGTTTGTAATCGAAATATTGAGTAACTAAAGGGAAAAGTTTGTGGTTTCCATTATTAGAAGCAGTACAGACTGATGCTACAGAAAGGGATTTCTTTTAAGTCTTTTACCCCGGCATCAACAGAATGGGGAGCCAAAACACTGGCTCCACACTGAGGTACCATAGTACCTCACGCTGCCTTGGAATTTCTCACCCCCCAGATTAGCTGCTGTACTGTGTATTGGATTCAGTTTTCGACCCCGAACGAGAAATGTAGTTATGCAAATCAGCTCATTATTCATTACAGAAACAAAAATACATAATGGTAACATAACCTATAAGGGTTATATAAATAAAAACATATGTTGATTTTGTCTCATAATATTTACGAAATTTATGTAAAACCAGCTTTCCTGGCAGCCGTTGTCCTCCGTGAAATTAAGGTTTTTTGAAATGAAAAGAAAGTTGAATTTATCATTTCATTTTTTTTTTTTTCAATGTAACGCAGCTTGATAAACAACATTTTTTGGTTTGGTTCCGGTGTACAGAAAATATGGTTTTCCAACTCGTGAGCATGTCACGTATGTATATCTGGCCGTGTGAAAAACATAGCATTTCCAAGTTTATGCCACACACTATGCGACTACGCTTGTATCCTGTTGATTGTCGCCTCAAATGCAATTTTCACTGGAAACGGAATACGTTTGAACTAAAATGGCAAATCGTTAGAGCTCAAAGGAATTCGTAGAATCAAGCATTCTGCCTCCTTGTATTCGATAGCTGCGTCACAATCAATCGGGATCCATTACACAGTTTCGGCGAATGAAGTTTGCGAAACATAATAATGACAGATCCAACTTTGAGACGCAAATGATGTGTCGGCATACCATAGAAGAATTTAGAAAATCCACTGGATAATGCACGGCTCCGTCTTCATTGTCAAGACGATCTGAATTTTTGTTCGTATCCCATAATTGACGCAGATTGGGAAGCTGATATGTTGAAATGATCATCGCGAAAAGTGTGCAAACTTCAGTGGCTTGCGAAGTAGCTATCGAACCGTCCATCGTTTGATTCCAGCGTTTACTAGTTTCCAGCACTTGTAATTGCTGGCATGATTCTCAAAAAGTGCCATTAGTACGCAATGACTCAAATAAAGTTGACCACGAACATTAATCAATAGCAACCGAAGGTAGAAGCAATCGTCGTTTTTCGGGTGGATTGTATAAATTCGTTCTAATGCATTAGTTGAGAACACACCTGGATATCCATCTACTGATTGGCCTTTCTTTCTGCGTGACTATTTCCTCAACGATGCATCCATGTATAATATGAAGGTATTTTCGAATAGAGTAATGTTCTCGCAAGCGCTGGTGGTGTTTCCACTGGCTGAAGTGTATTCTCTGGGTTGAAATACACTCTTTGGCCTTTCTTAAAATTAACTGCGAGAGGAACAACAATACACTCTTTGGCCATTCTTCAAATTAACTGCAAGAGGAACAACAGTAGGAAAACGTTAATGAATTGTAAAAGGAAATATCGTACAAAGCACTTTATTGCACTTCACGTATCAAGACCAAAAACCGCCATGTTGCTTCCTTTGGTAACATACTTACAAACGTATTTTATCGATTTCAGCAAACTGCAATATTCAACAATGATATTAGTTTTGAATGTGAATTAGACAACAGTGGCGAATATGGTACGATCCATATGTTGTCGACTTCGATATTCACTCTTCTAAGTTGAATGCTAAATGTACCTCCATTGTCGCTGGTGAGCTACGCCGATAGAGTGGATATCCATCATTTCCAGTTTGCGTTTCCGAAAGAAATAGACGTGGATTGTGTTTCGTGCATTTATTGTCAGACATACAAACCGAAATGGGATTGTGGTGTCCACAAGGTCCATGAACCATATTGGTTTTCATCACTTCGTATGATACTGGATCTTTTTCTGCATCAGGAATTTCCGCAGAAATTGTTTCATCAGTTTGATCTGGTGTAACCACCATCCACCATTCAAAGAAGTGCGTGCGGCAAACCTCTCTTTTGCCACTCAACAGAGTACATCTAGCATCTAACAGTACCACATATACATACGTTGCTACAAAATAAAGTCCATCAAACATCGTAGCTTTTGTTTGAAAAGTCGTTCGAGTTCTTCTTGCATTGCCTTGCGTTGGGCTGCCATACGTTGATGGCAAAACGAACGCCGACCGATATTAGCGCGACCTCTTCGTGGCTTCGTAACAAATTTCAATCTGTACTTGACTTTTTTGTGTGAAACACACATAAAGCTTTCACTGAATAATTTTCAATAATAAAATTAGAATAAAAAAGCAACCTACCGAAATTGAACGAAAGAGATGTTTTAGGGGTTTTCCGGCAATTATTCGAATTTTTCTTGTCATAAAAACCATACTTGAACCTCAACGAACATTTTAAAAAAAAGAGTTGCTAAATTGGTCCAGGCGTTGTTGAGTTATGCACTTAGAAACACAATTTGCGATTCATTTTTATATATGTATAAGATTCACTTATTTTAAACATTTTCGTGTTTGAGTTGCTTACCAAATATAAAAAAACGACAAAGGATTAATATCTATGATGATCTCTATTCAGCATATTCAAAATTGCAGAAAGAGTTCTTTTTAGTTTTGTAACCTGCTAACTATCAGGACTCAAATTTGAGGCAATATTTTGAGACTATAGCTAGAGACTGTTTAGTGAATAGTAACTAGTAACAAATTGAGACTTTACCTCAAAATGTCTCAAATAGAGGCTGGAGACTGGTTACAGAATCCCGCTATAAACACAAAATATTATAGCAGAAACAGCGAATTCCGTTTCTTCCTTCCTTACTTGCTGCTCGTAGCGAACAAAATTTGTCAAAAGTTGAGCCCGTAAAGGCAACATAGAAATCCGCCATTCTCTTTTGTTTTCATTTGAACAATGTTGCCATTACTCAATACGCATATGTGACCAGATCTACGAAAAGGGAGCTAACGTGCGAAAACTAGTTTTCTGCGAAACAGCTGTTAAAAATAAACAACTCGTTTCGTCAGTTAGTCGTTATCTCATTAATTGTTCTCCTTTCCAGAGGTTTCAAGGACGGCCAGTAAGTGTTGTTTTTGGTCGGAATATTATTATAGTTTATCGTGTAAGTTGCTAGTGTGGAACATTGCTTTCATTCGTCTCTCTTTCCGGATGTTCTGTTATCACATTTGTGTAAGTGTTTCTGTTGATTATCGTCTTCGCATTTCGCATGAAATGAAACATGAGTGTTGATGAGGGGTTCAGTGCCGTATACGGACAATATTTCCATGAAAAGGATGATGAAAACAATGAAGAGACCGTTTATGATGAAGACGAAGTATTTGTATCTCAGGCAGAAGATGATACCGAACAAACTTTTGCTAAGATTGACCTGGAGGAGCTGGTAATGAAATTTCTGTCAAAAGATTGTTGTAATAATAAATGTCATACACTAATACCACGGGAAATGATCGAGAGTACGCGGAACAATTGTTTAGAGATGTCGAAAAATGAACTTGATTTAGTGATACTAAGTCACATCGGCGGAAGAAATATGGACAGAGACAGGATACAGAAGTTATGAGGCATAAAATTACATTTACCTTCTACAGAGTACCTGTTTGTCGTTCGTTTTCCCTTTGGGAAGAAGCGTTACGAACATTTAGTACGTAATTTTGCCGCATAGGCTGTAACAGTGGAGTGGAGGATGGAGTCATGTGTAGAAGTTCACGCAAGTGAGGAAAGTTCTCTGATCGCCATTCACTTGGGAGTGGCCAGAAACGATTCTTTTACATATGACTCAAGCAGCTCACGACTTCCGGTCTTTGACCAAGTATCCTCTGGGTAGCCTAAGAACATCCGTTTGAAGGCGAGCTAAAGTGAGAAGGCGAAACACCCCTGCATAGGGTTGTGCGCTGGGTTTGGGACCCGCCACGTAAAAAAACACCCCCAATGAAAGACAACAACAAGCCTCGGATGAGTGACCCCCCTTTTGATGACGACCATGGCAAACGAAATAAGGACTATGATTTGAGGGCATGCACCTGGAATGTCCGGTCCCTTAATTGGGAAGGTGCCGCTGCCCAGCTGGTAGATGTCCTCGTAAAGATAAAGGCTGACATCACCGCCGTCCAAGAAATGCGATGGACGGGACAAGGACAGAGACGAGTAGGTCCTTGTGACATTTACTACAGTGGCCATATAAAGGAGCGCAAGTTTGGTGTTGGATTCGTGGTGGGAGAGAGACTCCGTCGCCGAGTACTAACATTCACTCCGGAGAATGAACGTCTAGCCACAATCCGCATCAAAGCGAGGTTCTTCAACATATCGCTGATTTGCGCCCACGCCCCGACGGAAGAGAAGGACGATGTGACCAAAGATGCCTTTTATGAGTGCTTGGAGCGCACTTATGAGAGATGCCCCCGCCACGATGTCAAAATCGTGCTTGGCGACTTCAATGCCAGGGTGGGCAAAGAAGGTATCTTTGGCACTACGGTCGGTAAATTCAGCCTCCACGCGGAAACATCCCCAAATGGGCTGAGGCTGATCGACTTCGCCGGGGCCCGAAATATGGTTATCTGTAGCACTAGATTCCAGCATAAGAAGATACATCAAGCTACCTGGCTGTCTCCAGATCGAAAAACCACCAACCAGATCGATCATGTTGTGATAGACGGAAGACACGTCTCCAGTGTTTTAGATGTGCGTGCGCTCCGAGGTCCTAACATCGACTCGGACCACTATATTGTTGCAGCCAAAATTCGCACCCGCCTCTGTGCAGCAAAAAACGCACGCCAACAAACACAAGGATGGTTCGACGTCGAGAAGCTGCAATCACAACAGACAGCCGAACGTTTTTCTACTCGGCTTGCACTCCTGCTCTCTGAGAGCACTCGTCAACAACTCGGTATAAGGGAACTGTGGGACGGCATTTCAAACTCCTTACGTACAGCTGCAACCGAAACCATTGGTTTTCGGAAAGTGCAGAAGAACAGCTGGTACGACGAGGAGTGCCGTGTCGCAGCGGAGAGAAAACAGGCTGCCTACCTCGCAACGTTACGATCGACCACAACACGTGCGGGATGGGATAGATACCGAGAGTTGAAGAGGGAAGCGAGACGCATTTGTAGACAGAAAAAGAAAGAGGCCGAAATGCGTGAGTACGAAGAGCTTGATAAGCTGGCCGACAGGGGTAATGCTCGAAAATTCTACGAAAAGATGCGGCGGCTTACAGAAGGTTTCAAGACCGGAGCATACTCTTGTAGAACCCCCAAAGGTGATCTAGTTACCGATGCCCAGAGCATACTTAAATTATGGAGGGAACACTTCTCCAGCCTGCTGAATGGCAGTGAACGCACAACACCAGGAGAAAGCGAACCCGATACCCCAATCGATGACGATGGAGCAGACGTTCCATTGCCCGACCATGAAGAAGTTCGAATAGCAATTGCCCGCCTGAAAAACAACAAAGCGGCAGGGGCCGATGGATTGCCGGCCGAGCTATTCAAACACGGCGGCGAAGAGCTGATAAGGTGCATGCATCAGCTTCTTTGCAAAATATGGTCGGACGAAAGTATGCCCAACGATTGGAATTTAAGTGTGCTATGCCCAATCCACAAAAAAGGAGACCCCACAATCTGCGCCAACTACCGTGGGATTAGCCTCCTCAATATCGCATATAAGGTTCTGTCGAGCGTATTGTGTGAAAGATTAAAGCCCACCGTCAACAAACTGATTGGACCTTATCAGTGTGGCTTTAGACCTGGTAAATCAACAACCGACCAGATATTCACGATGCGGCAAATCTTGGAAAAGACCCGTGAAAGGAGAATCGACACACACCACCTCTTCGTCGATTTCAAAGCTGCTTTCGACAGCACGAAAAGGAGCTGCCTTTATGCCGCGATGTCTGAATTTGGTATCCCCGCAAAACTAATACGGCTGTGTAAACTGACGTTGAGCAACACAAAAAGCTCCGTCAGAATCGGGAAGGACCTCTCCGAGCCGTTCGATACCAAACGAGGTTTCAGACAAGGCGATTCCCTATCGTGCGACTTTTTCAACCTGCTTCGGGAGAAAATAGTTCGAGCTGCAGAACTTAACAGAGAGGGTACTATCTTTTATAAGAGTGTACAACTGCTGGCGTATGCCGATGATATTGATATCATCGGCCTCAACACCCGCGCCGTTAGTTCTGCTTTCTCCAGACTGGACAAGGAAGCAAAAGAAATGGGTCTGGCAGTGAACGAGGGCAAGACGAAATATCTCCTGTCATCAAACAAACAGTCGTCGCACTCGCGACTTGGCACTCACGTCACTGTTGACAGTCATAACTTTGAAGTTGTAGATAATTTCGTCTATCTTGGAACCAGCGTAAACACCACCAACAATGTCAGCCTAGAAATCCAACGCAGGATAACTCTTGCCAACAGGTGCTACTTCGGACTAAGTAGGCAATTGAGAAGCAAAGTCCTCTCTCGACAAACAAAAACCAAACTCTATAAGTCTCTCATAATTCCCGTCCTCCTATATGGTGCAGAGGCTTGGACGATGACAACAACCGATGAGTTGACGTTGCGAGTTTTCGAGAGAAAGGTTCTGCGAAAGATTTATGGTCCTTTGCGCGTTGGCCACGGCGAATATCGCATTCGATGGAACGATGAGCTGTACGAGATATACGACGACATTGACATAGTTCAGCGAATTAAAAGACAGCGGCTACGCTGGCTAGGTCATGTTGTCCGGATGGATGAAAACACTCCAGCTCTGAAAGTATTCGACGCAGTGCCCGCCGCGGGAAGCAGAGGAAGAGGAAGACCTCCACTCCCGTTGGAAGGGAAACCAATTTTTTAGAAAATGGAAAAATGGCCTTGTTTTGGAATACCCAATTGGCGCCACGTAGGAAGAGAAGGATACGAAGTTAGCGGCTAATTACTTTACCTTCCGGCCTGTTTGTCGCTTTTTTAAGAAGCGTTACGAACATTTAGAGAAGGAAGGCTGTAACAGTGCGCCAGCACGGACTGGCAAATAAACCGTGTACACATCCAAAGTCATTTAAACCGGCTAACATCGAAAAAGCTGTTAAATTCATTGGGTCTATAGCCGATTTAATGGCTCTTCCACTGCCCGGACGACTCCCAAAATTTAAGGATTTTCGGATAATGAAACTGCCATCCAGCGAGACGAAGTCTTCAATTTATCGAAAATACATTTCTTCACTCAGTGATGACGAATTAAAGATGAGTAATCGCAGTTTTCGACGGATATGGTCCAAATATATACCATACGTTACAGTTATGAAACCAGCGGATGATCTCTGCGATGTCTGCCGTGGTAAGTAGCTCATTATTTGCTCATTTTACAGTTGTATCAAACGTTGAGATTAAATTCAGTATTTTTTCTTTTAATAGGAAACGCAATATCGATTGCGCAAGCCAAAGGTGTTACTGACATTGAACGCGAACAGAAGCTTAATCAATTTCTTGATCACCTCCACAGAGCCCGAAATCAACGAGAATATTATCAAAGTTGGTGTAGAAATACTGACCCTACAGCAGTCGTTCTGTTATTTGATTTTGCCCAAACCGTTCACTACCCTGTCAGTCCACAACAACCTGGTACAGCATAGTTTAAAGCAACCAAGAGGTGTGGAGTCTTCGGAATTACAGACGAAAAAAAAAAGTTTAGGTTAGAATTTCAAACTGAATCATTGGAACTCAAATTGCTCGCCTTTACAGGATCTTACTTATAATTTTTTTTACAGTACAATTACATGCTAGACGAAAAAAATGACGTTGGTAAAGGACCGAACTGTGTTGTGAGCATCCTGCATTATCACCTGGAAAGCTACTATAAAAACATTGAAACACTCGTTCTTTTCTGTGACAATTGTGTTGGGCAGAATAAAAATAACACTGTGCTATCATATCTGCAATGGCGTTTGGCTCGGGGTCTTAACAAAACTATTTTATTCAATTTTCTACTTACAGGGCACACTAAGTTCGCGCCTGATCGTTACTTCGGTATTTTCAAAAGTAAGTATGCTGTCAGTAACACCGACACGTATGCAGATTTACTGCATATGAATTGGACAGCTATTTTAAACCACTGTACAAGTCACTTGCTGGAATAACGCAATTCCATCATTTCATAATCTCTACAGATTGTGTAAAAACAAAGAAATTCGCAGACAGTGAAGAAGTGCAAACCTATAGATCCTGAAATGCCGAAAGTTATACAACCAGCCAGTGTATCTTTGGAACGTCAGTGGTACATCTTTCACAATCTTCGCAGCTTAGTTTCGGATATATCTAAAGTAGATATTGTGGTTCCATTGCCGAAAGATTTGCCATCGAAGAAACGGAAGGCAAAAACTAGTTAAGATGTTCTCAAACCAGACGAGGAACCAGGTCCATCTTTCTCAGGATCAACACGTAAAAAGATCTCAAGGAAAACGACAACAAAGAAAAATACATAAACTACTCAGCATTATTATTTTTGGCCCATAATACGTTTTTCTAGTATATAATCATGTCTTTATAGCTTATAATTCAATGTATTTTGTTCATTACAAAAAAAATTATATTTTTTCGTATTTTTACACTTCTTTCTCTACATTTTAGGGAACTTTTAAACAAGTTATGACTTTTTGAATTCTAGCACGTGAAAAAGCATCTCATCTTCCATCCGAATCAACTCAAAAGCGAAAATTGATTTTTTGACACCTAAGCCCCCTTTCCGTAGACCAGGTCACATATATAGTTTTGTACACATCTAACTTTTCAATTACAATTTTTCAAAACATTAAATATCTTAACTGAAATCAAACTATTAAAACTAGTATATATATTCATAAATAATATATAATTTTGAGTTAGTTTAAGAAAATTGCGAACACATTGAAGAGAATTTTTAAATTTACTACAACATATCGAGACTGGTAGAGAGCAATTAGCTGACTTCTTTCTAGGGGAAAAATCCAAATCGTCGGAAATTCTAAAGTACCGTACGGTAAAGCGGCTGGTAGAAACGGCGTTGACTAATCATTTACATTGCGCTCTCATAAGATAGGTCGTATCAGTTGATTCGGGCTGTGGGTTTACGTTGTTGGCTGTTTCAGCTATTAGGCGTAAAAATTGCCCATTCCGGATTCAGATTCAATTTATGAAATATAATAGTAGTGAACACACAGGTGAGACGAGAAACGAGACATGTGTGTGACATATAATTCAGTCGCATCATGTATGTATGTATGTATGATGGCGATATCATATGGTGTGCATTCCAAAACTCAACGGAGTTCAACTCGCGCAGGAATTTTAAACAGAAAAACACCTGAGCGAGTTGAACTCGGTCTAGTTAAGGAACGCAATCATGAACGATATGATTCATGGAAATGCATCCTACACGTGGCGCGCAAATTCAAAACGCCCCAGTAGACTAAAACGCTGTGAAGCTTACTTTTTTTACGCACTCGCTCAAAAAAAAAAAATAATAATAATAATTAAAAAATCTCCGACTCAGGGGGAAACCAGGGAATCAATACATTTTTCACGAAAATAAGGGAATCTATGCCGAAAGTCAAAACCATGGAATTCCCTGACAAATCAGGGAATATGGTAACCCAATCATTGAGGAGAAAAGACAAAAATCAAAAACTAAAAAAAAAATTGAAGTTTCCTCAACCTAGGAGAAAATGAAAAAAAAATCAAAAGCTTATTGAGTATAATTTAAAGTGATCCAAGCGTGATTTAGTATGTTAATTAAAATGCTGTAATATTTACAATGATACTATACAAAAATATCAAAAAAATCGATAGGTTCAAGTTAATAATATAATAGACAATTCAGCAACAGTTTTCAAGCAGTGCAGTGACAGCCACGGTAGAGGAGGAGTAGAGAAAGTATCAGCTGATGTTATATAACTAAAGACGCAGCTGAGAGGTGCCACTGTAGAAACGTCAAGTGAATTCCGGGGTTGAGTTTCTATTGAAATCCAAGATGGCCGACTTTTAACCGGAAAACGGTTGCATTGTGTTATTTTCTTAAAATTTATGGAAAAGTTGTCCCACAAATGTTGGTTATATATAAAACTTTAATATATTTCCAAAAGAAAATTGTTTTTTTTTTGTAATATATATTCTTAAAGATGAGAACAATATGAGCAAATACATGAAAAATTAAGTTTTTTAATTATGCCTCTTTTTAACTGTGGTAAGTCAATAAATGTTCACCACAGAAAAATGTTATGAACAAATAAGCAACCGTGCCAAATGGTGGGGTCTAGATTATGCTCATTCACAGCCATATTTACATTTTTGCCATCGTAACGAAGGTTTTTGCAAGACAATTTGTTTGAGTTTATTTCATGATTAAATGCTTTACGATGGCTTATTTAGTTATTTGAATCTAGAAGAAGTGTTTACAAATTTCCCTTGGGACGATAAACAACAGATCGGCTGATATTTTATTCCAATAAAAGTACGAAATAACTAAACATGGTCTCGTTAATAATGCTGCGTAATGGGTCAGGCGCTGTTGCAATTTTATGATTTAAGAGATGAAAAAGCGATACGCGATGCTGTAAAGTACTCAAATGTAGTTATCAAATTAGTAGGTCGTGAATTCGGGACAAAATTTTAAACTCAATAACGTGCTCGTGGAAGGTGAACGTCGCTTTGCTAGGTAAGCTAAAATTAAACTTTATTTCAAAAGATTTACCAAGTATTTTTTAATTTTATTGTAGAATCAGCAAAGGAGCTGGTGTAGGACGCTAGTCTCAAACCAATGAGCTTTGTGCTTGAGGGTGGAAGCAACTTTTTGAAGAGCAAATACTACGGTGAGCACGTTCGGATGTTGCACAAGCTATTGTCAATTGCGCTAAGGATCCCGATACTGCTGGTCAGGTTTATCAAGCTTTTGGGTAGATTTTGAACAACATTGAATTTACATAATGCTAAACACTCAACACCCACCTTGCAGATCAACGGCGTTACCAGTTGAGCGAATTAATTGACTGATTTCATCGTATTACGCGCAAAAATTAAAAATGGTGGGGATACCGTCGTTAAGACATGCGTTGCGATCCTACCTTCCTATTGAATGCCAAGTTTACTGAGCTTATCTGTCCTTGACAACTTATTGGTCGTTTGCATGTACAATTGACCTCCATGGAAGAGCAAGTACTATGGAAATTGCGACCATATCGTACAATATTATGATGATGCCGAATTAGGAGAGTGGGCGGAACCAGCTCCACCAAAATCGATAGAAGAACTACGTATGTTTGCATAAAATTGCTATAATGGCAACAACGCTAACAACAACAACCAAGCAAATATTAAACAACGCTCATCAAATGAAAGTTAGTGGCGTTAGCCGATTTAAAAAGAAATATTTGCATCTACTCGAATTACAATTCGTCTTATAGTATAAGTATTAAAGTATATAACTTATCGTAGTTATTTGTTTTTATTGCATTTAGTTTTACTTTGTGAACAGCAAAACTGGCGGACCCTTTTTCTACCGATTTTATAATTATAAGCCCAAATGTGTGCAACACATAAAAATTTCACATGCTTGAAAGCAGTTGTGCTCGTCTGTTTATTAAAAATTTTTATTGAAAAATACGTTCTTATCCTAATGAAAAGGCATTTAAGAACGTCTGGCTGAGAATTAGCACAGCAATAAAACGGCTCTATGTATCCCATTTTTTCAAATAAACATTTTGAAAACCCTCGGACATGACAGCAAGAATCAAAATTCTCGCAAAATATTTCCTATAACTTTTCGAGGAAGTCTATAAAGTCTGCAGGTGGTTTGACCAGACTGCAGTCGTTATATTCTTTTTCCATAGAAAAAAGAAAACGAGAATCAGTTTCCTCTTCGAAATGAGGAATCGGACTCAAACAACTATGAAGTTTTAAAAACTTTGAATACATATAGCCGCAAAAATAAACAAATGAATTTTGTTTAAAGAAAAACCTTTCGGTTAAATCAATTTCCGCGATTTCAATATTTTGAAGTGCTTCTAAGGGTGGTCTTGGCAAACTTTGAAAGGTTTGCCAAGAAATATCATTTATCAAAACGTCGTTGCAGACGCTTTGAAGGGCGCTAGAACTCAAAGCTTCCCATTCTTCCCTAGGCAGAGGTTCGCAATTTCCCTTAGTCAGATAGTAACAGTCCTAAGGCCCCAGGATTTTCGGAAAAGACATGAGAACATGTACGGAGTAGTTCTCACGTTATTTCCGCCCCCCTACGAATCTGTCCGAAATAATGTAAGTCTGTCTTGACAAAGATTTTTTGTCCTAATATTTACGAATCCTTTGGTGGACAAGATCTTCCACAAATGTCGTAAGCCTTTTATGTTTAGAAGCCATCCTTTAATAAATAAAAATGTATTCGTGATATCACGACCTAAGCTATCATTGACTTTCAATGATTTAAAAAAATTCTCGGCTTCTAAGAGAAAGTTAGTTTGTTCCGTACTACTGAAAAAAGGATCATTTAATTTTCGTAGGCTTTCAAGCCTACTACTATTAAATATATTAAATATTTTATTAATAAAAAGAACAAATTCGGCGGTATTAAGGAAAGTTGGAGACTTAGAAATATTCAATTTCCCGGAGCTATATAATGCGAACATTTCACTAGCAACCGTGTTGCTGAAAACCTGTGTAGCTAAATGCATACTCATTTGTTCAAAGTTGATGGCCTAAGATGAGCCGAAGTTATCTTAGGCGCACACCTAATACTTTGTTGAGCGTCTTGCTCATGGAAGTGAATTATGTCACTCCATTTCACAAGACGTCCATTGAAACTAACTACGTTCTTGCTATTTTGCAAACAATTTCGCGCACTTTTTATAAGATGTGGAGAATCGTAAAAAAAATACGATTTCTTCTCCTTTCACTATAAAAAAATGGCCTATCTTCTGTCACTCCTACAACCCGTTCAAAATGCACAAAATTTGTCCCTTGGTCACACACAAAATGGCAGGGGTGAAGACCTATCCACTGAAGTTGTGTTACAAGTTCGAATACGTGTTGTTTTAAGACATCTCCTTTGCATGATTTATGCACAAAAAATAAGCAAGTGGTTGAGACCAAGGCTCCCCACCTAAGCGAGACATTTTCCTTCAGTAAAAAAGTTTCAATTAGTAATTGGCTATAATTTAACTTATAGCATACTAACCTGTCGATCGATCTGAACGGGATAGGATTAATCTCTGAAAATAATAACAAAGTAATAATTATATTCAAAACTTAAATAACTTACTTTTAAAATGTTCGTCCGTCAGTTTGAATATTTTCAAATATAATGCCAGTATTTGCTATTGAGCATGGCAAAATAGTGTTGAGTAAGCTAATTTAAAATCCTTTTTACTACTGAATAGATATTGCTAATTCAAAAAATAATTTCTTTAAGAATCCTGTTTATTTAAAAACTTAGCTCAGAACTAAAAAGTAATGTGGTAAATCTGTTAGGTTAATCAAACACTCCATTTGGGAACGAGTAGGATTCCTGATCGCCGGCATACAGTTAAATTCTGACATATAAAACGTGTATGTAGTTTGTGATTACAAAAATGTATACTTAAAATTCAGAAAACATGGCTATTATAATTATCTCTTGATTTATCTTACAGTAACAAATTGTGTTTTACTGTTCAGACGAATTATTATGATATGTAAAACCTAATTTTTCCACAATAGTTATCACTTTTGGTACATTCATTATCAAAAATAATTTTCAATTTGTCTATGAATAAGTTAACTACAACGCTTTAAAGTATATAGCATATTTATTTATATCAAGAAGATATAATTAAATCTTTTAGTAACAGCATTAAACTTCATTCTATAACAGAAATTGAAAATAGTATTTATACATGTACAAATATAGTACTATAAATTTATAATTTAATATTTTAGCATTTTCGCTTTCTGCAATCCGTTTTGACCTCTCGCCACCCTTATTCACCAGAGGTGGCCATGATATTTTTATTGTGAACGTTGGGTAGCTTAAGGACTGTGAATGGCTTTTTTTCTATGGTGAATGGGACTTTCCCTACTCCTCTATACCATGGTGACAGCTTCAAGGACTTTCGCAAGTGCTCCAGACAAAGATCAATAGAAGAACAGTGAGAGCCACGTGTAGAAGTTCACGCAAGTGAGGAAAGTTCTCTGATTGCCATTCACTTGGGAGTGGCCACCAACCAGATCGATCACGTTGTGATAGACGAAAGACACGTCTCCAGTGTTTAAGATACGCATTAGCCTATGTGCAGCAAAAAACTCACGTCAACAAACATAAGAAAAGTTCGACGTCGAAAATCTGCAATCACAATTCACAGCCCAACGATTTTCTATTCGACTTGGACTCCTTCTCTATCAGGTCACTCATTAGCAACTCGGTATAAGGAAACTGTGGGATGGCATTTCATGCTAGGTATGTATGACTCGTTGAAATTTTTTTTTCAAAGTTGGTATGACTCGCAATGACATCTGTGCCAAATGTCTCAGCAAACTAATCATTAATCTTAGTATATGTTTGCCTTTTTGAATTCGCCGAGGTTTATGATTATTGAAATTATTCAACAAAGAAGTTCCATTAAAATGTTGGATGGGGAATCAAATTTCTGGTGCCAAAACGTTCAGAATATTGGAAAACGCCTTCACTAATTTTTTTCGAAAAACAGCGACGCGTTAACGTCCGTGAAAAATTTTTTTCCGACTACCAGGTTGTTATAAAACGTATTATTAATAGCGATGTATCATGGATGCTTATGCTTATGCTTACGACCCGGTAATAGACGATCAATGGCTCGAATATCGTGGCAAAGGTATGCCGAAGCCGATCAAACAGTTTTCTTTTGATTATCGAGGTCTTATGCACTCCAAATTCCTTCCGACCACGCAAACTTTCAACAAGGAATACTATTTCAGTGTCACGCGCATCTTCTGCGAAGCTATTTGTACAAAAAGCCCGCAATTATAAGGTGACAACTCTTGGTATCGTGCCACAACCACCGTCTTCGCCTGTTTTAGCTCCGAGTGACTTCTGGCTATTCAGCAATTGAAGACATTAAACTTGCATAGCTACCTGCATTTAGAGCTATTGACCAAGAGGTATTACTTTGAGGGCGACGACGTGGATTTTGACGAATAAATTAAGATTTTTAAAATTATAAACAAAGTCATACTTGAAAAAACAATGAAGTCGTTTTCAATGAATAATAATTGTTTTTGTTTTCCAATCCCGAAATATAAAAACCAACCCTCGTATGCACTTATAAATATATAATACAAGTGAACCTAAATAACTTCACCTTTGCATTGGAAATAATTTCGGGATTCCCTTTTTTTTAAAACAAAACTTTTGGCATTTATTTTTTTAAGATACCTGTGTAGCCCAATTTTGGATGACTCCTTCGAGCATTTCGACTGGTAACTGGCGAATGACAGCGTGATGTTTTTCGGGATTGTCCGCATAAACCTTAGACTTTACATATCCCCACAGGAAAAAGTCCAACGGTGTGGTATGACACGATCTTGGTGATCAATCGACCGGTCCAAAACGCTGTTGTAGTTGTTGTAATCCCCATCCCCGTTAGGATGGTAAGGGCTATCCATGTTGTCGTCGACGTCATCTAGCGGGACGGGAAGAACGTTTCACGTTTTCACGGCCGAAAACGTGATATTATCTGTTTACCGATGATTCCACCAGCCCACAAACCACACCAAAACCTTATTTTTTCTGCATGAAATGACAACTCTTGAATCTCTTCAGGTTGCTCTTTGGCAGTTTTGCTTATTTATATACCCATTGAGCCAAAAATGGGTATAGTATAACCAAACTGAGAAGCAATTTAATAAATAAAATAATAACTAGTTGTAAATATTATTTCCTTGACTTTTCATTTAAAACGGTTCCTTGTTAATTGGAGATTGTTCACCAGTCCTAAATTTTTATTAATGATCATGATTAAGAACATTTACTTAAACTGCTCGGATCTGCTCTCTTGTTAAAAAATTTTTAAGTAAAACAACAACAAAGTTATTGAGTTGGATTGAAGCAAGATACTATGCGCATACCTTATTAACCCATTTGCAGCCAATGGTCGATTTTTCGACCAGCAACTTTGAAAAATCGCCGAGTCGGAAATTGTCGAGATATGTGATGAAGGCATATATTGTATGTCATCTTGCATCTTTCTGATCTTCACAAAAATTTTCTTTTACTAATTAATTATTTTTTTTTTTAATTTTATCAGATATTTGAAAGACCCAGTTTTTCCATATTTTTTAAAAAAGTTTGGTAAAAAATACAGAAAATTCTTGAAAAAATAAGCTTTCCTATATATTGTAGTGTTTGTCGCATACTTCACGCAGAATGTATTTTTCAGCAGATCGGTTGTAGTATAGAATGATAAGGAATGCGCAAAATTAACTGGTTGATAAATCGACCACCGGCCGAAAACGATACGACAAATATTTCTACTTCACTAATTTTGTGTCCTTACATACATTACAGGAAGTTAATATAATTCATACGAGCTTAAAACTAATGAGTGTAAATGTTTATTGTTGCTATTATTATTTAAGAGAAAGAGAGAATTTAATGCAAGGAAAGTTTAAGGAAAGATCAATTAGCAAGTATGGAAATTATCAAATGAGAAAAAGAAATATGAGAGAATAAGTAAGACCAGTAAAGAAAGAATGAAGAGAGAAGTGTATGTTGTTGGTAGTGGGAGTACTAGTATATGACTATATATTTTCAATTTAACAGAAAATTATTTGTTAAATTGTTGATTACTGAGTTCTTTCACAAACAAGTAGACGCAGGAAGCGTCATAATGGAAAACATGTAGGAAATGAAAATATCGAATAAATACTAGTTCCACTTTATGGAACATTGAAGAGCTTTCTTTCCAGATATTTCTAGAACAGAATTTTCCAGAAACTTCCAAGATCACGAATATAAAAATGCATTCCAGGCAGGTAATAAGTCGGTTGATATCCACGAGCCTGAGCAGGCCTTCCAGTGAGATTCGCAGGTATGCCGTTCTTGAGTAAAATATTGCCAGTGAAATTTTGAGTTTCGCGTGAACATTGTATTCCGTTTGACAACTTCTCACTTCTCATAAATTGATGAGTCACCTCACCTCTTTGGGATATTATGCTACCGGAACTATTCGTGACAATCGTACGAATAAAGCGAAACTTACTGATGCCTCATCATCTAAGAAGAAAGAACGCGGCTGGTTAGACTACACATTTAATCGAAACAATAATGTGCTGATAGCCCGATGGACCGACAATTCTGTTGTGACCATTGCATCGAATCATGAGGCAATTGAACCACTGCATCGTTTGCAGCGATGGAAAGGCGACAAGAAATATTATGTTGATATGCCACACATCGTAAGAGCATACATTAATCGAATGGATCGTGTTGATCTCTTCGATAATGCCATGAACAATTATCGAATACGCGTTCGAGGAAAAAAGTGGTATTGGCCACTGATAACAAATGGATTTGATGCTGCAATGGTGAACGCTTGGAAAATTCATTGTGCTCTCGTCAAATATGAAAAGGAAATGTCACCACCACCGAAAGATGTATTGCACAAAAAATAGAACTATTGGATCAATTACAGTTCCGTATTTACGTTGCAGAATCTTTGCTTCGAATGGCAATATCGTCGATGTCGTCTTCGGAGGCGTTGACTCCACAGTCAACAGCTGTTCGAAAATCCAAAGACGCTGCTCTCGAGAGTGTTCGTAAAGACAAAGTTGAGCATGGCATTAACAAATTAGAGAAGCTTCGTCGTTGTCAAAATTGTCAGAAACATTCGTCATATAAATGCACAAAATGCGATAGCGCTCTACATGTTTTGTGCTTCAATCAATTCCATGAAATATGAAGATAAGATATTGAACTTTCGAGAAAAGTTTTGCAAAACTTACTTATGACGTGTAAAATGTAACGTGAAATTGAAAAACTGCACAAAATAAAAGTTTTGAATGATAAACTCTAATAAAACACTGTTTCAAGCAACTGCACTGCAAGTATCGTTTTCGGCCGATGGTCGATTTTTCGACCACATTCCAGTGGCTAAACGGCTTAATGTAAAAATCTCAAAAAATATAAAGCATTGAGTTTTTTCATACTAAGCAGAATATAAAGTTTGAATGAGATCAAATGGGTTAAAGTGGTATAACTTTTATCTTCAATGCAGCCAAGCTTTGTTTTGCAAAATTTAGCCTTTCACTTTTACTATTTTGAGTGGTTCAAATGTAATAAATTTTTTTTTTTTTGGATTTTTTAAATATAACACTTAAAATCAATTATATAATTTATACAAATTCAAATAACCCAACGTTCTACGTCAGGTTCGTGATGGTGAGTCGGATTTGAGATTCATATGCGCTGGTGGTGCTTAAGACAGTAATTAAGTCTGAATCCACATTACAGTAACTAGCGCGGATGACACAGCGTACTCGATTGGCAATCCTATTGCCCCCTCCAAGAAAGTACAAACGTAATTGATCGCTCTAGGACCCTGTCTCACCAAACGAAACACTGACATTAATACCAAATTTCAATAAATGTGGTACGAAATCGGCTCACAGTTACTACCAACAAAGACCAGTGCAAACCATCTGGGACTCACAATTAACAAGAGACGTACGAAAAAGATACTAAATTTGTCGGAACAACAAAAGGGCGTTATATACATTTTGGGGGAATGCGAAAATGAGTTTGGAAATGACAAAAGACAAGGTTCTCTGTCTCCAAAAATAAAACTTGATACATGTCTACGTTTCTTAGCCACAGACAGTTACTCGTATCAACATTGTATTGGAAAGGACATCAATATAAATATGGCCTAATCGACATTTTGTAACTTTTCACTGTTTTCTATATGTACATATAAGCATGTTTTTCATATAAAGGTGTGCGACTACATGATGTAAATACGATACGTTTGTGCAAAGTATTCCGGCAATAGTCATGATGGTCACATATGGGATATGAGTGATTTGAATTTGTTGGTTGATTTTAGTTGGTGTGTTTTTATTTCTTCTCTTTAAATTACACATTTAAAGCATAATTTAATGCGTTTTCATGTATTTTTTTTTACATAAATACTTACAAATGCTCAATATTTGCCAATTTACGCAGTTCACTGATCAACGGATAGATTTCGACAAATATTTTCGATTTTGCCGCTTCAATGATTTCGAAATTAGCGCCATCTGAAAGCCTCGAACGTATTTTATCGAGTCGGCAAGTAAGTTCAATTGCATCGAAAAATTACGGTTTCAATGATTTCAATGTAATAATTTTCGATCGAACTGTCAAGTTCTTCCATCGAAACGGATTCAATAATTAGACCCAATATGATCTCTTACGAGGACTGCTATATATATTTCTGGCCTAATAATGAAAATAGGAATATTTATCTACGAAAATGGTTTTATTGTTTTTGAAAATATTCTACATCAAGATCTATACACTTTTGCATGCGCTCAAACCAAATGTCGAAGCACTTTTTCCACTCCGATTGAGACCCCCCCCCAAAAAACATGGTTTTTGAATGCTTCAACCGCATCTTCTGGCGACGAAAATCGTTGACCACGCATTATTTTCTTGATGTGTGGGAATAAAAAGAAGTCAATGGGTGCCAAGTCAGAGCTGTACGGCGGATGACCCATCAACTCGACGTTTTGGCCGGTCAAAAAGGCGCTGGTTTGAACCGATGTGTTAGAGCTCGCATTGTCATTGTGCACAATGATTCGTCTTCTCTTGTTCGTTTTTCGAATTTCTCCGAAGACTTCAGGCAAACAAATGGTGGTGTACCACTCAGAATTGACCGTCCTACGTTGCTTAAGCGGAACGGTCGCCACATGACCATTTGCTTCGAAGTGCTTCTTCCACGAACAACTTTCGTTGGATTTGGCTCGTCTTGGAAGACCCACACGGTCGATTGCTGTTTTGTTTCGGGCTCATACGCATAGATCCATGATTCGTCACCTGTGACGATCTTATAAACGTCTTTTGAAGCACCGCGATCGTATTTTTTCAGCATTTCTTTACACCAATCCA
The DNA here is from genome assembly GCA_027475135.1 of Bactrocera correcta. Taxonomy (NCBI): domain Eukaryota; kingdom Metazoa; phylum Arthropoda; class Insecta; order Diptera; family Tephritidae; genus Bactrocera; species Bactrocera correcta. Next base: position 36,686,785 of record CM050327.1, read on the forward strand.
CACGAGCCTTTTTTAGCGATTGTCAAATTGTGCGGGATCCAACGAGAACAAACCTTTTTTACGGCCAGGTGTTCATGCAATATCGAATGTATGCTGGTGGGAGAAATGCATAGGCATTCCTCTATCTGAAGGTATGTTACGGACGGTCTTGCATTATCAGTTCACGTACGGCATCGATGTTTTCTAGCATAACGGCTGTTTTTGGACGATCCTCATGGAATTCGTCTTTGAGTGAGCGTCGGCCACGATAGAATTTGTTGTACCAGTTTTTCATAGTGCTATAAGATGGTGCTTCATAGCCATACAAAGATTTTAGTTCATGGATGCACTTTTGTCGTTATAATCCACGTCGAAAGTTGTGAAAAATGATCGCACGATTTTTTAATTCCCTGTAAATAAAACAATTCACGATTAAATGACAAAACGTTCTGAGTGATGTTATGCTAAAAAATGTCAAACTTTCCAATGGAAATGTCAGATTGCACCTGACAACACTTAGTGTTGCCTAGGCCAGAATCATATATAGCAGGCCTCGTACTGCATTGTGTATGATGCAAAATTTTGTTTTAGTTTACACTTTGTTGTTAATTAATGTATAATATTGTTAAAGAACTGCATATTTCTGTTTTTATCAATTAAATCATTATAAATTATTACATCTTTATATTTTTAATCGTTATTTTTAGCAAACAAGCCGTAAAGTATCATATGGTACTTAAGCGGAATTTACCAATATTTTGAAATACAATCGTTATTTTCGATGATTAATATTTATTCCTTTTTTCCAATCCCGAAATATAAAAGGCAATTCTCGTATGCACATATACTTGGGGATTGCCAATTAAACAAAACGCATTGAATAAACTGTTTTATTATTTCAAAGTTTATAAGTTTTCTTATTACAAATGTTTCGTCCGATTATGTATGTGCCCGCGAAAGTGACTGTTTGCTGACTCTGCTTATGTCCCTTTTGTCAGGTTGGTCGTCTCTATTGTCAGTGTTGCATGTTGTCTTAGATCAGTGTTGCATTGGATAAGTGTGGTGCGTACGTCATTAGTGTGTCCTGTCATCGCTTCCCATATAAATATATAATAAAAGGGAACCTAAATGACTTAACTTTTGCATTGGAAATAAATTCGATATTCCATACTTTTTTAAAGACAAACATAGAAAGTTCAAATTTAATGGGAAATGTTTAATACATGTACATATATAACATTTTTTGGCATTTTTTTTTTAAGATGATCCATCAGTTGACTCCAATTTTGAATGACTCGTTCGAAAATTTCGTCTGGGAACTGGCGAATGACACGCATGTTTTTCAGGATTGTTCCCATAGACTTTAGACTAACGGTGTGATATAACGCGATCTTGGCAGTCGATCGACCGGCCCAAAACGTGATATTATCTGCTCACCGATGATTTCACCATCCCAAAAACCACACCAAAACGTTGGTCTTTCTGGATGAAATTACAACTCTTGAATTTCTTCAGGTTGCTCTTGGGTAGTTTTGCTCGTTTACATACCTATTGACTCAAACATGGACCTCATCGCTGAACAAAGTTTGGCTCGCAAACATCGGATCTTTATGGAACTTTTCAAAGGCCCATAGAACGAAGGAAGGTCGCTTGGGATGGTCGAGCGGATTCAGTTCTGGCACAAGCTGTATGCTTTTAATTTAAGATCTCGAAGTTTTTGAAGAGATATGGACCGAGGTTCGACGTAATTGTGTCAAGTTGTTCCATATATCAGTCTGAGTTGCTGCGAACAGCGCCGAATCGACTCTCCATCGTCTTCGAGTACACTACCAGCTACGGAAGCTCTATTTTCTTCACTGAGTGCTGGACGTGGTCTGTTCGGTCGAATATTATCCAATAATGAATGCTGGGTCTCAGGATGGGTGATAGCGTTGCGAATAGTACGCTCAGTAAGCCGATTATGCTGACCATAAGTTGAGCGAAGAGCGCGAAAAACATTCTTTACAGTTCGTAAACGTTGTTCAGTTTATTACAGAAAAAACTGCCTCTACTTGGAAAATCCGTTAGAAAAAAGTTCAATTTACTTTTGTGTAATATTTGTACAACAGGTATATTTTTTGTACATACAATAAATTTTACTGAAGTATACGACTGAAACACTACTATTACTAAAATTATATTATTTAATATAAATCATCCACAAAAGTTGTAAAAATGTTTGCAACCAATTGGTCATCGGTTTCAATATGATCTGAATGAATTTTACTATTCTCAGCTCCCGAGTTAGTTTCAGCTAAACATCTAGTGGAAGGTGAATCATTCTTACTGCTTTCATTCATTGCTTCTGATCGTTGAGTTTCTATAATTAAATATACAAAAGAAAAGTTTAAGTATATTAGTAACTGGAATATTTTTATTAATGCAAGATACATACATATGTCAGTAACTAATATGTTTAACATTTATATCTATCAGAAATATTTGTACTTTTTAAGTATGTATGCAGGAGAACGTTTATGGCTGATTCATATACTTGTATAACCTTCGCTTCGTTTTGCTTCAAAGGTTTGCTTCGACGGACAAGACAAGATTGGGTATTTTTTCACGAATTGTTTACTTTAACTGGTCCAAAAGGTTGCAATAATATTCAGTATTAATTGTTTTACCAATTTGCAAGTAATACACAAACAAAATACCTCTTGATTTCCAAAACTAATGCCATAACCGTCTTGGCCGACTTCCGGACATGAACTCGTTTTGAGGACAAACAACCAGGTTCACACCACTCTTCAGCCTCTTTTTTGATTCAGAATGGGGAAATGGTGATAGACCCATCCATAGTGATGAATCGACGTACAAAATCCACTTTATCCTGTTTAAAATGCACCAAATGTTGCTAAGGATGTCGCATTCGAATGTGTTTTCGTTCTATTCTTAGGGAATGTGTGCACACAGCTTTCTAAACCCAATATTTCACTTAAAATATGGCCTGATGAGATGTGTGGAGCCTCTACTACGTCACTCTCAGTCAATCGGCGATCTTTCAAAACAATATCCTGTATTTTGGCTATGATTTCTGGTGTTGATGCCCTTTTTGGACGTCCTTCACGTGGATCGTCTCCAAGGCTTGTATGACTACGTTTAAATTTTTTCTACCGTTGTAATTGTAGGTGAACAATCATTTACACTTTTAACATTTGTTCGTGAATTTCTTTTGGTGCTGAATCTTCCAAAAATAAGAATTTTATTACTACACGATATACAATTTTTTCCAATGTAAAAAAATACTGTGACCCGGCGACAATAAATAGCTTATAAACAACGAATGAATTGACAGATTGAAATGAAACTTTACATACCTTCATATGAAGAATGTACCAACAAAACAAAAAAAGAATTTGGGCTAGTAGCAACGCCCTCTATTACCGAACGATAAAACTTATTGAACAACCTAGTATGATTCTGCATGAGTACGTCGACATCAAAGCGAAGCAAAACATTGGGTCATGCTCATCTTTTTACACACTGCCAAGCGACACAGCAAAGCGTTCATTTTCACATACCCCTATTACCTTAGCGTCGACGTCATAGCTACCTTCGTTAGGCTTAGTAACCCCCAACTCAAGTATGTTCGATTTACTCAAAATATTACCTTTGGTAAAATACATACACCTTGCCATCTACTGGCTCTGAGACTAATGACATAATAAAGGATTCTCGATAATATGTTTTTTATCGCATCGATTGATACTTCTTACTTTTTTTGTAATCATCAAAAATAACTCTTTAGCTCATTTATAAACCTTTAACTAAAGTATAGCAAAACTGAGAAGCAATTTAATAAATAAAATAATAAATTGTTGTGAATGTTATTTCCTTGACTTTCCGTTAAAAAACAGTTCCTTGTTAACCAACAAAGCTATCAAATTGAAATGAAGCAAGAGATTATGCGGATACCTTATTAAAGTGGTATAACTTTTATCTGCAATGCTGCCAAAGCTTTGTTTTGCATAATTTAGCTCATATTTACAAATAACAAATTTCTTTTTTTTTTTTTAATATAAGACTTAAAATCAAATAAATAATTTATACAAATTCAAAGAATCAAACGCTCTAAAATAAAATAAAACATTGACTTTAATACCAAAATTCCATAAAAGTGGTATATAGTACTCTCAGGCACGAACTCGGCCCACAGTTGCTACCAACAACTCACAATTAACAAGAGACGTACGAAAAGAGGCTACATAAAAATCAAGCGAACCCCGTATAAGGAAGAAACTCTGAACTAATGAAAATCGTTATATTTGTATGTTGCATATGGGAGCTGGGGTAATGGATTACGTACATTTTAAGCGCAACACTATACTCAATTCTCTTTTATCCGCTGTGTCTTATATCTCACGTATTTTTAAAAATCACTATTCTAAGTACCACTCGTTTATGTACCATATAGTTTTGTGTTTCATTAAAAGAACATTAAAATTAATCTTTAAATAATTTTCATGTTACTACTGCATTGCGTATGATGCAAAATTTTGTTTGATCTTATATTTTGTTGCCTTTTTATTAATAAAATTATTAGGAATGGTTATATCTTTATATTTTTAATGGACATTTTTAACAAACAGAACGTAAGTATTTTATGGTACTTAGCGGGATTTAAGTGCACAAAAAATCTGTATCTCTGGTTTTGGCACTTAACTGGGGTTGACCGGAGTCAACCAATGGCGCCAATAAGAATAAATCCATATGATTTTTATTTATGTAGACCTAATCTTCAAAAGTCGCGAATGTAAGTTTAGCAGTTACCGAATCATAAGTAAGCAGTTTATGAATTATTACATTTTGAGTGAAGCTAATTTTGTTATTGTGAAAAAATGGATAAGAAAGAATTTAGTGTGTTGAATATTGCTATTTGAAGTTGAAAAATACAGTAATCTTTTCCTTATTTCTATATTTCAAAGCTTTATTTTTCGCCTCAGGGTTTGTGTTCACTGGCATGTCCCGTTATAATGCTTACGTAGTACATATACTGTTGCTGACGATTATTTTATTTTTATTTTTGATAAGTTGCATTTTGCAGCTGTTCAAAAGAAGTTCATACCAAACATTTCTCATTTCAAAATCGAGTGTTGTACAAGCAGTTATTGATTTTAATGTGGATTTTTAATTTGCATAAATACTTATACGTAAATTGTTATAGGAATATATTGTACTTCAGAAACTGTACGTTATATACGAACTCTTCGAAAACGGGAAAAATCCTTCCCAAATCGTAGAAGCATTGAAATGTTTGCGAAACAACAATATTTTGCTACTACAAAGTGCGTTTCAAAGTTAACAGGACAGAAAAAATATTTTTTTCGGCAAAATCAATTTATTTTATTTAAAATTGTCTTCTTCAGATTCAATACAGCTTTTTGCACGGTCCAAAAGCATGTGGAACGAGTGTTTTAGCTCGTTGGCCGGTATGGCCACCAGTATGCCGGTGTAAGCTTTTTGAATTGCCTCTACAATTTTCCGAAAAGGAAGAAGTCGCACGGTACCATATCAGGTGAATACGGTGAGTGGTAAATGGTTAAAATGTGACTTTTGGTCAAATAATCGGTCACAATTATGTCCTTCGAATGTTTTTGGTCGTCAGTCAATTTGTGCGGAACAAACCGTGCACACACCTTTCGTAAGCCCAAATGTTCGGTCAAAATGCGATAATTCGATGTTTTGGATATGTTTAATTCCATTACGATGAATTTCAATGATGATTCCGGCTGATTTTTGATGAATTCACGCAGTTTCAATGAAATTTCTGGTGATAACGGATTTTGATTGGCCCACATGTTAATCGTCATTTACGTCCTCACGACCACTTTGAAAACGTTGAAACCACCCGTGCACTCTGCTACGGGATAGGCAATCATCACCATAAACTTGTTTCATCAATTGAAACGTTTCGGTAAAATTTTTACCAATTTTAAAACGAAATTTTATGTTGGCTCATTGTTCGAAGCTCATTTTCGCATCGATAACACAAACATACTGGCACTTAAAACGCAATAACTTCACTTCCAATCGATGAAATGTTAGGAAATTCTCACTGGATAACACAGGCCAACACTCAATTTGCTTCTTTGAATTTCTCAACTGATTCTTGTTAATATGGGTGCGCTCAATGCAAATCTGTAATCAATTTGTCTACCAGCTCTAGTTTTCATGATATAGCTTTTTTATACCCTCAAATTAACTTATGAACTGAAAAAAAAAAATAAAAAAGCTATATCATGAAAACTAGAGCTGATAGAGACAAACTGATTACAATTTACTACAGATTTGAATTCAGCGCGCCCTAATTAACTAGAATCAGTTGATAAATTCAAAGAAGCAAAATTTTTTTTTAATTTTGTCGGGTTGTGTAATCGATAAAGATAGCAAACGCATCAGTCGACATATAGATGCGCCACCAGGGGGCGCTAGATTCAAAAAATCCTGTTTACTTTTGAAGTTTAGTTATATATAGTATGTATATCACATAATGATAAATATAAATAAATATTCGGTGCCTAAAGGCGTTTTCATTGGATTTAAACACTTTTTGGTTATAAGGTGAAACACACGAAAGACATTGTTCGTGCAAAGTTTAGTCCAGTTATACGAGGTGTGTTCAAAAAGTATCGCAAATTTTGTGTTTTTTCAAACATAATTTATTTATTAAGGAATATCTATTTTGTCCCCTTCAAAGTAATCCCCATGAGATATTATACACTTGTGCTAACGGTTTTCCCAATCTTCGAAGCACTTCAAAAAATCATTTTTTTATCTTCTTCAGCTCCTCCTTCGATGCCGTTTTTATCTCGTCAAGAGAAGCGTAACGTCGTCCTTTCATGGGCCTCATGGGCCAGATCTGGGGAATACGGTGGTTGTGGCATCATTAGTGTGTTGTTTTTGGCCAAAAAGTCGCGCACAAGCAACGATGTGTGAGCAGGGGCGTTATCGTGGTGCAAAAGTCAATTTTTGTTCTTCCACAAAGCCGTCTCACGCCCAATTCATTGATAAAAATCGAATGGCCCGAGCCAATCGATATGTTTAGGTCCTCAGCAACTTCTCTAACGGTGATGCGACGATTGGCCAATACCATTTTCTCCACTTCATTAATTTTTTCCTCTGTTGTTGAAGTGCTCGGGCGTCCGATACACTCTTCGTCGTTCACACCTTATCGGCCTTCTGAGAACATTTTGTACCACCGATAAACGTTGCTTCGGTCCAAGGTAGCTTCTCCGTATGCCAAAGTCAACATTCGGAATGCATCCGCGCACTTAATTTCGTTTTTCACACAAAATTTGATACATGTTCTTTGATAAATTTTTCTGAATAGGTAAAAATCCAAGACGATCCAAAACACGTGCAAGCAAAGCAGCTGATAACAATTAAATGAACATTCAAAATGGCCGAGCTTGTCGGCATAAGTGAGACATGAGTACCAACATAACGCCACAAAAAATTCGAAATTCGAATATACGTAACCCGCGAAAATTCAAAATTCGCGACACTTTTTGAACACACCTCGTATTAATTTCTTCTTTATTTGTGTACTGGCAACTGAACGAATCACGTGGAATTTAAAAATGTGCTATATGGGAAGTAGGCGGGGTTATTGTCCGATTTCGTACATTTTCACTATTTGACATATGAATGTAAAAAACATGGTGTATAACGTAATGCCGACAATCAAAATCTCGAAATTTAGAGTCCCGACAAATCAAAACACCGACAGATCAAGAAAATGTGGCGTTGTTCGTTCGAGGCCCTGCGGTCTTCGGCCTCCGACCACGAACACGCTCAGAAAAAAATGTCACGTACTAAATTTTATCGAAATCGGTTTGTTGTGGGTCCCGAGATATGAGATTCCACCAAAAAATGGGCGGTGCCAAGTCCATTGTCCAATTTTCACACCGGCTCCCATTAAGCTCTCGAATACCATCTCGGTGGTAAAATTTAATGCATATTAAGATAACGATTTATCGCGCTTTTACTAGTTTTTAACAGTACCATTATATGTGGAATGAGAGGATTTTATAGATTTTCACACTGTCGGCAGAAGTTCTTATAAGATGTGTACTCAGCAAATTTGGTTGTTGTAGTTTAAGTGGTCTGGGATACATGTACATTAAATTTGTTAGAGGGCGCCCACTTAAAAAAACGTGTCCACAAGTGACCCTTGCTACTGCAATCCTCTATATCAAATTACAGTTTTGTATCATAATTTAGTGCTTAGTTATGGCCCTTTATAAATCTTCGGTTAATGGTTTTACTAAGCAACCCACACACCTAATTTCATCGAGATATCTCAACTTTTACTTAAGTTACAGGTTGCACGGTCGGAGGAATGAACGGATAGACAGACATCTAACCGGATTTCAACTTTTCTCGTCATACTGATCATTTATATATATACATACACATAACTCTATATCTATCTCGTTTAGTTTTAGGTGATACGTGCAACCGTCAGGTGAACAAAACTATAATACTCTGCACAACTGGTTGCAAGAGTATAATAATAAAATCTCCAAAAAGGTTTTGTGAGTGTGCTATTTCCCTGTGCACAGCTGTAAGTAGATCCTTCCAGTTTTGGGATTCTTCTCCAACAAGTTTTTAGTTTTTTTGTAACTTTGTATGTTTTATGTATTTGTACAAAATAACTAATAAAATTAGTTAAAAATTACTTGAAATAGTTTATTTACCCATATTTTCATTAATCTTATATTTTTCGAAATAAACTGCACGAATGATCACAGTTTTAGTTCAGGACATTTATTGCACTGGCGAAGTGTTGTAAACGATAATATCACAAAAGGGTCGAATTTCGGTTCAATCAAATGTGGCTTAGTTATAGCACTAAACAGTTTCGATAGTAAACTTTAATCTAATTCTTAATTTTGGCTGCTGAAATTTTTGTTTCTGCAGCGGAACAGCTTAAGATCGCAACGCTTAAAACTCTTTTGCCTTTTATGACTCGCCTAATTCCTGTCATTCGCGGATTGCACTCTTTGCGTCGGTTGGGCGGCAGGTGAGTAATCGTTGGGTATTATTATTATGGCAATAGTTCGAGTCCGAAATATCATCCATAGTGCCAAGTAACATCAAGTTCCATCAAGATATCTTAATTTGGATTTAAGTTATTGTTTGCAAGGATGGGCAGACCGTTATCCGACATTCAAATTGTCTCGTCACCTTAATCAAATGTAAATAATGGGTTGTCAAAAAAGTCTTGCGGTATTTTTATTGAATCAATTCGTGTGGCACCCATACATAGAGCTTCTTAGTGACTCCAAGCTTCTTCAAAAGGTTTATAACGGTTTGATGACTACTATGCCGGTCTCTTTCGACCAATTCAGCGATTTTATCGCAATTTTCGACGACACCATTGAAACCATTGTTGTGCGGTGGAAATGGAAACTGTATCGGGTCCATAAACTGCACAAATTTTATTGGCAGCTTGAGATGCATTTTTGCTTTTATTGTCGTAGTGCTGTAAAATATGCCGTATTTTCTCTTTATCTTGCTCCATGTTTGCGACACTATAACTCACGAACGGCTTAAAAGAAACGCCAATCAATCAAACACGTGTTAGCGCGTGAAATGAGCTTTCCAGAAAGGTATAGCATGACCCGATGCGACGAATAAAACTAGAACTACGCGCTTTCAGCGCCAACTAGCGAAAATACCGCAAGACTTTTGATAACCTAATATATACTTTATTGATTAGTTTTAGGTGTTACTAACAATGGTTGGGTAAACAAAACTATTTTGTGTGTATAATAATGTTGCGTATAAAGTCATCGGATGCATTACCATCATATTTGGTATCTTACGAACTTATTTATACGTCGTTTAAATTTCAAAATTCAGTATTTAGCGACCCGAGTGTTGCAATCTGGCATCTCACTTCTTTAAGAGAAAGTTTGACAGTTTTGATACTATAAGAACTGCGTTCAATAAAATTGCCCGTTACAAAAATGATCTTTAACTAGAAGAATCATGTCTAATCAAAATTTTTAATTTTTCTGGAACCACTTGCATTGGTGTTTTATGGTAGGCTCCGATACTCTAATAGCTGCTAAAGAGCAATTTGTTCGAAGTCTCACTTTTTTGTTGCCTTCATCTGTCTTTTTACTAAAGCCGAGTATCTCTCAATTGACCTAAGTTTCGGACAGTTAGGTGGATTCGCTTCTCTAGGTACTAAAATCACTTCCGCCACACAAGAAATTTCTTTGGAAATTTTATCACCTTTTTAGATTTGAATTTTTTTTTAGCAGCATTAATTTGCGAATATTTTGAGAAAAGACTGCTAAAGGTAAGCTTGTTATCTATTATACCAGGGATGGGCACATTTTTAGCCAGCAAAGTTAGCAAAGTGCGCACGATTGCTAGATGAGGGGAATATAACTTTACGGAGGTAAGGGCATAAAAAGTGGCAAAAAAATCAACTACGTTCCTCCGCAACTTAATGTTCATTGCAGAATGGTTGCGACATTGTACACAAATTAAAGAGCCTAAGTTTACTTCATATCGGAATTAATCAGTTATGTGAAGAAAAAGAGATAAACATAATTTGCAGGTTTTAGAGTTTCGCATTAATATTTGTTTTTATTTACCTTTTCATGGTGGGAAATTCTAATCACTGTTAGGAAAAAAATATATAAGTGTTTAGTAAAAATTATTGCAGCGTTGCGTCACTTATTCCTTACCTCGGGTGGGGGGCAATAAGTGATAGACACTGCTATTTTACTTGAAATGTTTCATTTTATTTTTATTTTTTACCCCTTACCACTGGTGGGGGGTAGTAAAAAATACAAATAAAATTAATCTTTTCTATTGAGATTGTCTTTCAAATCTGATTTTATTTTGATATTTTCCTTGCTTACATACATATTTTAAAATTGTCTTAAATAACCAAATATATGTGTATGTGTGTATGTTTGTATGCTTGACTTGGGGTTGTTTTCAAGTGTACAATTTAATACATGTGTGTGTATGTTTAATGTTATTACATCTATAAATTTATGACTTGTGTCTTTACCCATTTTTTGAACATATTGCCGAGGGAAAAAATTATTATTGAAAATAAGTGGACTGTATATGGATATGTATGTATATGTACATATAGCATACTTAAACTTAACTTTCTTAAATTTAGTCCTCCTTTTGTGTTTGCAATATCGATGCTTCCATTCTTTGACTTTTGTGCCGAATTTTGCTGCAGTCATTGGTGTGCATCTGCTTCGTCTGGCACTAGTCCCACGTTGAGGTCCTTTCCTTTTGTTTATGGTTGCAGAATCATTCCAATCATCTTCCGCATGGTTCTTCATTTTAGCAGTTTTGCGAATTGTAATTGTTGGCTGCTTTTTATAATTTACGAAAAATTTTCCTTTTTTTGATAAGATTCGGATTTGGCTCAACTAAAACATCTTGGCACGTTTTCGGCAATTGTGTTTGTTTGTTCAAAACTTGTATTTCCTCTCCCTTCTCATACGCATCAACATCATCTTTCAAATGTGGTCCATTTCTTTAGCTTTGCCCTCATCTTCAAACGATTTAACCTGGACTTTACTTTCCCACATTTCTCCAAAATGTGAGCCTGCCGGAAGAGATAGATGACAAGTTACCAATTCAGTTGGTTTTTTCTCAGTTATTGAAGGTTTATGAAGTTCTTCAAGTGTTTCTTCTTCAACTTCATTTTTTTGTTTTTTGTCTTCCTCTATTACTTCTGCTGTTTCTTTCTCAGCAGAAGATAGAGATATACAAGGTAGGTAAAAGATTGGAACTTTTGTATATTTTAAATCCGAGTCAAAAAAAGAGGTTGTTGTTGTAGTTGAGAGGAATCAAACTTTAATTTGGTCCAGAGCATCCAAGCATGATTCGGCACAAGTGGCTTGAATCTTTTTAAAAAATAGGCATGGCCTCGACGCTAACAAGATTTAAGTACAGTAAGGGGCTAAACTATTCACGAACATACGTAATTTAAGTTCGTTTGTTACTAATTTATAGCTGATAACGGGTTTTTAACCACTTCGGCACGAGCGTCAACTATAGTCGAAGGCCACAGATAACTCCGCACATATAGTCGACGTTTTTACATCTATCGACGAATAAGACGGCGCGCGGACGGTGAATGCCGGCGATAGGGCCCTTACCGAAGTGGTTAAGTAACGAGACTTTTACTATCTTCCGGAATCGAAGTAAGCAGGAGCGTGTTCGCTGTACGACTTTGTGCAATTTCAATTTTAATACGAGAAAAGTAGATACATACATATGTATATTTTATTCTTTATTTAACTTTTTAGTTGCTATATAATGAGGAAATCAGTAAATTCTATATTGAAGGAAAACTTGATTGAAAAATTGTATTTCTTTACGGGAAATTACGAAAAAATAGAATTTCTCTTGTAACGGGTGATTTTTTTGAGGTTAGGATTTTCATGCAGTAGTATTTGACAGATCACGTGGGATTTCAGACATGGTGTCAAAGAGAAAGATGCTCAGTATGCTTTGACATTTCATCATGAATAGACTTACTAACGAGCAACGCTTGCAAATCATTGAATTTTATTACCAAAATCAGTGTTCGGTTCGAAATGTGTTTCGCGTCCGTGTCCGATGAGCGATGAGGCTCATTTCTGGTTGAATGGCTACGTAAATAAGCAAAATTGCCGCATTTGGGGTGAAGAGCAACCAGAAGCCGTTCAAGAACTGCCCATGCATCCCGAAAAATGCACTGTTTGGTGTGGTTTGTACGCTGGTGGAATCATTGGACCGTATTTTTTCAAAGATGCTGTTGGACGCAACGTTACGGTGAATGGCGATCGCTATCGTTCGATGCTAACAAACTTTTTGTTGCCAAAAATGGAAGAACTGAACTTGGTTGACATGTGGTTTCAACAAGATGGCGCTACATGCCACACAGCTCGCGATTCTATGGCCATTTTGAGGGAAAACTTCGGACAACAATTCATCTCAAGAAATGGACCCGTAAGTTGGCCACCAAGATCATGCGATTTAACGCCTTTAGACTATTTTTTGTGGGGCTACGTCAAGTCTAAAGTCTACAGAAATAAGCCAGCAACTATTCCAGCTTTGGAAGACAACATTTCCGAAGAAATTCGGGCTATTCCGGCCGAAATGCTCGAAAAAGTTGCCCAAAATTGGACTTTCCGAATGGACCACCTAAGACGCAGCCGCGGTCAACATTTAAATGAAATTATCTTCAAAAAGTAAATGTCATGAACCAATCTAACGTTTCAAATAAAGAACCGATGAGATTTTGCAAATTTTATGCGTTTTTTTTTTTAAAAAAGTTATCAAGCTCTTAAAAAATCACCCTATATTTATGAAACCAATTAAAAAATAATAATAAGGATAGAGGATACAGTAGTTTCTATACCGAAGGCAGGTAGAAACAACCGAATCTACTCGATAAGCTTAACTACCTTCCTGCCGAAAACATTACAGAAAATCTTAGATGTACATACCACGCAGCACCCCTGCAGTGGAAGCTTGTCCAACATGCTATAGAACATAAGTGCCATGTGAAGACAACATTCCCATCTTAATAACGCAGAGGCGCCTACACACTATTAGCAGTATTATGACATCACTGCTAATGCAGTCTAGAAACAAGCGGGTCTTAAGTTGAATCCACTAGGAAACACAAAATTCCTCCAGGGAGACTATGTTCCACAACGCTTTCTTAAAGACACTGCTGTGCCGAAATCTTGCTGACCATTCGGTATTATTTTTTTATTTCTAAAATTAACCTGTATTTACGTTTAGAATTTTTATTTCATTGCAAAAAAAAAAAACATACTTAAAATTAAAAACACGGGCAAAAATGTAAAACCGCGTAAAAAGAATAACTCGAGTCATGAAAGGCAAGAGATTTTGTGTATTTTTTTGTTGTAATTTGTAAGCAACATTTAGATTATAAACAATTGTTACGATTTTACTTATTGAGAGAAAGCAATATGGTCTTTTTAATTTCGAAAAGTGAAACAGATAAATCGAATATGCAGGAATGGAAATTAAAAGAATGTAATATGGGATGGAATAGCTCCTAAAGTTCAAAAAGTGATATACAAGATTTTAACAGTAAGGGTCTAAACAGCTTTGAAAATCGAACCGGAATATTAAATTGAACTTCATAGAGGAGAAAAGAACTGTTAACTGTTCCATTCAGGATTTTTACTAAGAATATAGCACCAAGTTCTCTTAAGTCTAGGTAGATTTATAAATTTTAAACAGCTAGTTTATGAAGGAAGACTTAACTTAGAATTCCTTCGAAAACGCCCTAAAGCGAAAAGTAAAAATTGTTTTTGAACCTACTCTAACTTGTCAGAGGAAACAAAAATTTAAGTCTATTTGCAACAAACCACAGTACATACAGTAGAAAACCTTTTCGTGGTAGCTTTCTGTGGGGTGAATAGCGGCCATCTTGGATTTTCAGTGGTAGCACACAGTGTTGTATAAATTGAGGTAGTAAATACTTAGCAAATTTATTTTATTAAATAACAAAAACTATAAATATTGTTGCTTAACATAAAAGGAAATTATTTATTAATGATATAGATTTACTAATAGGTGATTTAAATGCCATATTGTGCAATATTTTGCCCATAAAAATATCATTTACTGATATTCAGATATTCTTTTTGTAGTGAGTTCTTAATAATAAAATGCAGCCCTGTTTTTAGATTTCTCGGTGGTGAGTTTTCTTCTGAATGTATTTGTTTACATTTGACCGACAGAAAACATAAAAGGTGCTGATTTCCTAATCTAATCTAATCTTAAAATTTGCTTACTTTATTTAATTAAATTATTTGTAAAATTGTATTCATATATCTAAATGCGAATTCCACCACATTTCTTTTGTAACGGCTAATTAATTTGTATATGTCAAACGAAAGTTTACCGCCCAGGACCTCTGCTAATGGTAGGCACCTTGCCGCGGTGTAGAGGCTTAGTCGCAAGGCATACTCGGCACCCCCAACCGGTGTGGATGGGGGCGCCGCATGCGTGCGGCAACCAAGGACTACCACCTCCTAATCCAGGGTGTCATGCGACCCGTGCCCATTGGATGATTTGCAGCCAGGAGGAACATTCGGCTGTATTCTAACGGAGCCTTCCCAACACCGGGCCGCATTAGGGTGTAACTGCCTTACCGCGCCAAGAGGCTCAGGCGTGGCGGACCTCCCAGTTCCCCATTATAACAAGCAGACCTGACAGCTCACCCCGTTGAGCTACGGGTCGTACGAACTAGATGGATTCTTCAATAAATCAAAAAACTACAACAACTACTAACACTGGCGAACCGACACGGCAACGAATAAGGACAACGGCTACAAACTACAACAACGCAATGGGGAAGACAGGCGCGCAGCTGTAGGCAGGGGTGGTCAAGGAGCTAAGCATAAGTTCAGCTACCTTGATGCTCTCACGCCAGAAGAGCGGGCGCCGTTCGAGGACCGTCAGCAGGGCCGAGCAGACTACGCTAGTCGCAACCGCTGACGTCCCGGATGCCCAGGAAGCCGAGCTACCCTCCACCCAGGAACTCCTAGAGGGACTAGGTGACCATGTGGACAGCAGCGCGAACGATGGAGGAGATGTGGACATGCCCCCCCTCCAGCCACTACTTTAATGGCCGTCGACGTGGAAATTGCCAAGTGAACCTGCATCACTCGGCGGGAGCCTCGGCAGTGAAAACGTGCAGGTTCACAACGGATAAGTTTGGCATTTTGTTGATCCAAGACGCTTGGGTCTACAAAGGAGAGGTCAAAGGCCTCAAGACGGAACACAACAAGGTAATCTGAGACCTCTCTAGTGAGCGACCTAGAACGTGTATAGTAGTCAGGAATAATATTGATTTTTTCTGTATTTCAGAGTTCCTGACGCAGGATCTGGTGACAGTACGGTCCAGAGACTGGGAAGGCAGAGACTTCGTCCTGGCATCAGCCTGCTTCCCAGGGCAGGCAGCCGCAGCACCCCCTGAAGTGGTGGTAAGGCTAGTGGAGTACTGCAAGAGGTACAGGCTGCCCCTCATTATTGGATGCGACGCGAACACTCACCATGTGGAATGGGGGAGCACGGACTGCAAGGGGTGAGTCTTTATTAGAATAAATATTAGGTAGTAACTTAGAAATTGAAAATGTGGGTTGCGAACCCACCTTTATAACTATAAGCAGGAGGGAGGTGCTGAATATCACCTTCAGCAACGAGTAAGCAAATCGATGGGTCTCAAGGTGGAGGGTTTCAACGGAGCCCTCCCTGTCACACCACAGAATTGTAAGGTTCGCACTGAAGGTGGAGGTTAGGCAACTTCGTCCAAGACGCAACCCTCGGAGGTCTAACTGGAGTGCCTTCAGTGTAAAGCTACAGGAGGAATTAAATAGGGAGAGGCAGACCGACGATAGCGTTACGGGCCCGGGAATAGAGAGCAGAGTACTGGCACTGAACGGGTCCATCACTAATGCTTACAACGGTAGCTGACAAGGAAGCTTGCAGACCTTCTTCCTGAGGTCCGTAGCCTATTCAACAAGGCAAAACGCACAGGAGTCTGGGTAGAATAAGGAGCCACCTACCTACAATAAGGAGATTAGGTCAGCAAAACAAGCTAGTTTCAGGAGTGAAAAGGTCTCCTCCACACCAGAAGCGGCGCGGCTGCACAAGGCTCTGGCTAGTGGGAAGACTAGCACGGAGCTAGCTATCAAAAGAAGTGACGGGACTTTTACGACCAGCGCGGAGGACAGAGCGACAGAGCTGTGCTCACTTCCCGGAGACCATCCCGGTGGACCAATGTCTATCTGTGAGCGAACATAGGCCATCCCGCTCGGACTGAGTAATCACTAGGCAATTAGTCACTGCGGACTCGATCAAGTGGGCAATGGCCTCGTTCCGAAAATTCAAGTCTCCAGGGGTGGACGGCATCTTCCCAGCGCTTTTGCAACAGGGTGAACAGCTTCTGCTACCTCACATTGTTCGGCTGCTGAAGGAGAGCCTCGCAATGGTGTACATCCCTGACCCATGGAGGACGGCTAAGGTGATCTTCATACCCAAAGTAGGAAGGAAGGACTATTCCTTGGCCAAATCCTGCAGGTCGATTAGTCTTACCTCCTTCCTGCTGGTCGACGGCGCTGAAAACTGCAGCCCCGCATGCTGCTCCAGTACGGCTCGGTACCAGTTGATCTCTGAGATAGAGAGTTCACTGGAAGAGGGAATATGTGCCTTTTTAGACATCGAAGGCGCCTTCGACAACACATCTCACAAGAGTGTAGCCAGGGCGCTGGAGAGAAGGAATGTGGCAGCACCGGTGCGTAGATGGATAGAGGCCGTGCTGCGCACCAGGATCGCCGAAACCAAAGGAGGTGAAAAAAGATTCGGTGTGCTATCCCCTCTACTGTGGAGCCTTGTCGTGGACGAACTGTTAGCACTGCTGACAATGGGATCCGCTGCCAAGGGTATGCGGACGACATTGTGATAATAGCAAGAGGCAAATTTGAGGATACTTTCTGTGACCTAGTGCAACGAGGTCTAAATCTGACAAAGGGATGGTGTAGGGGAGTTGAATTAAATATCAACCCCTCAAGGACGACCGTAGTTCCTTTCACAAGGCGCAGGTCCCTACCCGGCCTGAGAAATCTCACACATGGGGGCAGAGAGATCGAAATGACTAGCAAGGTTAAATACCTGTGTTTTATGCTGGATTCCACCCTGCGGTGGAAGCAGCATGTGAGCCAAACGCTAGTCAAGGCAACAAAAGCATTAATGGAGTGTAAACGGCTGGCGGGTAAATCCTGGGGCTGTAAGCCAAGGATCGTCAGGTGGTTGTACACCATGACTATGCGACCGATAATTACATACGGAGCGGTGTCCTGGGCCTCCGTAGCGTCGTAGGCTTCGGTGGTAACCCAACTATCGAAGCTTCAGCGGCCAGCGTGTGTTTGCATGACGGGCGCTATGCGGACCTGCCCTACGGCAGCTCTGGAAGTCCTGTTGGAACTCACACCGCCACACCGCTCCATATATTGATAGGTCAAGTAGCGAAGCACTCACTTCTGCAGATAATAGCAGAGGGATGTGGCAAAGGCAAGGTAATCTCGTCCCAGAGGATGGAGAGGATTAGTGGCGACATTCCTATTGCCCTCCTCCCGAAGGACGGCATTACCAAAACTATTCACTTCACGTAGAGGTTTAAGGTTACCCTTGGTAGCAAGAGTGAGTGGAACGACCCCACTCTTGAGCAAATGCTAAGGGATAGTACATTGAGGTGGCACACCGACGGCTCGAAAACGTTGGAGAGGATAGGTGCGGGTATTGCAGGTCCGCGTACCAGGCTCTCCATACCGATAGGAAGTTTTCCGAGCATTTTTCAGGCCGAAGTCTTAGCTATAAGTCGGTGTACAGAGCTAAACATCCACCGCAACTATCGCATCGAGCGAATAGCTATACTTAGCGATAATCAAGCGGCACTAAAAACGAACTCCTCCTACGAGATCAAGGCGCTACTAGTACAGTGTAGAGAACGGCTAGATAACCTAGCTGAAATGAACCAGGGGCACCCGATCTGGATGCCTGGTCACAGGGGCATAGCCGGCAACGAGCTGGCTGACGAGCTTGCTCGCTCTGCAGCCTCCTCCAGTATGGTTGGGCCCCAACCGTTCACCGGGGTGGACCCTCATACTGTGAAGGAGCTGCTCCGCTAGGAAGAAAGAGTGTGCAGGGAACGGTATTGGCAGCGAGCGCGCGGTATGCGTCACGCCAAGCTATTAGTTGGGGAACCAGAAGAGGTTCAAATTGCTAATAAACCTCCCAAGAAATAAACTCAGGCTTCTGGTCGCATTCTACACCGGCCATTGCAGGCTGAAGGGGCATTTGGCTAACCTGGGCCTATCAGCTTGCGCTAACTGTCGGATTTGCGACAGGGAGCCTTAAACTCCGGAGCACCTGCTAGTCGACTGCATCTCAATCTGTAGGCGCAGGTCGAAGGCCCTTGGATCCATGTTTCCGGATAGGGACCACATCGCCTCGCTAGCACCCAGCGGGTTATTGAACTTCATCAATACACTGGGGCTAAGCGAGACCCTGTGAGTTAGGAGAGGGCACAATAGACCTAAGGTCGCAGTGCATTCCTCAATTACTTTCTTATCTTATCTTATTTTACCGCCCAGGGTTGTATCTTTTTGCATGCAAAATTTAAGAAACTCTTGAAACTTGTTTAACACTTGTTATAAAAAAAAGAACTTACATAGCAGGTAACATCTCAGTAAAATTTAAGAAACATGCAAAGTAATTCAAAATAATCACTTAAATAAAGCAAACACTTAAATTACATAATTAGGGTATTCACAAGGTGTCATAGTGTGTCATATCCTCATATTGTCATATTTTTTTATGACTGTCATACCAACACTGTTTTTGTTTCACATGCAAAATTAAAATATGACTGATACAACACTGCGTGGTATGTTTCTTGAGTTGGCTATTCTATCAGTGTAGAAATATGACATACAACAGTTAAGGGTGCTCACAAGTGTCGTATTTTTTAAGAATTTTAAAATATGACATCTCTCTGTTGCTCATCAAGCTTTAAAATTTATATCTAGCTTGTATGCTAACACAACACCCTAATTACCATGAAAGTAGCAAAAAAAAGTGTTACACAACACCCTAAAATTTTCTAGAGTTGAGTATATGTATGTACACAAAGCAAGGGTTTATTACTGTATATACTGAGCAACAAACATCTTTCATCAATTGGGTTAAGTAAAATTGGATATAATAAAATATTTGAGTATTGAAGAAAAGATATCGTTAATAAACAACAAGAACAGAATCGTGCCCGTTACACTCGTTGTATTCTATTACAAAGATCAGAAGATACCCTTTGAAGAAATATTGGTTTAAAGCCCAGAAGATCATCAAGTTTATGTACGAGAGTCGATGGATTCAATTTATCGCAAACTTTGCTAAAATGTGTATATAACATCTGTATGCTTGTGTTCCTTAAAACCTAACGACTTACAACCCAAAACTTATTTTCCAAAAATGATGATTGCAAAGTAGCTTTCCTTGAGGCACATGGTAAATTGAAATCAACCTAAACAACGACATAATCTCAATTATTTGCCATCGATTTCACACTTTATATTTAATAAGCATGGTCCATATATACGAATAGGTCTAATTTTGGAGGTATATACAGTCCTGGACCGAGAAATAGCACACTTTGAGAATGTAATAAATTATACTATATTTTCGATATAAACAGAGAACAAAATTAATTTTAAAATTAGCAAATAAGGGATTTATATCCAAAAAAGGATAAAGCTTAATTTAATAGTTCTTTTAAAAAATTATTAAGTTTCCCATTGCGTGTTTAGATCTGGATATAGAAATAGTACGTTAGGCTGGTTCTGCGGAAATTAAATAAATTTATTCGAAATTATTTAAGCACCTACTTCGTTAGTATTTTGGTGTGTGTCCACAATTTTTCAAAAATGCTGGAAATCGTCGGGGCAAGCGTACCATGACCCCTTGATTGCAGTCCAAAGTTCTTCCGCATTTTTGAATTTTTTTTTGGCAATCTTTATCTTAACGTTCATCGGAACTTTGGGTTGACCAGCTCAGGATGTAAATACTTTCATCGGTGAACCAGTTCTTCACACTTTAGTATCAGCCTTGCTTTTTCTGATGATGGCTCTATCAACAAATTCCGTTGTTTTACGCACAGGAGTTTCGCGGATTTTTTTTTTATTTTTGAGCAAATTTAGATCACTTTAACAAAATTGATGGCGTTGTATACTATTTTCCTCGAACAACTCATAATTTTAGCAATCTATGTTGGATTTTTTTCTTTTTTTTATGAAGATCAAATAATATTCTCCGTTTTTTCATATTACAAGCCCATTTTGAAAATATGTTAATTTTCTTTTATAGTTATAGCTAAATATAGGAGGATGGAGTCATGTGTAGAACTCACGCAATTGAGGAAAATTATCTGATCGCCATTCACTTGGGAGTGGCCAGAAACGATTCTTTTACATATGACTCAAGCAGGTCACGACTTCTGGTCTTTGACCAAGTATCCTCTGGGTAGCCAAAGAACGTCCCTTTGAAGGCGAGCTAAAGTGAGAAGGCGAAACATCCCCTGCAAAAGGTTGTGCGCTGGGTTTGGCAGCCGCCTTGTAAAAAAAATACCTCCAATGAAAAATCAACAACAGCCTCGGATGAGAGACCCCTCCTTTTGATGATGACCATGGCAAACGAAATAAGAACTACGAATTGAGGGCATGCACCTGGAATGTAAATTGGGAAGGTGTCGCTGCCCAGCTGGTTGATGTCCTCGTTAGAGTGAAGGCTGACATCACCGCCGTCCAAGAAATGCGATGGACGGGACAAGGACAGAGCCGAGTAGGTCCTTGTGGCATTTACTACAGTGGCCATATAAAGGAGCGCAAGTTTGGTGTGGGATTCGTGGTGGGAGAGAGACTCCGTCGCCGAGTACTATAATTCACTCCGGTGAATGAACGTCTAGCCACAATTCGCATCAAAGCGAGGGTCTTCAACACATCGCTGATTTGCGCCCACGCCACGACGGAAGAGAAGGACGATGTGACTAAAGATGCCTTTTATGAGTGCTTGGAGTGCACTTATGAGAGCTGCCCCCGCCACGAAGTCAAAATCGTGCTTGACGACTTTAACGCCAGGGTGGGCAAAGAAGGTGTCTTTGGCACTACGGTCGGTAAATTCAGCCTCCACGAGGAAACATCCCCAAATGGGTTGAAGCTGATCGACTTTGCCGGGCCCGAAATATGGTTATCTGTAGTTTTATATTCCAGCATAAGAAGATTCATCAAGCAACCTGGCTGTCTCCGGATCGAAAACTACCAACCAGGTCGATCATATTGTGATAGACGGAAGACACGTCCGCAGTGTTTTAGATGTGAGTGCGCTCCGAGGTCTCGCCTCAGACAGCCGAACGATTTTCTACGCGGCTTGCACTCCTTCTATCTGAGAGCACTCGTCAAGCTCCTTACGTACAGCTGCAATCGAAACCATTGGTTTTTGGAAAGTGCAAAAGAAAAGCTGGTACGACGAGGAGTGCCGTGTCGCAGCGGAGAGAAAACAGGCTGCCTACCTCGCATCGTTACGATCGGATCACAACACGTGCGGGATGGGATAGATACCGAGAGTTGAAGGGGAAATGCATTTGCAGACAGAAAAATAAAGAGGCCGAAATGCGTGAGTACGAAGAGCTTGATAAGCTGGCCGACAGGGGTAATGCTCGAAAATTCTACGAAAAAATGCGGCGGCTTACAGAAGGTTTCAAGACCGGAGCATACTCTTGTAGAACCCCCAAAGGTAACCGATGGTCACCGATGCCCAGAGCATACTTAAATTATGGAGGGAACACTTCTCCAGCCTGCTTAATGGCGGTGAACGTACAACGCCAGGAGAAGGCGAACCCGATTCCCCAATCGATGACGATGAAGCAGACGTTCCATTGCCCGACCATGAAGAAGTTCGAAAGCAATTACCCGCCTGAAGAGCAACAAAGCGGCGGGGGCCGACGGATTTCCGGCCGAGCTATTCAAAAACGGCGACGAAGAACTGATGAGGAGCATGCATCACCTTCCTTGTAAAATATTGTGGGTCGAAAGCATGCCCAACGATTGGAATTTAAGTGTGCCTAATAATCCATGCCCAATCTATAAAAAGGCAGACCCCACAATCTGCGTCATCTACCGTGGGATTAGCCTCCCAACATCGCACATAAGGTTCTATCGAGCGTATTGTGTGAAAGACTAAAGCCCACCGTCAACAAATTGATTGGACCTTATCAGTGTGGCTACAGACCTGGCAAATCAACAACCGACCAGATATTCACCATGCGCCAAATCTTGGAAAAGAGCCGTGAAAGGAGAATCGACACAAAACACCTCTTCGTCGATTTCAAAGCTGCTTTCGACAGCGCGATGTCTGATTTTGGTATCCCCGCAAAACTAATACGGCTGTGTAAGCTGACGTTGAACAACACCAAAAGCTCCGTTAAAATTGGGAAGGACCTCTCCGAGCCGTTCGATACCAAACGAGGTTTCAGACAAGGCGATTCCCTATCATGCAACTTCTACAACCTGCTTCTGGAGAAAATAGCTCGAGCTGTAGAACTAAATAGAGAAGGTACCATCTTCTATAAGAGTGTACAACTGCTGGCATTTGCCAGGACAACACCCGCGTCGTTAGTTCTGCTTTCTCCAGACTGGACAATGAAGCAAAACAAATGAGTCTGGCAGTGAACGAGGGCGAAATATCTCCTGTCATCAAACAAACAGTCGTCGCACTCGCGACTAGGCATCCACGTCACTATAGACAGTCATAACTTTGAAGTTGTAGATAATTTCGTCTATCTTGGAACCAGCGTAAATACCACCAACAATGTCAGCATAGAAATCCAACACAGGATAACTTTTGCCAAGAGGTGCTACTTCGGACTGAGTAGACAATTGAGAAGCAAAGTCCTTTCTCGACAAAAACCTAAAAAGTCACTCATAACTCCCGTCCTGCTATATGGTGCAGAGGCTTGGACGATGACAACAACTGATGAGTCGACGTTGCGAGTTTTCGAGAGAAAAGTTCTGCGAAAGAGTTATACTCCTTTTCGCGTTGGCCACGGCGAATATCGCATTCGATGGAACGATGAGCTGTACGAGATATACGACGACATTGACATAGTTCAGCGAATTAAAAGACAGCGGTTACGCTGGCTAGGTCATGTTGTCCGAATGGACGAAAACACTCCAGCTTTGAAAGTATTCGACCGCAAGGGAAAGCAGAGGAAGAGGAAGACCTCCACTCCATTAGAAGGGCCTAGTGGAGAAGGACTTGGCTTCGCTTGGAGTATCCATATGTCGCCGCGTAGCGAAAAGAAGAAGCGACTGGCGCGCGGTTGTTAACTCGGCTATAATCGCGTAAGCGGTGTCTCTGCCAATTAAGAAGAATATGTTATAGTTAAAACAACGAATTTTTTGCACGATTTAATAATGAATATTTGTA
This sequence comes from Bactrocera correcta, assembly GCA_027475135.1. NCBI lineage: Eukaryota > Metazoa > Arthropoda > Insecta > Diptera > Tephritidae > Bactrocera > Bactrocera correcta. Next base: position 36,710,866 of record CM050327.1, read on the forward strand.
AAAATAACTAAAAGTGTGCTATTTTATTGGCCAATCAAATTTCGTTACTCTCCGAGTGAAACGAAGAGCAACAAAAAAGTAAGCATGACAACGTACATTTACCGTTATAAGTTGTTAAAATCAAGCCATAAACTAACTTGGGAAATTGTTACGATTCACTTAATTAATAAAACAGAAACCTTTTTTGAATAACTTATTTTATAAGTGTCGTATTTCTTTGTCCACGACTGTAAGACAGGCTTAAATAAATAAAGCAACTATTAACATTTAAATTCAAAAAAATCGTTAACAGGACTGAGGACATCTTCACAAGGAATATAATAATTTACGCCTAATAGAACACTGTCGCCATAGCAACAACAAGTTTTCGGTGGTGCTGCTTTAGTACTGTCTGGGAACTACCGACAGATCGGCCATTTTTGGCTTATATTAAGAAAATGATATTAGCGATTAATGTTTAAGCAACCGTTCTTATTGTGAAGTGAAACAGTTCAACTGACCATAAATATACGAGTACAATTGTGAACTGATCCACCCTCAGAAATAATCAATCGTTATATACTGAGTATGGTATAATAGAACGTAAAGCATTTTACCGGCAGGCAATTTTTGCACACTATAAAAAAAAATTTGATTGAAATTATTCCTGAAATTAAGAAGTCATTTATTTCAATTATAACTGGTAATCGGGTTACACTAGCGTTAAAAAATGCAACAGTTATTACTGATGAAAATGAAAACGTATACGTATTATAACCGAATAAAGCAACACCTCATCTTCTTCCGAAACATTCGAAGATTTTTGCAGACTAATTGCAATGATGCTGAGCAATACCATGGTTAACATGTTGGTAGGAAAAAAAACAATTTGCTAAATTAATGTACTGTAATATTTGTACAAATTTCTAAACATACCTGGTTGCGTTGTATCTCTTGTAGATTTTACACTCATCTTATTAATATCTTCATAATTCGATTTTATTGAGACATCTTCTAGCATTGGAAAACCAATTCCTAGATCAATCTCAATCGAAGATTTTAAATTATTCTTTTGAGGGTGTATGCAGCTTTCCAAATGTAGCATCATTAAAGCATATTTAGTATGATCTTCAATACCTTGGTCTGTTAAAGGTATATGTCGTAATGTGTTGACAAAAATTTCAGCTGTTGATGGATCTAAACAAATATTTGCTGTAAACATCGAGAATAGAGTTGAAACAAAATCAGTCCGACATTCATAATTATATTTATTCAGTGATAGATCATACATCCCACTAAAAGCAGTTAAAACATTTGCCACAATAGTCTAAAAAGAATTAAAAAGTTTTAATAATAAAAAGCGAAGATTGTATTACCAGAAAGAAAATACCTTGGTGATATCATATTTTACATTATTTGGAGATGAATTTAGAACTTGGAATATGCATTTTTGTTTGGAACAAATAAGTTCTTGAACAATGGTCTCCAAATCAGTTCCTGAAGAACAGATTTTACTGTTTAATATCTGTAAAAAATATATTTATTATTTTACTATGATTTGAATTGTTTTTTCACAGGCAAACATTCTGAAAGCAAATTTAGGCCTTTTTAAAGTATAACTATACCACAACAATTTGTAACCTCCGGTTTGTTTATACAAGCCGAAATTTTATAGAAATTCATAGAAAGAAAAAGATTTTTGAAATACTTTTCTCATACTTTATTTTATATTTATTCTATGTTTTCAAACACAAGGACTTCTCAAAATCTGCCAACAATCGTATTTAATGGGTCATATAGTTATAGTTAAAAAAAATTGATTTTTTCTAATCCACATATAATTAAGAATATACAGAAAAATTTCCAGTAAATATTTACGAAGTTACAAGAAGTAGCAAATTTGAAAAGGCGTTTCAGAGTGGGTCTGGCAGTGAACGAGGGCAAGACGTCATCATCCTGTCATCAAACAAACAGTCGTCGCACTCGCGACTTGGCTCCCACGTCACTGTTGACAGTCATAACTTTAAAGTTGTAGATAATTTCGTCTATCTTGGAACCAGCGTAAACACCACCAACAACGTCAGCCTGGAAATCCAACGCAGGATTACTCTTGCCAACAGGTGCTACTTTGGACTGAGTAGGCAATTGAAAAGTAAAGTCCTCTCTCGACGAACAAAAGCCAAATTCTATAAGTCGCTCATAATTCCCGTCCTGCTATATGGTGCAGAGGCTTGGACGATGACCACAAACGATGATGCGACGTTCTGCAAAAGATTTATGGACCTTTGCGCGTTGGCCACGGCGAATATCGCATTCGATAGAACGATGAGCTGTACGAAATATACGACGACATTGACATAGTGCAGCGAATTAAAAGACAGCGACTACGCTGGCTAGGTCATGTTGTCCGGATGGATGAAAACACTCCAGCTCTGAAAGGATTTAACACATTCGTCTCAGCAATTCCTCATCACTTCCGCTTCCACACTGCGCCGCATCGACACCTACGCTAATATATTCCGTTCTAAAATTCGACCACGGTCCTGTGGAAAATAGATCGCCAGTGCCGGCAAGTCGTGTTAGAATTCTAGCCGTTCGTCGACACTTATTTTCATAAACATTTACATTAACATTTATAATATTAAAAATTATAATTTCCTTCATCAAATTGTCAAAATACAGTCACCATTTATTTTATCCTGCTTAAATTGTGTACTCTTTTATCCATGGTCCTTCGAGTCATAGTGATCGTCACTATGAATTTTTAAACAAAATAAAAGAAAATCCAGTGCAGTGCGGTGAAGAAGTGGCGAACAATCAAACAAACAAAAAAAAAAAAAAAAAACAAACATGCTAAAATTAAAAAACAAAAAGTGCAGTGGGCCAAACAGAAAAAACATACCTATGTATATACACTGGTGGTCACATAATTAAGGACACTCCGTTTCCTTTTAAAACATTGCTTTATTTTATAATTTAAAAGCGACATAATAAAAATATAATTAATAAGTTACCATATTTATTATCTTCCAAGATATAGATTTATTGAAAATTTAACAAAAAATTTGTTTTCAATTCAACGTGCGTCAAAAAAATTAATCTATTTTGACATAGTCAACTAATTAAGGACACTTCAGATTTTTGGTTAATACATTAAAAATAATATTAAAAAAAATTAAAATTAGATTATGAATTAATGTTTTTAGTTAGTATTTAGTCAGATAGCCTTTTGACTCAAGCACAGCTTGACATCTTTTAGGCAGACCCCTGACCAAATGCTGACATCGCTCAGTTGATATGCTCTGCCATATTTCTTTGACATTTTGAAATAATTCGTCAGCATTTTTGCTTGATTTTTTGCCCAAGCCACTTTTGACATCTGCCCAGAGGTTTTCCATTGGATTTAAGTCCGGACTCTGAGCAGGCCAATCCGAAACCGTAATGTTTTCAGACGAAAGCCAAGTTTTACCACTCCTAGCAGTGTGCTTGGGGTCGTTATCCTTCATAAAAATGTATGGTTCCTCCGCAAATTCCTGGTTTGGCGGGCGTCGAACAAATTGTTTCCCATCTGAACCAAACAAATTAAAAAAATCTAAGGGTTTTCCGATATGCTCGTTTGCAAATTTCATAGGACTTTTTTTAGGAAGTTTTTATTTGACACGTGCGTTTTTTTTTCTTGCGATACAACCCCGCAGCCCATTTTCAAAAAGACGACGTCTGATGGTTCGTGTTGATACATCGTTGGTCAGTTGATCCTTTGTTTGCTTGGAAGTTAAAAAAGGATTCGACTTGCCTGTACTTCCGTAATGAATCAAAGCATTGTGAACCATTGATTTTGAGCACAAAAGCACCTTCGCTACGGTTCTAATGGGCATTTTTTCCTTCACGTACTTGTAAATAATAATTTTCCTCAGGTACAACTCTTTTTTCGACCTATGTCTAATGATATTATTATGTGAATTCCAATATTCAGTTAGTATACAAATGATTTACACAATTTACCGCAAGATTTTGTGCTAAAATAATAAAAATTCAATAAATAAAATTGGTGTCCTTAATTATGTGACCAAGCACCAGCACACACAAAATACAATAAATTCATCAAACCGCCAAAATACAATAAATTCACTCAAACACGTGCTACCTTTTTGTGCACAGTTATAATATACCGTTGCAATTTACAGTAAGTCTCTAGAGGAAAATTTAGTGCTAAAAACATTGAATTGTAATGCGTGCTTTCTTCAACTTTATTTTGCCCCTAATTATGTGGCCATCAGAGTATATACATTAAATGAAAAACTGGGGTAGAAAAAATAGAAAAGAAAGTTTATATACGTTTATCTAAAAACGAGACATAAAATAAAAAAGTGCAGGTGAACAAAAAAAAAGTCAAAAAGCCTTGCGGAATTTTCGCTAGTTGGCGCTGAAAGCGCGTGGTTCTAGTAGTCGTCGCATGCTATACCTTTTTGGAAAGCTCATTTCATGCGCTAACACGTGTTTGATTGATTGTCGTTTCTTTTAAGTCGTTCGTGAGTTATAGCGTCGCAAACATGGAGCAAAATACGGCATATTTTACAGTACTACTACGATAAAGGCAAAAATGCATCTCAAGCCGCCAATAAAATTTGTGCAGTTTATGGATCCGTTACAGTTTCCACTTCCACCGCACAACAATGGTTTCAACGTTTTCGTTCTGGTGTAGAGGTGGTCGAAGATGCGCCACGCTCCGGAGGGCCTGTCGTCGAAAATTGCGATAAAATCACTGAATTGGTCAAAAGAGACCGGCATAGTAGCAGCCGTAGCATCGGTTAAGAGCTGGGCATGAGTCATCAAAAATTCTTTTCAATTTCAATATAAAAAAAAGAAATTCCATAAAAATACCGCAAGACTTTTTTGACAACCTATTACAGTAAATGAAAAACTGGGATAGAAAAAATATAAAAGAAAGAAAGTTTATATACGTTTATCCTAAAACGAGACATAAAATAAAAAAGTGCAGGTCAACAAAAAAAAAGTGTGCAGTAAAAAAAAAACAGTGCAGTGACTCAACCAGAACAAAAATCAAAACACAACAACATATTCATATACTTATAACTAATAAACAAAAGAATGAACAGAAGGTGCAGTGCAGTGAACAAACAAAAAAAAGTGCATTTCAAAGATAAAGCAACCAAGCAGTTTAAGAAAACAAAAAACACGGTGAAGTGACAAAAAAATGTTCAAACATAAGTAACATATGTATAAAACAAAAAAACCCAAAGCAAAAAACGAAGGGAATGTGGCTCGGCTAAAATATGTGCTTACAAGTACATATATGCAATAACAACTGGGGTAAAAAAACATAAACTTACAGAACCAAAATATACCAAACAGTTTCAGCAGGCACAAACAAAACCCCACAGAATCATTCGCGAAAGCGAAAATAAAACAGTAAGCTAAAACACAAATCGGACGCGAAAAACCAAAGCACCAATAAAATAAAAAAACGGGCGCGATTACAACAAATGAGCAAGCAGCGGCAGAAGGAGGTAGCCAGCTGGAGCACAGAGGAATAAATAGCGAAATTGGCGAAAAAGGCGGTAATATATGCACATACATACACCCTCCAAAGCATACCATACGAGTACAAAGTGAGAGTACTTATTATGTTCTTTTTAATTTTTTATATATACATATATATTGCTAAAAAGCCGCTTCAACGGCTTCATAAAAAAGGAAACATGAAATCTAAATACGGTAAAAGCAAAAAAAGCAATACCGCTTAAAGCATTTAATATATACATTTATGTATAATTTGAATATATATATGAATGCCTACTGTATAAACATACATATGTAAGTACGCTTACCTTCACATGATCTTAACACAACAAATCCAACAAAAAAAAAATTCAAATATCCACTTGCACCAATGTCCAGCAAAACTCCTCATACTTGATTAAGTAATAAGCAGATTGCTTAAAATTATTAAGCGAAGGCAAAAACTAAAATTAAAGCATAAAAACAACACAAAAGACAGACAAACATAGATTTCCATATATATATATTATCAATTCTATAACAAAAATATGTACATACATACATACATAAGTGCATAAGTGCCTTCACATCACTCATTTCGTTTTTGCGCTCTTTTCGCAGTGCGAACATATTTATATACATATGAACATTTATATCGACATATGTAAGTAAAACGATATAAAATCCGCCTATCTCTACCCTGAGTACTGGCAAATTATTAAAAACAAAAATCAATTAATCTTATAATTCCAAAAAAGTAATTTTAAATTCACTTACAATACGGCGGGAAAGTGAAATAAGATGTCATGAATTTTAATTAAAAACTATACTCAATTCGCGATTAAATAAAATCTGTGGGCGCAAATATTCAAATATTCGAAGTCCATATTGGCTACTATCCCGGCAATACCCCTTGTTCTTTGGCAAACAAAAACAAGCAGGATTGCATGCAAAAAAAAGCGAATTGATATCTCTAACAAGCCCTCAATTGCTTAAGAATTTAAGAATTATAATAAACACACAAACAATTCATGCATACTTATGTAAATAGCGAATTGATCTCTGCAACGAGCTCTCAATCGCACAAAACATAAGTACCTACATACGCATGTACATACAAGTACACGTATTAGGGTGTGCCTAATTACACAACATGCGGACATAATAAATATAAATTAATTAAATAAAAAAACAAAAAAAAAATTAAAAATAACATTAATTAAAAGAGTATACGGTTTCAAGCAATACCCTATTGCCTTATTTAAATCAGTTACACTGAAAAAGAAAAATTTTAATTATTAACAGATAAAAAATTAAAATAAAAACAAAATGGTTAATAACGAAAAAAATCAAAATACACCTGCAGGAGCTACACGCTCAAAACAGGTTGCTAAATTTATTTCAGAAAGTGAGCTTTTTAAGATACTGCACTAGATTTGCCTCTTCACCGGTTAACGAAAACTCGGAATCGCTACTAGAAATCAAAAGTCAAAATCTTAAAAGTTTTTGGACTCGCCTCCAAGCGGCTCATGACGCCATTCTAGATTCTGACGATTCAGATCTACCACAAAATTTTAAATTATCTGCTTACGCCATATACGAAAACTGCTTAGACCAGTTCGAAGAAACAAAAGCTATGATCTCCAATCAACTAAAGCTCATTAAAGCAATTGCACCTACTCCCCACAGTAGAGTAGAGCTGCCACAAATAGACAGTCAGGAGGCAAGTTCAGGCATCCACCTCGAGGTGCCCGCATGTGACACAAACATTCTATGGAGGTTATGAAGAATGGCCGTCCTTCCGGGACATGTTCACAGCCGTTTACATCAACCATCCAGAACTATCAAAAGCACAAAAATTCTATCACCTCCGATACAAGACAAAAATTCAAGCAGGCGTCAAAGTAAAACAGTTCGCTATTAATGACGATAAATTCAATTTAATTTGGAAGCTCTAAAAGCGAGATATGAAAACGAAAGAATACTGGTCGATAAACAAGTAACGACACAAATGAACTTGCCAAAAATTAAGAAAGAAACAAGTGTAGAATTCATCAAACTAGAATCCACTGTTTCTAATTGTCTGTCAGTCCTATCGGTACTAAATATCGTCACAGACAGCTGGGACCCTATTCTGGTAAATAAATGCACCGCCGCATTACCAGAAAAATCGTTACTTTTGTGGGAGCAATCGCTCTCATCATGAAAGAAGTGCCCAACGTGGCAACGACAAAAATGGAAGCTTAAATAGACCCCAAGCTAGAAGCAACAGAAATTTAAACAAAAGCTTTTACAAAACACAATCGTTCACATCCGAGCAAAGAAAACAAACGTCATGCGAACTATCTATGAGAGGGCATAAAATTATATCTTGCAAGAAGTTTAAAAACTTAAAAGTTAAAGAACGAAATAATTTTGTTAGATCAAAAAAACTTTGCACAAATTGCCTGTCACATGCGCATACATATACAAATTGCAAAAGCAAATTTAAATGCTCATATATAATTTTTGTGGTTAGCTGCCACTTTATTAGTTCAGATCTTACTCGCTGATGTTAATTCTTACTCTGCTTTTCTTTAAAAATGCCTCGAAAGCGGAAATCTGGTCTATCCAAAAATTCATCGCAGGCCCGTGCCGCAAAAGTTGTACAAAATCAAGAAACTTCGGCTCACGCAGAGCTGAGAAGACAACAATCAGAGCGACAAAGAGTTTTGAGAGCAGCTGAAACGCATCTTCAGGCACGAGTTCGTTTAGAAAGACAAGCTGCACTACAGACAACTAGAAGAGCGATATAAACACCAGAACAATCGCAGGCGAGAAGAATTAATAATGCAGATATGCAGATCACGCGCCGCCGAAATTTCATCCGTAATGATTGGGCTGTGTTTAATGGTACTGGGTTTCAATATGATCCTTCAATTGAATATCATAATCATCCATTGATTGTTATTGGCTCAATGAATAAAAAATGTCAGTACTGCGATGCTTTTAAATGGAAAGATGAAACTGCTGGAATGTGCTGTTCCGGTGGTAAAGTTTCACTTCCATTACTTGGTGAACCAAAAGAGCCTTTGAAATCTTTATTAATAAATGTTACAGATGAGTCAAAGCAATTTATAAGCAAAATAAGAAAGTATAACTCTTGGTTTCAAATGACATCCTTTGGAGTTGATAAAGTGATAAGAATGCCCGGGTTTTCACCAACTTTTACTGTAAAGGACAGATATATCATCAAATTGGACCACTATTTCCAGAAGATGATGATCAGCATACATTTCTGCAGGTATACTTTATAGGTGATGAACAAAATGAAGTAAATCGTCGTTGCCAATATATTGAAGGAGTAGAACGAGCAGCGGTATTGAAAATACAACGAATATTACACAGTCACAATGTCTTGGTAAAAATCTTTAAAAGTGCGATAAACAACTGGCCTTCAGACAACTACAAAGTTATCATTCATGCTGATCGAACTCCACATGGCGAACATGAAAAGCGTTATAATGCGTCGATGTTGCTGTTTTGGTTACTGGTGACCCGAGCTTTCTACGAGGCTTAGTACATACATACTACGGGCACATGACAATACGCTAAAGCGTGTAGTCGATACTCATAGATTCTGTGATGCTTTGCAGTGCCCATTAATTTTCAGTAAAGGAGAATCTGGCTCCACTGCGGGCGAAGCCGCGGGTAAAAAGCTAGTTAATATATAAAGCTGTAATGCCACTACCTAAACCACTTAAGTTACAACAACCAAATTTACTGAGTACAAATCTTATGAGAACTTCTACCGGCAGTGTGAAAATAGATGAAATCGGAAGATAACCCCGCTTACTCCCATATAACGGTACTGTTAAAAACTTCTAAAAGGGCGATAAATCAATAACTAAATACGCCAAAGACATTCAATTTTACCACCAAGATAGTTTGAGACAGATTTATGGGAATCGAGAATTGGACGATGGGCGTGACACCGCAAACATTTTGGTGAATTCTTAGACCCGGTACCCATAGTTGATTAAACTGATTGAACCTTATAAGTGTGGCTTTAGACCTGGCAAATCGAAAACTGACCAGATATTCACCATGCGCCAAATCTTGGAAAAGACCCGTGAAAAGACAATCGGCAGCACCACCTCTTCATCGATTTTGAAGCTGCTTTTGACAGCACGAAAAGGAGCTGCCTTTATGCCGCGATGCCTAATTTTGGTGTCCCCGCAAAACTAATACGGCTGTATAAACTGACGTTTAGTAACACCAAAAGCTCCGTCAGTACCGGGAAGGACCTCTCCGAGCCGTTCGATACCAAACAAAGTTTAAGACAACTTCTGGAGAAAATAATTCGAGCTGCAAGACTAAACAGAGAAGGTACCATCTTCTAAAAGAGTGTACAGCAGCTGACGTACACCGATGATATTGATATCATTGGCCTAAACAACCGGGCCGTTAGTTCTGCTTTCTCCAAAATGGATAAGGCGGCGAAGCAAATGGGTCTAGTGGTGAACGAGGGCAAGACCAAATATCTCCTGCCATCAAACAAACAGTCATCGCACTCGCGACTAGGCATCCACGTCACTATAGACAGTCATAACGTCAAAGCCGTAGATAGTTTCGTCTATTTTGGAACCAGCATCAACAACAACGTCAGCTTCGAAATCCAACGCAGAATATCTCTTACCAACGGGTGCTACTTCGGACTGAGGAGACAATTGAGAAGCAAAGTCCTCTCACTATTCGCGTCCTGCTATATTGTGCAGGGGCATGGACAATAACAACACCTGATGGGTCGACGTTACGAGTTTTTGAGAGAAAAGTTCTGCGAAAGATTTATGGTCCTTTGAGCATTGGTCACGGCGAATATCGCTTTCGATAGAAATATAATGTTGATGGCATTGGCATGGTTCCGGTACCCGCCGGAGGAAGCAGAGGAAGACCTCCACTCCGTTGGAAAGACCAGGTGGAGAAGGTCTGGCTTCGCAATTGGAGATTGGTGTCACCTTGTGCAAAGAAAAAACGACTGGCGAGTATAACGCGCGTAAGCGGTTTCTACGAAGAAGAACTGTCTATAACCTCTTAAAGGTTTTGCTTCGAAAAATGTAATTCAAGTTTTACTTTTAAATTCAGGCTTTGAAATATATCGGAAACAATAGTTTCCTTCAATAAAAAACTGGAGGTAGTTATATTATGAATTAGTATTTCCAACCTTTTTTGCATTAAGCAGTTCACGGATAAATAAACCGCTGGTAAATTTTAAACAAAAAACTTGCTTTTTATCGGTTAATTTGAATGGTGATTCGACCTAAACAATATATATAAAAACACATATTGTACTGTAATAATACTCGATCTAAACAAATTGTGCATATTGTACTGTAATAATACTTGCCAATGCGGGAATATATCATTCCAATTCTTTGATTTTAATTGTTCAGTGGTCCGACATCGGCGATTCGGTCTATTGATCAGTTTCTGAAGAGAAAATGATGTGTGCAAAATTTCAGATCGATATATCAACAAGTAAAGGGCTAAGTTCGGGTTCTATCAAAAATTTTATACTTACAAGAATCAAAGTCAGGGAAATACCTTAAGATGTAAAACGTCAATCAGATGATAGGAATCTAAGCAATTTTATACATACATATATTATATATAACTCATACACTGACCGACAGATTTGGCATAAGATGTCTTAGAAAAACGAAAGTCATCGTATGTAGTATGTGAGAGTTGGGGAAGCACCGACACGATGTTATCTATTAAGTGGGGAGGCCTGCTTTAGAAGCTTCAAAAAAATCTGAGATTATGTCCCCAAAGTTATATGTAAATGGAAACGAAATATTGTCGAAGCTAAAAGAGAAATTGTGACCGAGCGTCTAGCAGATATATGAGCGATTGGGTAAAAAGCGAAAACTGTGACGCGTAATTTCACGGATTTTCATTTTTAAAATTTTTCTTAATTGGCGGGCATGTTAGAAAAAAAACTAAACGTCGTATGGAATTGAGTTTATTATCTTTGGCATTAAATTATTTTATATTTAAACTAAAAAAAACTAAGAAAAGTCAAGTTTGAACATATTTTTAAACAACAAAGTAATTTTTTTTTGGTCAAACACCACTTTTTCTCAATTTAAAAAAAATTGTACAATTTTACATTTTGCTTGGAATTTTCTTAGTTAAACTAGAAGATAAGTTATAAACAAATATGAATCGCTTTGAACTTTTTGTTTTCGATAGAAATTACAACGTGCATCCTCTCCGCCGTACGACAAATGCACATGCGAGTGCATCGGGCAATTGCAACCCAAAGGCAGAATATCAAAGATTTCGTATCCAAACAATTTTCGTATTATGTTTAAATACATAACTATAAACCCTAGATATTTCGATTTAATCAATTAATCCTTCCCAAAAAAAATCCTCTAAAAATCGATTTTTCGAAGCCTCTAAATTAGGCTCCCCCCTCAACTAATATTATGCCACTTACATATTCGGTATGTAAGCGCTTGAACAGCTTTTCTATGATTTATAAAGTTTTCGAAACCGGAAGAACTAGCACACACTAATGCTTGACGACACCACACACACAAGACAACTCACCACACTTGTACATCCACCCACTCAGCATAAAGGATGGTCTCCTGAGCAGATTCAACACATTCGTTCTAAGCTATTCGATCTATACTCATCGCACATCAACTTTCGCTTATATACTGCGCCGCGGAATTCCCACCTTACTTCGATCGACACCGTTCCACCCGCGCCGACTTACAGCGACCCAACACAGTTCGACGCGATAAATTAATTAAACTATTGTACTGTAAACAAAATATAATTTTAAATAAATTGTACATTTAAATTTTCCAATACATCTTTTCTTTTTTAAAGACTCGCGCGAGTGTGAGTGCCAATTAAACTCCAAGATACAGTGATTGGTATTCCCCAAAAAATTGGGTCAACATTATTCATGGTCCTTCGAGCCTAAAAGACAGGCACTATAAATTAACAGCCACAAAACGAAACACAGAAAATAAAGTGAAGCAATATGCAGTGCAGTGCTGTAGAAGTGAATTGGCGAACAAACAAAAATTATAAAACAAACTAAAAAAGCTTTAAAAACAAAAGTGCAGTGTTCCAAACAAAAAAAAACATACCTATACACCTACACATATACTATATATACATTAGGTGAAAACTGTGAAAAAAAAACTTTTTATACTTATGTATATACAACAAAAAATAAAAAAGTGCAGTGGAACGAAGAAAAAACCAAAGCTACGGTGACAAAAACATAAACTTACAAAAACAAAATACATATATGAAACAGTCTCCACAGGCAAAACAAAGAAAAAAAAAACAGAAATACGGGCGCCAAACCATAAAACAAAACATAAATAAAAACAAGGTTAAACAAAAAATGGGCGCGAAAAACTAAAGCAGCTTAATAGAAAACAAAAACAAATATTCGGGCGCGAAAAAAAAAAACAAATATAAAGCAACAAAAACTACAAAGGCATTGTCGAAGCCAGCAGACTGGAAGGAACTGGGTGGAAATAAGGAAGGAGGAATTGGTGACAAAAAGGGGTATATATGTATGTATATACATACGTTAACCCCACAACAAAGTGAGCGTATTAATTTCATTTCTAATTTAGTAAATGCACATATGTATGCTTCAAGTTACGGGTTTTCTGCTTAAAACCTAACGAAAAATCAGTATCCAAACTGTTTTAATTCGCGGCTGTATTATACGGTAAATTCAAAATTACCGCAGTTTAATCAAGTACATACATATGTACACAATATATATGTGTACATATTCAATATACACATATAAATATATCCCTAAATACATGTATATATTCTTACCTTCCTGAATTCACAACAAGTTTAAAACCTTTCAAGCAATACCCCTAATGTTTAACCAGAACAATAAGCAGGATTGAACAAATGAAAATACAGGATAGACCATTTAAAGTTGACCCATTTGTTTGTTTGCCAAAATTAAGGCGTCGCGGATAATCAGCTGGGTTTAGTTTTTGTGCCATTTGAATTTTATATGGAAACATCTTCAAATCTTTATGAATTATGCGTCGGAGAGTGGTGCGAGAGATGTCTAATTCCTGAGAGCGGCGATAACTCGATGTCGATGGAGTCTCCTCAATACTGGCTCGTACAGCTTCGATATTTTCATCAGAACGTCTTGTGCGTTGTCTGGATGCATGACTGGCATTACTGAGATTACCGGTGTTCACAAATTTTGCGTATAAAGACTTAATTGTGTTCTTAACTGGAGCACTTTTCACTTTATTTTTTTTGCGAAACGCACGTTGAGTTAACACAATTGAAAAGTTATTTTGAATATAAAGCTGAACAATTTCAGCGCGTTCTTTTGGAGTGTACTGTTCCATGGTATAAATTGTCTTCGAATGACGCTTCTAACGCGGTATGACATTAGCCGATTTGTCAGCGCTGTTAAAAGTTACAGCGTTGCCAGATGGGTCAACTTTAAATGGCCTACCCTGTATTAACTAAAGTATGAAAAGAGAAACAAAAAACATACATACATATGTGCAAAATTTCATACTTTTATATACATAATATATATATTTACATACGAGTATATAATAAATATTAACAAAGTGAATACGGGAGCGTATCTGCGGATTACCAATTCCGTTTCGCGCTCTCCTTCTATTGTAACAATATAGAAGCGAACCTTATGATTTCATACGGCATACAATCTGCCACTCTACCCTACGTTAGGTAATATTAAACTATTAAATTTTAATTACTAAAAAGTTACTAAAAAAGTCAAGTTACAATTAGCGCATAACTAAACGCTGCTAAATTTATTTTTACTTAAAACTCAATCATACAAAAAGGTTGGGTAGACAACAATAAGTAATTTGAAAAATATATATTCAAACTTACGTACATATATGAGGGCTGTCTGATAAATAACCGACCTCAACGTGAAGCTAGCGGCACCTCTGAAAAAAAAGTTTCTACTTCAAATTGTGCATATTATAATAGCTACTCGCCAAAATTTCAGAAATTTATCTTGCGTAATTATCTGTTGACAGTCGTTTTTGTGAGTCTATTTCGGTGATTTCCCTAAAATTGAAAAAATTGAATATCGAGCTGTAATTAAATTTTTATTTTTGAAAGGCAATACGCCTTCACAAATCAAAGATGAGTTGGACTCTGTGTACGGTGACTCTGCACCATCGTTTACCACCATAAAATTTTGGGCAGCTGAATTTAAACGTGGTCGCAGGAGCTTGGAAGATGATGAACGTCCTGGGCGTCCAAAAGCTGTAACCACTGACGATAACATCGCTAAAGTTCATCAATTGGTATTAGACAACCGCCGGATTAAAGTTAAGGAAATAGCTGAGATTATGAAGATGTCAAAAGAACGTGTTTGTCAGATATTAAACCAAGATTTGGGCAGGAGAAAGCTATCCGCGCGTAGGGTGCCGCGTTTGCTTACGCTAGACCACAAACGTGCGCGCATGAACATTTCCAGCGCACTGTTGGCTCAGTTTAGAGGCAATACGACCGAGTTTTGGCGCCGATTGATAACTGTAGACGAAACTTGGATTCATCATTATACACCCGAAACAAAAATCCAATCTAAACAGTGGATTGAAAAGGGGGAACCGGCCCCAAAAAAACCTAAAGCTGTGTATTCGGCTGGGAAAGTGATGGCAAGTGTTTTTTGGGACAGCCATGGAATTATTTTTATCGACTATCTTGAAAAAGGAAAAACTATAACAGGAGCATACTACGCATCATTATTGGACAAGCTAAAGGAAGAAATTTCAAAAAATCGGCCACATTTGCAAAAAAAAAAAGTCTTGTCCCACCAAGACAACGCACCATCTCACACCTCAACAGTCGCCATGGCGAAAACCACGAATTGCGGTTCGAACTGCTTGACCATCCACCTTATTCACCAGATCTAGCACCAAGCGACTTTTTTTTGTTTCCTCAACTTAAAACTGCGCTCGGCGGCCAGAGATTTTCGTCAAATGAGGAGGCAATCTCTTTCGAGAACTCGTATTTTGCAGACAAAGACGCCAAGTACTATTTGGAAGGGTTGCAGAGATGGGAGCATCGCTGGTAGAAGTGTGTGGAGTTACAAAGAGACTATGTAGAAAAATAAAAAAAAAATTTGAGAAAGTCGCGTGCATGATGATTAGGTCGGTTATTTATCAGACAGCCCTCGTATACTATATGTCCATATATTAAAACATACATATACATATATCTTTTCAAAGTCCGAATTGACAAGCATACGGCAAGACCTGTTGTTCTTTGGCAAACAAAAACAAGCAGAATTGCGTACAAAAGCGAATTGATCTCTCTAACGAGCTCTCAATTGCTTAAGAAAAAAAGCATAATCATTAGCACAAACAATTCGTGCAAACTTATGTAAATAGCGCATTGATCTCTTCAACGAGCTCTCATTTGCACAAAACATAAGCACCTTCGTACGAATATACATATGTACATGTACCACCGTATATGCAGGCATACATCTTATATTAAAACATAAAAGTTCAAAGTCCACATTTGCAATTATCCGGCAAACAAAAACAAGCAGAATTGTGGACAAAAATCTAATTGATCTCTCTAACGAGCTCTCAATTGCTTACGAACAAATCATAATAAACAATTCGTGCATACTTATGTACAAAGCATATTGATCTCTTCGACGAGCTCTCAATTGCACAAAACATAAGCAACTTCATACGCACATACAAACATACATATAAGTCCAAGTATTAGGGTGTACCTAAACACAAAATATTCGGATATAAAATATTTTAAATAATAAAAAGTACGGGTTTAATAGTAATTAACAATTCAAAATAAAATATAAATAAAAAGAATACCATTGAAGGTAAGTACAAAACGATATTAATAAAGTATACGTTTGTACCGATATAATCTGAAAAAACTCTTATTTATTTAAAGAGAGTATGCAATTTATTACATTATATCACTTCGATTGAATACTACAAAGCGCTTTACACTGAGAAAAATTTAATTCATTTTGACATATATTTTAATATATAATATAACAAAAATGGTTAATAACGAAAAAAATCAAAATAAACCCACAGGAGCTACACGCTCAAAACAAGCTATTAAATTTATTTCAGAAAGTGACAGTTTAACAAGATACTGCACTAGATTTGCCTCTTCACCGATTCACGAAAACTCTGAATCGTTATTAGAAATCAAAAATCAAAATCTTACAAATTTTTGGACTCGCTTCCAAGCGGCTCATGACGCCATTCTAGATTCTGACGATTCAGATACACATAATTTCAAATCCTCGGCTAACGATATTTACGAAAACTGCTTGGACCAATATGAAGAAACGAAAGCTATGATCTCCGATCAATTAAAGCTCATTAAAGCAATTGCACCTACTCCCCACAGTAGAGTAGAGCTGACACAAAGAGACAATCAAGAGGCAAGTTCAGGCATCCAACTCGAGGTGCCTACATGTGATGCAGAAACGTTTTACGGAGGTTATGAAGAATGGCCGTCCTTCCGGGACATGTTCACAGCCGTTTACATCAACCATCCGCAACTATCAAAGGCACAACAACTGTATCACCTCCGATACAAAACAAAAGGTCAAGCAGGCGAAATAGTTAAACAGTTTGCATTAAATGACGACAATTTCAATTTGGCTTGGGAAGCTTTAAAAGCTAGATTTGAAAACGAAAGAATACTGGTCGATAAGCAAGTAACGGCACTATTAAACTTGCCTAAAATTAAGAAAGAAACGAGTGTAGAATTCATTAAACTAGAATCCACTGTTTCTTCGGTTCTATCGACACTTAATATCCCCACAGACAGCTGGGATCCTATTCTGGTAAACATTTGCACTGCCGCATTACCAGAAAAGTCGTTACTTCTATGGGAGCAATCGCTCTCATCACGAACGGCTGTGCCAAATATGCCACAGGCCGCATCACACGCTGCTACATCGCAGCGCGGCACGCGAAGTGAATCGGCCACCGATCCAGCGCGACCGCATACCCCGCTTCCAATCCGCAGCTCGTGGCGCGCCCCAGCGAGCGGTACCTCGTTGCGGCGTCGGCAGGCTGGACCAAAACCTCGTCGTTCTACGGGGCTGAGCAGCGTTGTGGCAACGCTGCAACAGTTGCAGCGCCTTTTAGGCTAAACATTCGTTTAGGGGGGCCTGGATGGTTAAATGAGCTTCTGCGCCCCCCTCTTAATATAAATTAACTACACCCCACACATACACACCATACTCAACACATCTTCACCCCACACTACACATTCCATACTCAACACATTGGCATCATGCGCATCATTTTTTCATCCCACTCTACACACCGCATTCTCCACACCTCGGCATGATGCCCACCTCATCATCAACATACACACCACACACGAGGACACCAGCACACAACTAACAAAAGGGACTGGCGGACGGCGCCCAGTCTTATTCGATCCGTGCGCTTATACGTACATACGAGTACCATCGACCAGTATCCCGCTTTCGTTTTTCGTTTTGCCAGCAAATTAATTGCCAACACTAAGGGTAAGTACCGCGAGGTTTTTTTCTAACGAAAAAAAAAAGACTTCTAAGAAAATAAGGTGGCTTACTTTAAAGGAATTATTCGTGCGAAATTGCATCCCGTTATAATATTTATTTCTTAAGTTATGTATTGGAAAGTGAGAGAATCAAGTAGAATTTAAAACTGTGTTATATGGGAAGTAGGCGTGGTTGTAGACCGATTTGGCCCATTTTCACACTGCGATATAGAAATATGAGAGGAATACAGCGTACTAAATTTAGTCGACATCGGTCGATCGGGTCCCGAGATATGTGATTTCACAAGAGTGGGCGGAGCCACGTTCATCGTCCAATTTTCACATCGGCTCCCATAAAGCCTTCTCACACCATCTCGGAGGAAAAATTTAATGTCTCTGGTGTAATTAGTTATTGATTTATTGCGCTTTTAGTAATTATATTGAAAGTGGGCGGAGGAGTTTTATAATATTTGCGCTCAGCAAATTTGGTTGTTGCTTTAGTAGTTTAGAAGACATGTACATTAAACTTATTAGAGGGCGAGGACACACCCACTTTTTTGAAACTATTTTTCCACACGTTCCCCATGCTACTGCGATCCCCTGTATAAAATTACAGTGTAATATCTTAGTTTCGTACTTTGTTATGACACTTTATAGGTTTTCGTTTAATGCCAATTTATGGGCGTGGCCGTCTACCATCTACGAACTCGGAATTTTTTTTTTTTTTTTTGTTCTAGGAAACCCGCATACCAAGTTTCATCAAGATATCTCAAATTTTACTCAAGTTACAGCTTGCACGTCAGGACAAAATTAATTTATTTTATTCAAAATAGTGCCCTGCTTCAATAGTTTTTTGCACGGTCCAAAAGCATGTCGAATGAGTGTTTTAGCTCGTTCGCCAATATGGCCGACAGTATGCCGGTGCAAGCCTTTTGAATGGCTTCTATCGTACGTCTGCATAACGCTTTCCTTTCATGGGTAAATGCATTTTTCCGAAAAGGAAGAAGTCGCACGGTGCCATATTAGGTGAATAGGGGAAATGGTCAAAGAATCGGTCAAAAGCGTCGATCGATGAGACGACGTATTATCGTGCAACAAACGCCAACTTTCATCTTCGCAATATTGGGTCCAAACACGTTGAATAAGCACAAATGTTCAGTCAAAATGCTATAAATCGATGTTATGGAGATGTTAAATTCCATTTCAATGAGTTTCAATGATGATTTTGGCTGATTTTTAATGAATTCACGCACCGTTTCGATGGGATTTCTGGTGATGACGGATTCTAATTGGTCCACATGTTGATCGTCATTTACGTCCTCACGACCACTTTAAAAACGTCGAAACCACTCGTGCACTCTGCTACGGGATAGGCAATCATCGCCATAAACTTGTTTCATCAATTGAAACGCTTAAGTAAAAGTCTTACCAATTTTAAAACAAAATATAATGTTGGCTCTTTGTTCGAAGCTCATTTTAATAACACAAACATACTGACACTTAAAACGCAATAACTTTACTTCCAATAGATGAAATGTCATGAAATTCTCACTGGACAATCAATAAAGATAGCAGATTCTAACGCACCTTGTATATATATTTATGTTCACATAATAAAGCCACTGCAAATGAAATTACGTTTCAGAAAATAAATTCATCGAATTAGCTTTGAATTCGTATAACGGTATGGAAAAAGTTCCGTTATATGTTTGGAAGTTACTAAGGTCATATTCAAAAAAATAAGTATCGTGTTTGGCGAAAGAATTAAAATAAAATCGCAGGTGATCTAGTCGGGTGTACTCATATAATTAAGCCAGTGTAACGAAAGCTTTGCAATAAATTAATGTAATTATATGTGTAAGAACTCTTAAAAAATTGTTTTAAATTGATATGAAGAAAAAATTTGGTTTTCGAAAGCATTAATTGGAACTTCTGTACATGGGATTAAATTGTGACTTGAGCTTTCATCGCTATGAATCGTAGGTGTGAGTGAATTTATTTGTATTGGTATTCTTGAAAAGGCGACTGCAACTACATTTGTTTTACCAGGTTTGTAAGTTAGTTCGTAGTTATATTCTTCTCAAATGGCTTTCCATCGCTTTATTTTACTATTAGTATTCTTATGGCTTGCCAACAGGTGCTACTTCGGACTGAGTAGGCAATTGAAAAGTAAAGTCCTCTCTCGACGAACAAAAGCCAAACTCTATAAGTCGCTTATAATTCCCGTCGTGCAGAGTGCAGAGGCTTGGACGATGACAACAACCGATGAGTCGACGATACGAGTTTTCGAGAGAAAGGTTCTGCGAAAGATTTATGGTCCTTTGCGCATTGGCCACGGCAAATATCGCATTCGATAGAACGATGAGCTGTACGAGATATACGACGACATTGACATAGTTCAGCGAATTAAAAGACAGCAGCTAGGCTGGCTAGGTCATGTTGTCTGGATGGATGAAAACACTCCAGCTCTGAAAGTATTCGACGCAGTACCCGCCGCGGGAAGAACAGGAAGATGAGGACCTCCACTCCGTTGGAAGGACCAAGTGGACAAGGGCCTGGCTTCGCTTGGAATATCCAATTGGCGCCACGTAGCGAAGAGAAGAAACGACTGGCGCGCTGTTGTTGACTCGGCTATAATCGCGTAAGCGGTGTCTACGCCAGTAAAGAAGAAGAAGATTCTTAAGGCTTAAGGCATAGGTAAGAAGTTGATGATCGGTGATAATTTTAACTTTTTTTGATCCGTAAAGGTAATTTCTAATTTCTAAGTGAATTAAGTGACCATATTATACCAAGCATTTCTTTCTCATTATTGGTAGCATAATGCTTTTCAGCTTTGCTTAAAGCTCTCGATATGAAAGTAACTGGTCTACCGTCTTGCGATAGGACGGAACCTAAGCGAAGTCTGAGCCGTCGGTCGTTAGTTCAAAATCTTTATCGAAATTTGGATGCGCTAAAACTATATCCTTGGACACTAAAGTATTTTTTATTTTATTAAATGTTTCTAAGGCCTCGTAGTCTAATTCTATTTCTATTTTTTTCGAGTTCCGTTTGGAGACATGACATAACTTCTCCTTTTAGTAGTGCTATTAATGGTTAAGCTACTTTTGCATAATCGTCGGTAGTAACCTGACATCCTAGGTTAATTCTTTGAGATTTCGTTTTTTCAATTTGTCTAATTGGATTTTCATGCTTGCATTTTCTAAGGTCTGAAATACCAATTCTATATTTTTAAAATGTTCTTCGTTTTTGCCAAATATTATTATATCATCGATGTAAACATAGCATCTTACTCCCATATGTTGACGAAGGATATCGTCTAGTGCTCTTTACAATGTGGCTGGAGCATTTTTTAGACCGAAAGGTAAGCGGAGGAATTCATATTTTCCGCTATTTACGGAAAATGCGGTTTTTTTAATGTCTGACTAGCGAAGTGGAATCTGATGGAACCTAATTTTAAGTCGATAACAGTAAATAGTTTATTGTTTCCCCGATTTGCAAGGACTTCGTTAATTTCTGGTATAGGTTATTTATCGGGGATCGTAACTGAATTAAGTTTACGATAATCAACGACCATTCGATACTATTTTTCGCCAGAGACATCTGACTTTTTGTTAACTATCCATATTAGGGAGTTATACGGAGATTTCGCTCTCCTTATTATTTCGTTATCTGGGAGTTCATCAATTTGGCGTTCGATTTCGTATTTTAATGCCATGGGATACGGGTATGACTTGGAATAGACAGGGGTTTCAGTTGTTGTCCGGATTTCGCCTTTCACGAGAGTGGTGTAGGTAAGTTTTTTATCAGGATCGGAAAAAAGGTTTAAACATTTATCAATAATATTATTAATTTAGTTTTGTTGTTGTAATGAGAGATGTGAAATAATGATTTCCACATTATTCACTTCGTGTGATATTCGTTGATTTAACGTTATATTTATATTTTGACAAATTATCATTAAATTTTTATCGGTATGAATGATTGCTTTTAATTCTTTAAGTGTGTCATTGCCTACTATGGCGTTGAACGACCTTAGAGTTGGTAATATGAAAAATCTTATTTTCCCTACTGTTGGGCCAAAAATGTCGACAAAGGTGTGGTGGGTAATTTCAATTGTCCCGGCAACTGATTTTGCTGTAAAAGGCTTTTCGTTCATAATTGGATTCCTAATCCTAGTGGATTGAATGTAATTCTAATTATATCCGTTATCAATAAGAAAATTTATTGTGTCTCCGCGTCTTGTTCTAAATTCGTAATAAGGCAGCGAAGACAGCGCTAATTTAAAAAATTAATAGTATCAGGCTAATTTTTACCTGCATTATCGTAATTGCTATCGAAGGAATTGTCATCTTAGTAAAAAAATTTCGCTGTATTTTGTTTGGAGGGTGAGTCAGTTGTGCGGAAATCGGACGTTTCGGTGGTCGATTATCTTGGAATGTATTGGGATTATTCTGGTAATTAATCTGTCTTGACCGATTGGTCTACTTCCGTCGGGGTCGGTGGTTTAGGTGATAAGCTAGGTCTATTATTAAAGTAGGTATTTTCTCTATTAATATGGGGGTTGTTCGGGTATTTGTTGAACCTCGGCATGAATGTTTGATTATTTTGCATACAGTTGGGAGTGTTGAGGATACCGATTTGGTTGACGACCGAATATGTTAATTCGGAATAAAAAGCTCTATTGTTATTAAAATTATTATTTCGGGGAGGTTGTGGTGGTGGTTAAATATTTGCTTATGTGTATATTCGCGTGATTAATTCCATACGTCATGTTGTCAAGTTTTTTACATAAATGTAGTGCTTGGAGCAAGGTTGTCGGTTCTCTCATGCTGAGAAGACGAGGTAAATCGCCATTCAGTCCCTATCTGAATTGGTCATAGTCCATATGGACTCGTCGCTTTACTCGAGACATGAAATTTTGTCTAATATAAGGGAAAGGTGTTGGTAAACTTTTTGGTAAAAGGTCGGAATGTCATCGTGGCGTTGGACCAGAGCGGTCATCTGGTACCTATGTCCCTTTTATCCGAATAATGCATCGTAAGGGATTTTCGAATTTGACTACAATCAAATGGAGTATTGTACGATTCCAATGCGTTGTCGTCATCGCCAATTATTTTATGCCTGATCGTATGGAGTATCGGGAAGTACTCAGGGGTGTTCTTAACTCCCTAATAAGCTTTAAAAAATTTGTCTACGCTCTTCCTCCAGGATTTAAATTCTCCGTTCGTTCTGAAAATTCTCTAAGACATTTAACCATGTCCGAAATCTTATCTAGCGCTGCGGTCGGGTTCGGTAAAGTCAGTTATAGTCTGCGTACTCATTCGTTCGAGTATGGGTGGAAGTATTTTAAGGATGGGTGGTTTGCAAATAATCAAACCTCATTTGATCCAGCAGAATATCTGTTGTACTCGTAATTTACCTGCAGCTTCACATCGATTCAAGCAATCGTCGCAACACTATGAACTGACATTATACGATTTGAACCGAAATTGACCATACCGTTTCCTCTATCGTGGTTGCCGAAGAAGAGATTGTTCATGTTGCATAAAATCAGTTTACGCTGTTGTCTATGATGAACTGAATTGATTTGATTGTGTTTTTGCCACGACTGTTTGTTCGGATTTAATCATACTAGTTGCAGCTCTCTGATACTTACATAAAAGATACACACATATCGTATAGTAACAAATGTCAAAACAAATTAAAAATTTAACATCTGCTATTTTATGACTCATTCTTAACTTTCGTGGAACTTCCTACCATTATTTTTGTTTTGTTTTGTAAGCATCTTGATACCTACTTATGTATATGGCGAAATGTAATGAACGTAACATATAAATTAATAAAAAACTTAGTTAGGTTTTTTATGTTATTTATTTTTTTCTCTTGCTTACGCAAGAGCAGCCGTTTCCACCGGTAGAGTTATTACAACTGTATTTGATTATTAAAATATTGCGGCGACTACGCCTAAATACCTGACTCTTAGTTGCTTTGCCGTGTGACTTGCAAAAGTGCAATTCGGCAATTTACCTCTTGCTCCTATTACCTTTTCCGGTGTTGTTGTTGTCACGCGCTACCTGGTTGACACTTCGCTCAAACCTGCCGACGCAGCGTCAGCGATATCGGTGGGAGTGGAGTGTTGACCGGATACGTGTTTACCGGTGTTAACTACCCCCCCTCTTGAAATGAAGGCGTCCTCGGCTTCTTTGATGACTTTATTCAATATCACCATGCTAGTTCGTCTTCGTTTCACTAAGATTGCACCAATTACAGACATGACAAATAGGAGCAAGAGAAGTGCGCCCCCTGATTGTAATGAACGGGCGTTAACGAGGACATGTAGCCTCGCTATGTGCTTAATGTTCCTCATATTTACTTTCTGTAAGTATGGTAACGATAGCAAATTAATGTGTTCAGTGAAATTTACATATTGTGCGCGAGCAGTTTCGGGATACGATCGAATAGTTTTAGCTCAGTTGATGTAGGTCGTAGTGTTTACCATAATCTCTGAATCAAATGTTACAAGGAAAGTTCCCCTCGTTAGTTTCGTCAAGTTCTGTGATTGTATAGACGCTGGTTGATCGTTGATTACCAGGATGCCATTATCAACTTCCTCAATAGCGGGGACGTTATCGGCGGATTTTGACTTACATTTTGCGGAGTGTTGGTTAAGTAGTTGTAGCGTACATAGGCTTTCCTTCAGAGGCTGACAAAAGTTTGCCGCTATAGCTTCCTTGCAGTTGTAGAGTGGAATGTATCTACCATTACATTCAGCAATAACATCTGTTTCTAGAGAGATAATTTTGCCGTCATGGATCACTGGCAGCAACTTTACATTATTACAGAATCTGTCTATTTTTGGGAATTTAATAACAAAGTAAATGCAATTCGTATCTTGAAATATCTTAATTTTAGAAATGGACAATAAATCACTTATGCTAATATTTGCAGTGTTCAGCAGCTAACCACTCATTAATCTCCATACCATTTAGCAGGATAGGGTTGACGATATTTAACCTGCCCAGAGTGATTGACGTTAAAATGGTTTCCAATTCCATTATAACTGCTCTATTTCTGGCAGAGGCTAGAGAAAAGAGATATCCCGTATCTATTTGAGTGCTTTTTGCATTTTGTAGTAATTTGTTTACTGTCACTGTCAATTCGTTTATTTTCTTTTGTGTAGCTGAATTTATTGCTATTTGTTGTTCGTTTGTTTCTAATAGGGCATTGGTTCTGGTCTCGAGCATTTCAAAGTCGTCGGAGTCTGGAGTCCCTGTTATGTATTTCAAGGCAGTCCGCAGACCTCTAGCGTACCGATGGTTTATTTTTATTGCGTCCAATAGTTGCAATATTTCATTAGCGTCATTCTCTAATAGTCGTTTAATATGTGATTGTGGGAATTGGATCAGTAGTTCGTTTGTCTCCTCAGCTATTACTTCGAATGTTGATAAATTAGTTCTATGAAGTAGAAAGTCATGCTGCTCATAAACAGCTACAGCTCCGGATGTAATTGGAATGTAATAAGAGTTGGTATAGTCGAGTATTCCCGCGTTAGCTCGATTATACTGTCGTGTTTGTCTATTTTCGTTATGTTTTTGTAAATCTTTCTGCTGAATAAGTGTAAGTCTAGTTTTTATTTCCCTTATTAATTCGTCCGGTGTTGAATGTACTACGTCTATTGGTTTTTTGTTCGTTACTGAATGAATTGTGCGGTTGTACTTAGATGTGGCTAGCAGAATTAGCTCAGTTGTGTTAGCGATACCAGTCTCAAGCTCCAAGGTCCAAGGACTCGTCACATGATAATCCTGGTTGAATAGTCACCGGTTCGTATTGGGTAACACGAACTGGTGTTTCGATTCGTGCTAACCTGTTTGTCAGTTCGTCAACCCGAGACTGAAATTCCCGCCGGGAATGCTCGGTCGCAGCACGAATGGCAGTATTAAGGAGAGCTTCTAGAGTTTGTGCGTCCATTTTTAATTTTCCCTAAGTCAGTCAAGTGTTAAGTGGATACAGGGATTTCCCTTTCTAACCTTTACCCACCTTTACGAATTTAATTTATTATTTAAGGATAGTAAAAAAAATTTGTGTTTTTTTTTTATTTTTTTATTTTTTTTTTAAACAAAGTTAGCTGCTAAATCACTCTACTCACATGAATTTTTCCATATCTCGATAAGCTATGTCACTAAATAAGGTATGATAAGGCAGCAGCACGATGATTCCTGGGGTTGTGATCCAGCAGCAGGAAGACAGGATTACGATGATTAGGATGCTTTATTTCTTAGAGCATTGGCTCCACACTTTCTCCCACGATAGGTAGTATTTAATTTGCGGTTAAAATTTTCCAAAATAGAAAATTGTTTCTAACTCTCACTATTTATGTAATGTTAATTAAGTTAACTGTTTTTTCCGCGACTGTTAGGTAGTGTTTAATTTGCGGTTAAAATTTTTCAAAATAAAAAATTGTTTGTAACTCTCACTATTTACGTAGTGTTAATTAAGTTAAATGTTTTTCCGCGACTGTCGGGTTGTGTTTAATTTGTGGTTAAAATTTTTCAAAATAGAAAATTGTTTGTAACTCTCACTATTTATGTAGTGTTAATTTAGTTAAATGTTTTTCCGCGACTGTCGGGTGGATTCGAACCACGGCCACGCACAGGATTTGTCCTTTATAAGGATAACACAAGAACTGCACTATGGCCCCACGTTGGGCGCCAATTAATAAAAAAACTTAGGTTTTTTATGTTATTTATTTTTTTCTCTTGCTTACGCAAGAGCAGCCGTTTCCACCGGTAGAGTTATTACAACTGTATTTGATTATTAAAATATTGCGGCGACTACGCCTAAATACCTGACTCTTAGTTGCTTTGCCGTGTGACTTGCAAAAGTGCAATTCGGCAATTTACCTCTTGCTCCTATTACCTTTTCCGGTGTTGTTGTTGTCACGCGCTACCTGGTTGACACTTCGCTCAAACCTGCCGACTTAGCGTCAGCGATATCGGTGGGAGTGGAGTGTTGACCGGATACGTGTTTACCGGTGTTAACTTATACATAATATTAAAAATATATATGTACATAATATATCTGTGCATATCATGCATATCACATTACATACATATTTATTACATTCGTACTTGGTTGTTATTGCTTCGTACCTCTATGAGAGAAACCCCACTCATGTAAATGCATTAAAGCGGGCATACACGATACGCATGTGCGTTCGATCGGTATGAGTGCGCATGCTGTTTACTCGTGTATAGGCTTGTGCGCGTACCGACCCATGTTCGCGAAAATGTTTGATTTTTTACGATCGGTGTGCGCACATGTGTGTCGTATGGCGTTGTGTGCGCACAAAATTTCATTTCTCTCGTGTCGCCGAACAGTGAAGATCGCGGACGAACAATAGGAAGTGTTAAGGGGGAGCCTGCTTTAGAGGCTTCAAAAAATCGATTTTTTGAGAATTTTTTTGGGAGGGAAAGAAATAAGTGATTCAAGTTAAATTTCTAGGCTTTCTGATTATATATTTGAACATCTTTCCCAAATTTTTTGAATACGAAATCTTTGATATTCTGCCTTTGAGAAACAATTGCCCGATGCGTCTCGCATGCGCATTTTTCGGACGGCAGGCAGATGCAGGTCGCAATTTCTATCGGAAACAAAAAACTCAAAGAGATTTATATTTTATAATAATTTATCTTCTAGTTAAACTAAGAAAATTAAAAAAAAAGTGTCAAGTTCTTTAATTTTTTTTTAAAAACTTTGCCCTACTTCCATTTATTTTTTCTTGTCTATCCTGCTCGCCAATTAAGAATAATCGTAAAAATGAAAAACCGAGAAATCGCGTTTCGAAGTTTTCGTTTTTTGTCCAAGCGCTCATATTTCTGTTATACGCTCGGTCACTATTTCCCTTCTATCTTCGATAATATTTCGAATTCTAATCTATAACTTTGGGGAAATATTGTTAGATACTTTTAAAAGAGATTTGCAAAAAAAAAATCGATTGCTTGAAGCTTCTAAAGCAGGCTCTCCCCTTAATAAAGATTTCGTATTAAAATTTATTGATCTTATAAAAAATGAATTGGCAATTTGGCAAACGAAAAGTGATAAAATATAAAAATAAAATTGAGAAAAATAAAAGTTGGAATAACTTATTAACGAAATACCAAGAAATAGATAAAAGAAATAAATTCGAAGAAATGTTCCGCTTGCCTGCCGCACATGTTCACTGTGTGAAGAACGAACGCAAAATGAATGTGTCTCGTTTATGGGCGAAGCGAATTCACACAGATCGAACGCACATGTGTGTCGTGTATGGGACCTTTTAGCGAGAAATTAGGATTAGTGAGAAACCTCTACCAGAATGAGATTGTGCTCCCTTGAATATATGTATGCATTTGCAAATAGCCAGCCGAAAACTTCTGAAGACCTGTTTCTAGAATACACATCAGTCTGTAGACGGGCACAATAGATCATAATTCGCAGGGTAAGCCTAAATTTATTTCCATCTGATTAACATTTTGTACACTCACCTTCGATAAAGTAGAGGTTATATCTTGCATATCCTTCAGCATTAAGTTAATCAATAAATCACTTCGACTACCTTGATTAACAATTTTGCACCATAAAGTAATGACATCGTATATTTTCCCATTTAAACGCCTAAGAAAAATTTATTTAATATCAGTTATTGCTAAATGTAAAAGTTTAACTTACATATACGTTTTTTTTTGTTCAATTACGATTTTATGAGTACTTAGCTTAAGCATATCTCCCAAAATCATCCATATTTGTTTATAATTCTTCCTTAAATTGCTTTTTAGTCTAAAAATATATACATAATTAAGTATAGCATTAGTATAATTTCATTTCTGCTTACGTTATCATTAAAGCCTTCAAAATTTGTAACAGAATGAAATAAAATTCAGGTAGGAGTAGATTACGCATCATAGCAATAGTTGTTTTTTTTCTGTTTGTGAATAAATGAACAACGTTCAAGGCACCTTTTATAATTCCAAAGATTTTGTTTGTGTTGACAGGTTTTTCACTTAAAAATTGTTCCCTTTTTAAAAAGAATAATTAAGTCAATTATAAAAAATTAAGTAACTCATTAATTTACCGTAATGTCACAATAAAATATACCGCTACATTTTTAAAGCGTATGAAAATTTGTGAAATTCTCTTTATTGGATCGTCACAAAGTTGCAAAATGGGAATATTCAAAGGTTCGCAATTTATAGGTTCAATCATTGGAGAATTTAATACTCCTAAAAATTGGTCCGACAACGTTTGTAACATATCTAAGAGTCCTTCTTGATACGTCTTCCAAAGATCCTTCACTGCTATTCTATTCGAACCATTTTTCGATATAGAAAGCAGATGATGATAACATTTAGCAGCACTTTCCATTACATTATGATTGGGGGAATCCATAAATTGAGACACAAAATCTTTAACTATGCCACTACTCTGAACACTATATTCAGGGTAACATTGTAACAGAATAACCATAACACGAAGAACCGCCAAATTATTTGCAGAAGTGTAACAATTTTCACTTATTATTTCAAGAATATTCTTGACGTAATTGCAACCAAAAATTTTGCGAGATTCCTCTGAAGTGTAAGCCGACTTAGCAAGTATGCCTAGAAAAAAATGTTTTGATCAAAACTTAATTTACACCAAACAAATTATAAAATATACCAAGAATTGCAAGTAGTTGGGTGACATCCCGACTCTCTTTGCATGACACATATAGCTTTAAAATTATTGAGGTCCAAAGGCAATTTTTTTTATTCGTCCTTTCATTGTAGATCCCATTTAGCAACCGAAGCACTAATGAATAATTTCCAGAATTTTGCATAGAGGAACATACGACTTTTTCCAAGGCAACCTGTTCTTTAAATAAAAGGATCACTAACAAGCAACAAAGTTGAAGTCAATTACAGGTAGTTAGGGCTGAGTTTGATTAATTGAACAATATAGTAACAAATTCATTCGGTTTAACCGTAAATCATTATATTGCATATTAAGCGCCTAATTTTCCCCATTTTGTTCGATAACTTTATGATACTTTGAAGGTAATTTAATGACACAACTGTTGTAAACCCCTGCCCTATTTACCATAACCGGATTTTTTTTTGGGGGTTAACCCCTATGGCATTCACACATTTTACCTTCTTTTTGTATCCAGCTTTCACTGCAAAACAGAGCGAGAATCCTAACATTGAGCTCTGTTGTTGTTTCAACGGAATATCTAATCCACGTTAGGATAGTAAGGGTCACTTGTGTTGTCGTCGACGTCATCTCACGGGATGTCCAAGAAACGATCTGTGAATGGCGGTCAGTGCATGTCGAAAGTCAGTTGCGTCCGAAGTCGGCGTACTGTACGACGTCGTCGACGTAGTCAAGAAAACATCTTTTGATATTCCTAGGTGGCGTTTCCGCTCCAAGCAGATGGCTGCAGGGGTGATTTCTACGAAAACATCCCAGCAGGAACTGCTTGGAGAGGAGTTCATTATGCTCCTTAACTGGGAACATAAGCGTCTTACTGTGTAGGTGTTCTATTGGAGACATCAAAAGGCATCCCGTCGTGGTCTGGAGTGCAGTATTTTGACAGGTCTGAAGTTTCCTCATCTGCGTGCCACTGCATCCAGGCGATCATATAGGTGCTGCGTAGTTAAGGACCGTCCAGCCGATTGCCTTGTATGTTGCCATCAACGTTTCTTTGTCTTTTCCTCATGTGCTGCCGGCTAGCGACTTGAGGATTTTGTTGCGGCTCTGTACCTTGGCGATAATCGCGGTGGTATGGGAAGAGAAGGAGCATAGACTATCGAATGTTACACCTAAAAGCTTAGGATTATTGACAGTCGGAATTTTGAAGCCGTCGACTGCAATATTAAGCTCAAGTCTATACTCCTTCGTCCAGTTTGTAACTATGGTCGCTGTGGATTTGGTGGGAGGAAAGTGTGAAGTTCCGTGCAGTGAGGAAACGAGAAAGGTCGGTGAGGTAGTTGTTGACCTTCGATTACATGCCAGGACACCATCCTGAGGAACCCTTTGTTTAATTCTTCTCAGTTTAGATGTTTCGCCCCGAAATAGTACGGACGACTGCCGCCCGTTCAGATAGTTCATGGTCCACCTCTTTAGCCCTGGAGGAAGCGTAGTTTTTTCAATGTTCTGCAGTAGCGTTGTGTGGTTAACCGTGTCAAAAGCTTTTGACAGGTCCAAAGCTTTGAGGATCGTTCTTTCGCAGTGAAGGTCGTTAGTAGCAAAGCCTCAAGTGTATTCACTACTGGGGAGAGGAGAGTTATCGGACGATAAGATTCCCCTTTGTTGGCTGGTTTCCCAGGTTTCAGTAGTGGGACCACTCTTCCGATTTTCCACACATCGGGTATTTGAAGAGTGGTTAGCGACAAGTTGAGGACCTTGCTGAGATATCTTACTCCCGTCGAGCTTAGATGCTTTAGCAATGGATTTAGAGAATTTTCCCTTGTTAATGACACCCTGAACCTCCTCTTCCCCTTTGTTGGCTGGTTTCCCAGGTTTCAGTTGTGGGACCACTCTTCCGACTTTCCACAAATCGGGTATTTGAAGAGTGGTTAGCGACAGGTTGAGGACCTTACTGAGATATCTTACTCCCGTCGAGCCTAGATGCTTTAGCAATGGATTTGGAGGATTTTGCCTTGCTGATGACACCCTGAACCTCCTCATCGGTGAAAGTGGCGCCCCTTCGTTTGGCATTTTGCGCAGCCGTCGGTTAACAGATCCTTTGGCTTTGTCTACCGAAGGGTGCAGTGTAAACTGCCGGCTAAAATAGCTCGCGCACTTCTTCGGGTTCGAAGAGGCATGTCCATTGAATTGAACTTCGACTCGGTTGTTGTTGTTGTTGTAGCGGCAGAGTTCTGCCGAGTTGATAGTCCTTGGCCGGATAAAAATCCGGGTCCGTTCCGGTTACGTAGACCCGACTGTCGTGGGAACGGAACTTCAACTCGGTCGTCGTGTCTCCTTGGGTGAGACAAAGCTTATGTCAGGATGGATCATTATTGGCTCCGCATCGACATTTTAACCTAACTTACCGTGCGATTCTGTAACGTGGGACAGTATCAAGTCTCTAAATTTGAGATTTTGAGTTAGAGACAATTTTTGAGACTTGAGACGATTTTGCTATTCTGTAAGTGACAGTCTCAAAATCTATTACATTTCATTATTCAGAGATGTTTTTACACTTGAATGATAATAAAAATGTCGATAACAAATATTAACTTTTCTATAACATAGTCAAAAAACATAATTATCAATAAAAATGAAAATATATGTTGACTTTGTTTCATAATATTTACGAAATTTATGTAAAATTTATTTATTTTTGACCTTTTCGTGTTTGAATTGCTTACAAAATGTACATCGATTAATATCTATGATGATCTCTATTCAGTACATTGAAAATGGCAGCAAGAGTTCTTTTTAGTTTTGTGACCAGCTAACTACCAGGTCTCAAAATTTTGAGACTAACGCTAGAGACTGTTTAGTGAATAGTAACTAGTATCAAATTGATACTTTGTCTCAAAATGTCTCAAATAGAGACTAGAGACTGGTTACAGAATCCCGCTATTAACTTATTTTAATGATTATTTACGGACTTAGCTCCTGGCCAATAGAAGAGTGGTTAGCGACAGGTTGAGGACCTTACTGAGATATCTTACTCCCGTCGAGCCTAGGTGCTTTAGCAATGGATTTGGAGGATTTTGCCTTGTTGATGACACCCTGAACCTCCTCATCGGTGAAAATGGCTCCCCTTCGTTTGGCATTTTGCGCAGCCGTCGGTTAAATTTTTGGGTTTTTTCCCTCCATCCTTCTCTCTTCACTCCACAAATTCTCAATTGGATTGAGATCAGGTGATTACGCTGGCCACTGCAGAATGGGAACGCATCGCTCCTCCAAGAAATTTTTCACCAAACGCAAAGTATGTTTGGGGTCATTATCATGCATGAAGTGCCACCTTAGAGGCATTTGGTCGTCGACAAATGGAATCATGTGTTCTGTTAACATGTTATTGTAAACAAATTGATCCATTTTTGACGTTATCCTAACGATAGGTCCAACACCGTGCCAAGAAAAGGCCGCACACACCATAATATTTCCTCCTCCATGTTTCACTGTTTTTTGTGTAAACCTAGAATTGTGCTGCTGGTTACTGGGGCGCCAGACGTAACGTTTACCGTCAGATCCAATTCTACAAAACTTAGATTCATCACTCCAGAGAACGTTCTTCGAAAAAGAAAGTGGTTTGTCGATGTGAGCTCTTGAGAATGAAAGGCGTGCCTTCAAGTTCATCTTAGAAACAACCGGTTTCTTCTGTGAAATGCCTTCATTCAAACGACGTCTGATCGTTTTAGATGAAACCTTTATTCCGTATACTGCATAAACTTCGGTTTTAATTTGTTTAGAGCTCTTGAATGGGTCGTTTTTTGAAATCCAACGAATTAGATTGTTGTTGTTGTTGTTGTTGTAGCGGCAGAATTCTGCCGAGTTGACAATCCTTGGCCGGTTAAAAATCTGGGTCTGTTCCGGTTACGTAGATCCGACTTTCGTGCGAACGGACGAATTAAATTGTCTTCTTTGGTGGTGGTTTTGCAAAGCCTAGGAGCTTACACCGCGGATTTAACTCTCTAAAATTCGTCAAAATGTTTAATTGCGTTATAAATGAGCTTCCTCGAACACCCAACCGTTTTTGCAATCTGGGTTACCGACTGAACTTCACTTCTTAACTTTACAATTATAGCCAGCTTTTCTTCCGTGCAACACAAACCTCTATCCATTTCTAATCAGTAAATTTAAATTTAATTCAAAACCGCAGTTTTTATATTTAATAATCTCTCATCAACAAAATTTTTTATATTCGAAAATAAATATTTCTTAAAACTTTAAAAAACTTCGTCAGTCTAATGTGTGTTAAATATGTGTCCACTCACAAAAGCTGCTGATCGTTAAATAATCCTTCTATTTACGACAGTAGCAAAAACAAAGCGACGAAAATTTGCGATATCTTAGCTTGGCGCCTTGGTCTAGACAAAGTGGCGCCTTTGAACTGCCACTGTACATATAGTCGCCGCTAACTTATGGTTTTTGAGATATTTGCATTTAAAGTGAAAAAATCAACTAGTTAAAATGCGTAAATGCGTTTCTCCGATTTTTAATGCATTTTACACTTATAGTTTATACTTTTATATTTACTAACACTACACTAATTCGTTTCTAATCATTTATTTTATATTAAATAGTGCAAAAATAACTTTAATTCCATATCAAACATTAGTTAAAATCCATTTATTTATTGATTATAAAATAAGAAAGTGGTTGTAAACAAGCAAAAAATTAGAGTTACCATATTTTTTAATGGAATAAAAATAAGAAAAAAGAAAAATTATGACATCATAACTAAATTTATTAACGTGTGATGAGCAACGTAAAATATTTCAGAATTCTCATTATCTTGATAAATCCCGGTGTTGGATCGGGCAAAAACGAGTTCAACGCAAAAAAACTGAGCACGCCCAGGTGTTGGTCCGACCCTGGGTTATTTTTTATAAACGCGGCCGAAGGCCGGCAACGCAATAAGGTGTGGAACGCAAAAAACAGCACGCCCACGTGTTGGTCCGAGCATTATTTTTTTTAAAGCGGGGCCGAAGGCCGCCAATGCAGAAAGAAATTCTATGCGGAAAGTTAATGTGTTATATATTTAATTTATATTTAATATAAATTGTTGCCGCCGCAAACTTAAAGTTTTCGAGATATTTGCATTTAAAGTTGAAAATTTTGCAAATTTCATCTTGCAATTTCTCGATTTCTAGTAATTATTTATTCTATATTATGCACTTTTTATGCACTTACACTTCATTACGTTGTTTCTACATATTTATTTTTTATTTATTATTTACACATTTGCTTAAAATAAGCATTTTATGTTTTAAAAAAATTTCATTACATGCACAATAACAAAAGTATTCTGTGTTGACAGCTATTAAGTGTTGCCATAATTACACATTGATCAAACGAATAAAAATAATAAAAAATAGGATTATACCACAAATATATAAATCATTGCCCCTTTTCTTGATATATCATGATTTTTGATCGGGCAGGCCGCCAACGTTTAAGTTGGGTTATAGGTACCGCAAACGCAATAAAACCACTTTATATCCAATATTGACACAAAATTTCAGTTTTCGTTATAAAAAGGATAAATTTTTTTTATACTGTCAGGATTTTATTTAGTATTTGATGATTTCATTGGGATTTTAGGGGCAAAAATATATTCAAAGAGAAAGATTTTTATATATATATTTTTTGGGTATTTTCATCAAATAGATTTAATACATAATAAACGTTGGGAAATCGTCGTTTTAATTTACCACAGTTTCAGGTTTTTTTTGGTTCCGTAATTTTTACTTTTATCACTAAGTTTTAACTCAACGAAGAAAGGGATCTTTCTGGTTGAAATGGGCTACGTAAATTTTAAAAAAATTTGGCCCCCTTTGGGGTTTTTAAGGAAAACCCAACCAGAAAAGGGCCCTTAAAGAACTTGCCTAATGAAATTCCCCGAAAAATCACACTGTTTGGGTGGTTTGACACGGCCTCCTGCCAATCATGGACCCGTATTTTTTCAAAGATGCTTTGTTACACCAACGTTTAAAGTTTAATGGCTAATCTTCTAAACGTTCCATGCTAAAAACTTTTTCATTACCAATACATGGAACCAACTAAACTTGGTTTTTTACACAGTCATTTTTCAATTAACCATTGGCGCTTTTCAAAGGGCCCCACCCCGATCAACAATTCTATTGCATTTTGAGGAAAACTTCGGACAACAATTCATCTCAAGAAATGGACCCGTAAGTTGGCCACCAAGATCATGCGATTTAACGCCTTTAGACTATTTTTTGTGGGGCTACGTCAAGTCTAAAGTCTACAGAAATAAGCCAGCAACTATTCCAGCTTTGGAAGACAACATTTCCGAAGAAATTCGGGCTATTCCGGCCGAAATGCTCGAAAAAGTTGCCCAAAATTGGACTTTCCGAATGGACCACCTAAGACGCAGCCGCGGTCAACATTTAAATGAAATTATCTTCAAAAAGTAAATGTCATGAACCAATCTAACGTTTCAAATAAAGAACCGATGAGATTTTGCAAATTTTATGCGTTTTTTTTTTAAAAAAAGTTATCAAGCTCTTAAAAAATCACCCTTTAAAATGGATAAATTTTGGTTATTATATCTGTCAGCGATTTCTATTTATTTTTGATGATACATTGGTTTGTATTTTAGGTGACAATATATATATTACTATATTTATAGTAAAATTTGAGTTTTGGATATAATATTATATTTTTTGGTTATTTTGCACTCAAACTCATATTTTAAATACAATAATATATATGTTGCAGCAAGATCGTCGTTTTGGGACATCGTCGTAGCGCAGCGAGTTTCGGTTTTTCTGTTTGTTCACTTGTACACTTTGGTCACTTGTTCACTCACTAAGTTTTAAAACTCAACTGAAGAAGGAATCTTTCTGTGCTTACCACCGAACCACGCTCGACGACAGCGTCGCCACGCTGTCGTCCCGCTAAAACGGTACTCCTTGAAGAGACGACATGCAGCAACCGCTGTCGCCCTGCTAAAGCGGTACTTCTTGAAGCGACAACCAATCACAGCACAATTAACGGCTGATGGAATAATGAGAACTTAGTCTTCTAATGAAATTCCCTAAACTGTATACACATACACTCACACTCGCAAACCAACATCCACACACCATTAGGGTGCGCCGACACGGCCATCCTGACCAATACACGACCTCGTGCAATTTTATCAAAGATGCTTTGTTATCAATTAACCAACTTATAAAGTTTATTCAATAATAACTTCTAATTTTCCATTTAAAAACTTAAAATTTCCATTACAACTTACTATACATTTACATTTCCATTTTTTTTTTTTACTAATACAAATTGGTTTCTTTGACACAGCTCATTTTTACATTCTCATTAACCATTCAGGTTTTACATTTTGTTATCTAATGCGCCACACGCCATGATCAAAACAATTGTTTTGCACTTGTGCTTATATTATAATTACAGATTTCATTATTATTACAAATTTCATTATTGGCCCTTAAGGCACCTGTACTGTCTCTTTCAACAGTTTCCTTTTTACATGCTTTCATTACTGTCTCTTTCAACAGTGTCTTTTTCAACTATTTCAATACTGTCTCTTTCAACAGTGTCTTTTTCAACTAATTCATTACTCAAATCCTTATCACAACTTTCAAAGTCAACTGGTATTTGCCCATTTGGCATTTTCCTTATATCTTCATGAGCATATTTATATTTTCTATTATTTGTCAAGGACCTGAGCATATATCTATTCCCCTCTAACAATTCGGTTATTTGAAACGGCCCTTTAAACTTGGGACTTAATTTTGTTTGATGCCTCTCTTCATTTTTTAATAATACGAAATCTCCAACCCTGCATCCTACAACTTTAGCCTTGTTTTTATCAAATTGCTCCTTATTATATGCTGCTGCAGCTGAAATGTTTTGCCCTGCTCGTGCTCTCACCTCTGCCAAGTCGATTTCCTCTACTATATCGCAATGTGGAAGCAACCCTAACGGGCGGGCAACTTTGCTGATAAACAATTCTAAGGGGCTTGCCTTTGTCACTCGGCCAGCCGTACAGTTCAAAGCTAATTGGACTTCTCCTAATGCATCTTGCCAGGATCGATTGCTAGTTTCAACGGCAGTTAATAAGTTCTTTAAGGTGCTCATAACGCGTTCAACTTGTCCGCTTGCTCTACTTGCACCTGTCGCAATCAAATGCAAATTAATTTTTTGTTGTGAACAAAACTCACTAAATCTAGTGCTGGCGAAACATCTGCCCTGATCCGCTATCATGCGATCCGGTACTCCAAACAGAGAAATAGCAGACGTGACAGCATTTATGCAATTTTAGCATCTATTTTAAGCGTGTGGGTTAAATAAACAAATTTGGTAAAGGCGTCCACCTGAACAATGATGTACTCCTTCTGATCAGACTTGCCACTCAGCTTTCCAGTTATGTCGATGTGAATGTTGTGCCAAGGTGTATTTACTTTTGGTATTGGATGAAGACTTACTTGAACTTTACCCGAAGAAGACTTTGACATCTTAGACGTAATGCAATTCTCAACAAACTTTCGAATATACTTGGACATGTTATCAAACCAGTAATAGTCGTAGGCCTTATCTAAGGTCTTCTCCCATCCCAAATGCATGATGGACTCATGGATCTGATTTATTACGGACCATCTAAATGGTCGAGGAACAATTGGTAAAGATCGAGTTCTACCATTTCGCTGAAGTTTTCGATATAATATTCCTGCTCTCAACTCATAAGTTTTAGCAATATCTTCAGCAAGAGAATTTTCAATTTACTTTATTTACAATATAAACTATTTCAGAATCCTGACGCTGTTCGGCCAAAAGCCAATTGTCAGATATTTCTGCCAAATTAACTCGTTTTTCTGGAACTTTGCAAGTCAATTCTGTTGAAGGCAAATTTCCTGAAAAGAAGTCAACATGAGACATTCGTTTACCTTCTTTATATTGTATGTCAAATGTAAAAGACTGTAAATACGCCCACCATCTTTGTACCCTGGGACATAGATCTTGTTTAGTTCTTGATGCTTTAAGTGAGTTGCAATCAGTGAAGACAACAAAATTTCTACCTAATAAATAATGGCGAAAATGTTTTATAGACAAAACAACAGCAAGAGTTTCCAACTCATAAGAATGATACCGTGATTCAGCAGGAGAAGCAGCTTTACTAAAATATTCAATGACATGCGACTTGTTGTTGATTTTGTGTAACAAAATGACACCGTATCCCCGAGAACTTGCATCGGTATGCAACTCAATAGGGTGGTTTGGATCAAAAATTACTAAGACTGGTTTTTGCGTAAGGATAGAAATAACTTTTTGTCTAATTTCTTCATATTCCGATTTCCAAACAAAATCATTCTTTTCCGAGGTTAAAAGATATAACGGTTTCATAAAACAGGAGAATCCTTTCATAAATTGCCTGAAATAAGACGCCAATCCAATAAATTGGCGTAAAGCAGAGACTGACTGAGGAGGTGGCAAAGTAGTTAACGCTGTAACTTTACGCGAATTCGGGCGGATTTCACCTGCACTCACTTCATGTCCTAGATATTGAACTGTTGACATGAGAAAAGAACATTTTCCTATATTGAATGAGAATCCAGCATTCGTGAGACATTCAAGAGTGATTTGTAACCTTTCCAAAGCCTCACTTTTTGTTGCAGCAGCCACCATTACATCATCCATATAAACGACAACAAACGTATTTGCAAGATCTCCAAGTGTCTGCATAACTGTGCGTTGAAATATTGAAGGGGCATTCCTGAGCCCAAAAGGCATTGCCAA
The DNA here is from genome assembly GCA_027475135.1 of Bactrocera correcta. Taxonomy (NCBI): domain Eukaryota; kingdom Metazoa; phylum Arthropoda; class Insecta; order Diptera; family Tephritidae; genus Bactrocera; species Bactrocera correcta. The sequence goes on from CM050327.1 coordinate 36,750,424, forward strand.
AAATTCATATTGCCCATCTGGAGTGACAAATGCTGTACACTCTACCGCTTCTTCGTGCATGGGAATTTGATAATACCCACTTGCCATATCTAAACATATAAAATATTTCGCTCCATAAAGTCTGGCTATCTGGTCTGATATAAGGGGCAAGGGATATCTATCTGCGACTGTATTAGAATTTAACTCGCGGTAATCAACACACAAACGATGAGTGCCGTCTTTTTTTATTAACCAACATTATGGGACTAGCGTAAGGTGAGCAACTTGGCCTTATAATTTTACATTGCAATAATTCATTAATCTTGTCTCTTACTAATTCTCTTTCATTTGGGCTAAGCCTATATGGTCTTCTTTGAACAGTTTTTCTTGGGTCTACTAATTTAATTTTCATTTCACTCGAAATAACTCTACTCGAAGGAATTCCCTTAATAAAAGATTTTGAATATTTTTCCAATAAATTTTGTAATTTATCTCTATCTTCCCCAACAAGATCAGTATTTAATTCACAAAATTTCTCATCATTTGAACAAAAGATAACAGTTTTTGATCTAATAATTTCGAATTTGCCTGGTGATATTATAACATTAAATCCAGGGGACAGTTCTTCTCGACCAATAATAATATCATTTTTCAAACATTCATTGTCCACAACATGAAACAAAACTTCAATATAGTGTTGACTAATTTTTACGTTGCTAAGTATCTGTAACGTGCTACATATGCCGTCACCACCAATACCCTTTAACATCACAACATTGTTAATTCTCTTACCAACTAATTTGATACTTATCTTTTGTTTAATTAATGAACATTCCGCTCCAGAGTCGAATGTTGTTATAAACGTCTGACCATGATGAGTCATCTCTCCTTTGGGCTCAACAACTTCGCATAGCTCCACTCTTTTCGTCTGGTGTGTATCCTTGACCTTATCCATTTTGAACTTACTGCAATGTGTTGAAATATGACCAAGTTTACCACACTTAAAGCAGGTTACATTCGCTTTTTGCTGGTGGCCAAATGCACTCCTTCCGCTACTATTCATAACACGAGACGAAGGATGATCTTGATCCTGTCTAGCTCGACATTCCATCATCTTGTGGCCTAATTTTCCACAGAAATGGCATTTGATTGTTGAAAGTTTCGGACGCTTTATTTCAGGTGAACACATTTCTTCTTGCAGGTTTTTCTTCCTTTTGTTGAACGTGAATGCTTTAAGCTCGGTTTGTAATTCACTTCTGGTGCGCATATTTGAAGTAAAGGTTAGGCGCTGCAATCTGTTATCAACATGAGCCATCTTCGCAAGCGTCACCGAAACTCAATTTCCTCCAAGTCCATGTCGCGCCATTTTGTGATAAGTGACGTCATCATACGACTAGCATAATTGGAGAGGCACTCGCCATCGGTCGGACAATTAGCTAACATTGACAGAAACATAGCCGCTGGCGTCTCTACACTACCGAAACGCTGCATGAAAAGCTTTTTAAATTCGTCCCAAGTTATGTCAGGATAACATATTTGAGAAAGCCACTGCGACGCACTGCCTTCCAACGATGCACTCAAGGCCATCACCAACGCACTGCCTTTTACGGTATTTTCGCCATCAAGGTCTGCGTTAAATTTTGGTATCGTAATTGTTTTTTTATTCGTTGTTTCGGGTGTCGATGATTGAACGGCCTTGATAAGTTCAATCAAATTTTTGTTTTGCATCTCCATTGCAACTCGCCATGGCCCATCTAATTCGTTAGGTAGCGAGCCAGATCCCACTTCTGATGTTGCAGCAAGATCGTCGTTTTGGGACATCGTAGTAGCGCAGCGAGTTTCGGTTTTTCTGTTTGTTCACTTGTACACTTTGGTCACTTGTTCACTCACTAAGTTCTAAAACTCAACTGAAGAAGGAATCTTTCTGAGCTTGCCACCGAACCACGCTCGACAGCGTCGCCACGCTGTCGTCCCGCTAAAACGGTACTTCTTGAAGAGACGACATGCAGCAACCGCACTCGATGGTGGCGTCGCCACGCTGTCGCCCTGCTAAAGCGGTACTTCTTGAAGCGACAACCAATCACAGCACAATTAACGGCTGATGAAATAATGAGAACTTAGTCTTCTAATGAAATTCCCTAAACTGTATACACATACACTCACACACGCAAACCAACATCCACACACCATTAGGGTGCGCCGACATATATATTGTGACATAAAATACAAACCAATGTATCATAAAAAATAAATGGAAATCGCTGACTGATATAATAACAAAAATTTATCCATTTTATAACGAAAACTTAAATTTTGTTTGAATATGAGTGCATAGTAACCAAAAAATATAACCACTTTATAACAAAAACTCAATATATTTTTTAATTTTTAACGCAGAGGAGTTCTACGTGAAAGTACTTCAGTCAGCCCGGGTATTCGCTCGGCCAGGGTTATTTTTTTAGAGCGCGGCCGAAGGCCGCCAACGCAGAAAGGAGTATTACGCGATAGTACTTCAGTCACCCCGGGTATTCGCTTGGCCAGGGTTATTTTTTAGAGCGCGCCCGAAGGCCGCCAACGCAGACAGAAGTACTACGGAAAAGTACTTCAGTCACCCCGGGTATTCGCTCGACCAGGGTTATTTTTTCAGTCCGCCAACGCAGAAAGAAGTAATACGCGAAAGTACTTCAGTCACCCCGGGTATTCGCTCGACCAGGGCGGCCGAATTCCGCCAATGCAGAAAGAAGTGGGACGCGAATGGACTAATGTTTACCCTGGTGTGGGATCGGCCAGGGTTTTTTTAAATGCAGCCGAAGGCTGCCAATGCACAAAGGAAATCTAAAAGTTACTTCTATGTTAAATAGGGTATATCATTATCTTTAAACTGCATTTGCTCCAATTTAATTTTTGAGTATATTTGAAGGAAAAATATTGCTAATAATCATTATGATCCTTTTCTTAAATTATTAGATGCAATTAAACATACGTATAAGCCTTAAAACATTTTTTTTTTATTACAATGAAAAATTTATTTCATATGTTATTTGTTTCTTGCGTTTGAGTTTTTATATTCATTTTTATTCTTTTGATCGTTGTGTAATTATGGCAACACTTCGTAGCTGTCAACACAGAATACTTTTGTTATTGTGCATGTAATGAAATGTGTGTAAAATATAAAATGCTTATTTTAAGCAAATATGTAAATAATTAATAAAAAATAAATATGTAGAAACAATGTAATGAAGTGTAAGTATATAAGAAGTGCATAATATAAAACAAATAATTACTAGAAATCGAGAAATTGCAAGATAAAATTTGCAAAATTTGCGGCGGCAACATTTATATATTTTCTTAATCTGGAGCATCAGCCCTATACAACCATACCACTTTTAACCTCGAAATCGTGGGATGGTATACTAAAGTTTCCCCTTTGTTACTCCTTCTTCTTATTTATTTCTTTTGGGTCTTCTGTAAAATATGAACGTAAGGTAGCATTGATTATTAGTTACAATGCCACCCTTTTGTTATTATACGAACAAAAATAAATGAACAAAAGTTAAATGTTGAATAAGTTATTTTTGTATTATTTAATATAAAATAAATGGTTAGAAACGATTCAGTGAAGTGTTAGATATAAAAATATTACCATAAAATTCATTACAAATGGGAAAACACTTTAAATGCAAATATCTCAAAAACTAAGTCAGCATTTTAATCCCAAAATCCGGGGATGCTATTATAAAATTTACCGGATAATTTTTTATACTTTTTTTGTGTTGAAACATGCATACTTTACACGTCCTCTCGTTTCTATTTCATCCCTGAAGTCCAGGGTAGGCACTCTACATTTTAGTACGTTTCAGTAGTAAACCAAAGAGTTTCCTGTACCATCCTATACCAAAATCACACGTTTTAAAATTTATAGAAAACTATACCAAGGAGAAGCAAAAAATAATACTTATACTTCTCTTATCCCATCATTCTAATCATTTTTATTAACATGCACATAAAACTATTAACAAAATACATTTAACAATGATATACAATGTAACCCCAGATTAACCAATTTGTTGAACACACATGCTTAAATATTTTAAAACCGATGAGAATATCACCGATTAACTCATTTAACACATACTTAAATACCTTAAGGTCAATTCCAGAATACTCTTCTAATGAATCCACGAATAAATTATGAAACTGGCTTCCAACTATTTCTTCAAACAACTTCATATTTTCGTACATATTTATTTATGTGTTAGAAACTTTGCCGCAATGTGACTTCTACTACACAAAAAGGTTTTAACGTGTTATATGGAATATCGATCAAATATATCGACAATTTATCCACATTCAATGTTTCAGATATCGATATATGTACGAGCCTGTTTCATAAGGCCCATATACGATGCACATGTGCGTTCGATCTGTGTGAATTCGTTTCGCCCATATTCGACACACAAACAGTTGCGTTCGTTCTTCACACAGTGAACATATGCAAGAGGCAAACGGAATACTTCTTCGAATTTTCGAATTTTTTTTAACATAGATAAGATCAATAAATTCTGATAAGAAATCTTTAAAAATTATCTAATAATATTTCCCCAAAGTTATTGATTGAATTCGAAATATTGTCGAAGATAGAAGGGAAATAGTGACCGATCGTATACCAGATATATGAGCGCTTGGGCAAAAAGCAAATAATTTAAATCGCGATTTCTCGGTTTTTCATTTTTACGATTAATCTTAATTGGCGGACAGGATAGAAAAAAAAACTAAACGTCGTATGGAATTGGGGTAAAGTTGATTATCATTGGCATACAATTATCTTATATTTAAACTAAAAAAAATTAAGAAGTCAAGTTTGAACATATTTTTAAACAATATAAAGTACAATTTTTTTGGTCAAAAATCGCTGTTTTTAAATTAAAAAAAAAATGAAAAATTCTACACTTTTTTTTGAATTTTCTTAGTTTAACTTGAAGATAAATTATTATAAAATATAAACCTCTTTGAATTTTTTGTTTCGGATAGAAATTGTGACCTGTATCCTGTTCGCCGTCGGAAAAATGATCATGCGCGACGCATCGGGCAATTGCTTCCTAAAGGCAGAATATCAAAGATTTCGTATCCAAAAAATTTGTGAAAGATGTTCAAATATATAATCATAAAACCTAGAAATTTAACTTGAATCAATTATTTCTTTCCCTCCCACAAAAATTCTCAAAAAATCGATTTTTTGAAGCCCCTAACGCAGGCTCCCCCTTAACCATTGCTATTGTTCGTCTGCGATCTTCACTGTTCGGCGACACGAGAGAAATGAGATTTTGTGCGCACACAACGCCATACACGGCACACATGTGCGCGCAACGATCGTAAAAAATCAAACATTTTCGGGAACATGGATCGGTACGCGCACAAGCCCATACACGAATAAACCGCATGCGCACACATACCGATCGAACGCACTTGTGTGTCGTGTATGAGCACTTTGAAGTGAAAGCATTCCTTGCAAGACAGGTTAGCAAACGTGTAAGCGACTTATTATTGTTCACTTTTGCAAACGTTAAACTCTAGGGGTATTCTCTTATTCTACTTAAATTATAAAGATTTGTTACAGTTTTTTGTTAAGAATGAATACAGAAGGTGCGCCAATTCACGATCGTCATTCTCAATAAATTGACTGAATTAGCCGTTCATATATCACTAGATTCTGCAATGGGTGCTCTCTTGGTCTTGCATATTCCATTTCTTGCTATTTAATTTTTTAACTTCGCCCCAACATAGGCCTACAGGTGTTCAATAGGTTCCCTTCATATATCACTAGATCCTGCAATGGGTGCTCTCTTGGTGTTGCATATTTCGGTATGGGGTCTTTGCATTTTCTGTCATCGTGCAATCTTTCAAGAGTAAGACAATCCCCTTATTTGTTACTTTTGTTCAGACAGTGGGAAAAAAGAAAGACATCGCCATTTGATGTTAAATGATTTTCTTGCTCTAACTAATGGCATATATAATATAATAGGAATATATTTGAAGAAGCTTGGAGTCACTTAGTAGCTCGATGTATGGGTGCCACACGAAAATAACGCAAGACTTTTTTGACAACCCAATAACTACCTCCAGTTTTTTTTATTGAACGAAACTATTGTTTCCGATATATTTTAACGTCTGAATTTAAAAGTAAAACTTGAATTACACCTTTAAGAGGTTATAGACAGTTCTTCTTCGTAGAAACCGTTTACGCGGTTATAACCGAAAGTAGTTTTTTCTTTTCGCAAGGCGACGCCAATCTCCAATTGTGAAATGAGCTTTCCAAAAAGGTATAGCATGACCCGATGCGACGAATAAAACTAGAACTTCGCGCTTTCAGCGCCAACTAGCGAAAATACCGCAAGACTTTTTTGGCCACCTAATATAACATGCTGTTCTTGCAAAACCCTTGCACGATGCACGAATTGTAGACACAACCCTGTTAGCTGTAATTTTACTTAAATACATATTTTGAGGTTAAATTGTTGAAGAAGGTTAATTTTAAATCGATTTTACAATTTCTATTTAAATTATAAAGACCATCAACATCCGCGCCGTTAATTCTGCTTTCTCCAGACTGGACAAAATAGAAAAGCAAATGGGTCTGGCAATAAACGAGGGCAAGACGAAATGTCTCTTGTCGTCAAACAAGCAGTCGAACTTGCGACTTGACTCTCACGTCATTGTTGAAAGTCATAACTTTGAAGTTGTAGATAGTTTCGTATATTTGGGAACTAGCATAAACACTACCAACAATGTCAGCCTGGAAATCCAACGCAGAATAACTCTGGCCAACATGTGCTCCTTCGGACTGAGTAGGCAATTGAAAAGTAAAGTCCTCTCTCCACGACCAAGCCAAACTCTATAAGTCGCTCATAATTCCCGTCCTGCTATTTGGTGCAGAGGCTTGGACGATGATAACAAATGATGAGTCGACGTTATGAGTTTTCGAGAGAAAGGTTCTGCGAAAGATTTATGGTCATTTGAGCATTGGTCACGGCGAATATCGCATTCGATGAGTTGGAAGGATCAACTGGAGAAGGACCTGGCTTCGCTTGGAATATCCAATTGGCGCCACGTAGCGAGAAGATGAAACGACTGGCGCTCAGTAAAGAAGAAGAATTGCTAAAATTAATTAATATTAGACTAAAGACCACGTAGCGAGAAGATGAAACAACTGGCGCTCAGTAAAGAAGAAGAATTGCTAAAATTAATTAATATTAGACTAAAATTAATTAATAATAGACTTTCAAAATTATTATTAGATAACTGTCTTGTTGTTTTAACGTAAATATACATATTATTTCAAGTTTTACTTACAGAACACAAAACTCAGGTATAGGTGTAACTTTAAAACAATAGCAATATAAAATTTTTTCATAACTTTTGTCCCTTGATACAAATGTTAGCCACATTAATGGCTTGTCCTTCAACAATAATTATGGTTGGAATAGCGCCTCAAAATCTCAAAGACAGCGGTAAAACAAATTTTATTATTTATATTCGTTAGTTGAAACAATGCCCAGCCGTATTTATTAAACTGTAATAGTTTTGTTGTGTGACATCAACAAAAGTACAATTCGCCTTGATTTGAATCTATAGGTATATTTTAAAGAATTATTCGTAATTAAAATATTTACCAAATAGAAGCTTACCTGTTGAAACGTCAAAAATAATTACATAATTGCGTTGTTCTCTGCTTCTGTTATTAATTCTTTTTGTTGAAATATTGTGTATCTCCTTTTCTCTTTTAACATAGCAATATTTCGATTAGCTTGAATGTCGATAGTTTTTCTCTTGCTTATTTACACTTTCTCCCATTCAATTGCAAAACATGTGTTGGTGAACAGCTGAAAATGTGTCAATAGGGGGATTCTCTTGCTCTTTCAAAACCCTTGCACGGTACACGGTATTGCAAGAATTTTAGAGCTTTCCAATTGGTGCAATGACACAACAAGAACACACACGGAGAAAACTATTGTGCAATGGCTGTAAAATATATCAGACCAAAACCCATGTTTATTTTAATGAAACGACACGTAAAAAAATTAAGTGATATGCCAGCTGTCATTTTACATAAATATATATTCGGTATCCAGGAACTTGAAGAGTTTCGGTAAGATTTGAATAACTTTCGGTGATATGACAGTGGTAAAAGATTTATGATTATTTTTCTTTATTGGCGTAAACACCGATTATGCGTTATAGTCAAGCTTACAAAAATACGCTAGTCGTTTCTTCTTTTCACAATTTGGCTTGAATTCGAGATATAAAGTGCTGCCAGGTCCTTCCCCACCTGATCTCGCCAACGGTGTGGAGGTCTTCCACTTCCTTTGCTTCCCTGGCGGGTACTGCGTTGAATACTTTCAGAGATGGAGCGTTCTAATCCATTCGGACGACATGATCTAGCCAGCGTAGCTGCTGTCTTTTAATTCGCTGAATTATATCAATGTCGCCGCATATCTCATACAGCTCATCGTTCCATCGAATGCTATATTCGACGTTGCCAATGCGTTGCCCTTTATCGAACATTTTTAATTCTGACTAATCAGATGATGTCGTCCGTGAGATAGATATATACTAAAGATTGTGTCTATTGCGCCCTCCCCTACATCACATATGATCACCAAGGTCATGAATAATTCCAGAAGCCTGACTGAGATGATGTGATCCCTGGGGTTTCCTGTTCCATGTCGCAGAACTGGCAGTTTGCACAAGAGACTGACCCCATGTTGGATAAGTGCTTCCTGAGCCTGCAGTTCCTTGTATAGTGCGTGAAAAGAGGCGATATTTGTCACGAGCAAGGTTGGTTATTTCCTTAAACCTTGAGAGGATGTATCTTTCCAGAAGCAGCTTGGCATGACGCATTCCTGCTACCTGCTGCCAGTGCCGTTCTTTCTCAACTCTATCCAGCTCCTTAAGAGTGAGGGACCCTACTGCGATGCACTATACACTCCTCCTCTAGAAGCAATAGAACCTAATACGTTGACCGTCGCTAAGTGTGGCGATACGGCTGGTTCGATAGTTGCGGTGGAGATTGAGTTCTGCGCACTGACTTATGGCAAAGACTTCTACTTGAAAAATTCTCGGAAAATGTCCCATTGGCACGGGTAATTTGGTATGCGGTTCTGCAATGCCTGCTGCTATTCCTTCCGGTGCTTTCGAGCCGTCAGTGTATCACTGGATATTGCTGTCCTTTAGCGGTATATTGAGCTTGGAGTCATTCCACTCAGCCTTGCTGCCGAGAGGAACTGCAAAATTCTTTAGTTAATCCCCTTGTAACGCCGTCCCTTGGAAGAAGGACCAGTAGTGTGCCTTCTCCAATAGCCTTCATTGTTGAGACGGCATTATCTTCCCTTTGGCGAAACTCTTTGCTGCCTTTAGTAGCATGGTACGTTTCGTTACTCGATTATCACTAGATGCAGCGGTGTGAGCTCCAGTATGATTACAAGTGCTGCAGTGGGGCCAGTGCGAATTGCGTCGCCTTGAAAGAAAAAGCAACCGCTCCATAAGTGACAATAGTTTTGTTGAAGGTCGTTGACTTTGGGTTAGATAATTGCATAATTTTTAATTTAAATTGATAGTGCAAGATATTGTTCTTATCTAAGTTGTGTTATGATCACTTACTAATGTGGTTAGTTAAATCGTTATATTGTAGTGCCGCTTGTCGCCTGGCAGGAAAATAGAAAATAGTCTCTTGCATTATAATTATTTTTGTTGTCCAAAGCTCATAAGCAGCCTAATATAGTGAGCATAATTTTGGGTTTGGTTGTTTTTGGGCATTTTTTCCATCCGCTGAGCCAAACCAGTTTTTTTTTTGCTCAAACATATGTATGTACATCTGTACACACATAAATGATCGTGTTCTTATCAATTTTAGTGAAGTAAAAAAGTAAGAGAAAAAAAGAAGCTCACGTAAATAAGAATATTCTCTTTGTATTAATAATAACTTTTAGCTGTTAATCCCAGCAAGCCATATTATAGCACTTACTTATTAAAAACAAACTGTAAAATAATATTATTATTAATTATTATAAAGAGTTTCTTATAGTGCAATTTTTATGTTGAGGTAGTATGGGTGATGGGGTTAAAAGTGGGCCAAAGTTCAATTTTTATTTCAAATAATGTTTGTAACTATATAACATTCAAGTATACCAAAATTGAAAGTTATACCTAAAGTATTACGGACAATACGGCGTTTTACAAATTTCGACTGTATCGCAGGTGGGCGTAAAAGTGGGCGAATTTTCTTAATTTTTCTTTTTTAAACTGGAATTGTCTCAAAAATAACCTGTGCAAAATTTCAGAGCTCTACAATGACTCCTTGTATTTTATGCCGGCGTTGTCCCACTGTGGGACGTGATCTTCGCTTAGTAAAGGGACAACGGTGTTTTTTCCGGTTGATATTTAGCCCTACTGCATTGTACAATCCCTTTGCTAGACTTAAGCCCTTTGAACTCTGTCGCAGAGAGTGTTCTCAAATTTGCCGCGCGCCATTATGACAATGTCTTTGCCGTACCCCTGGCAACGAATCCTAATTCTAGTAAGCAATTCAAGGAGCTCATCTACTACTAGACTCCATAGCAGGGGGATAGTATTCCATCCTGTGGGCAGGTCCTCGTAGTGTCAAGACGAATCTTGCTCTCCCACACAGTTGTTTCAGCTACCCTAGTACGCAGTAAAGCTTCTATCCATCCGCATACTGGAGCCGTCACGTTTCTTTTCGCCAATGCCTTGATCACATGACGTGAGACGCGTTATTAAAACACGCAGAAATATATTAGCAATAGCTGTAAAATATGTCAGACCAAAACCAATGTTTATTTTCATGTAATGACGCGTAAAAAATAATTGCAACCCCGTGCCAGCTATCATCGTTATTATTTCTTGAGGAAGGTAAGTTTTAAATAGATTTTGTAATTTCTATTTAATTTATAAATATTTGTTACAAAACAGCTGTTCATAAATCACTAGATTTTACAATGGGTGCTTTCATGGCCTTGCATATTTCGGCATAGGATTTTAGCATTTTGTGTCATCGTGCAATTATGCAAGAGCAAGAGAATCCACATAATGTTTGTGCAATCTGTTAGCTCCGTTTTGCAGGATAGGCACCGACGTGCTGTTTCCGTGTTGTTCACTCTTGATCAAAATTACACAATTTGTATAAATGGTTTTGCGCCAAGCCAGCTTTTCAGTAGTAATTTTTCATAATATAAAACATAAAAATTAAAAATTCACTTGGCAACTCTTCCACACTTTCGTTTTAAGAGGGTAGAAAATCTGGTTTTTTTACCGGTTAGGAGACAACATACAACATGCAACTTTGACAGCCCGCTTCGTAGCAATTCATATTGCCGTAACACAACCATTAGGTTGGTAAAATATGACAAAAAAGCACCGGGAAATTGTAATTAAATTCCCCGACTAAATGATATTTCAAAAATAATTTATTTTTCTAAGTTGGCAGGAGTCTCTATAATTACTATGCCAAATATTAGCGCGATCTGTCAACCGTTTTGTTTATAGCACCCGCTTATGTCGGTACACCTCAGTAGTGCGTTACGATTAATACAATGGATAAAACAAAGAATGAAATTTTTCTAACCAAATTTCGTGCGCGGAATGGTTGTGAATGTTGGATAAGCCTTACGGTAATTTAGTTTTATCAAAAACACAAGCCTACGAGTGATACTTATAAATTTTTCAAAAACGGTCGAGAGATCTTTGAAGACATGAGTTGCGTCGTCAAACGACTCCACCACTTTCAAACTTGTCGATATACCAAAAAAGACAAGTATTTTCTAAATATTTTTTATTGCTCTAAAATGTAAGTTGAATCTTCAGATTAAACTACATATGTACATATGTACATTTTAACATGCATAAATACATAAATACAGAAAAATGCATAAGCAAGTAGTCCTCTTCTAAATTCTTTAAAAATGAAATCCAATGCCACTGTTATTATTTGATATGTTTGTTTAAGATATGCCGGGTCGTTGATGCTGAGGAATGTCAAGTCAGCACAACGGCTCCAAGTAAATTTAGCAAATAAGATTTTTATAAAGAATAAAATAATTAATAATAAACTGAACGGCAAGCCGCACAGTACGGAAAAAGTTTTTTTATTCAAACGAATTATATGTAATTTCCGACAAATTACATATAATATCGTAATTCATGCGTCGTTTTGGGCGATGTACGAACTCTTGAACTGATGAAAATATTAAAAGTGTGAAGGAATGGTGTTGAAAAGTCGTTAGCCAAGTATTAGAACGATGGACACACTTGATCCCAGCAATAGATTACTTACAGATTATAGGAAGAAAGCAAAATATACAAACATAATGACACTTAAGCTATCTTCAGTTGGTCATTCCTCTGCTCTCTTATCAAAAATTTGAAATGGATAAGTAATAAGCGAGTTAGAAAAAATCATTCATTGCTCATTAAAGTATACATTCTGTCAAGAAAGTATCCAGAATTTATAACTAAAACGAAAATTTTTAATCATCATCAATTTTTAAAACATTTTCTTATAGGCACTTTCCGGAATGACCTTCAACTCTCGCGTCGAATTTGTTTTGATGTCTTCAATTGAATCGAAGCGTGTTCCCCGAAGTAGATATTTCAGTGTGAAGAAAGGTAAAAGTCATATATAGGTAAATCAGTAAGATTCGGTATTTCCTCAATGAAATTTGTTGAGTGTTTGGCCAAAAATTAACACAAATACGTTAAAAAATTTTGTAAAACTCGACAAACACTACTGAGGTCGACTGACATAAACATCTGCTGTAAACACAGTTGTTAACAGATCGCAACCCAGAAAAAAATTTTACTGTCTTCCATATAAGCGGGAGATAAGATGTATTTTTTTTTTATTCACTTTAAATCAATTATAATGGTTTATATAAAATTATATAAATGGTTACGACACCGGTCTTTAAGCGAATAGAAGGATTTATCCACTTAGAAAGAATCATAAAACTGTTCCGCATACATCAGAGGACATGTTAGCGCAGAAGTGCACCACATATGTTAGAATAACGCTTGGTGAATCGAAAACAGCTTTGGTTACGAATTTAATTTCCAAATTTTTGGCGCAGTGTTCACATCACGTTAATTTTTAGGTCTTTTTCATGTAATAAGCAGGTAAATTTCGTCTATTCACTTGTTTTGTCATTATACTGAGTCTTGAAAACGTCACCCGTAAGTTCTAAAACCTTTATATGAGGTATATGGGAGTTCAGGGAATTATTGACCCGATTCAATCCTTTTTTATTCAGTTGACACAGATTAACTGTTGTCAAGAACGGATTCTCTCTGCATTTCTATTACAGGTCTCACAGATTGATCAATATTTTCGGTCAGAAGCCAACTATACATATGGGGTCCACATATTTCGTATCTAGGAACTTGAACGGTTTCTATAAGATTTGGATAACTTTTGGTGTTAAGGAATTATTCCTCTTCTTAATTTTAAACACCGCTTACGCGTTATTGCCGAGCTTACAAAAGCGCGCCAGTCGTTTCTTCTTTTCGCAATTTGGAGTCAATTCGAAATACTAAGTGCTGTCATGTCTTTCTCCACCTGATGTCGCCAACGGAGTGAAGGTCTTCCTCTTCCTCTGCTTCCCCGGCGGGTACTGCGTTGAACACTTTCAGAGCTGAAGTGTTTGCGTCCGTTCGGACGACATGACCTAGCTAGAGTAGCCGCTATCTTTAATTCGCAGAACTTTGTCAATGTCAAACGCATGTAACGTCGACTCATCAGATGTTGTCATCGTCCATGCCTCTGCCGGGAATAATGGGAGACTTATATTTTGTTTTTGTTCGTCGAGAGACGAAATTATCTACGACTTCAAAGTTATGACTGTCAACATTGACTCGAATTGCAGGAGATATTTAGTCTTGTGCTCGTTCACAGCCAGACCCATATGCTTCGCTTCTATTTTCATTCTGGAAAAAGCAGAACTAACGGCGTGGCCAGCAGTTGTACACTCTTATAGAAGATTGTACCTTCTCTTTTTTGCTCTGCAGTATGCAATATTTTCTCCAGCAATAGATTGATGAACTCACGCGAAAAGAGTCTCCTTGTCTGAAACTTAGTTTGCTGATGCATGCTTCTAATCAGTTTTTCGCCGCCGTAATTGAATAGCTCAGCCGGCAATCCATCGGCCTTCGCCGCTTTCTTGTCCTTCAGACGTGTAATTGATATTCGAACTTCTCCATGGTCGCAGGCTGGAGAAATGTTTCCTCCATAATTTCAGTATGCTCTGAACATCAGTCCCCAGATCACCATTTTGGGTCTTACAGTGTATGCTTAGGTCTTGAAACCTTCTGTTAGTCGCCGCAGCATTTCATAGAATTTTCGAGTAATACCCCAGTCGACCAGCTTATCAAACTCTTCGTATTCACGCATTTCGGTCTCTCTCTTTGTTTGTCTACAAATGCGTCTCGCTTCCTTTTTCAGTTGCGAGGTAATCAATCTCTTGTCTCTCCTCTGCGACACGGCACTCTTTATCCTGCCAGCTGTTGTTTTGCATTTTCCACAAACTAATGCGACGTCAAACCTTCCTGTGTTTGTTGACGTGCGTTTTTTGCTACACAAACTCAGGTGTGTATCTTGGCTGCAACAGGATAGTGGTCCGAGTCAATGTTAGAAGCGTACGCACATTTTAAACATTGGGGACATTTCTTCCGCCAATCACAACACGACCGATCTGGTTGGTGACGTTTCGATCCCGAGGCTGTCAAGTAGCTTGATGAATTTTCCTATGCGGGAATCTAGTAATTCAGATAACTATATATCGGTCCCCGGCCAAGTCGATCAACCTCAACCCTTTTGGGTATGGTTCATCACCGACCGTTGTGCCCAAGATACTTTCTTTGCCCACCCTGGCGTAAAAGTCACCTAGCACAATTTTGACATCGTGAGGGGGGCAGTTCTCATAGGTGCGTTCCGAGCATTTATAGAAGACATCGTACTTTTCTTCCTTCTCTCTCCCACCAGGAATCCCACACCGAATTTGCACTCTGTTATATAGCCAGTGGAGTAAATGCTACAATGACCTACTCGTCTCAGTCCTTGTCCCGTCTAACGCACAATTTGGACGGCGGTGATGTCAGCTTTTATTTTTACAAAGACATCAACCAGCTGGGACTGGACATTCCATGCAAGCCCAAAAATGCTTTAGACACTCTATGTGATGATACAGACGAAATGATATGGCATTATTCTTCGTTGATTAACGGACTTCTCGTTATCATATTTCGTGTGTAAAACGAAGCCGAACATCGAACATAATTATAGATATAGGCTTAGATAGAATTGCAAAATTGGTTTCGAATTCAATCAGAAACCAAGAACCCTTATTCCGGGAAGTGATGGTTTAAGAGAATTAGGAGAAGAAAACGAAATCAAATTTTAAAATCCTATCGAAATTCAAACATTCCAATATTTGCAACATTTCAACAAGTTATTACACTACAATTAACATACTTTACACACATTTTTATACTCCTGCAACAGTTGCTACAGAGTATCATAGTTTTGTTCTCCTAACGGTTGTACGTATTATACAACACTAAACGATATAGGGTTATATATAATATATAAATGATCAGGGTGACGAAAAAAGTTTAAATCCGGTTGACTGTCTGTTTGTCCATCCGTTCCTGCAAGCTGAAACTTGATTAAACTTGAGATATATTGATGAAACTTGATATGCAAGTTTCTTAGTACCAAAAAATTTAAGAGTTTGTAGAGGGCATAATTGGACCAGTGCCCCGCCCACAAATCATCTGTCACTGAAAACCTATAAAGTGCCATAACTTTGCGCTAAATTAAGATATGCAACTGTAATTTGGCACAGAGGATGGCAGTAGCCAGGAGCACCTGAGAGAAATGGAAAAGGCCCGCCCTCTAATAAGTTTAATGTACATACTATTTCCTAAACCACTTAAACTACAACAATAAAATTCTCGGACCCGTCTGAATTCGACATAATTTGGTGTGTGTGGCATTCTTCTTACATTCTAATGTCACATTGTGAAAATGGACGAAATCGGACAATATCCCCTCTACTTCCCATATAGCACTATTTTAAACCTGGTCGATTCTACCCCAACTTCCATATACTTCTAACAAACCCTGTGCATATGTCAGTACAAGGTTATACTCGTATATATTACTTAAATTTATATTGTGTTGAAAATCATTTATTTGTGATTTTTCTACATTTTTTTCAATGTAACGAAGCTTGATAAACAACCTTTTTTATTTTGTGTTCCGATGCGTAAATGGACAGAGAAGATGGTTTTCCAACTCGTGAACACGCCACGTATATCTAGCCGTGTGAAAAACGTGGCATTTCTAGATTTATGCCACACTCTTCTAGCGATTATCCTTTTGTCCTGTTGATTCTCATCGCAAAGGCAATTTTCCCTGGAATTGAAAGGAATTCGAAAAATCAAACAATCTGCCCGCTTGTTTTCGTAACCTTCCGTTACACAATTTCGGTGCATGAAGATTGCGAAACATAATAACGACAGATCCAACTTTGAGATGCAAATGCCTCTCCAAAGAATTTAGAAATTCCGTATTTTCAATAATTCTCGGCTTCGTGTTCATTGTCAAGACGATCGATCGACGCGAACATCCCGGAATTCAACTTTGAATCTTCCAGTATAAGTCATTAACATCAGTGTTTTTAGCAGCTAAAATTGCGCGTCAACTTAAAAAATTGTAGTTACGATAACTTGGACAATGTTCGGATAAACATTCGCGATGAGTTCATCTTTCGTAGAAGTGAATTGACAAAAGGATTGACGTGGATTTGAAGGCTGATATGTTGAAATGATCTTCGCGAAAAGAGTGCAAACTTCAGTGGCATACGAAGTAGCCATCGCACCGTCCATTGTTTGATTCCAGAGATTATCATGCTCCAGCAATAGCAATTGCTGCCATGCTTCTCAAAAAGTTGCACACACTGTACCATCCACAATACGCAATGACTCAAATGAAGTTGAACCGCGTACATTAAACAATAGCAACCGAAGGTAGAATCAATCGTAGTTTTTCCGGTTTGTATAAATTAGTCCTATTGCATTAGTTGAGAACACAACTGGATGCCCGTCTACTACTTGGCCTTGCTTTCTGCGTAACCATTTCTTCGACGATACATTCCATGTATAATATCAAAGCATTTCCGATATATATAAATATCTTACAAAAGGTTTCATTGCCAGTACACTTATCGACCCATTTGATACTTGCTGATTTCATCTCGTTGAAGACCAATAACTGCCATGTTGCTTTCTTTGGTGACGTACTTGCAAATGTATTTGATCGACTTCACTAAACTGCAATGTTCAACATTGATATGAGTTTTAAATGTGACGTTGACGATAATGGCGAATATGGTACGATCCATGTGTTGTCAACTTCGATATTCACTCCTATAAATTTTTTATTTATTTTTTTCAATATTATTTTATTTATTGGATCCACTTTTTTTTAAAGCCTAACAATAAGTTATAAAAACTTAAATCTATTTAAAAACTATACAGGCTCAAGCAAGTGATTGAGCTGTTTTGGTGATACGTTGCTCCTTAGTACGCAGGCATATCTCTTCTTTTAAGGCGTGTTTGATCGCAAGAATGTACCAAAGCATTACCCAAAGGGCTTGGGTGATGTCAGAGTTTAGATTTATATTTAATTCTGCTATTTTCTAATTCATTCTTTACCATAGGAATACCGAGGTCTTTATGGATATTTTCGTTACGCATGTACCATGGTGAACACGTAATTGTTGGAAGTATTTTCGTTTGGAACCTTAGTATAATATGTACATATGAGCAGCGCGCACATGTTATTACACTAGCCTACACTCATTTTGGTGCCTAAGATTTTATACCTGATTTTGGGAGTATTTTGTGAGTTGATAAGAGAAAACAAGTCACATTTTCCGTATTAGCTCTTGTTCATAAGAAAAAACATCACATACATTACTTAGTGTATGCCAGGGCGTATGAGTGATGCGTGATACAGTGGCTGGCAAGTGCTTGCAAACATAGAATACGGGGAAATTAAAATGAGAATTGTAGGTAAACTAGAGCTGCCCGCTGACATCTAGTAGCGGGAATGTGGTTCATCCTAATAATCTTTATTCAATGCTCAGCTCTGTTCAAGCTGAACTGTTAAGATTTCTCCTGCCCAGTTGGCAGTGGTGAGATTCCCTCATCTCGACCGAGTTAGCCAAAAATATTTTTACGTTCTCCGCGCCGTGAACGTTTTCTATAATAAACGTTCTCTTCAAATATGACAGACCATACGCATAATGTTATCACACTCTCTATTTCTAGTCTTTTTTCATATTTTGGGCAGGAAAAGAAGATATGTATTGCATTTTCATTGCTGTTGCTGCAGAAGGAGAAATTTGTTTCGTCGTCATGTCCGTATTTGTATAGATATTCTCTATAACATCCATGACCTGTTAAAAACTGCGTAGGGTAAAATCAGTTTCCCCGTGCTTTCGTTCTATCCATCGTTGTATGCTTCTAATAAACCTGTGCGTCCATCTCCCCGTAGTTGATTCGTCCCATCGTTTCTGCCATTCGTTTAGGCTCCTTTGTCTTTCCTGCTTCCTCTCTTCATTCGTTAAGCGATCGCCAGTGCTTTTCGTTTTGTCGAATACCCGCTTAATTTCGATGGCCATTATGTCTGGTGGTATGAGGCCTGATATGACTCCAGCCGCCTGATGTGATACAGTGCGGTAGGCACATGCAACTCTGATTGCATTTTGTCATACTATTGATTTCCCCTTTTCTGCATATGTTTTCTGCTGCAGCGCCATCCCCCATATGTGTGCAGCTTACATAAGTATAGACTGTCGCACTTTGGCTAAGATGACTCGTCTATACTGACTTGGTCCACCAATGTTAGCCATTATCCTCGTAGCGCTGCCGTCACTCTAGATGCTTTTTCACAGTCTATCATCACTCCTAGATATCTCAAAGATTGCTGTGTGGTAATGGTATATCCGTCAATATTGAGTTTGGCCGTATGCGGCCAGTAGGCTGAATTAAAGGCATTCTTATCATCGAATGTGACTACTGCACAGTACTCTTTGGAGTCATACATCCATCTAGTTCTTTCTATAGCTTTACTTGCGACGTCAGTAAGTTTTTTAATGGCGTCAATTGTTGACCTGTGTCTGCGAAAAAAAATTTTGATTATCGACCTGTCCCGGTTGCTCTTTTTCGAGATGTTGCTCCTGGCGTATGCTTATTATTCGCTCTAGTATTTTCCCCACCGTGTCTAGCATGCACAGTGGTTGGTACAAGTTTGGTTCTCCAGGCGGTTTGTTTGGTTTTTGTATTAGATCCAAACATTGCATTTTCAAAATTTTTAGAAATAAGCCCTCTCGCAGGCACTTTGCAAACAGTCTTCTGAGCGGATCAGTGTTGTGTTTAACAGCTATCTTTAGGGCCTTTCGAACCTTTTTGCTGCCTCTACAACCTTTTTGTCAGTGACTGGTGTAGGTATTGTTCCGGTTTCTTCTGAACGATATTCTTCTGACGGTTGCGCAGGAAAAAGGGTTTCTGCTAGTCTTTAGTAATTTGGAACAGGGTGTTATCACCATCCTGCAGACATCATCCTATGAATTTTCGTCAAGTTAATTGCACAGCTCTTTGAAGCAGCAGGCCTTTCTCCTTTTAATAGTTTTTTTGAGGTCGTTCCGCTTCCCCGGCGTAATTCGTCGTCTGTCGTCTTCTTTGGCATAGCCGCCTTGCCTTGTGACAATCGCTTCGTAGGACTTCAATTTCGTCATTCCACCAGTATGCAGGTTTTCTGTGCGTGCCTTGCCTTTTTCTGCACATAGTGGCGTCACATGCCTTGCTGATGTGTCTTATTAAGTGTTCCGCCTATTGTTCCATTTCTGCAGCAGCGTTGTTACGGTTGCTATCCAATATCAGCTTTAATACCTCTTCATCAAGGGCGTCGACTTTCCAGCCTCTGGTTTAGGTTTTTTTGATGGAAAGAATACTTTTAACTGCGTGGGGTTGCCTATTTCTATCAAGAGGCCCAAGTGGTCACTGTTAGTGTATAGGTCGCTTACCTGCCAGGTAATCTTCCGCTCCAGGGAGCTACTGGAAAAGGTTATGTCAATTACGGAACCACGTCCATTCTTTTTGAAGGTGTTCTTGTTATGAGTGTTGATAATGCCGTTAGGTGCGCATCTCCTCTCCTATTTGTGTGGGTGCTGCCCCATTCTATTGCCCGCGCATTGAAGTCTCCTGCCACAATGTTTATTGTTGTATTTACGATGTCTCATACCAGATTATCTAGAACTCTTTCGTATTCATTTTGTTGGATGCTAGGTGGGATGTAGCAGCTGTAAAAATTCATGCCAGCGATTTTTGCACGTGTGTAGCAGGCTTGTCCTGATAATGGCTTGCTTTGGAATGGCTTGTTCCCGTAGGCCCACCTGGCAGCTTTCCTTGTTTGGTCGGAGCTCCAGTTTTCAGTATCCAGATTTCTGTACTGCTCGCTTAGTATTGCTATGTCCACTTTTCCATGTTTTCGCTTTTTTGCACTCTTCTATGTATATATGATATTTTTTGCTACCAATTTGGTGGTCTGTGCTCTCTCGACCATTTTTTTACACGCGTCGCAGGATGTTTTGTTTTCTTCACATTTAAGGCAGCACTAGCTTCTGTCACCGGGGTTGCTACAACTCTTCGCTTGGTGGCCGTATTCCAAGGACCTATAGCACTTCTTAATGGTGGGTCTCTCCCTGATCCGGCAAACAACCCATCCTGTTTTTATTTTCCTCGCGTCATGTGGGAATCTCGCCAAGTGAACAGAAAGGCTTAGCACGGCTGTTTGCGTGCCCGCATACGCCGTTCTGATGCTTTTTATTAATGCTTTATCAATATTGCCTAGCTCCTTTATCTGTGCACGTATAGCACAGCAGATGTCGTCTTCAGAGGTTATTTCGTGTCTATAGTTGTTTCTTGGGTAAGTGCTCTAAATTTTGTCTGATTCCCCAGAACTTTACCTATCTCGTTTGTGAAGTCGCTAATATTTTTCTTTTACGCATCTTTTAACTCCAGCAACATTTCGCCTTTGGCCGTCTTTCTATCTCGGGTTACATTTTCACCCAGCTTCTGGAGAGCATCTTCTTTTTTAACTGCCCTGAGAATGTCGCTGTAGGTCATATTCCCTGTTCGCGCAATTATAATGGCATCAGGTCGTCGCGGATGCTTATATGTCGTCCTTCTCTTCCGTTTTACCTCGATCCAATCATCCTTTGGAGCACCTATGGTAGGCTTATCTATTTTTCCCTCATTAGGCTGCCTTGACTTCTCTGCATAGGTGGGTTTGTTTTTCTTCGGTGGGGTCCGTCTTTAGGCCTGCTTTTCGTCACGGGGTCTTTTTGGTGTTACATCCGTGGTGAGGGGCATACTCAGAAAGTTTCTTCTTTCTTTCATTTTTATGTGCTCACTCTGGGCTTTTCCGTATAGTACTCCTATGTTACTAAGGAGGTCCCTTATGTTATTATTAATGGTTCGATGTGGTGGACACATCATTTCCGTTAGCTTCTTAATCTCTTCTCCTAGTTCTCTCATGTAGTTTCTTCATGAGAGTGCTTGCTTAGCCCGTGGTGTGCTATCTTGGAAGGCTGGTAGTGACGATCTTGCCCTTGTCGACTTTTCGACACTCTCCGTGTTTGTGGGCGATCTACCTAACGTCGGTGCGCGTTTAAAGCGGTCTATATTCGAACATGATGTTCCCTGAGAGGAGCTTACATCTAGCTTTCTGCTAATTCCGTTATTTTTTACTCTAGGTCCGCTACTTATCAGAGCGACATAGATGTTGCTACTGTTATCACTGTTTCTCGTAGCGTTGGTTGTATTTTTTCTCAAAAAATTATTAATTATCTTCTGTTTTGTTTTACCAGCGCATCGTGTGCAGGGGGGCGGGCCGAAATAGACAGGAACGGGTATACCCTCGGTGTCTATGCTCCTACCCCAGTTCCCTGAGGCCTGTCTTTCGCTTAACCGGTCCCGGAAAACACGAACGGACCAGAGTTCGCACGGGGCAATGCAGGCTACTAATCCAATGCACATTTCTTGACCAGAGCCCGAAGGGGCTGGTTACAGGTAAACAACGTGGCTAACACCTCGGCAGAGCAAGCTCACATCACCCTTTTCCCACTAGCAACAGAGAAGTCGTTGTTATGGTTTTGATGGACTCCCAGTGCGCCACGTTGTGTACCGGTCAACTTTAGTTCTTTTAACATCCGCTTCTATCATAGTGAACATACTCTGACCAGGGAGCCGCCCACTATGGGCCCGTCGCTCCTGGGTTTTTTATTACTCATTACGCCTATGTGTGGTTAGGGTGACATATATTTTTAAAGGCGGTGTCGATTCGCCACGGTCACAGGAGCTTCAACGGATCTGCTAGCTTTTATACTGCATCCTCCACTCCTGTCTCTCATCGGCGAGGGTTAGTTATTCGTTTAAACTTATTTCGAAACTAACCTGCCACTACAGGCCGTCCGGCTATCCGCAACCTGCTGACCCCGCGGTAGCTTAGAGCCCAGCTAAAAAATTAGTACACGATGTGCTACAGGTGTACACTAAGCACGAAAGCACATCCTTCGGGCTATATATGCATGCACAGTAAGTAGAGAACGTATATCATAGAGAAGGTTCACAGAGCATCCACTCAGAGAACGTTTATCATAGAAAAGGTTCACTGCGCGGAGAACGTAAAAATATTTTTGGCTAACTCGCCAGCTCGGCAAGAGAAATCTTAACAGTTGCGCTTGAACAGAGCTGAGCATGGAATGAAAATTATGCTCAGAACTGCATACTTATACACATATTGCTGTTACAGACGTACATATGTCAGCTCTTTTTCTTCGTTTATATGCAAACATATGTATTCATATTAATTCTTTTGTGCATATATATGAATACAGGTACAATTGAACACATTTGAATTAATTTCCTTTTTCAAAGCAGTATTTGTAGTTAATGTGGAAACAAGGCCTATTTTATAATATTTCTTGTATTTGATATATTAATGCTTATGTGTATACTTCATTATATGTATATGTATGTATATATCAAACTATCATAATATATTAAAAAAATTAAATATATTACAATAGTGATAAATGCACATAAATCGTATATTTTATCATTCAAAACTTATATTCATATGTATCATGACTATATGTGTTTATGTTCTTATGCGTATGACATTGACACACAAATAATGCATACACATGTAAATATGTCACCCGCAAAAATTACAAACATTAGGGGTATTCGCTTGCTCTTGCAAGATTGCAGATTGAAAAAATACTATACCGAAATATACAAGGGCACGAGAGCACCCATTGCAGAATCTAATGATATTATATATGAACGGCTGATTAGGTCAATTTATTGTGAATGACTGTTATGCGTGGCTGTTGCGAATTGGCGCACCTTCTGCATATATTTTTAACAAAGAAAAAAATCTGTAACAAATATTTATAATGAAAATAGAAATTATAAAATCGTTTTTAAACTTACCTTAATCAACAATTTAACGACGTAATATGTCTTTATGTAATGTCGGCTAAAACAAATATACATGGGTTTTGGTCGTGTGTTTGGTGTTGTGCCGGTGCACCAAGAGGGAATATTTACAATTCTTGCACCGTGCAAGGGTTTTGCAAGAGCATGCGAATACCCCTATTGTTCTACAAAAAAAAAATGTTCAAAAGGCATTAACGGCGTCACAAGTCAATATGGCAGCGAAATAGCCGATGCCCAAATTTGTAGAAAAACACACAATAACAACATTTTAATTCATGAACGCAAGAGCATTTTTAACAGGCACGCTTCGTTCATAAAAACAAAATCTCTCCAAGCATGAGCATGCCTGTGCCCACAAGCGTCTTTTCGCGACGATGGAAAAAGCTAAAAACCATAATTGAACAACTTTCTGATGTTTCTTCACAGAAAGAAGTGAGAAAAGTTGCAACACACTAACTGTTGTCGATTTATAATATTTCTCAATTCTAAAATGTTTTTCCGTGGCTCGCAAAAACCTGCGTCGATATGTGTGCACGCTCATACATATACATACATATTTACGCAGGTTTGTTGGTAAAGCCGTTAGAATGGCAAGGGAAGCGGTAACAATAGCCGATCGTTCGCTTATTTTTTTGGCACAAATGGGATTTTCTACCAACAATAAAATGTTGTGACTCTTTGACAAAACGTGAGCTTCAGCAATTGGTTGCCCGTGTCAACGGAAATTTCATATAAAGCATTAAGTGTACATATAAATTAAACCATTAGTTTGTGGTTTTGATTTTTAAAAAAAGGATAGCGGACTCGCGTCCGCGTCTTTATTATAAAAATGTTGTCTTAAGACTGAATACAATTTTTACCTTAAGTCTAAATCAAACCTGCGCTTGTACCGGGTCACGTTCCCTATAGTCAGCAGTTAATCAGATGCGCGTGTGAAGCCGCTAATATTGCTGATGCGACGTCAGCTATTGCAGGGTTTCGAGTTTCGTACTGAGTTGCTGAACGATGGTGGGAATTGTCTGAAGTGCTGTGTTAACTCCTCCCCTCTTAAATATGACCGTCCTCGATCATCAATAGAAAGGTAGATCGTTAAATTTTATGTAATTTAGAATATTATGAGTTTCTTCTGGAAGGGTAACTATTTGACTCATGTTAGGTCTTATTGTCTCCATTTCTATATATTTTATTTCAATCTTCTTTTTCCGTAATAAGATAAAAATTATTATGGTGGTAGTTAGAGCTACCGATGTCAGGCTGCCAATAGATAGTGTAGCTTTCTTAAGAGAATTTATCCGCTTGATGTTGGTGAGGTGTAATTCTTTTAAAGCTCCCAATGATAGCAATTCAATACGTTCTTTTTCTATTGGGGCTGGTTGCAAAATTGCGGGAATGGCTTCAATTGTTTTTGCTACGATATTGCTAAATATTTGATTGTTAATTTTGATTATTGAGTTGTAAAATATTATGACATGTGTTCCATTTATTTCTTTAGTTTCCCCATCGGCTTCTATTTTTCCATTAAATTTATTCAGCAATATTATTCCAGATTTTGTTTCTTCGATTGTGGGCACGTGATTCCCGTTTGTTATGGTACATGTGGAATTTAAGCTATTTACTATTCTACTTATGCAATCGTCTTTACTTAGATCTATTAGATTAATTTCTTTACAAATTGCTATTTCGTTAAAATTTTCACATTTATTTTTAATTCCGTATATTTTAAATCTTCCTTTAAGAATTTCTTTATAGTCCGTTTTAATTACATAATTGTTTTCTTTCTTCACAGGTCTTATAATTATTTTTTAAATGTTTCATAAAAAGTTAACGGAATTTTTACCATATATAAAATCGTCATATCTTTGCTTAGTACATTTATCTTTGAGAATTTCAGTGCCTCTTCGGCAGTTTTAAAAGGCATTTGTTCCTCCTTTAGTTTATTAATAGAAAATTGAACTTCATCATTGTTTAAAAGTATTGAGTTTATTATATTTTGTTTTGCCCATTGGATGGCATATTTTATATTTATTAATTCTTCTTTGATCAATCTTATTCTGTTTTGTAAATTTATCATAATTTCTGTTATAGTGTCTTCATCCTTTTTTATGGTATTTAACATTTTATTGACAATATTTGTTATATTATTTATACGTTTTTCAAATAAATTATTAATAATTATTTGATTATTATTATTTTGGTTCAGATTATTCAAATTGTCATTTATAATATTAAGATATGACCAGATATTCACGATGCGCCAAATCTTGGAAAAGACCCGTGAAAGGAGAATCGACACACACCACCTCTTCGTCGATTTCAAAGCTGCTTTCGACAGCACGAAAAGGAGCTGCCTTTATGCCGCGATGTCTGAATTTGGTATCCCCGCAAAACTAATACGGCTATGTAAACTGACGTTGAGCAACACAAAAAGCTCCGTCAGAATCGGGAAGGACCTCTCCGAGCCGTTCGATACCAAACGAGGTTTCAGACAAGGCGATTCCCTATCGTGCGACTTTTTCAACCTGCTTCTGGAGAAAATAGTTCGAGCTGCAGAACTTAACAGAGAGGGTACTATCTTTTATAAGAGTGTACAACTGCTGGCGTATGCCGATGATATTGATATCATCGGCCTCAACACCCGCGCCGTTAGTTCTGCTTTCTCCAGACTGGACAAGGAAGCAAAAGAAATGGGTCTGGCAGTGAACGAGGGCAAGACGAAATATCTCCTGTCATCAAACAAACAGTCGTCGCACTCGCGACTTGGCACTCACGTCACTGTTGACAGTCATAACTTTGAAGTTGTAGATAATTTCGTCTATCTTGGAACCAGCGTAAACACCACCAACAATGTCAGCCTAGAAATCCAACGCAGGATAACTCTTGCCAACAGGTGCTACTTCGGACTAAGTAGGCAATTGAGAAGCAAAGTCCTCTCTCGACAAACAAAAACCAAACTCTATAAGTCTCTCATAATTCCCGTCCTCCTATATGGTGCAGAGGCTTGGACGATGACAACAACCGATGAGTTGACGTTGCGAGTTTTCGAGAGAAAGGTTCTGCGAAAGATTTATGGTCCTTTGCGCGTTAGCCACGGCGAATATCGCATTCGATGGAACGATGAGCTGTACGAGATATACGACGACATTGACATAGTTCAGCGAATTAAAAGACAGCGGCTACGCTGGCTAGGTCATGTTGTCCGGATGGATGAAAACACTCCAGCTCTGAAAGTATTCGACGCAGTACCCGCCGCGGGAAGCAGAGGAAGAGGAAGACCTCCACTCCGTTGGAAGGACCAAGTAGAGAAGGACCTGGCCTCGCTTGGAATATCCAATTGGCGCCACGTAGCGAAGAGAAGAAACGACTGGCGCGCTGTTGTTGACTCGGCTATAATCGCGTAAGCGGTGTCTACGCCAGTAAAGAAGAAGAATATTAAGATCATTATGATCAGGAGATCCGGCGATGTATTTCCATGCCGTTCCTAATATGTCAATTGATCTTCTCTTCTTTTTGTTTTCTACCGGTTTGAGGGTGTTGCGGATTTCAAAAGTTTGGGAAGTTTCATGTTTGAGGATAGGATAAAGGAAGTTATCTTTAGGGACTTGAGTGGTTATTTCATTATAAGTTTCTGTCAGGAAATGTTCGTAATGGTCTAGGTCAATGAGGTGTATTAGTCTAAGTGTTTCATCCTGTATTTTTGCATTTCCGTTGTCTATTGTAATGAGTTGAGCTTTACTGTAGTCCAAAATTTTTACATCTGCTAGTGAAGATGTAATCACCGTGAAGATAATTATAAATTTGCATAAATCCATTGTTCCTAAAATAGATACATAGTTAAGTTTTTATTAGAGATTTGTGAATTATACGTCCTGACATTGTTTTAACTGTTGTTCTATTATTCTCAGATAGTATTTCCTTTTTATATTTTGGAGTTAGTTTTGAACCAAGCCCTTTATTTATTTTTGCATAAATTATATCTTCTGGGGAATATTCTTTAGGTTCTGATCGTTTGCTGTTATGGTAAGAAAGATTTTGTTCCTGTTTTTCCTTAAGTAATGTAATATTTTCGTTTCTCTGCTGCTCTAACTGTTGCGGGTCGGTAAAAATTCTATTCCCAAAGAATGTGGCGATGGGTTTGTTTCTGGTTGTTGAATGTATCGTTGAATTATATTCTTGCACAGATTTGAATAATAATTCTTCGAACGTTATTCCTATGTTGTTTGCTTTTAAACATCTCATTATTTCAGAAAGTGTACTATGAAATCTTTCTACTTGTCCGTTACTGGTGCTACTATAGGGTGGTGTGGTATATAGGTTAATAGACATTTGGTCCTTTAGTAAAGTTAATATTGTGGCTGAATTGAGAGATTTTTCGTTATCTACTATTACCTGTTTTGGTATTCCAAATGAGATCATTAATTCTCTTATTGGGTTTTTTTTATATGTTCTATTGCTTTGGACTGTATAATTTTAACCTGTGCGTATTTTGAAAATTTATCAATGGCCGTGAGTATTAGCCTTTTTTCTGTCGAGTAAATATCAATGTGCACGATTTCTCCTCGAAACTGAGGAATGGGGGTCTCTTGTAACCGTGGTTTTGGAGGATGCCTATCATATTTATGCTCGCGACATATGGAACATTGTTTAACTGTTTTTTCGATTTTAGAATGCATGCTTGGAAAGTAAAATTTCTGTAATATTTGTGTTTTGTTTTCGCGACTATTTCTATGTGCTCTCTGATGTTCTTTAATAATTATTTCTTCCTGTTCTGTCTCTGACGCGATGTCTTGAAGTAGGGTTTGTGTGAATCTAATTTTGCTATTTGCAAAGTGAAGTGGATATATTTCCTGAATTTTTCCCATTAAGCTTTCCGTAGTGTATAAACCGTTAAGTAATGCTGGGTCAAGGTGTTGTTTAAATATGTCTATAATGTCCTGTGTCGAATATTCTCGTTTTGTTATTGTATGTCTATGGAAACAGAGAAATGGTATTTCAAACGTATAGTTATCTATGTTACCGATTAAGATGAATAGTTGATTTTTGAAGGCATTTATGGGGTGCTTCAGTAGCTGGGATGAGCTGATGTGCGGAACTTTCGTCGCTATGGTCAGTAGTCGTTAGGGCGTTAACGCCAGTCTGTGGAGGTCTCGATAGTGCGTCGGCTACAACGTTTGTCTTTCCTGGTTTGTATTTCATTTCGTAATTGTACTCTTCGAGGATACATTTCCATCTTTTCATTTTTCCATTATAATTTTTATTACTTAATGCATAGGTTAGGGGTTGATGGTCTGTGAAAATAATTACTTTGGGTGAACCATTATTGCCAGCATTTCTTTTTCATTTGCGGCGTAATTTTCTTCGGCTTTACTTAGTGAACGGGATATGAATGCTATGGGTTTGCCTGATTGTTCTAAGACTGCTCCGAGAGCATAATTAGATGCATCAGTGGTGAGGTGAAAATCTTCGTTCCTTTGAAACGAGTGAGAATTTTATTTTATTGAGGGCTTCTAGTGCTGCGCTATTGAGAGTTATCTGCTTTTTACAGGATGCATTTTTTGAAATGCTTCCATCCTCCCCTCTTAAGAGCGAAGTAAGGGGCTTTGCTAATTTAGCATAATCCCTTATGAAGCGGCGGTAGTAGCCGGAAAGGCCAAGGAAAGATCTTAAATCTTTCAAAGTTTTCGGACATGGGAAATTTTGTATAGCTTCAACTTTTGAAGGATTGGTTTTTACACCACTTGGTGAAATAATAAAGCCTAGGAACTCGACTTCATTTCGGAAGAATTCGCACTTGTCCAGTTGAACTTTCACATTTGCTTCTTTGAGAGTGCAAAATATTTGTTCAATATTTTGGAGATGACTTTCTTCATCTTCGCCGAAAACTATTATGTCATCAATGTAGACATAGTAGATTTTACCTATATAGTTTCTTAGAATATCATCTAAGGCTCTTTGAAATATAGAAGGAGCGTTTTTCAGCCCGAATGGGAGTCGTGTAAACTTATATTTGCCATTATTGACAGAAAAGACTGTTTTTTCAATGTCAGATTCTTGTAAAGGGATTTGATGGAATCCACTTTTTAAATCCAATACGGAAAAATATTTATTATTTCCTAAGTGCGCAATAATTTCATTTATTTCGTGTATGGGGTATTTGTCGGAAATGGTAACATTAATTAATTTTCTGTAATCAATTACGAGTCTAAATTTCTTGTTCAAACTGGTGAGTTGTATGGAGAACGTGATGGGCTTATTATGCCATCTTTGAGTAAGGTTTGGATTTCCTTGGTGACGAATTCTCTCATGCCAATAGGGTATGGATAATATCTGGTGTAAATGGGTGTACCTGAAGAAGTCCTTATTTCGCCTACTACGGTAGTAATGTAGGTCAGTTTTTCGTTTGGATCGGAAAATAACTGAGAATGTTTGTTTGCAAGTTTTTGAATGAGGAATTTCTGAGAAGGTGTCATATGTTCTGTCCTTACGTAAATACTGTTTACTGTAGGAGAAAGCTTCTGTTTTATTTTCATTTCTTTACCGTTACCGAATTTAATTATGCCATCGCGAATGTTTATAGTTGCATTGAGGCGTTTGAGGCTATCGTTTCAGATAATACCATCAAAAGATTTCAGTCCTGGTAGGATAAAAAATTTTAAATTCGAGTTATCTATTTGAGCTAGATTAATTATTGTATGGTGGGTAATTTGAATCTTTCCTGCTATGAAATTTGCAAAAAAAGCTTCTTCATTAGGAATTGGTTTTGCTACCATTTGTGGTTGTATGTAATTTTTGCTTGATCCGATATCTATAAGTATTTTTAAAAAATTTCCGTTCTTCGTTCTAAACTCTATATAAGGCAACGAAGAACTTTTCATTCTAAAAAATTAATATCTATGTAGTCGGGTTGGCTATTCTCTTGAACTAGTTGTTCGATTTGTTCGTTGTTTAACATTGCTTCGTAATCTTCCTTTGTCGAAGTCAAGATTTGTTCGTCATGGTGGTCATATGTGGCTTGTTGGTCATATAGATCTTCTCTATCGGTTTCTATATGGAAGTTCCTTTGTTGTTTGAAAGGCACTTGTGGAGGGCAATTTGACGGTCGATTCCGAGCTTGGTTATTGGGTGCATTTCTATTCATAAAGTTAACTGCTTTTGTATGTAGGGAATGGTCTACATCCATTAGCTCTGGACGCGGAAGTCCGAAAGGACGTGGGGGTTGTGGCCTAGCGGGATGTTGATATGTTGGCCGAAAGTTTGGAGAATTGCTATAGTTAAAATTTGATTGTTGCCGTTGCTGAGGCACGTAGTTCGGTTTAGATAAATATGGCTTCGGAATGTAAGCCAATTGTGGGTAGAATTCGTTAGGTGGAAGAGGTGGGCGAAAGTCCTGAGCTTTTCTAACGTGGGAATTATTATTGATCGCGTAATGCGAACGAAATTTCTGGTTTTCTAACTTAATACATAAGTGAAGAGCTTGAGGGAGGTCTACGGGTTCTCTTATGCCAAGGAGCCTTGGCAAATCGCCATTCAGTCCTCGAATAAAAGTGTCAAGGGCTTTGTCACGATAAGTTCGTGTGAGTAAATGCATGGATTCAGCACCGATATCCATGCAACCAAGTTTATTAAGAATGTGAGATAGGTATACCCTTTGGTGAAATTCATGAATAGTATGGCTACCTTGAACTAATGACGTCATTTGGTACTCTAAGGTACCTACGTCCCTTTTATCGGCGTAATGGAGAGTAAGGCATTTTGAAATAGCCTTCCATTCTAAAGGTGTGTTATATGATTAGAGGGAAATGTCTGCGTTGCCCACGATTTTGTTTCTTACTACGTTAAAGATACCAAAGTATTTTGGCGATCCCCTTTGAGGTTCGTATATTTCCAAAATTCTGTCCACACTTTTCTTCCAGGAACTGAATTCTCCTGGATTCCCAGAGAATTCACGAATACATCTTACCACGTCAGGGATTTTGTCCAAGTCGTTGATGTTGTTTGTCAGTGTAGGGTCTATAGTCACGTCAGTTAAGTTTGCAAAGTTTGCGTTTGGATTAAGCGCAGCTTGGACTATGTTTCGTCCTTCTTTTCTTAAAATGTTTGTGACCACACCACTTATAATATTGGTTAATTGTTCCAGATTCATTTCGCCAGAATTTGGAACAGGATGGGATGTTTAGCACAGCAGGTCACATGGGTCGTATGGGGTTGTTTGGCATAATTTTATTGGATATTTTGAGGATATTATTGTTTTTAGTTATATGTCCTTATCCTCTGGAGAGTCCCTTTGGTGGTGAATCGCAGAGTTGGACTGTAGTTATTAAGAACCGAGGGGCCCCCGTTAGGTGGTGAATCTCGGCTCTTTCGTTCTTATAATTTATTGACTGTACAAGCCGTTCTTATTTTGTTTATAGTTTATAATTATTAGTTAGATGGTGAATCGCAGAGAATTTAATTTTTATAAACTGGAGGGTCCCCCGTTAGGTGGTGAGTCGCAGCTTTTATATTTATTATTTCATTGGCTGTACAAGGCTGTTGTTATTCAACGTATTATTTAGGGTTAGTTTACATATAAATTTCAAACTTAAGCTTAATTAATAGTAGTTTGGCAAATGGTTTTTTTATTAATGTTTTTAAATTTTTCTTAAATTCTCTTGTTTTTTAATTATCACTTTCCACTTTTTTTTTCAAATGCTTTATAAATTTCTGAATCTGAATTCGTGTTTTAATTTATTTAAAAAAAAAATATCTCTGTTTTTTTAATTATCTCTTTCCATTTTTTTCAAATGCTTTATGAATTTCTTAATTTTTTAATTAATTAATTTAATATTTCTTAATCTATATGCTTACTTATATCTAGCCTCCTGGCGCAAGGGGTGTCGTCCCGTTTGCTGTCCTACTAGGGTCCCTCGTTGCGCACGTGGTGGAGGGTGCGTTTCCTTCCTCCCGGATCCTAACGCTTTCAGTCCGGTGTAAGGGGACAGCTTCCCAACAGTATATCTTTGGTCCTTCGACGTTATTATTCTTTATCCTTTGGGGCTCCGGTAGCCGCTTTTGTGTATTACTCGGTATTGTAATTTCAGGCTTTCACTACCTTCGCGCGTTGAAGCTGTCCCTGCTCGGGCGCCAATTAAACCATTAGTTTGTGGTTTTGATTTAAAAAGAAGGATAGCGGACTCGCGTCCACGTCTTTATTATAAAAATGTTGTCTTAAGACTGAATACAATTTTTACCTTAAGTCTAAATCAAACCTCCTAAATCACGTTCCCTATAGTCAGCAGTTAATCGGATGCGCGTTTGAAGCCGCTAATATTGCTGATGCGACGTCAGCTATTGCAGGGTTTCGAGTTTCGTACTGAGTTGCTGACCGATGGTGGGAATTGTCTGAAGTGCTGTGTTAACTTATATATTTAATTACAATCATACAAGGATGTTGCATGTAGACAAATTTACAAACATTATGCGTATGCTCTGTCATATTTGTTTACATGCACACATAATTATATATGAGTATATGTGCGACCACTAGATCTTTTAAGATGATATCAAAACTTTTAATGTAAATGTATAAATTTAAAACCGATTACCTTAAGCTTATATCATTTATTTGGGTAATAATACAAACTTTACACTGTTATATATGTTTAATGATTTTATGGAATCATTATGAAATACATAGGTAAATTTTAATATACATACTTAAGAACTTACACCTCTTTTCCGTGCACTTGGCAAATTAGCAAAATATTGAAAATTAACTCAAATATTTATGAAGCAAGAAATATTTTGGTATTCTGTGGCAATCTTGATAAAATTAAAAGCTTCAAGTCAAGTAAAATTTTCACCCTCTTTTGAACTGCGAAACTTTAATTCTCCTCCCTTCACCTTCACAATAAGTTTTGCTACAGCCCGCACACTTCTCGAAAGGGACGACTAACTCATGGCCAAGTTGCCTACACATTTTCTGATATGAGCCGTGTCCAAAGAAGTTCAAAGCTGCTAGAACCCTTACAGTTAAAGGTATTAACGTTTTCTGATTATCGTGCGGAGCTAGTTCATCAATTAGGCGACGGCAAATTTCACGAGTTAATCGAAAATTTCACCCAAAGGTATTCTCGCTCAAAGAAAATGGATTGCTATCGTCGCGTAAGCATTTTAAATGCCGCGCGAGATTCCTATTCTCAAAATTTTCATCTCCGTTTAACAATAATAATAAAAGTAAAATATCTTTAATTTTCACAACAAGATGCACAATCAGATATTTAATTCACAACGAGCACTGTCAAGAGCATTTGACATCTTAACTTATAAAGAAAAGAGGTTTTTATTTCAGACACAGAATCCTAAATGATTGATAAATTTCAAATTTTGACAAATTAGAAATATGTATGTTGAATTTGTCAAGTACACAGAATAGGGGTGTAAGTATATGCTTTGATACCCAATACATATATACCGATCATATACATATGAATTATATGCCGAGTTGGTTGCGCATAGAAAATAAACGAATATGTAGGCGTACATTTATTTACATTGAAATTAGCATTATATTTCTCATTTAACACCGAAAATGCTCAATTCTGCTATTATCTGGTGAAACACGCTTAAAATTTGTCTGTGGTGAAGCTCCCTCATCTTTGCCGAGTACCCCTGCGAAAAGTTACGATATTTAAAATGTGACCCTTCTCTATGATAACCGTTCAATGTCATAGAGAAGGTCCAGGGCGCGGAGAACGTAAAAATATTTTGGCTAACAAGAGCGTGTTTCACCACAACAATCTTAGAGGAGAAATTTTGACTATGGCGCGTGAACAGTGCTGAGCTTTCAATGAAAATTATGCTCAGAAACATACATACATACGTATGTTGGCCTTTTGCATATAATTTAATACGTTTGCATGCATAATAATTAATGTGATTTGCGTAAGTTTATGAATACATTGAAAATTGATAATATTATAATTAAATTATACTATTTTCAAAGTAATATTTGTAGTTAATGTACAATTAAGAGTTACTTTTTAAATATTTGATATGTTTGATAATATAATAAATTTACATATAAGTATGTAAATATGCTATATATCGTCACCTAAAATGCAAAATAGCGTATCATCAAAAAGTTCAAAATTGAGTTTTTTATTGATAACGAATCACCGCGTCAGATTACATATGTGTCACAAATTTTAAGCTTCTGCGCTCAGGAATACCCAAGCTAACTTGAAAATTAAAAAAAAACGTATCATTAAGTGCTTGATTTCGTTAAACAAAATAAAGTATCATCACTCATGTAAAAATAACCGAGTTTTGTTTTATCATGAAGTTAGCCTTGACTTATTGTTTATAATTTTTATTGGTTATGTTCAATGTGCCTTGATTAGGTTAGATTAAATGGTTGATCAAAGACCGAAGAAGGACTCCTGTGTGCGAACTGTAAAAAAGCAAAACGTTATTTCCTTTCCCTCTGGCTCGGTAGGGTCTGAAGATATGCACCCCCACTGTTTAAGTTTTAACCTCCCAAACGCAGACAGTTAAGAAGGAAGTGTTGAGTTGTTTCCACCTCATCTTCTTCCATACAGCTTCTGCAGATGACGTTTGGTAAGACTTCCGCTTTAATGCGGGGACGCCAATAGGGCAATGGCCTGTTAAAAGCCCAAAAACTATAAGGGAGCACCGATCCGCTTCCATTCTACCGATAGCGGTTCTAAGGTGCCTTTTCCTGCTAGCCCATTAGCTTTACGGCTTCCTGCGATTACACTGTGGCCTGGCATCCATAGTTTTATCACACAAGATGCTATTGATTGCAAAGTTAGGCACACTTTAACCAGCTCTGAGCGCACTGCTAAAGAGTTCAATGCTAGTACGCCACTCTGCTATCTGAGTGGATGGTCACTTCTCTAAAGGAGGCTGCACAATGGAGTAGTAAATCCACAGCTGCCTTAATAGCTGCAACCTCGGCTGGAAGACACTGCAACAGTCAGGAAGTTTAAAACTGGAGTTGATAGAGAGCTCCTGAGAGTAGACCTTTCCACCAACCTTCCCTCCGTCGGTATAAGGGAAGAGAAGGAGCCGTCAGCCAGTTTAGCGACTCCATGATCCGAAATGAGTGAGGATTTCCGAATGTTTAGACCCGTTCTCTGTTAGAAATTCAGCAGTCTAATCTTTTTCACCCGCAAAGTTTAACCATAATCATGAAGAAAAGGCAACATCTGGATCTGCAAGATCTAAAAGCTTTGTTTCCAGCAGACTTTCATTACTTTTATCATAATATATCTTT
The DNA here is from genome assembly GCA_027475135.1 of Bactrocera correcta. Lineage (NCBI taxonomy): Eukaryota > Metazoa > Arthropoda > Insecta > Diptera > Tephritidae > Bactrocera > Bactrocera correcta. Next base: position 36,786,314 of record CM050327.1, read on the forward strand.
AGTATAATTATCTTTTTAATAAATAATAATTAAACATTATCTCCATTCTTGGCTTGAAATAATTTAATTTTTTCAGTACTTTCATATGTAATTTAATAATAAAAATAACTTAATATGAAAGACGTGTAACTGTGTTTGTTTACAAAAAAAATGTAATATTAAAATTTTTAATTTTTATTAATGAAAATTCAATATAACGTAAGACACTTACTATACAATTTGCTTTATTTTTTATCTAAAATATATTTATGGTTTCATGTGAATTCATATTTGAAAGTGGTTTTCTTTTCATGCGGTTTTTTGCTTCTCCTGTAAAAAAAAGTGATAATACGTTATTTTGCTTTTTAGGTGAAAACATGTATATATTAGGTTGTCAAAAAAGTCTTGCGGTATTTTCGCTATTTGGCGCTGAAAGCGCGTAGTTCTAGTTTTATTCGTCGCATCGGGTTATGCTACACCTTTTTGGAAAGCTCATTTCACGCGCTAACGTGTTTGATTGATAATAAATTTACATATAAGTATGTAAATATGCTATATATCGTCACCTAAAATGCAATATAGCGTATCATCAAAAAGTTCAAAATTGAGTTTTTTATTGATAACGAATCACCGCGTCAGATTACATATGTGTCACAAATTTTAAGCTTCTGAGCTCAGAAATACCCAAGCTAACTTGAAAATTAAAAAAAAACGTATCATTAAGTGCTTGATTTCGTTAAACAAAATAAAGAATCATCACTCATGTAAAAATAACCGAGTTTTGTTTTATCACATGTGTCACAAATTTTAAGCTTCTGAGCTCAGAAATACCCAAGCTAACTTGAAAATTAAAAAAAACGTATCATTAAGTGCTTGATTTCGTTAAACAAAATAAAGAATCATCACTCATGTAAAAATAACCGAGTTTTGTTTTATCATGAAGTTAGCCTTGACTTATTGTTTATAATCATTATTGGTTATGTTCAATGTGCCTTGATTAGGTTAGATTAAATGGTTGATCAAAGACCGAAGAAGGACTCCTGTGTGCGAACTGTAAAAAAGCAAAACGTAATTTCCTTTCCCTCTGGCTCGGTGGGGTCTGAAGATATGCGCTCCCACTGTTTAAGTTTTAACCTCCCAAACGCAGACAGTTAAGAAGGAAGTGTTGAGTTGTTTCCACCTCATCTTCTTCCATACAGCTTCTGCAGATGACGTTTGGTAAGACTTCCGCTTTAATGCGGGGACGCCAATAGGGCAATGGCCTGTTAAAAGCCCAAAAACTAGGGAAGGGATAGCCCTACAGAGGCAAAGATGTCACTAGATACTTTGCGATCGATCTTGGGCCAAAAGTCTTGTGCGATAGCGCATGTAAGAATGGTGGCTGAGAGCTGACCAAGCTTCCGCGAGTTCCAGCTATTCAGTAGTAGTAGTATAAGGGAGCACCGATCCGCTCCCATTCTACCGATAGCGGTTCTAAGGTGCCTTTTCCTGCTAGCCCATTAGCTTTACGGCTTCCTGCGATTACACTGTGGCCTGGCATCCATAGTTTTATCACACAAGATGCTATTGATTGCAAAGTTAGGCACACTTTAACCAGCTCTGAACGCACTGTTAAAGAGTTCAATGCTAGTACGCCACTCTGCTATTTGAGTGGATGGTCACTTCTCTAAAGGAGGCTGCACAATGGAGCAGTAAATCCACAGCTGCCTTAATGGCTGCAACCTCGGCTGGAAGACACTGCAACAGTCAAGAAGTTTAAAACTGGAGTTGATAGAGAGCTCCTGACAGTAAACCTTTCCACCAACCTTCCCTTCGTCGGTATGAGGGAAGAGAAGGAGCCGTCAGCCAGTTTAGCGACTCCATGATCCGAAATGAGTGAGGATTTCCGAGTGTTTAGACTCGTGCTCTGTTAGAAATTCAGCAGTCTAATCTTTTTCACCCGCAAAGTTTAACCATAATCAAGAAGAAAAGGCAACATCTGGATCTGCAAGATCTAAAAGCTTTGTTTCCAGCAGACTTTCATTACTTTTATCATAATATATCTTTAGTATAATTATCTTTTTAATAAATAATAATTAAACATTATCTTCATTCTTGGCTTGAAATAATTTAATTTTTTCAGTACTTTCATATGTAATTTAATAATAAAAATAACTTAATATGAAAGACGTGTAACTGTGTTTATTTATAAAAAAAATGTAATATTAAAATTTTTAATTTTTATTAATGAAAATTCAAAATAACGTAAGACACCTACTATACAATTTGCTTTATTTTTTATCTAAAATATATTTATGGTTTCATGTGAATTCATATTTGAAAGTGGTTTTCTTTTCATGCGGTTTTTTGCTTCTCCTGTAAAAAAAAGTGATAATACGTTATTTTGCTTTTTAGGTGAAAACATGTATATATTAGGTTGTCAAAAAAGTCTTGCGGTATTTTCGCTATTTGGCGCTGAAAGCTCGTAGTTCTAGTTTTATTCGTCGCATCGGGTCATGCTACACCTTTTTGGAAAGCTTATTTCACGATTGTCGTTTCTTTTAAGTCGTTCGTGAGTTATAGCGTCGCAAACATGGAGCAAAATAAAGAGAAAATACGGCATATTTTACAGTACTACTACGGTAAAGGCAAAAATGCATCTCAAGCCGCCAATAAAATTTGTGCAGTTTATGGACCCTATACTGTTTCCATTTCCACCGCACGACGATGGTTTTAACGTTTTCGTTCTGGTGTAGAGGTGGTCGAAGATGCGCCACGCTCCGGAAGGCCTGTCGTCGAAAATTGCGACAAAATCGCTGAATTGGTCGAAAGAGACCGGCATAGTAGTCATCAAACCGTTATAAACCATTTGAAGAAGCTTGGAGTCACTAAGAAGCTCGATGTATGGGTGCCACACGAAATTGATTCAATAAAAATACTGCAAGACTTTTTTGACAACCCAATATAAGACAGACTATCAATGAATACGACTGTATTAAGTCTTTCCCAGTTTTATCTATGAAGATAATTTGCGACTTTTTCCATGAAATTGGATAGTATCCGAAACTAGGAATTACATTGAAGAGCAAAGAGAGCAAATCTATAACAATGACTGTAAGCTCAATAAGCATTTTTGGGGAAATATTTTCATATTTCGGGGACTGTTTTGGATTAAGTTCTTTGATGATTCCAATAATTTTAGAAGGTGAAGTTTTAAGAGACTCGAGCGACTCTTTGGTTGTGTTGCGTAAGCTTGACAACTCAAAGTTGTTCTTTGGCAAATTAGGTTGAAATACCTTTTCTAGGGGATATGCAAACAATTAGCTTTTTCCTCGTCACATCGAGCCCGATTTCCACCCAAGTATCGTATAGGCATGTTGGAGTCAGTTGGTAGCTTCATGGACTTTTGGGCTTTCCAAAGGGAATGTTGCTTGTTGGAATTTGGACACAGCTTCTTTATATATATTTCGCTTTTGAATTCTTACTCACGTTTAAGAGCTTTTAATTTACGTGCAGCAGATTTCAGAGATTTTTCTGGGACCAAGTGGCTTATAGTTTTTGTTTGGTGTTGCTAAGGCAGCTACGCTAGTTATTATATCATTGACTTCTCTTATGCTTTCATATCTCTTCCTATATTTATTTTGTACTCAATATTGATGTGCCTACTCACTATTTTTTAAATTTTAGCCAATTCGTTTTATTATAACTTTAACTTTAGATTAACGAATATGTGTTGTTCACATAACTTTATTAGTACAGGAGAGTGATCAGAAGATAGATCAGTACATGTATCAGCTGCTATATGCGATTTATCTACATATATTTTTGATTACAGCAAAATCAATTAAATCTGGTATTTTCTTACGATCGCTAGGCCAATATGTCGGCTTACCAGGAGATGATATTTCAAGGTTATTGTGCCTATTTATAATAGTTTGATACAGCTGTCGTCCTTTCAGACTAATGAGACGTGAGCCCCAGTACGTGTGTTGTAGTCTCACCTGCAATTTTTGACCTTATATTCCTAAAAAGTCTTTAAATTCGCTATCTGTAATTTTAAAGCGAGATGGACAGTATATATATGTAAGGTTTAAGTCACAACCCCGATTTTTAGTGATATTGTTGAAGCTTGTAACTGAGAGCAATGATTTCTAATCAACACTGCCTTGCCACCATGCGCTTTTCCAACCGAATGATTTGTAACATAGAGTCTAAATTATTTTTATTTGTTAGATGAGTTTCTGATATAAGCATTACATCTATATTCTTTTCAGACAGAAATCTGATAATCTCTAATTTATGTTGGTTGTTAGCATTCCATATACAGATATTTAGCAAGCTCATTTTTTACTTAATAAATTTTGCAGTATTTGATTTTGTGGTTTTATTAAATCTTGGATCATGTTTTGCATGCTAGACATAAATTGTGTCATACACTGTGTAAGATTTATAATCATTAGGAGAACTTTTCGGCAGTTGCATTTGCAAAGCTTCCTTGCATATTATTATTGTCAGAAGTAATAGGATTTAAACTTTTGTCTTAGGTTGCTATAATTTCATTACATTTTCATTTACAAGTGGGATCTAAATCACCACATACCACACAAACACTGCTTAGTGTGCAATATCCCCATATTCTTGGCAATTGGTACATTGTAACGGACCGTTTCTTTTATGCGGTTCTTCAACAGTTACTCTTTTTTTAAATTGATTTAAGTTCGGCAACATTTTAATTTCAAACATTGGCTGTGGTACTTTGTTTCTTTTAAATATATTTACAACTGTTTAAATACCAAAACCGCATTTTTCCAATGCTTCTTTGACTTCACTAGAGTCTACGGCGGACTCTGTACCCTTAATTACAACAACTAGGAGCTTAGAGCTCTTCATTTGATTTGAATAATAGTTCTTGTTTTTATTTAACAAAAATTTAACTATTTCCATAAAACTTTTTTCAGTGTAGGACTGAATTTTTGTGGAATTTTATATTGCCTTTTTTCAAAGGCACTATGTATATGAAAATTATTAGTACCTATAATTTCATTTAATCCAGCAACAAGAGCACTACGCTCACGTAAATATATTGGAGGTGGTTTGATATTAACCACTGTGGTGGCACCCTTCGCATCGTCGTCTGATCCATTGCTTAGTAAGGCAAACCTGTTGCCATTTAAAACATCCGGTTTATTCTTATTTCGTGTACCGCTTTGAAATTTTTTAGGATTGACCGCTGACTTTAAAGGACTTAATTTCCTTTCATGTTAATGTAGCGATCAATGACAGTTTGTACAGACTGACCTTTTTTTTATTGGTACATTCTCACCTTGCTTTATGTTATTCTTTGCTGCCTACATCCTTGCTGGTAAGCTCTGCTTATGCTGGAGGATGGAGTCATGTGTAGAAGTTCACGCAAGTGAGGAAAGTTCTCTGATCGCCATTCGCTTGGAAGTGGCCAGAAACGATTCTTTTACATATGACTCAAGCAGCTCACGACTTCCGGTCTTTGACCAAGTATCCTCTGGGTAGCCTAAGAATATCCGTTTGAAGGCGAGCTAAAGTGAGAAGGTAAAACATCCCCTGCATAGGGTTGTGCGCTGGGTTTGGGATCCGCCACGTAAAAAACACCCCCAATGAAAAGGTGCAATCAACCTCGAATAAGAGACACTTTTGATGACGACCATGGCAAACGAAATAAGGACTACGAATTGAGGGCATGCACCTTGAATGTTCGGTCACTTAATTGGGTAGTTGCCGCTGCCCAGCTGGTTGATGTCCTCACGAAAATAAAGGATGACATCACCGCCGTGCAAGACGTACGATGGACGGGACAAGAACTGAGACAAGTAGGTCCTTGTGGCATTTACTACAGTGGCTATATAAAGGAGCGCAAGTTTGGTGTAGAATTCATGGCGGGAACGTCTAGTCACAAGCCGGATCAAATCGAGGTTCTTCAACATATCGCTGATTTGATGTGAGCAAAGATGCCTTCTATGAACGCTTGGAGTGCGCCTGTAGGAGCTGCCCCCGCCACGATGTCAAAATCGTGCTTGGTGACTTTAACGGTAGGGTGGGCAAAGAAGGTATCTTTGGGTTGAGGCTGATTGACTTCGCCGGGGCCCGAATTATGGTTATCTGTGGCACTAAATCCCAGCAAAGGAAAATACATCAAGCCACCTGGCTGTCTCCGGATCGAAAAGCCACCAGCCAGATCGATCATGTTGTGATAGACGAAAGAAATATCTCCAGTGTTCTAGACGCGCGTACGCTCCGAGATCCTAACATTGACTCGGACCACTACCTTGTTACAGCCAAGATTTGCAGCCACCTCTATGCAGCAAAAAGAGCACGTCAACAAACACAAGGAAGGTTCGACGTCGAGAAGCTGCAATCAAAACTGACAGCCGAACGATTTTCTACTCGGCTTGCACACCTGCTCTCTGAGAGCACTCGTCAACAACTCGGTATAGGTGAACTGTGGGACGGCATTTCAAACTCCTTACGTACAGATGCAACCGAAACCATTGGTTTTCGGAAAGTGCAAAAGAACAGCTGGTACGACGAGGAGTGGCGTGTCGCAGCGGAGAGAAAACAGGCTGCCTACCTCACAACGTTACGATCGACCGAGATACCGAGAGTTGAAGAGGGAAGCGAGATGCATTTGTAGACAGAAAAAAAAGAGGCCGAAATGCGTGAGTACGAAGAGCACGATAAGCTGACCGACAGGGGTAATGCTCGAAAATTCTACGAAAAGATGCGGCGACTTACAGAAGGTTTCAGGACTGGAGCATACTCTTGTAGAACCCCCAAAGATGATCTAGTCACCGATGCCCAGAGCATACTTAAATTATGGGGGGAACACTTCTCCAGTGTGCTGAATGGCAGTGAACGCACAACGCCAGGAGAAGGCGGACCCGATTCCCCAATCGATGACGATGGAGCAGACGTTCCAATGTCCGAAGAAGCTCGAGTAGCAATTACCCTCCTGAAGAACAACGAAGCGGTGGGGGCCGATGGATGGCTGAGATATTCAAACACTGCGGCGAAGAACTGATAAGGAGCATGCATCAGCTTCTTTGCAAAATATGGTCGGACGAAAGCATGCCTAACAATTGGAATTTAAGTGTGCTATGCCCAATCCATAAAAAAGGAGACCCCACAATCTGGGCCAACTACCGTAGGATAAGCCTCCTCAACATCGCGTACAAGGTTCTATCGAGCCTATTGTGTGAAAGCCCACCGTCACCAAACTGATTGGACCTTATCAGTGTGGCTTTAGACCTGGAAAATCAACAACCGATCAGATATTCACCATGCGCCAATTCTAGGAAAAGACCCGTGAAAGGAGATTCGACACACACCACCTCTTTGTCGATTTCAAAGCTGCTTTCGACAGCACGAAAAGGAGCTGCCCCTACCTCGCGATGTCTGAATTTGGTATCTCCGCAAAACTAATACGGCTTTGTAAACTGACGTTGAACAAAACCCAAAGCTCCGTCAGAATCGGGAAGGACCACTCCGTGCCGTTCGATACCAAATGAGGTTTCAGACAAGGCGACTCCCTATCGTGCGACTTTTTCAATCTGCTGCTGGAGAAAATTATTCGAGCTGCAGAACTGAATCGGGCAGATACAATCTTTTATAGGAGTGTACAGCTGCTAGCGTATGCCGATGATATTAATATCATCGGCCTCAACACCCGCCCCGTTAGTTCTGCTTTCTCCAGACTGGACAAATGAGTCTGGCAGTGAACGAGGGCAAGACGAAATACATATATTTTGTCATCAAACAAACAGTAGTCACACTCGCGACTTGGCTCTCACGTCACTGTTGACAGTCATAACTTTGAAGTTGTAGATAATTTCGTCTATCTTGGAACCAGCGTAAACACCACCAACAATGTCAGCCTGGAAATCCAACGCAGGATAACTCTTGCCAACAGGTGCTACTTCGGACTAGTAGGCAATTGAGAAGCAAAGTCCTCTCTCGACAAACAAAAACCAAACTCTATAAGTCGCTCATAATTCCCGTCCTGCTATATGGTGCAGAGGCTTGGACGATGTCAACAACGGATGAGTCGACGTTGCGAGTTTTCGAGAGAAAGGTTCTGCGAAAGATTTATGGTCCTTTGCGCGTTGGCCACGGCGAATATCGCATTCGATGGAACGATGAGCTGTACGAGATATACGACGACATTGACATAGTTCAGCGCATTAAAAGACAGCGGCTACGCTGGCTAGGTCATGTTGTCCGGATGGATGAAAACACTCCAGCTCTGAAAGTATTCGACGCCGTACCCGACGCGGGAAGCAGAGGAAGAGGAAGACCTCCACTCCGTTGGAAGGACCAAGTGGAGAAGGACCTGGCCTCGCTTGGAATATCCAATTGGCGCCACGTAGCGAAGAGAAGAAACGACTGGCGCGCTGTTGTCGACTCGGCTATAATCGCGTAAGCGGTGTCTACGCCAGTAAAGAAGAAGAAGAAGAAGAAAATGTAAAATAGAGCGAAATTCTTGGTTAGTGGATTATGTTTCGACAAAATTTAGTGCTACAGATGGAACGCCTTATACACAGAAGGATATAAAGTTAAAAATTTCGAGTGTTTCGTCAAAATTTTCCAAATATAATGATTGAACGTTTTTTAAACAAAAATCACAGTTGGTTAGAAAGAGCAGATTTACAATTTCACCTACAAATGGAACATCCCTGTCCTACCTCATCAACTGGAAGCAATCGACTTCAAGGCAGACCAAAAAAAATTTTGAAGAGTCGTCTTTTAAAACGAAAAAACGAAGGGTTGGAGACTTACTAGAATTGCGAAGTGCCATCGAGTTGACCGTAGCCGCTGAAGTAGCAAATCGCTTGGAGGGTAATAGAAGCATAGCTACTTGGATTAGAGAAAGCATCAATACACTACTGTCTACTAACGTGAAAAATAAAAGATAATTACAACAACTTTTTTTTTTGAAAAGAAATAGTTTAAGAAAAACTATTTGTGCCTACCAAAGATTTAAGCTAAAAGTATCTATGTCAAGAAATTATGGAAAATACATTTGTTTTAAATGGTGTAAAGAAAAGTAACAGTGACTAAAAAGGTGTAAAAAAACATTCACTAAAAATATAATAGAAATAACTACAAGTGTGTTAATAGCCACACAAAAATGAAACAAAGTGAGTGAGAACAAGCAACGAAGTAACAATCGCAGGATGATAAAAACAAAAATAAGAAATAAAAAAAAAAAAGTTTAAATAATTGATTTCAAAATTAATAATTAAAATAATTAATTTAAACATAATTAATCAACAAAATACAAAATTATAAAAACAGAAAGAGTGACTTAAATCACAAAAATACAAATATTTTATAAAACAACATCATCAACAGCGGTAACAACAGCAGCGGCAACAATTGTAAAAAACAGCATCATCGGCGGAGGGGGCAACAGCGGCAGCGGCAATTATGAAGAACAACATCATCAACATAGACAGCAACAGAATATATTTGTAAGTTGAATTTAAAATTAACTCTAATTATATTAAAAATGGGAAATAGCCCAGCTATTAAATATTAGAAATTGTCATATTGCGACTTCTGTAAGGGCGCTCATGACACTAAGGAATGTCCAAAAATTAAAAAATAAAATGACTAAAGAATATAACTAATTGTTTGTACAACCAATAAATAACAAAATCAAAACATGCGATTACACCCTCGGTGGGACCCTCCAGCTTATAACAATTTAAAATTCTCTGCGATTCACCATCCAAAGGATCCTCCAGAGAGTTATAAAAATCTTTTTAATAATAACAAAATGACAAACTCGAATGCCCTACCTAATAACATGGCCTATGTCAAAGAATGCCTTTCTAACAAAAAAAAAAAAAAAACATTAAAAAAAAAAAAATATTTTTCAAATTACTTCCACGACGAAGATAGGAAAGTAAACTGTTTGAACGCAGTATCTAATTATATAGGAAAAAATAAAACATCCACATTAAAGGATTATTATAATAGGGATTCATTAGAAGCAGAGAGTGTGGTTATGATTCAGGTTTCAAAAAGCATAAACCGATAAACTATATTTAAATCAATAAAACAATAAATAAAGGCTGTACCAGCCATATACCAAAATATATTGAAACCGCAAGTGGGACCCTCCGGTTTATAATAAAAGCTCAATTCTGCGATTCTGAACACCAGGCCCTCCAGAATAAAAAAGCATCTCTTCCTAGAAGGAATAAAATAAATTAAAAATAATTAACCAAAAAGACGGTAATACATAAATTAAGGCTTGTACAGCCAATAAATTTAAGTAAAAATTGTATAAGCTCGCCAACAAAAAATTCTCTCCAGAATAGAAGAGCCTCCTTTCTTAAGGAAAGGATCTCGAAAAAATAATAAAAACCAAAAAAATAATTATTATAAATTGTCGATGTGTCTAATGGGAAAATTATTTATAGGGTAAAGAATAACATGGAAAACGAAAACAGAAGTATGGACATTTATTTTGAAAATAAACCTCAGGAAAACTTAAAACCCAAGGAACAAAAAGTTTCATTAAATACGGCGAAAATACAAATAAGAATAACAAAGTTAAGGAACAAGAGCTTTCAAAAAACTAGCCGAGAAAAGTACCGGTAATTTTAAAAATGAAAGAAATATTAAAATTGTGGAACAAACAAGTTCTACACCGCCAGCCGAAGATTTTACCGGCAATATTATATTAAACAATTTATTTTGGGACGAAATGGTCCTAAAACGGTAGCCGAAGATTTAAACCGACATAATGAAAATAATAATTATAAAAAAATGTTCTGGAACGAAAAAGTTCTACAAAGCCAGCCGAAGATTTTACCGGCGATATTTTATTTAAAGAAATTATTTTGGGACAAAAAGGTCTTAAAACGACAGCTGAAGATTTATACCAGCAGAATGAAAATAATAATTATAAAGAATATATTGTAGAACGAAAATGTTCTACAACGTCAGGTAATGAATTTGCCGGCAACATGAATGATAACTATTCGATATTGGGTGAAAGAGACTCATAAATGAATGACAATAATGATTATTATTCGGAAAAAATTCCGAAAAGTTAAATACTGAAAATCGGGATGAAAAATTAACTGAACTTAAAACACAAATAAAAGAAAAATTGCTCAAATGCATAGGAATATGAATACAAGTTTTCCTTTCATGATAAGTGTAAATCGGAAATCAGAATGAAAAATGAGGATCCGATATGGAGCAGACAATATCCATATCCCTTATATGTAAACTCGTTTGATAATGAAGATATAAATAAAATGATTAACGATAATTGTTCAAATATCATTGAACATGCTTACTATCAGCAAAGCCGAAATTCTTCTAAATATAAATATCTACTTATATATTAATATACATACATACATACATACATAGATAATGCATTTACATGCAATGCATCTAATAATAATAAAAATGCATGGGGACACAAGTCATAAATTTACAGAACAGATAACATTAAACATACACACACACTCATGTATTAAATTGTACACTTGAAATCAACCCCATGTCAAGCAGCAATAAAAAAATATGCTGCAATACATAAAAACATTCACACATACACATATATTTAGTTGTTTAAAATAGTTTTAAAAATTGTATATAAGCTAGACAAAAACGAAATAAAATCAGAATGAAATATTCTCAGCTCAACTAAAGACTTTTTTGAAATCCCCCCACCAGTGGTAAGGTAGACAAAAATCTTTGTTGGGTATTAACAATTTGGTCCTTCGAGCCTAAAAAAAGAGCTCAGCCAAATTTGAAAAAGCCCTGATATTATAAAAAATACAGGCAAAATTAAATTGTAAGACGGGTGTATATTCCCGCATATTGACTAAAAAAAAAAATTAAAAATTGTAAGACGGGTGTATATTCCCGCATATTGCTTAAATAAAAATATTCGTAAGACGGGTGTATATTCCCGCATTAAAAACCGATCACATAAGCCGTTTTAGCAGAGACTAAACGCAGTGATCTAACTGCTATCCAAGAGATATTCAGCGGCTGTGAGTCGAGGCACAGCAAGGTCAACTAGGCGACCAAATCAAACACATCCAACGATTTCTTTGGAGATAAAACAAGCAGTTCATCAATAAATAGGAAAAGTGTTGCAGAAAATCTCTCAAAATGGGAATAAACAAGAAGAAAATTCCTGAAGCCCAAGCGGATTTTTCCGAAAAGGTGTTGTACATGTCCAACACTTTTCCAACAAAGCCATCATATAAAACAAAAATGGAAGAAGTTGAAGCTAAACACCAAGATTCGGATCGAAAAACTTCTTTATTCATGAGGAAAGTTGAAAACCTCAGAAGAAAAATGGAAGATCTAAGTATGGAGTTAATGATCGACAACGATCAAATAAAAGGCTTAGACTTTTTATTCACAGACATTCAAAATCTAAAAAGCAAATTAGATTTTAATATAGAAATTGAAATCTTATTCGAAGAAATTTATGACGAATACTACGAAGAGCTTAAACATTTAAAGAAAAAGCTACAAAAAGAAGAGCCTAAAATTTTTTATCGCCCTAACTTTGAAGAAAGAAAAATAATAAAAATTCCAACATTTTATGGCGATATTAAGGAATGGGCCAAATTTTACAACGTGTTCAAAGTTATGGTACATGACAACGAGCAGATGAAGAATATAGAGAAAATGCTGCGCCTCCGTCAATGCTTAAAAGGCGAAGCTGCACGAGTAATACAGCATTTTCAAATCTCGTCAAAAAATTATGAAGCTGCATGGAGTCTACTTAAAAAAAAGTTTGACTATCAGCCAACTCTGTTCATCGTACCTAAATTATCTACAACTGCGACGAAACTAACTAATGCAGTGCAAAAGATTGAAGACAAAAAACTTACAAAAATTCCATTACTCCCTATATCTTCTGTTGAGGAAAAAACAGCAGAAGTAATAGAGAAAAATAGAAAGGAAAATGAAGTTGAAGAACTTCGTAATCCTTCAAAAACTGAAGAAAAAATAATAACGGTTCTATTATTTCCTCCATCTTCTGTTGAGGAAAAAACAACAGAAATAATAGAGGAAGATAAAAAGGAAAATGAAGTTGAAGAAGAATTACACAAATCTTCAAAAACTGAGGAAAAACAATCTCAATTAGTATCTCTTCCGGCAGGCTCACATTTTGGAGAAATGTGGGAAAGTGCAATCCAGGATAAATCAGTTGAAGATGAGGACGAAGCTAAAGAAATGGACCACATTTTGGAACATGATGCTGAAGCGCATGAGAAGGAAGAGGAAATTAAATTTTTATACAAACCAACACAATTGCCGAAAAAGCGCAAAGGTGTTTTAGAAGAGCCAAATAAAGACGTGGATATTAAAGCCGCTAACGATGTAGACATGACAGAAGAAAAAGCAGAACTGAACCCAAAAGCCAAGATGAAGAAAAGGATGGGATGTTCGTGGACAAAACAAGTACAACAATCACCGAAGGACGGAATCAGTGCAGCAGAATATACAAAGATGCAAATAAAGAAACGTAAAATTAAAGGTACACAATCGTCGGACGTAAAAGAAGAAAAGCCGAAAGGACACGAATTTGAGGAAATAGTTACGTGCAAACTATCACTGATACAACACAGGAAGGCGCATAGTCATCGTGAACGTCGCTTAGTTCACGACCATGACAGGATCGCAAGCTGTTGTCATCTTTTTAGCAGTCACATTTAACTTCCGGCAGAATGTTCAAAATTGAACATGTCGTTATATAAGATAAGAAATATCATACGAAATATCATATATGTACATATTCATATACAGTCCACTAGTTTTAAATAATCATTTCTTTCCCTCGGCAATATGTTCAAATATCATTGAACATGCTTACTATCAGCAAAGCCGAAATTCTTCTAAATATAAATATCTATTTATATATTAATATACATACATACATACATACATAGATAATGCATTTACATGCAATGCATCTAATAATAATAAAAATGCATGGGGACACAAGTCATAAATTTACAGAACAGATAACATTAAACATACACACACACTCATGTATTAAATTGTACACTTGAAATCAACCCCATGTCAAGCAGCAATAAAAAAATATGCTGCAATACATAAAAACATTCACACATACACATATATTTAGTTGTTTAAAATAGTTTTAAAAATTGTATATAAGCTAGACAAAAACGAAATAAAATCAGAATGAAATATTCTCAGCTCAACTAAAGACTTTTTTGAAATCCCCCCACCAGTGGTAAGGTAGACAAAAATCTTTGTTGGGTATTAACAATAATATAATAAGACTTTGTAAAAGACCACATGACTCACCAATTTGGGTGGTACCAAAAAATGATACAAATCACAATGAAACACGAAAACTTAGAATGGTACACATGGACAACAAAAAAATAAATGTGCATATAATTTCTGATCGTTATCCGATTCCAGATACAAACGTAATACTGTCTAATCTAGGCGAAGCAAAATATTTCTCAACCATTGATACAGAATCAAGATTTCATCAAATTTTAACGACAGAAAATGATATTGAGAAAACAGCTTTTTCCGTTAATAATGGGAAATATGAATTTTTGAAATATGCCTCTAGAATTTTTTAGAGAGCAATGCGAGAACATATTGGAAAAATCTGTCACGTTTAATGAATAATATAATATTTTTTTCGAAAAATATAACTCAACACTTAAAAGATTTGCAAACAATTACAAAAATATTGAAAAATGCTAATATGAAAATTTCATTCGAAAAATCCAAATTTTGCGCGAAAAATTAGAGTTTTTGGGTTATATAGTCATAAAAACCGAACCAAATAAAATAAAATTAATCCTAAACTATCCAATACCAGAAAGTTTGCGAGGTTTAAGAGGATTCTTGGATATTATCGTAAGTTTTTTAAAGACTATACTGTGATAGCCAAACCTTTGACAAAATACCTATTAGGAAAAAACGTTAGGATTTGTAAAAATAAATAAAAAAATGAAATAACCCTAGATTAGGAAGGAATATCTGCATTAAATAAAAAACTATTGGCTTCAGAAATAGAATTGATCAGCCTGCCTACTCAAAAACATTTGTAGTAACTACTGATGCATCTAACGTTGCAATGGGTGCGGTACTATAGCCTAGGGGTAAGCCAATTACCTTCATTTCAAAGACTCTTAATAAAACAGAAGTAAATTATGCAACTAATGAAAAAGAGCTTTATGCCATTGTTTTGGCACTAAAAAAACAATTTGGAAATACATACTGATCACCAACCATTAACATTTGCTTTATCACCTCGCAATCCTAATCAAAAAATGAAAAGATGGTACGCAATTATAGAAGAATTTTCTCCAAAATTTGTATACCAACCCGGTAAATCCAACACTGTAGCTGATGCATTATCGCGTCTTAAATTATATAACATTTCCGATGATTCCCAGAACCAGGAATCCCAAAATTCAGCACAGAGTAGTGAAAGCGTTCAAATGAAAGAATCACAAAAACCCATAAATCAATTTAAACAACAAATAATATTGTGTAAGAACTGATTTACAGTCCATGAGTTAATTGAATCCTTTGAAAATAAATGGAATTTAATAGAATTTGATACAGTAGAAAATTTATTAACTATTTTGAAAGAATAAATTCAGTCCAAGCTAGTGACGGGGATTCACTGCATTGTTAAATATTTGCATGAAGTCCAAGAAACTCTTTAACAAACTTTTCAGAACAAATTTGTATTTACAAAACTTTTTTCAATGGATATTATTAATAGATCAAATCAGTCTGGATTAAGCGAACAAACCCATAATAGAGCTCATCGAAGCTATAATGATAACATTAAACAAATAGAAAAATTGTATTACAGGTCAGAAAAGAGGAAAAGAATGAAAGAATACGATCGAAATTGTGTGATATGCAATAAAAATAAATATGATCGCCATCCCAAGAAAATACCAATAGGCAAATCCCCAATCCCAGAAAAAGAAGGGGAGCAACTTCATTCAGATATTTTCTACTCACAAAAACTTATTCAAAACTTTTAATATTAAAACATATAGAAGATAAATCAAATATCGAAGAAAAAATTTCAGAATTGCTTCAAAGTTTCACAGATGCAAAACAAATTACTTTAGACAACGAACCAAGCTTTACCACACCAACATTTTAGTCCTTAATGCATAGGTTAAATATTGAAATTTATTTTTGTAATCCACGTCACAGCATAATTAACGGACAAGTTGAAAGAGTCCATTCAAGAATAATTGGAATAGCCAGATGTATAAAAGAAGAATACAGTATTGTCAGTAATTGTCAGAAAGTAATAGGAGAGAGAAATAAATTACAATCTAGATATAAAAACAGCAAGTTAAGGAAAGTTTAGAGAAAAACAAGAAAAAACGTTAACTTCGGTTGCACCGAAGCTAAATACCCTTCACAGGTGCATTTCTATTGGTAACTATGTGTCCAGTTTGTATGGAAGCTATATGTTATAGTTAACCGATCTGAACAATTTCTTCAGAGATTACATTGTTGCCTTAGAAAATAATATATACCAAATTTCGTGAATATATCTTGTCAAATGTGAAAGTTGTCCATACAAGAACTTGATTCCGATCGTTCAGTTTGTATGGCAGCTATATGCTATAGTTAACCGATCTGAACAAATTCTTCAGAGATTACATTGTTGCCTTAGAAAATAATATATACCAAATTTCGTGAATATATCTTGTCAACTGTGAAAGTTGTCCATACAAGAACTTGATTCCGATCGTTCAGTTTGTATGGCAGCTATATGCTATAGTTAACCGATCTGAACAAATTCTTCAGAGATTACATTGTTGCCTTAGAAAATAATATATACCAAATTTCGTGAATATATCTTGTCAACTGTGAAAGTTGTCCATACAAGAACTTGATTCCGATCGTTCAGTTTGTATGGCAGCTATATGCTATAGTTAACCGATCTGAACAAATTCTTCAGAGATTACATTGTTGCCTTAGAAAATAATCTATACCAAATTTGGTGATGATACATTGTCAAATGCGAAAGTTTTCCATATGAGAACTTGATTCCGATCGTTCAGTTTATATGGCAGCTATATGTTATAGTGGTCCGATATCGGCCGTTCCGACAAATGAGCAGCTTCTTGAAGAGAAAATGACGTTTGCAAAATTTCAAAAGGATATCTTAAAAACTGAGGGACTAGTTCGTATATATACAGACAGACGGACAGACGGACAGACGGACAGACGGACAGACAGACGGACATGGCTAAATCGACTCAGCTCAACATACTGATCATTTATATATATACTTTATAGGGTCTCCGACGCTTCCTTCTGGGTGTTACAAACATCGTGACAAAGTTAATATACCCTGTTCAGGGTATAATTAATAATTAATAATAGAAATAGAATTACTAATAAACATAATATAAAATCATAGTTATTATAGGCTTCCAATATGATCATTTTATAGAAATTTTTACAGTAATAACGAACACAATCATGACAGGCTAGGAATTGTTACACAGGTTACAGAATCTGAAATTTTGATAATTGAAACTTTATTAGAATAATTAAAACAGAACCATTTTAGGCAAAAAAGGAGTATAAATGAATTGGGAACACTTTGGAAATAGATAGCTGGAACACCAGACATTGATGACTTTGTATAAATTAATGACAAATTGGACGAACGACAAATACAGAAATTTTTAAAATAATAACAGAATTAACTGGCACAGTATATAATATTAAAGGTGATACCAAAAACATGAAAATTAAAAAACAAAAAAACGAAATCAATACGTTACTAACTTTTTGTAAAATTGGAATTTTAAATCCAACAATTTTACATTTTAATGAACTAAAAAATATAACACATTACCAACACGGTATAATGACCGTAACAGATTTAATGGACATTTCTAAATTTAAAATAGCTCAAAAAAGGGAAATAATTATAATTTATATAACATACACTAAAATAGAACTAACATGTAAGTACTATTAAGTAAGAGCCATAGCTCAATTAGATGGTACGCTTATTATTGACTAGAACATAACATATTGTAACAATACATTTTTAATATTAAAAATTGTAAAACAGAAATTTCAAAAACCTTTTAAGAACTAATTAAAAAAGCACATGTTTATCAGAAACTTTAAACAAAAAACAAGAAAAATGTAAAAAATTAAAAGAAAAAAACTTGCAAATTGAAGAAATGTAACCAGCAGCGATATTAGTTTCAGGAAAAAATATTGTAGACAATCAAACATTAATTGGAACATATTTAATAACATTCGAAAATAATACTGTGATAAATAACCAAACTTATGAAAACATTGAAACAAAAATTTGGAATTAACTTAAAAATAACCATATAAATAATTTTGAAATTTTAGAATATATCTTATAAATTGGTCAAATTAGATAGTATAAATATTTTAGCAGAACGGAACAAGAACATCACAGTTCATTAATTTTTTTGGTACAAAATTTTAATCTTTGGAATACTTTCATAACTTACATTATACTAAGATTAAAAAAAGGGATAAAATAATAATTGTAAAGAAAACAGAACGCCTAACGTTTTGCCGAAATATGCTGAAACAGCTAACATTGTAATCGCGCCCGAGAATACCTCATAAACATTATAACGAGTTGTTATAAAAACAGAAGGCAGATTTATGATACGAACGAATACGCCAAGAGCTACTATATCTCGAAAGGAGTACCCCAAGGGTCAGTATTAGGCCCGGTATTATGGAACCTCATGTATTGAGCGGTGCTAAGAAGGCAGCAACCAAAAGATGTGAAACTAATAGCATATGCGGACGATCTCATGGTGGTAGCAGTGGCAAAGCAACAAGTCGACCTAAGAAACAAAGTATTGAAGGGTGATTTAGAAGCTACCTTTTCAGTTTCCATAATGACATTAGCTGTTCGACGTGTAAAAATTATATTAGGTTGTCAAAAAAGTCTTGCGGTAACGCGTAGTTCTAGTTTTATTCGTCGCACCGGGTCATGCTATACCTTTTTGGAAAGCTAAACGTGTTTGATTGATTGTCGTTTCTTTTAAGTCGTTCGAGTTATAGCGTCGCAAACATGGAGCAAAATAAAGAGAAAATACGGCATATTTTACAGTACTACTACGGTTAAGGCAAAAATGCATTTCAAGCCGCCAATAAAATTTGTGCAGTTTAAGAACCCAAAACAGTTTCCACTTCCACCGCAGAACGATGGTTTCAACGTTTTCGTTCTGGTGTAGAGGTGATCGAAGATGCGCCACGCTCCGGAAGGCCTGTCGTCGAAATTTCGATAAAATCGCTGAATTGGTCGAAAGAGACCAGCACAGTAGTCATCAAACCGTTATAAACCATTTGAAGAAGCTTGGAGTCACTAAGAAGCTCGATGTATGGGTGCCATACGAATTGATTCAATAAAAATACCGCAAGACTTTTTTGACAACCCATTATAGAAGACTTTGAACATGTACTATTTTATTACCCCCAAATACAAGGGAAAACCTAAAAGCCACACTCGGTGGTAGCTTTACGATTGATAATTTAACGACACTAATGTGTCAATCGACTTTTAAATGGAAAGCTATGAGCGAAGCGACTGCAGTCATAATGACAAAACTAAGATTTTTTTTAACAGATTAGGCGACCGTCAGTCCGCACAATAGAGGCGACTTAAATGTCCTGTCGCTCCCACGAAGTAATACTTAATCGATGGTTACGTGGGAGAGTCTTGCGATCGGAGAATGTTAGGTTTAGCCGATTAAAGCTCCGCACTTGGGCTTTCGATGCTTTCCCCTACTATAAAAAAATAATAATATCCATTGTATTAATCGCAACGCACTACGGAGGTGTACCGACTTAAGCAGATGCTGTAAACAAAATGGTGCCATATTTGGCATAGTAATTAAGGACAGTCCTACCAATTTAGCAAAAGTTTTTTTTTAAATATCATTTACGCGGGAGTTTAGTTACAATTTCCCGGTGCTTTTTTGTCACAATGTACAAAGCTAATGATTGTGTTGCGGCAATAAGTATTTGAAGGATAAGGTAAGTAGTTGCAAATGAAAAAATGTAACAGAGAAAAAAAAAAATATTATAAATTGAAGAAATTTAAAATTCATCTTGAAGATTCGCTGCAACGAAAAAATATGGCCTTTATAAGCAGCGTTATTCTGGCTCAGATGGTAAAGGATCGCGATGGTTTTTGGATGTGTGTGCGTAACTAGAAAAATGAAAAAAATATTATAGATACTTACAAAGAGCTAACAGTAGTAGAAAAGACCAAAAATTAATATTGTTACTGTTTGAAAGTTATACCTGCGTTTTGTGTTCTGTTTATATTACTTGTTTATACATAACATTACATATTTACGTTAAAAATGAAAAGTTATGCATCTTTAAGGCCAGGTTCCTCTAAAAAACGTAATTTTTTTCAATAAATTGTATTTTTATTATGAAACATGTTGAGTAATCAATTTTTTTACATATGAAAGTACATATTATATCTTAAATTACTTGAAAACATTTCATTTTTTTTTTATTTTTTTTTTTCAAAATGGCGATCCTGAAAATGACTGCTGAAACTCATCCGATTCGTAGATGGATGACATCATTTCTTAGAAAAGAATTATCGGAAAGCAAAAAAAAAAAATTAATCGAATTAGCTATGGTCTGAACCAGAATGAAACATTTTCAAGGAAAAAAAAAAAACAAAATGGCGGACTTTTGAACTTGTTTAACCCTTTTTTCACTTTTAATTGCTTATAACTTTTTTAAATAATAATGAATATTTCTGGTTCTGCCTCAGGCCATAGCCAGACATCTAAAAAGTAACATGGCGTTTGGTTAATATCGATAAGTGCAATAGTTTTGAAATGAGAGTGTCATCCATGCGAAAAAACGTGGTTCGAAGAAAAATCAGTTTAAACCAAAGGCACGCAGTAGTTGCCGCTACCGAAGGCGTTCGAGCGGCCGGATTTCCCGCAAGCGCTCCTCACTCTTTTGTACCTGCTTCGCGGTCTTGCTGTTCTTCAAGACTATTTATATACTATTGCTACGAGTATACAGTAGCAATATATGAAAAAAAAAATTTCGATTTTTTCAAAATTGTTTGGAGGAACCTGGTCTTAATAACTTTGAAACAGTCTATATTAACAACTATTTATAAAATTAAACTAATAGCACTTATACTTTTTAAATCTAAAGCATAGTAAGTTCTGCTTCTTTCGATGTATTTTCGAACTGATTCTGCGAGGACACAGAGCTGCTTTACTCCAAAAGTATCTAACAGTTCCTGCCTGTCTTCTCTTTGTTCGCAGAATACGATCAAACTTCATTTAGTGACAGTTTCTCCACTCCTGCTGGCACCTATGCGTCGCCTATTTTAAATGACGCTCTGGCATACATATACAGTTGACTACAAAATTTTGTTTAAAAGAATTGATATTAGTTATGGTAACCAATTAATTTCTTTTATGTAACAAAAGTGTAATAAATAGGGGTATTCAGACCAGCTTTGTTAATTATTTAATTGTTCGGTAGTTTTTTACGTGCGTTTTGTTTTTGTAAAACTAACAGATTACCGTTTTACAGAGTAACAAAGTACCAGACTGGCAAGCATGATTGTTTTTTCATCTTGGTAATATCACTGGGCTATTTGGCTGCATTGTTGCCTCAAAATTTAGCTTGATTCATTGCGGAAAAATACATTTGCTGTCCACTACAAAATTGAATCAGCTGTCTTGGAATAAAATTTACACCCATTTACAGTTACGTGTTTTAACGAAGTATCAATTAACAAATTACCAGAATAAAACAACATATCGAAGTTATATATATGTCTGTTAATACTAACAAGTAGGTAACAAACTGCTAACGAAAATAATAAGACTAACAGAAATTTGGGTAATCAATATTTTTGTTATGTCTAACACATAGGTGACCAATTCGCAAATGTATATGTTATGTGTAACCTATTCACTAACAATAGTATTTGTTACCTTTAAAGTAGCCATACGCGACACACATGTGTGTTCGGTCTGTATAAAATCGTTTCGTCATATACGACATACAAATCCATTTTGCTTTTGATCTTCCAACAGGGAATATGTGCGACTAGTAAACGGAAAACTGTTTGTCCGCGATCATTCCTATTCGAGATTTTGTGTGCCCACATCATCGTTCGTAAAAAATCAAACATTTTCGCCATAATAGATCCGTATGCGCACAAGCCCATACACGAGTAATAGCAGAAACAACGAAGAACGCTCCACCTCAGTTGCCGCCCGCAGAATGCTAAATGTGTCAAAAGTTTGTTTGTTTTCATTTGAACAATGTTGCCATTGCTCATTATTATAATTTTTCATAATATAAAACATCAAAACTGAAAGCAAACTATTAACAATAGTTTATATATTTATAAATACCTCGTCGGATACCTTAAAAACTATATATATAGTTACATAATAGCCCTATATACTTTACCTATACTTATTCTAATCGTACTCTTGATTTTAACTTAGTCTTACTTTTATATTTAATTACCTACGCTTACTCTTATTTAAACTACTCCCACTCACATTTTACATACTTTCTCCCACTCTACACCCACACGTTCGCCCCCACACTAAACATACATACAACATATTCCCGAACATACATTATTACCTCTACTCTCTCCTACACTCATTAATATTACTGTAAAATAGTTAAGCTTTTAGCTAATAAGAATTTTTGTAAAGAAACAGTTGAATAAAGACACTTGAAAGAAGTAAACGTTCAACATCGTTTCTGGCGCAGTCAATTGCGAACCTCACACGCACTGAAAATTTAAAATAAAAAGTTTTGGAAAAAAAAAATTTAAAACAAAAAGTTTTGGAAAAAATTTAAAATAAAAAGTTAATTACATAAAGGCATAACGTTCGAAAAAAACACGTGTTTTAAAATCAAATTTATTGTAATTAACGTGACTCGAAAAGAGAAAAGCTTAAAAACATATTTTCGGAAAGAAAGTCAAAAAAAAAAATTTAAATAAAAAGTTAATTACACAAAAGACAAGACATTTGAAAAGTATACTTATTTTAAAATAAAACTTGTTGTGATTAACGTGACTCGAAAAGAGGAAAGCTGAAGAACATATTTTCGGAAAAAAAATTTAAGAAAAATAAATTACTTAAAAAAATAAAAAGTAATGAAAACGACAAAATGTTTCCATAAGAACTTTTGTTATATTGAAATCCAAAAGAAATTAAAATTTTTTTTTTCGATATAATTGTAAGAAAAAAAACTGTAATCACGAAGCATTTCAAAAAATAAATAATCCATTTTAGAGAGAAAACATTCTACGAGTATTTGAATAATTTCTGGCACTCAAAGAGAGCTTACAGAAAAAAAGTAACCAAATCAAAACTAACCAATACAAAAGAAGAAATAACAAGAAAAAACGTTAACTTCGGTTGCACCGAAGCTAAATACCCTTCACAGGTGCATTTCTATTGGTAACTATGTGTCCAGTTTGTATGGAAGCTATATGTTATAGTTAACCGATCTGAACAATTTCTTCAGAGATTACATTGTTGCCTTAGAAAATAATATATACCAAATTTCGTGAATATATCTTGTCAAATGTGAAAGTTGTCCATACAAGAACTTGATTCCGATCGTTCAGTTTGTATGGCAGCTATATGCTATAGTTAACCGATCTGAACAAATTCTTCAGAGATTACATTGTTGCCTTAGAAAATAATATATACCAAATTTCGTGAATATATCTTGTCAACTGTGAAAGTTGTCCATACAAGAACTTGATTCCGATCGTTCAGTTTGTATGGCAGCTATATGCTATAGTTAACCGATCTGAACAAATTCTTCAGAGATTACATTGTTGCCTTAGAAAATAATATATACCAAATTTCGTGAATATATCTTGTCAACTGTGAAAGTTGTCCATACAAGAACTTGATTCCGATCGTTCAGTTTGTATGGCAGCTATATGCTATAGTTAACCGATCTGAACAAATTCTTCAGAGATTACATTGTTGCCTTAGAAAATAATCTATACCAAATTTGGTGATGATACATTGTCAAATGCGAAAGTTTTCCATATGAGAACTTGATTCCGATCGTTCAGTTTATATGGCAGCTATATGTTATAGTGGTCCGATATCGGCCGTTCCGACAAATGAGCAGCTTCTTGAAGAGAAAATGACGTTTGCAAAATTTCAAAAGGATATCTTAAAAACTGAGGGACTAGTTCGTATATATACAGACAGACGGACAGACGGACAGACGGACAGACAGACGGACATGGCTAAATCGACTCAGCTCAACATACTGATCATTTATATATATACTTTATAGGGTCTCCGACGCTTCCTTCTGGGTGTTACAAACATCGTGACAAAGTTAATATACCCTGTTCAGGGTATAAAAAGCAGGAACAACAAGAAAGGTATTGAAGTTATTACACGACAACGAAGGCAATAAGAAAAAGGGGAACTGCAAAAACAAATCAGAGCAGTACAACGCTTGCATGGAGATGTATAGTTAGAGCACAAGAGAACAGCATATTTTTTCCCCTCTCGTCAAGAACTCAAGGTCACCTTTGGTCGAATTCATCACCTTCATCAACGCTGCAGCAAATCTTGGAAAGAAAAGGAAGTGGAAGTCAAGAGAAAGTTGGTCACACTTATGTACATACTATAGGTGTATATGGATACATATGTATACTATAACCTTTGTGTACATACCCGTTAAAGCTCGTTTTTTTTAAAAAGTAAAATTTATCCATTTATTTGGCGTTTTATTTAATTTAGTTTACCAAATATGGATAGTTTAAATATTAACGTAAAATTTTAGCTCATTTCCACCAACATAAATAGCATTCCTCCATATGATGGAAACAGAGATGCACTATTAAATTTTGTACAGAGTATAGATTACATGTGTCAAATGTTAGACAGTTTTACTGATGAAGAATATACAATTCTGTTAGTTGGCCAGATTAAAGATAAAATTATTGGAAGTGCTAGAAGATCCATTTTAATTAATGGAAATTCACTTACATAGCCTTACATGGCCAGAAATAAGAAAAGTCCTTATAGATAATCGTGGCGAAAAGAATTCGGTTGATGAACTCATTGACAAAGTTAGAATTTGTAGATGTACTTCTACAATTGAAACTTTTTATAATTCCCTTAATACTTTATTATGTCGGTTAAATAACGCATAAACTTTTTGTGGCAATAGCTCTTCTAGTATAAATAGTGAAAGCAATGCTAGGATTGCTTTAAACTCATTTAAATATGGTTCACTCGAGCCTGTCAAAAGCATTATTGTAAGCAGGAATCCAAAAATTTTAAAAGGCGCATATGAAATTATAAAATCAAATGGTTACTTGAACTATAAACATCACCAAACAGCTCATGGAAAGAATAACTGTGAACATAATGTTAATAACATGAATTTTTCTTCTAATAGGCAACATAATAATTATAACAGAGAAGCTAATGTGAGCTATTATGTTAATCAACAGAATAGTCAGCTATTTAATTACAGCAATAGAGCAAACGATACATTTAGTCAACAGCATAGACAACAGAACAACAACAAGAACATTAATAACAATCAGGGACAAAATAACTCAAACAGTGCAACACTAAACTCTTCTACTCAACCCAGTTTTAATAGCAACTACAGAAACCAAACATACAAAACTAATCGCAGCTCGAGTAGTTTTTTAATCAGAATAATAATAACAATAATGAACGACTGTTAAATAACAGATCGTTTTCGCAGTGAAGCAGTTGTAGAGCCTATGGAAATAGGAGTCAATGAAAACGAACAAAATTTTCAATTAGAGGGCCAAGTAAGTTACCCTATATAATAGTTGATACAAACGTGAGAAAACTTAAGTTCATAATAGATACAGGTGCAGAATTTAGTATCATAAACCCAAATATTTGTAATCCCAAATGGAGAATAAAATCACTCTCTATTACTTTAAAAGTTATAGATCGATCTGTTACTACAGGCGTACAGTATAGCTTTCCATTGTTTAAAGAATTTTATAAACCAAATTTTAATGTTAATTTCCTAGAATTTAAATTTCATAACTACTTTGATGGTCTAATAGGTAACAATATATTGCTTAATTTGAGTAGTAAAATCGACTACGAGAATAGAGTTTTAATAACAAAAGATGAAACATTACCAATTTATTTTTGCGAAGAAGAAGAATTAATAGTAGATGATTATCAAAAAAATAAACATTTGGAAATATTTATTAATGAAGAAAAAGAAATAGTAGAACATTCGTCACTTAGTATGTTTCCTAATCATTTAAATTCTAAAGGTCAAGAAGTTTTAAAGACTGTTGTAAATAAGCTTAAAAATATTTTTTATAAGGATGGTGAAAACTTACCTTTCAGTAGTGAAATTTGTCATCGAATAAATACAAAAACTGACACTCCTATATATAGTAAACTGTATAGGTACCCTGTCATGCATCGGAAAGAATCATTAAAGTTGGCATCCAAAACAAATCAAAACAAATCCTGTTTCGGCAACCAGTGGATTCCTAGTGTTTTAGTTGAATTTTTGCCATTGAAACTTAATGATTTTTCAGTGCAATCACTGTCGAAAAATTTAGGTTGGTTCGAAAACCACTTTGTTAAAGTGAATCCTGCCGAGTTTAATATTTTAATTACTTCACTTCTTATAAGATCTAGAGACTCAAAATTTTCAGATCCTGTCAATAAGTCTTCGACATAAAAGTCTCTTTTAATGGCCAATGAACCGAGTGGGTATTTAGTTGTATTGGCATCACTGAGCATTTGCAAACACCGTGTTGCGAGAAATGGTGGTTAAGACGAAAAATTTGAATTTGCTCAGAAAGATGCTCTCTCCACACAATAAGCTAACAATTTCTGTCTTCCTCGTGCACCATTATTTGCCGGTACATTTTAGTAATGTCTGCCGTTAAAGCGTACTTGTGTAAACGAAAACGGAGAAGAATTGAGTACAATTCATCTTGGATGGTTGGGCCTACCATCAAAAGTTCATTCAATGAAATTTGAGATGAAGTACGACTCGAAGCGTCAAAAACAACACGTAATTTGGTTGTTGTGCTTCCGGGTTTTAAAACGCATTGATGCGGAATGAAATAGTGTGGCTCACTCGGGATCTTATTGTTTGTTGGGCTCATGTGACCCAGCGCTCTGTATTCATTCATAAAGTCCAGATACATTTTACGAAGTTCTGGATCTTTCAAAGTTCTTCTCTCCAGGACCGAGTAACTTACGGTCAGCTTTAAATGGCATTCTGACTTGAAGCCGTCCTGAAGGCAATACTTGAGTTGTTTTCACGAAAAAATTTTCACACTCTTTTTGCTCTTGTGTGAATTTGATGCCATTTCTTTCTGAAGGTAGTTCTTCTAAAGCCCAGAAATTTTGGACCACCGAATTAATTGACGTTAAGTCATCTTCAGATTGGCATAATGTGCTAATTGCAGAAGGAGGAGGACTTAGATTTCTGGCATATTTTCCAGACACAGCCTACCCTAAAAGGGTTAACTGTACCGTTGGTTGATTAGGGCCACTTTTAATTTGGCCAACCGCAAACAAATCGAAAAAGGTTTCTGTACCCAATAAGATATCAATCTTTTTTGATTTATGGAATTCTGGATCCGCCAATTTAATATTGTGCGGAATTTTCCAGCCATTAACATTTATGTTATGGTCTGGATGATTAGCCGAAATGCAACGCATTATCCAGAATTCCGTCGAAAATTCGTAATTATTTACCCGCGACTTAACAAACGCGCTTAGTTTTGTCCCCACTTTCGTGTTGCAATTTCCAATTCCTATTGTGTTCAACGTTTTGTGTTGGCGACGAATCCATAACTTTTGTGCCAAGTCCTCCGTCATACAGTTGACTTGGAAGCCTGAGTCCAGTAACGCTCTCGCAGGCAGATACTCACCATAACTGGTCCTCACTTGAATAACGGCTGTCGCCAACATTACCCAATCCGGCATACTCTCTGTATGCATGGCATGTGTGGTTGATGGTTGCGGATGAGATGCAGCGGGGAAGGAAACCAGGTACTGGTGCAACAATGTGTGATGCGATCGATTGCATACACGACATTGATCCGCTCTGCATTTGGATACCGTATGTCCCTTACGCAAGCAATTTATGCATAAGGG